>VMOF01000024.1:20263009-20863009 GCA_011764245.1 Trialeurodes vaporariorum | reverse complement strand
AGCTTGCTCAGAAAACTCAAAGGGACATCCATTGTAGAGCAAAACTGATAAGAGCTTTGCTGATCTCAACCCGAGGTTTGTCCTGATTCTAGCAAATCGCCTACGAATCCTACGATACGAGGGCAGTCAAAAAGCACTCAAGGTGTGTAGCTTCAAACAATCCAATCTCCAGAGAATTATTATTGAAAACATTTAACCAAAATAAAATTACTGATGAAGTGAAAATTCAGAAAGTGAAAGCAGTATTTGACCAGACAGATACGGTTAGAAATCAAAAATTAATAATACTACAAATCTGAAATCACAAATTTCACAAGACGTTGTTTACGTTTTTCTGTGTTGTGGTTTTTTTTCACTGCGGTGGGATAGGGGAGGGAGGAGTGGGAGGGATTAATAAGAAAAAATGTTGCCTCTCTTCAAATAAAAAACATCCCTTCAGAGTTTTTTTTGGAAAGATTTTGTTTCTTCTTTATGAGGCAGCATTGTGTGAGAAAAAGTTAAAAACGCGGCAAAAATGTGTTTACAATGCATTATCACAAAAGAAATAGAGAACGAGAAGAGAGAAAAGAAGGCTCAAAAGAGACAGAGTTCGAAGACGTGAAGTGACAGTGACAGAAACCCAGGAAGACGATTCACGAATAAGTACCTAATTAGTGACATTTTCAACTTTCCATAGTTCGTCGTTTCCCTTTTTTTTCAAAATTTCTGCGAATTTGAGCATCAGCACGTCAGACTCGTATTCGTATTAAATTCTTTCTTCTGCGATCTTTTTAGATTTATTTTTTAGACATGGTTCGCACGAGAGAAAGTGCCACTGTCAAAGGTAAGCATCCTCTTTTCTAGAATGTGATAAGGTGAGCTTTCATTTTCTACCGAAACTCATGATGAAGGAACTCTCACTACTATTAAAACCCTCCATACTTTTCCAAAAAGAAATGTCACCCTACCATCAATTGCTCGATATTCCTAACAAGTGACTCCAGTGTCTTTTAGTGATAAGAAACTGATATCAGTTATTTTCTATGTGTTTCGTTTGTTTTAGTGACTGGAGCCAAAGCACCTAGGAAAGCTTCTTTCACCCCTACTGCATCTGCCTCTGAAGAATCTGGTGGTAAGTTATACCTTGTATCAGTCACATCACTTATTGGTTATTCCAGATAACTTTGGTGATGACAGTTTACCTAGATCATCTGTTTCCTGACGTTCATAGTCCACCGGCCGGTGACTAGCTGAACAGTGATAGAAAATTGTGCTTTGTACCTTTGTGAAGAACTGCCATCGCGGAAGTTATTTGGAGCCTCTAATTTAATTTATTTACTAATGAAGTCAGCAGGTTGTTATCCAGAATGTGGGGCGTGCGGTACCAGCAAGCACAAGACGTATTTTGCGTTCTTTCAGCGTCCGCTGATGGTCATCGCCAGAAGATGTTCCTCTGTCCAGTCATAGGAAAGTGCTAAAAGTTGAGTAAACTCACCATGATCTGCTTGTCGCAAGATGAGAGATTCATCATCTGCGATGGCGAAATAATTTACCTGCTCTATAGTTCGTCAACATTGATGGCCTTCACCTGATGGTTCAGTATTTACACGCTGTGTATATGGGAATGGTTTGGAACCACGCGATGGTTCTTGAAAGCAAAATATGTGCAATGGATATCAAACCGCTTTTGATGCTAAAGCACATCATGATTAAAGCGGGCACTGCCTGCCCCTAGATCTTCTGAATTTATCGCAACTACCCTGTAAACTTGATAATTTTTAATGATATTTCTGTCATTTGACAGAATTCTGCACTGAGAAAGTACACATCAAAATTTTTCTGAAATGATTTTCTGAATAATCCTCGCAGTACGTATTACCAGCCGTAATTATTTATCCACCGCACACCGCTGCTGCAATACAAGCTTTTGCTGTAGATGATCGGAATACCAGATATCAGGTCAAAATTAGTGAAAATCACGGTAAAGACTAAATGAGAAAATCCTAAACCCAAATTTCCTTTTTTCCCATGAATCGAGAAAACCTACTAAAAATCATCCTTTAAAGTGCACTGTTCCATTGTGTGCCGTCTTGTTCACGTTTTGTCTGTACAAAGTTGATCAATGTAAGTACCTATTCTGTGCTATGATGAAAGTGAGATTGAGGTACCTGGATGCAAGAATGGGCAAGAATGTAAAGTCTCATTTTGCTAATTCTAATAGGGCATCAGTTTTAAAGCATTTCTGAAACTAAAGGTCTGGGGCTCAGCGAATCATATGCACCTCCCATAGAATTTAAGACTTCTCAATTTAGGATATAAGTATAAAAGGTTTTGTCCAAGTTTGGAAAATTTTTGCTCAGTTGTAATAATTTTATTTACTTACTCCCTAAGTCGTTGAGTCTATCAGACATAGCAAGGAAATTCTGTAGAAACTGTAACCGCCAATTTCTTTCAATAGAGTTCCTTTTACTACCTATCTAATCCAAAAGTTTTGGCAGTCAAGAATTCAGAATATGCGGCCAATTTTCGTGTAATCAATGTAACCTCCTGCACTCCAGGTGCATTCCTGAATTTCGAAACTTTTGGTATCACTAGTTCTTGAAAAAAGTGCTTAGCATAATAATAGTGCTTATCAATAAAACTTACCTTTGGCCAAAATTTAGGCAAACGCCCCAGTCAGAAATCTTCCCATTTTTTCAAAATGATCCAGAAATTTCAGCATATTATTTTTTTTTATTTTTTTTTTTAACTTGTTTTTTGCTAGTTTAGGATCTAGTAACCATATTAAGCTTAAATAGGATGTAGGAGTCCCCACTAGGGAATCCACGCTGTGAAACAGGTTGGTGGAGAAGATAGGTCAGTGCTTTACAAGCAGCGGTAGTCACAGTTTAAGGGGCCAACCAGCCCTAGAAAGTTATCGGGGTATGCGACACCGGCTCACGTAGGAGTATTTGACCCGAAAACCTGGCCAAAAACGGAAAATTGAAAAGTCGTCCAAAAAACAAACTATTGATGGTTTTTGAGAGGTAAGTAACCGCTCTATTGCGTAATAGATGTGTCGGAACATCTATGTTTATCTACTGTTTAGGGGGCAACATGGAACTGAGCGCTCGACGCACCTGCGGTTGTTCACCACTCCAAGCGCTGTTAATAATCAGTCAACATTTCCCATCGAGGACAGGCGTTGGGGCATCCTAACATTTCAGCGATTATGGTCGTTGTTTTAGATGGTATGTGCTTCATTTTGATGGCAACAATTTATTTTTCCGTGCATTTTTGACCCTTTTACATCTAATTTAAAATGGACATGAAAAAAATCTCTAATTTCAGGCTCTATCTTTTTAAAAAAAGGCAATTTTGAATACGTTCCGGGCAAAACCGGGCACAACCAAAACAAGGGGGTTAGAGTAGACCCTTTTAGGCAACTGCTCCAACAGTCAAAAAGTGCAAGAAATTGCCCCTTTTTTTAAAAAAAAATGTTGAAGTCAAGCGTTTTTTATGAAATAAGCGTCAATAACTCGGCAAAAGAATGAGCTATCGACCTTTCGTTTGAGCCAAAATTCTTAATTTTTTACCCCTTTTCCAACCATAAACCGTGCAATAAGAGTTTTGAGTTTAAATTGGAACATTAACCAAAATCGATTTTCAAATATTCAAGAACACGCAAATATTTTTGGCCAGGTTTTTGGGGTAAATACTCCTACGTGCGGCTGGGGCAACTGAGACGGCGTGCTGAACCTGTCTCCCAAGCGCCCAAAATAAACTTTGCTAAAATCATGTCTGAGAAATTATTTTGCTTTTTCTTTCTCCAGGTAAAAATAAATACAGTGGTGGAAATTCTTACTGTCCTAGAGAAACTCCTGCTTGGCAAAAGAATATAACATGTTTTTTTGCTAATCCAACTTCATCTTCCCGTAACGATAACGAAGATTCTAAAGACTCATCTCAACCTTCTGATGGTTCGCCCTCTAAATCTGTAGAAGAGGTTCCCGCTCCTAACGGCTCGAAAAGCTCAGCGTCAAACGAAGAGGTAATATTACTCTATGGAGAACTCCAAGATGCTATCCGTAGGTTTTCTCAAAGGAAAGGAGGGTGATTTCCCTAACTGAAATCAAGCTAGAAATTTAAGAACAGAAACACATGTTTACCTTAGCTTCAAACCTGCTAACTTGCAAGTGCTCATCAAATGTGTATTGATGCAAAAAGCTGTTTCAATTATTATAAAACCTTAAGATCGTAACGATACCTAACAGGAAAAGTATCACAAGCGTCAATCCCCTAATTTTAAAGGAGACAAAAGTAACTGATTTACAGTGGTTGTAGGTGTTGTATTGACTTGAAACTTGATATGTAAGTCTAAAGCGCAGCCAGCAGACATCATATCAAAAGGAAGAAGAAAAAATTGAATTTGGCATTTGTGGTACAGCCATTTTGGGCATCCTTTGGACTTGGCACTTATGACACTCTTGAATCTCTCATTATACGGCATAACATAACTTAAATATAAAATAAACAGTGATAAATGAACGAGCTTGGCAAAACTAGTCCAACACACCCAATTTTTAATGTCGGATGTAGAATTTTAAGTTCTCTTAAAGGATGCTGTTGTATGTTTATGTTGCGTAGCATAGCACAATTCATTTTTCAATTTTCAATCCACAAAAAAGTTACTTAAAAGTGGAACAAAAAATGTATGTTCTTGGTTTTTGATCAAAATAAGTTATATTAAAACTCTTTAAACTCTGATTGAAAATTGTTTAAGCAAAAGTTTGGGCGATTGTTTTAGCTCAGGTATTATTAGCTTTTTATTGAGTGTAAGTTCAGTTTTTGAGGGTACCTCTAACTGCCTGGTCTTTTAACTTGCGCATAACACCTGTTTCAATAATTGCTCCAACAGACTTAAAGATGATTCGAGGGTTGATTAGTTCCAAATGTGGACACCACGTTGCGCTTCTCAAAAAGTCAACAGTTTTTTGCTAAAATTGACGAATTCACGCTTAAAACACTAATTTGAAGAACGTCAGCACCTGCGAGCATACTTCATTAAAATACCCTGAAAGTTTCAGGCTGAAACACTCAAAAATAAAACCGAAAATAATGAAATACGAAAATTCCCATAAGCCTCAATGAATGCGAGTGAGGCAGATGGAGTTATTATCGCTCGCGCCCACTCTCACTCACTAAGCTTATGGCGAAACGAATTTCATAATTTACAGCTTTAATTCTAAACTAGTTTTGCTCATTTTGGGCTCAAAAAATCTATAAAAAATTTTGCAGGTGCTGACGTTGTTGGATCTTGCGATTTATCTATAGTTTCAGTTTCAAACGCCAAAAACACGACTTTTCCAAATAGCGATAAGTGGCGCTTTCCATCGGATTGAAATCTGGAAAAGTTTCGCCTGGAATCACCTTCCAGAGGAATAAGGAATAACTTCTCATTTTGAGCATGGTCAATAAATAATGTTTTTTATTTTATTTCACCTGAAGTCAATTTTTGTGCCCTGAAAAGCATAAAAATGACAAAAACTAACCTTCAAAGTGTTGAAATTAAATCCCGTCGAAGAAGCTTGAAAGTACTCAAAATTCTGGGTCTTTCAGCAAAAACCCTTTAACACTCCATCTATTGGGGAGTAACTTGTGAATTCTTTAAAGTTGCACTTTGCTCCCCTCACAGTTCGCCCCTTTGTTATTTTTGGAAAAATGTCTTTAGAAAAAAATACCTACCTACTTGATATTTTTATCAATTTCTATCAAATATAAAGTATTAATAAAATGTGAGGGGTCGGAAACCCCCATTTTAAATGAAGCTCCTTGTCTGATTTTTCTTTCTTAACCCATTCTTCCACTAATTTTCAATTCTTTTGTTACAGGATTCGAGCAATAAAGAAAATGTCGCTGCAGGCTCATCCTCATAAAATTGTTGAAGGCTCCCCGCTCTCCTTTCCTGCAAGTACACTCTGTAAATTTAGCTTTTTAAGGATTCCAAAACTCTTGTTTTGTTCTATGTTTTGTTTCATTCCCCTAGGTTAAGAAAGGACTGCCATTTACTTTTACTAGTTCTAATTCAATGCATTTTCCCTCTAATAACAGCTGTACTGTTTGCCCCCCCCTTTTCCTTTATTTTATTTTTTTTCCCCTCTCCCTTTTTAGTCTCGGTGGTATAAAAAAACCTCCCCCTTCCCCTACCCTTATAAAACACTGACATCTAAATGTTTGGATGCATGTTTAATATTCATTATACCTCAAAGATACTGATAGCAATCATTTATGATAAATTCTGATCAAAAATTATGTGCCTATAGTTAGTAGCTGTGTTGTATTATTAAAAATTACAGGCACAGTGGGTACTGGATTTTTACTTTAAGTTATCAACCATTTGTTACTTTGTTATATTACTTGGTGAAGCTGTCTGTGTCAATTTTTTTTTTTGCATTATACTGTAATTTTACTCAATTGGAGTTTCATCTCTTTCCACTTTATTCCAAAAAATTCACCTATATTTTTCTCATCAAGAGAATTTTTTTTTTTTGTGTGTGGAAAGTACGCACTCCCCCTTCCAAATTGAGTCCCTTGACCTTTTCATTCCAGGATTTATAATTTCTTTGCAATTCTAGAAGACATGAATTGAAACTTTTTAGACACTTTGTTAGCTTTTATTCAGCCTGGTTGGCCATTACACACAACAACTCAGAATTCTGGCAAGAAGCAAATATCGCTAGCGTACATTTTCGCCAAGTCTTCGGCGTCGGTCACTCTGTTTGAACTTGTTATGCCACTCTATTTATAGGTATTACTTGTTGTGGCAAAATGGTGGTTGCATTTTACTGCATGGATAAAAAGAGCTGGATAGAAAATTTATGCAATCTGGTTGGTTTCCAAGGAACATTGCTCACATCTGCATACCTACATCCCTTCATTCAGGAGAATACTTAACAAAACAGACTAGAGGTTGTTTCACGAAAGTTGGCCGATGACAGATGGATTTGTTCACTGCGCAGAGATGAGTTTGCATTTTTGTGTATGAGCAAGAACACAAACACGTGTTTGCGCAGCGAGCCGCATGATCTGTCATCGGCCTTCTTTCGGGAAACGAGCTCTACCAACTCTGTCTGAACTTTACTCAATTCGGAATGGGTCTATCTTCTGGCTCCTTGCAAAATTGTATACTAGAAAGTACTTATAGCAGTTATAGCTAGACAAGCGCAATCCCAAAATCTATCAAAATTAAATATATGTCTTTCGTAAATTAATGCAGTACCAAAGGCAGATCTGAGTCTTGAAACACATTGAAATTGGACAATTTCTTCAAATGGTCTGAAATCTAGATTACAATTTTCCTTCTTTGGAACACTTGCGATAGGAATAGGTCTAACAGGAACTTGCAAGTGGAACATTTCTGGGGACGAATGCAGTACAGTGCAAACAGTCCTTGATGTATTGAGTCCCTTGAAGGAAAGTTCTAAAAAAATAAGACACAGTGCTTTATGCATTTAAAAGGAGTTGACCGCGTAAGCAAATAGACCTGTTAAGTGATGACATCACTATCAAAATTGGACCCAAACAAATGCTCTATCTCGCTCACTCTTGTGGGATTACCCATAAGAAGTCAGATCCAAATTTTCGAATGAAAATTCATGCTAGTAAGCAACCAGTTTCCTCAAATTCTATTGCAACATTACATTCCACGTAGGTTAAAGTATTTTTTCACTCCGACATAATTCAAGAAAGATCACAAGTTAATTTACAATCACATTTGTATCGGAAGATGTCCTGTGTTTTGTCCTTGTCTTACTCACGGTCTCTTATGGGCGTCTCACCGCCATGACAATCAATCATCCTAACCTCTCTTCGTATCAAAGCTTGTTCGAGGAATAACACGTGGTGTGGTGGTGCCAATGCGCCTATATCTTCAAATGTTGTGCCCAAAAGAAACTGTGAGTGAGACAAGGACAAAACATAAGACTTTCTTTGATATAACTGTGATTAAATTAATATGTGATGTTTCGAAAATGTTGTTGTAACGTTATTATATTTTAAGGTACGCGGAATCCAATGGTGTAATAAAATCTGAGAGAACTTGTTTACTAGCACGAATTTGCATTTGAAAATTTTGATCCTGTTTCTTATGGGAAAACCCGCGAGAGCGAGTGAGATGGAGCATTTTTTTTGGTGACATCATCACTAAACAGGTCTATTCAAAGGTTATGTTTGCCGGTGGACTGATCCACTCTCACACGTTCTTCTACTCCTCGTTCCCTCATCGACACCTTTGTATTGCATAAACAACCGATCAGAACTCCTTGAGCTTAGATCTATCAATGACCCATATAGTCCATCAGGGTACTATCAATATTGAGGTCAAGTCAAAGGAGAAGTTGCAAATCCTTGCTTCTGATTGGTGGATACCCAATGCAAGTTTGATGTAAAGGAGCATCTGTCCCGCACTCTATTTAGGCCATGATTCTGGACTTTAGCAGGTTCACACTCTTTAAAAGCCAATGGCAATGGCTTCAAAAAGTTAAAACTTAAAGTAGCCGTGGAAAAATGAAGAACAACAGCGATAACATTGGAGAGTAATTTATGAATAATTTATACAGAGCAAGATAAAAGGTTAGAGGTATAATCAGACGACAAGAAGGAGAAAGGGATGAAATTTCAAAAGAACAAAATTTACGATGACTAGTTTCAAGGATGGCTTTGTCTACCTTTCACGTCTAACGCTGACTCAACCTGAGCAACCATTATGATTCTCAATGAAGCATATTTTCGTTGGTGACCTGAGACGCTAACCAATTTGCTACTAATTTTACTCCCTTCTGAAGGAAGTTAGAGAAGGATTTGCTGCGTTTAACTAATCTTGAAAGTATATTAAACTTAAGTCAGCAAAATTTGTCATCTAAAATACGTCGACCAAGATTGTACAGATAAAAAGAGCACAATGAATAACAAGAAAATTAGCCCATCAGGTCATCAAATAAAATATGCTCATTATAAGAGATTTTATCCTTAAGTGCACAAATGAACAAAACATCAATATCACTTCTCATTCGTTACTATACAGGAAAAGGGTTTGGTGCAGTTAACGAAAGGATTTGAATTTATTTGATCAAAACTATTTTGACCTTAAGATACCTCTGAACTGATCCATTTTGTTCAAATGAGTTAACCACACATTTCATACTTTTTCACTACTACAAACACCGTTGTTAGTAGCTAACTGACACCGAAATCAAATATACTTTTTGATCTTTTAATTTGACATAGTTTAGGATCAAATGGAGTCAACATTAACCGTCTTGTTAGTTTCACCATACCGTTTAATTTGTTTACTTATTTCATTTACATTTTCCTTTCATTGGTGAGCGCCCATTTGGAATTTTTGTTCCTTTCTCCAACATGCTGTCTCTGAGTATGTAAAACTTATAGTCTAGAAACGACAAGCAGTTATATCAACAAGACCACAAAACATAGAGAGTAATTCAAATGCACATTTCATACTAAAGCGACAAGTAACACATGGAATGAGTTAAAAATTTGGGACCTCAATTTACAAATTTGAATTAAAATAACCCATTTGTGAAACATACTGTAAATGTATATGTTTTTAACTTTAGTATAATTATAAAAAGCGAGGAAGTTATATCCTTACTGGACTGGCTGATTCATCTCTTTCCCAAGAGGTGAATAGTACCTGCTTGAGATAAAATTTGAAGGACTGTTAAGGGTGCTGAATTTATTAGGAAATGCATAGAGAAAAATATTTGTAAAACTTCCTGAAGTAAAAAATGTTTAAAAGGGCGAGAACAGTGTGCTTTAAAGAAAGAAAAATAAAATATCTACTGATGCTTATAAACAATAAAATCTTATCAGGGGAAAAATTCAGTAGACTAGAATAGTGAATCATAATTGTTATAAAATTGAACTTGAAAAATTTGATTGTCGAACTGTTTCATTGTTCGTGGGAAAATAGACTTGGATGTTTCAAATTCCGTAGAGGAATGGGTGGACTTGATATAAAGGAAATTGTAAACATGAAAATCACAACACTTTGGTTTCCAGAACAGTTAACAACTGGAGTAAAGACTTAAAAATGGTTGTCACACTCTTACATGACAAAACGTTAAGAAATCAACGACTGTTCTTAGATTGTTGAAATCAAGGTCCATATTTATCATTATCAGGTCTGGTCGGTAGCGCCGAAACAAGAAACCCGATGTTTCGAAACACTGTTTCCCAATTTCATCGCCATCTTGAATTCGGCTATCCCATGAAGGCCCGGCAATGCCCAAACAACAAACGAATTTGTTATTAAACTATAGTACTTTACTGTTTTAACACTTTTATATTAGACAGAAGATTTTGAGGGAAACTTTTAGAGTATTTTTTATTATCAAGAGGTGGTTAGTTGATTTTAAATGAATGAAATGTGGCGACAGAGACTACAGGTCTCTAATGTAAACAAATTCAAAACCGGCGGTTCTAATAGTGAGTTCTGAGATTGTGATTGGGTATTCTTTGCTAAGAGATTTCCAAACAATGGACCATCGGAGGAGGCCAAAAGCTGCCGGCCAGACCTGCTACATATGGACCTTGGTTGAAGTTAAATTACTGACATGACTGCAATACTTTTGCGGTAAGTTAAATTAATAGTAATTTAAAGCATTCCAATAGTGAAGAGTGTATTGTTAGATCTAAAAAAAAAACATTCATTCTTTAAAATGAAGACAACAGCCTGGAATGTTGTTAGAATTAAATAAAAAATAAATGCAGAATCTGAGAAGAGGAAGAACTTTAAAGTAGAATCTACGCAACTTCAAACGAGCAAAAGGCGCCAGTTACAGATGCTAAGTGGTTGGATGGAAGCATGTTCTGCCAGATTTTCTCTCTCACATGGCAAATATTCTACATACCACTGATCTCTACCACACTTTGATGAATGACGGGTGCTCCGACTTTTATCTTATCACTTTGTGCCTTTAACTTGAGCTGACGTTGGAACTAAAATAAATCGGAACTTGGAATACAAGCATTTAATGGGGGGAATAATAGACTTTTTACAACAACTATCAATTTGACGTCTCCAAAAAAGAGAAGAGGGTTCTTCATAATTTCACCTTAACGACTAAAAATGGCACCATATTAATCATACATTGTTCAGAGGAACCTTCCCTACTTGATATAAATTAAAAAGAAATTCCTGCTCTCTTTCTCACAAAGTCAATCATCTTTTCAAATGTCATTCAAACATTTTTTTTTTTTTCCAAATACTAAAAATTTAATGCAGGACAAATATTAAAGATGATAAACATGGAATTTTCAACAACTTTACAACCTTTTTAAAGGCTGTATAGATTTATAAGATTCATTTTATGACTGATAAAGAATGGGGCTGGCAAGAACTAGCGATAGTGAACGATAGAGGCTCGTCAATAATGCAAGCGCTTTGAATTACGTTGCTCAGGACTGTTAAGTATTTTGCAGAAAATTGTTCTGGGATGAATGTAATACTAAATTACCATTCAATTTTTTATTCCGGTGAACTGGTTTTTTGCTGGATTTTACACTAGAATCAATATTTCCTTTGTCTGTCGAAAAAGCTTGCAAGAGTCACACTTCTTGGATAAAATTGGACATTTTTTGGATCACTTTCATTCGAGTTAATATTACCTCTTCCCTCTCTACTGTTTCATTTAAGTTGCTCTTAAATTAGAAAAGAACCCCTCCACCTCACTTTCAGATTCATCTGAAATTTGTGGACTTTTTCATAATACTTACTTACATGGCAGCTTGCTGATTGGCTGTTCGTCTTGAAGTTAAGGGTTCCTGTTACATTGAAGACAGGATTTTATTTTGCGAACCGAAAAAAATTATTTTCATTCAAGAAAATGTTTGCACTTGAAAAGCATTTTTGTTCTTATTTTTAGAAAAAAGTAATAGAAATAGAAATTTCTATTTTTATTATTTTTATAACTATAATCATGCCATGCTTTTATCCTTAAATTTGGCTTAAAAATAAACAATGACAAAATTAATTGGTGGCATAAAAGATTATTCATACCTTCAAAGAAAGCTAAGAATGGCTTTCACATTGATAAGAAAATAAAAAAAAACAAAGCCGTGTTAAAAATTCTTTAAAGGAGGATAAAGAAATCACGGTAAAAGATCAAATGCTGAGTATTTGTTCTACAACTTACTGAGAGAATAAAGATAAGACTAAAAAAAAAAAAAAAAATTCAGCTGAATGACTTCATTCTCTAGTAAAATAATTAGGGACTAAAAAAGAAACTATTGCGACAAACAATGAGTTCTGTCACAAACCGTAAAAAAAATAATGACCAGCATATTTTTTCAAGATTTTTCAAGGATGAAAATCTAATTTGTCAGCAATTCTACTCCAAAACATTCAGAGCTTACAATCTCATAATGTCTCATAACTTTACTCTGACCTTTAAAAAAAAAGAAAAAAAAAATAATAATTTGCAGAAGTGAATAAATTACTGTGGTTTGATTTGCGTATTTTTTATTAATATGGACTCAGTAAAACTGCAATGTTAAGTGAAATAGATAAGGCTCAAAGGAGCCTCAAAATAGGAGTAAAGATTTAAAGAATTTAGAGAAATCTTCTCAATCACATGACACACTTTATTCCCAAATAATGCTCATTTCAAAAGTGAACGCACAGTAAACAGTTTTATTTAAAAGAGAAAAATCAGTCAATAATGCGTCAACATGCACGCCTAACTGTTTCTGCTTCAAAGCGATAATCTAACTGAAATGTTCAAATTACACAAGAAAAGAACAGATTTCAAAACTTGAGTAGATACTTTACTTCAATAATCGAGAAAAAAGTACTCAACAAGAAATTATCTTTTACAGGACTTTTGATATTGATGTAGGGAAAGTTAAGAGAATTATGATACATGAGAGACTCATTTACAAAAGCTTTGGTGCAGAAGATGGAAAATAAATAATTTAATTTAAATAAAAAAGAACAACTGAAGACTAAAGTAGGAAAAATTAAACATAAATAAAAATAAAAATGGTAAAAAAGAGTATTCACAAAAATACAAGATTACAGTCCTTGATGCGGCAGTCCGCAGCACAAACGATTATGACACTGATCTGGATTCCGGATAAATGTCTGCTCCATTATGAATGGAATAAACCTTTTTTCTTTGATTTTTTCTCCTTGCCATCTCCCTGACTGTTAACAAAAGGACAAAGAAAATTAAATTTTGATAGTAAATAAAAGCTGACTAAAGGTATGAAAAAATAAATGGTGAGCTATTGATGCAATATCGCTGAGAGGTTGGGAGTCATAATTTTTCCAATCACAAGTTTCAGTAAAATTTGATTTTTATAAACCTGATTGTGAAGCATAGCACAATGTTAAAGTTATTTGAACTTTGAAACATCAACAAAAACAAGCTGATTCATAGCAACTTATCCTTTCCAGTGCCAAATTAGATTTTGACTGCAATATCTTAGAGTCGAATTTGCTTTTTCAATTAGAGGAACCATCATTTTAATTTTTGAGGCACTAAAACCACAGAAAAATACAATCAGAACGGAAACTCCCATAAGAGCCAATGGAAGCAAGTTTGGAATTTAACGGCACCAATAGGCAACACTGCGGTCCTACATCCCAACATGGCGGACGTTGTTGATTTGTGTTGAAACTCATTTATTTCTGTAAATTCTGGAAAGAAATCTTATTTTCCGGCCTCACTTTTATTCTACTGGCATTTCTGAATGAAAATTTTGTGGATCATGTCCTATATTTTTTTTTTTTTTGCGCGCGAATCCAGATGTAAACATCCCATATCCCATCATGGCGGACGCGGAATGAATTTGCTTCAAAATCCGACAGAGTTTCCGTTCTGATTGTATTATTCTGTGCTAAAGCCTTTGAGAGACACAGCCGAAAACCACGCTTGAGATTTCCGAGTTAACTTGTCAGTTGGCACTGAGTGCACATATTCACCGCTATGAGTTAACTACTCGTTGTTGACATGGGTTTGGCAAGAGAGATTTTTTTAAAGCAATCTTGCGGGCCCTGGATAGAATTTTAAAAATAGTGCTTCAGTCAACCTTGCACTGTTGTAATAATTGATTCATAGTAATGTATGTACTAAAGACAGATGCCCTCTTTTCACCCCCATTAGAGATAAAGAAAATTACTTTTCAGACAATCAGACATTTTGGACATCAAGTCAGGCTGATTTTGACAATTTATAGTCCTGGAAAAAAAGTAATGCATGAGGAGTGATGTAGAATACCTGGTAATTTAATACTTCGGATAAAACCCGGGTATTTATACATGTATAGATATAACTTTTCCTTCCAAACTCCAAAGGCACCCATTGTAAAAATTCAAACTCAAAAATTTGTAAGAAGGCATTCAATTTAATCTACAAAAGAGTTCATAGTATTTCAATCTTATTTTATCTTTTTAAAAAGTCAAAGAAGAATGAGAAATTATAAATAATAATTTTTGGGTATTTACCCGATTTTTGGTCCGGTAAATACCTGGGTACCTACCCCATAGGTAATTACCGGACTTACATCACAGTGTCTGAAAGTTAATTTTCTTTCTCTCAAACCATCTCATCACAAAACCAAAACTAATTTTCTACACAGCTTAGAGGAGAGTTTGAAATGTTATGTTTTAACCATTTACACTCCTTTAAAAGATTGGAGACTGCAGGACTGCAGAATCTTACACAACCTCTGTATTCTTCTGCAATCCCAAAAAAATGTTGCCGCACAAACTCTGTTTTGCCACACTTTATGCAAAAAGGTTGCCACAAAACTTTTAATTTTTGCCACAATTTGCCGCACAATTTTTAATTTTTGCCACAATTTGCCACAAAATTTCCTATTTTGCCGCACCGATCACACGATCCGAGATTGCCGGATAAGGAATATTCTGCAGGCCTGGGAGACTGACTTAATGGACCACATGATATTCTAAAGTTTCGATCAACTTTTCTTCATCAAGACAAAAACAGACATCACTATTTTTCAGCAAGACAAAAACAGACATCTATCTCCATCAGATTGATTTGATTTTTGATTACAATAAAAAGTGGATCTGAGGACACAAACTCTTATTTAGATGCATGCATGATGCATGCATCCCAATTTGGAATTCTTTCACATACCGTACATCACAACAGATTGCATCTGCGATCAGTGGTATTTGGGGTGGTAAAAAAAATTGAGTACAAGTGCAAATGGCGAATCGAATCTAATTGAGATAGAAAAAAATTAAAATTAGATCTTCTAGCAAACAGACTTAAGTGAAAAGTTGTATGTGGTATATCAAAGTTGCCAGAATTTTTCAAGTCAAAATTTCTGTGACTTGCTCTTGATTCTTTCTTGAATTTTTCCTAATTTTTCTGAGCTGTATTTTTTCTGAACAAAAATCGACACACTTCTGATCAGGCAATTTAAAATATAAATGTTAATTTGATCAACCCTTTAATCTCGTCCAACTTTTCTATTCAAATTGATATTTTACAGAATTTTTAAACCAGCCTCACTACTTCCGGTTGTGTTGAAAGCTTTTGACTCTTTCATGGTTTCCAGGATTTTCATGTTGCTAGCAACCCTGTTAACCCACTTGTCTTTGCTAATATAAATTCACAATAAATCTGGGGACAAAAACAGGGTAAAGTTTCGTAATTTGAAAAAAAAAAAGTATTTGTTTGTGACTCCTAAAATGTTGTCAATACATTTTCATGACAACAGCAGAGACAACTCAAGAAAACCCATTTACTTATAGAGAGCTTCCAACACGTTTTCCTTAAGAAATTCAAGAGAAAATCGACTGATATTTCAGGAGGAGCAAATGACAACTATGTACTTCATTCTCTGGTTCAATGAGAATGATATACACTGAAGATTTTTTATTAGATATTTTGATTCTGAGAAACTTAGATTGAGGACACCTTTGATTCCTAAGCTTTAAAGAATTCTCAAGCCCCTTGAGAGGGCATCTAAGGGCCCACATCTGAGGATTCTACAGGCTAATTGTTTTTATCGGAACACAACGGAACACTCCATCTTTTCAATGAGGTTAGCCAGCAAGGTCTGAATGTTCCATCAAAACGGAACACACTAAGTACATCCTCGAATCTTTCAACTGACCTTGGTTACTGAGCAGAGACAATATAAAATAGAGACCACGCACTAGCTGTGCGCGCGTTGGCTGATTTTTTTTTTTTTGGAACTCAACAGGAATCAACAAAGGGAGCACGAGGGAGCACCATCCAACATGGTCCATACATCGACTGATGCAACTTCAGAGCTCCCGTCTCACAAGGCAAAAACTTCAACAACTTTGCTCATCAGTCAACGTATGAACCATGTTTGCAGTATTCTGTTAAGACCCCAAAAAAAGAGTTGCCACCGCACGCAAACATGGGCAAGATAGAAAGTGCATGGTCTCTATTATAAATTGTATCTGTTACTGAGTCACTAAGATATAACCTTAAAACGATATATTCCACTTAAATCTTGAGTTCCTTGACCTGTTGATTTGATTACCATACAAGTTCAATTGTAAAAAAGAAACCGACAGAGCCTCTTCACAAAAAATGACACAAATAGTAAAGAAAATACGCGATTCAAAGAAGTAAACTAAAAGGGAACACGAGAACTTAGATAAAGCCCCTTTTTTTAAAATCAAAACGCAAGACAAACCACACTCAAGCTAGAATAACCTGTCCCATCTTGTTCTATCGTGTTCCATGCATTAAAAAATTAGCCTCATGGTTCAGAGGATTTCCCTTTGAGTTTTTCACACTGGTAGTAGTATGACGATGGAGAGCAATTTTTGAAAAAAAAAAAAAAAAAAAACCTTAATAATCACCATTTGCAATGCTTAAGGATCGATGTATGAATTTTGATCATTTAGGGTAGACGCAATGAAAATCAGAGTTTGGTATTACTTTCATGGAGACAATGAACCAATTAACCACTGGCTAAAACTTGGAGACAGCACCCTAGTGAAATTGAAGGAGTACTTTTTCCATCTGCCAGAGGCAAGAGAAACGGTAGAAAAACAAAACAAATTTGTGTAAAAGTTCAAAACTAAAAAAAAAAAAAAAGAAGTAAAATAAACAAATAAAGTAAAAGAATGAGTAACAAATTCAGATATTGAGATTGATAATTCGCACTTACTCCCTCTCAAGACTCCTGCGTCGAAGATCATCCAGTTTGATACCGTTCAATTGCTCCCAATCTAATTTTTCTTGTTCCAGCGCTCTTTTCTTCTCATCTAGCTCTTTAATCTGTTGTTCTAAGTTTTTGCGCATTTGCTCATGTCGTTTTTGAAGCTGCAAGAGAAAACAGAAAATATTAAAAATGAAATGAACCAGTTACTCTTGTAACTCTAGGATCCAAGAGTGCAAAATGTTCCGAAATGCAAGAAGTTTTAAGCAATGCACGATTTTAGCCTCATGGGATTTCCGAAAAATTTCCTCACAAAAATATGAAACGTGATGACTTTTTTTCCTGTTTTTATTAATGTACTTCCAACACCGTATGTATTCAAAATCACTGATAATTTCAAAGTTTTGTGACTATCTCCCCAAGATTTTTTATACCCGGCACATTTCTTTAAATTTGCGGAATTTTTCCTGATCTGCTGATCACGTGGTCGGGCATTTCTTACACCTGCCCCTGCTTTTCTCATCATCCGTAGTTAAGAACTCCACTGAATGAATGAGTGAATGAATTTCTAAATGGAACTGAATAACCTCTTTCTGTGTTTCTTGCCTAGAAAATTAAAGTGATAAGTTTACATTGTCATCAAACGGCTCATCGGACAAAACTGAGGTATTCTCAAGGTTCTTCAAGATTTTTTGGGATAGCTAGGACTTCGGGAGTCGCAGAGTTTTCAAGAAAACTGAAGTTAACAAATAGCTGTTACTCATTTTAGATCCTTGAGTTCAAAGGCGAAGTTAGATATTTTGTCTCTTCCTCTATCTCCCAAATTGAACTATTGTCTTAGAGAAGGGTCGAGATGAGGGTTAAAGTAATGTTATAGCCACTATCCCTCTTCCTATCCCTTTCTGAAACATGTGTTCAAAAGGGCAAAGAGAAAAAAGAGCAAATTTAGGGATCCACCTTTAGAAGTGTGTCTAATCCTCTCAACAAAAGTTAGTAAATTTTAAAGAGCATTTTGCCTTCCTCTCAGTTTCTTCAATAATAAAAGGTGAAAATATCAAACCACTTTCAACTTACATCCAATTCGGAATCTTTGACCTTTTGTTTCTTCTCTCGGACTTTCATTTCAAAAACTTGCTCCATTTCTACTTCCAGTTTTTTAATTCTAACATCATGTTCCCGCTTTTCTTCTTCCAGCTGTGCCAATGGGTTCCTGAAAAAAAACAATTGCACGAATTAATATAAAAAAAAAAAACGGAAATAGGAAAAATGTGAAGAGCTGGAACAATTTAAAACTCTGATTAAATAAGGGCCTAAGTATGTTCAATCAGCAAGTGGAATATCATTGACTTTCGCTTTCATCAACAATTTGTCTGGAGCTTGTTCGTCAATTTTCTTCCATCAACAATTTGTCTGGAGCTTGTTCGTCAATTTTGTCAATCTATCTAACTTGTCAACAAAAAGATGTCAACAGTTGCATTGGAAACAAACGTTGATGTGTTACAGGGGGGTGATCACGGAGGATCGGATCGTTTCGGTATCGTTATCGTTATCGTTTGCATTAAATCAAATGGGCTTGCTTCTGTGCAACTTGATCACGCAGGTGATCCCCTCCTCACCTCTTCCTACTTCAAGCGATCGAGATTACGACAGCCTCCGACTCATCACTTCCTTTCGTCCACTTCAATCGTTACAAGGGGCTCAAAACGATTCGATCAGTTGAGCCACCCATAAGGTTACATGTAAACGATAACGATAACGATACCGAAACGATCCGATCCTCCGTGATCACCCCCCAGGACTGGCTAATGTGCTTTGTCAATTTTTCCTTTGCCTTCACTTCCGTTGCTCATAATTTACATGGAATGTCAAAGACTGCCAGATTAATCACAGTTCGGAGTCTACGTAGACAGACAAAATCAACAAAATTTTGTTTATGTCCATTTTGTCTAACAAAGTAAATGATGGACTCGCAGGTTCATTGGATGACTGTCATAGAGAAACAGGCAGATCCTTTTTGCTTTTCAAAATATTTCTCGAAAAGATTTTTATTCCACTGCATTGATTTTATAGTAACTTTCAATCTCTAAGATTAGATGGAGCTGACTTATGCTCTCCTTATTGTTTGCACTAATACAGTCTATTCGTTCTAACTTGAGACCTGGAAATTCAGGTAGATTTGCCTTCTACGGCAACGTAGGAGTGCTAACCCTCGTCAGTCGGCCGAGGTGACAGGGCTGCTGCCCGACTCTCGGGCTATGACAACCTTTTGAAGTGTTGCCATTCTCTTTTTTCTGAAATTCATTTATCGCCCGCGCAGGTCTCAAGTTAGAACAAACAGACTACAATTATGACACTAACAAAAATTACAGAGGAATAAAGCTAAATAAATGAGGAGCAAGACAGCAGGGGATAAGCTCTAAATGCAACTTCTACTGAATTATGTGAAAATAAGTACAGACATACATAGACAGTTGAAAGCTATCTACGAGCAATGCTAATTGAAGAGGATGCAGAAATCATGATAGCAAGAAAAAGAAAACAGAAAATACCAGACGCTGTTGAAGAAACAGAAAAGTATTACATCTTGTGACAGTTCTTCTTAGATTCCACTCAATTAATATGAAACAATGCTCTACAAACCTAGACCCCAAAAGAAATGGGCAATGCGAAATCATAATATCAAGTCAGACAAGAAAAACTCAACATTAAATAAAAAATGAAATATACTAAGCAAAAAATACCAAAGATAGGTGGCAAGGAAAAAATAACCAAAGCTTGTTAGAAAACAAAACTTCACTGCCATTTAACAAGGTGCTTGAAACATTTACAGGAAAAATTCATTATTGAAAGTAGAAACGAGGAGCTAACACAAAAACATTTAGGTGTAGATCCCTTAGACATCTAAATACCGAGATTATGAATGAGTGCAAGAGGAGGAAGGGATTACTAAGGAAATAATATGTCTGTCTTGAGATTTACATAGGGGGCAAAAAAAACAGCAAAATATAATTTCACGGGTCAGCAACTTACCAAACGGTCATGAAAGTGTTGTCAATAACTCCTTGCGGGCAAAAACTAAAAATGGAAACTTGTTAGAATTAGGATGCCCCGAGAAAAATCAAAGGAGATTGACCAAAGAGAAAGGACAATGGTCACTTCAAAAGTTGCTCGATAGTTGAAGACACAAAATTCACAACAGCCGAAAAATAAAATCTTACCGAACGGTTAATTAATCTCAATCAAAAGTTAATAAAGTTGATTCCTCGGTAACGGGACTTTTCACAGAGTCTGAAAATATTTGTAGAATTTTTAATGTTAAAACCTTTAAAGCTATCAAACAATTAAATAACGGGACTCTTGCTAACTTTTGCTATAAATGATTAAATAGGTAGGCAATTTGGGTAAAATCCAGCAAAAATTACGATGGGCACATTAAAAAATTGTTCGCAAATTGTTTGCTAGCTTTAAACATTTTAATGATGCGATTTCTATGACATATTTCAGCATCAACAAAAAGTCCTGATTCCGTGGAATCAACCTTAATAAAAACTGTAATGATCACAGATTGAATAGTTCCTAACAAATCTGAGAGTGGATATTTTTAAAATAATTTGCATCAAAGCAAAATTAGCAAATTTTTATTTAATATGAGTCTATTTAAAGGGTAAACATTAATATTTTTGAAGCGATAATATATTAGTTGGATTAAACACTCAAACAGTCATAGATGGTTTTATTATGACAGAAATTAACAATTAGTCTCTAGTGCACTCATTAACAGTCATAACATGTCATCATAGTTCTCACCTCTCTCTCTCTCTCTCATATGATCATGATGCATTGGAATCTCATTTCAGAGCCACAGTTTGTTGACAGTAACATTTTTTAAACATTTTCTTCCAATGAGCCCAATGCTTGGACTCTAACAGCTCATTTTTGCTAAATTAACAAGATAGGTCTCAATCAATGATGGAGAGTCATGAGAGACAGATTACATAAACAATATAAGAGAGTGAGAAGGCCAGACTGGAATCCGCAACAAACTGCAGAAAGAAATTGAACTAACTCATAAAAGATCTCAAGGGTTCATCATCACTAAAGCCATCCGTTAGTTTGATTCTTTCCTTTTAGAGCCAGTATGCCCACAAGTCAACCAAGAGAAAACTGACCCCTTTTATTTTTTTACTTAAATCAATCCAATAAATCCAATGGTTTTTCCTGCACTGAGCTTAAGATCTGAGACTTCGAACGTTCAAATATAATCATTTTTTGGGCTGAAGCAAAAGTTCACTTCAAGTACTAAACAACACCTATGAGTGTGAGAAAAAATTGTTCAAGGTTTGAAAGATATCTAAAGTAGATTTTTTTCCTATTAAAAGAACAAGGCTTTTCAATCTGAAACCAAGTGATGGAATAACTTAAAATTGAAGTTCTTAATTTGAGTAAAGCGAGAATAAAAATGTTGCCGTCTCAAAGAGACACACAAAAAATCAGACTTTCTTAAGTCAGAAAGGTTGAAACTTTTGAATAAAATGAGTCACTAGAGGTTTAAAATGTTTCCAAGAGTGAAATGAATTGATGAAATTTTAAAATGAATTTCTTGCACTTATCCATCTTTTAAATCAATCACCGAGCAGTGTTTATTGACCGTTCAGAGTCAAAACTAGAAGCTAGTGCTGAACAGTTTTTGGCAGGAGGTGTCAAACAAAAAAAAAGAAGTTAGACGGATTAATCGGACTAACAATACAAGTGGAAGAGACATTGCTCATTAAAGCAGGTTTGTTTCAAGCATTATTTGAGTCAACTACCAATTGAATTCACTAGCAGAGACAAAGATACCTAGCGAGAGTATGGAATACGCAAGACACAAGACACCATTCAAAGTATGTATTAGGTACATTAGGGTGTGTCAAAAATACCAAAGTTGTGAAAACCCTTGCTCCCCCACGTTTTTCCCATTCCTTTGGTCACTCTGATGAAGAAAAATCCATTCCGAAATTTTTCGGAGGGGGGGAAAGTTCCCCGAAAGCTCCCCAAAGTTTCAAATTTTTCGTCAAAACTAGGTAAATTTAAAAAAATTCGTGACAGCACAGATTTTCTGGTAAACCCTAAAAATGGCATGAAAGTTACTTTTATAATGTATTCGAATCATAAAAAAAATTCTCAAACGGTTTCAGGCATAAAACAGCCCCCCAAAGCCTCCTTCAAAATACGTAATTTTACTGAAAAATTCCCGACTTGCCCAACTATTCAAGTTTCTACCATGCACCTTGCCTTGAGGTTAAAACGTTGTTATACTCACGGTGGATTATATACTTTTCCCAATTATAAACCGTGCTAGAAGGACTTCTCTGTTCACCCGGTGGGGGGGGGGGGGGGGGGGGGTCCAGCGCGCTCCTCAAGAAAGTCCTATACAGCAAACAGCCGCTTGAAATCCCACGGCAACAAACGAGTAGTCTGAAGTAACTGTCCAAAGTGCCCTTGAATGTTTTTTCATTATTTTTCTGTTTTTCGTACTTGCACGTCAAATGTGCGCGCTTTTTCGCCAATCCGAGTAATTTATGTATAATTTTTCCACTCTTTGTTTAATTTTATCTTTCCTCTGAAGCGGAATTCCTGTTTTTGACCAAATCTCATGAATTTCTCAAATAATTATATCATACACAGGCTGCAGGCTGTATCCATGTTTGTACTGCTTGAAATCCCCGTCTTTCAAGTAGCACAAACGACGGAGAATATCGCCATTTGTTGAAATATTGTTTTGAAGGAAAGACCCCAAGCTTTTCCCAATGAGCCAATTTTCATTTTGAACGGAGAGTAAGCATTTTACACTGGTATTTAAACAGTGCAAAGAAAGCGCTATGGTCAAGAATTTATTAGCGCCGCTAATGAACGCCTTGGAATAAGTTCAGAAGTAGAAACTAATAAAAATCTCGAAGCTAAAACATCGTACAGTAAATAATCCGATGATTATATTGTACTCGAAAACCACAACCAACAAATCCTAAGGCAACGATGATTCCTAAAAGAGCGCCAGAATCACCTACTTTACATAGGCATTTAAGGGGCTATTGGGGCACTTTTTTGGGAACGAGGGGCTAAAAAAAATTTTGAACGAGAAATAAAGAAAAAAAGGAAAAAGAAAGAAAAAGAGAAAAAGAAGAATGAAAAAACGTTATCAATTCCTCATCGCCATCTGTCTGCTTCATTCAGAAGTTACTAAGGAAACGAGACTTTCACCTTTTGTTTATATTCTTCAAAAATTTTCCTAACCGAATTGTTTCAAGTGTGTCTATTTAGCCCAAATTTGCAGTATTTTTAAATTTTAGCCCCTTTCAAGTCAAAACTACGAGTGTTCCAAAAGAAAAAATGGTTATTTATTCCCCCACCCGCCTGCGGCGCCTGCGTCAAACAAGAAAAAAAAAACTGTTGATTTTTAGCCCCCCGCTTTTAGACCCCACGCGCCGCCCATGCTACTTTACAAATTAATACTTTGCGTATAATTTAGGGCAAACAAGAGCGAAAAAGAACAAAGTGCTCATAGGCGGACCGTGACCAAAATAAGTGGGGGGGGGGGCTAAAAGGTGATGACCTTTTTCTTTTTTTGCTTCTCAAGTCTTAAGTGATGACTTTTTCCCGATTTTTAGCCCCTCCGCCCAGAAAAAGAGGAGGGAGGGCTATAGCCCCCCCTCCAGCCCCTGATACGATCCGCCTATGAAAGTGCTTAAAGATTTTACATGCATCCACGGCATCAGACTACTCGTTTGTTGCCGTGGGATTTCAAGCGGCTGTTTGCTGTATAGGACTTTCTTGAGGAGCGCGCTGGACCCCCCCCCTCCCCCCCCGGGTGAACAGAGAAGTCCTTCTAGCACGGTTTAATTAGGAAAAGTATATAATCCACCGTGAGTAACAACGTTTTGACCTCAAGGCGAGGTGCATGGTAGAAATTTGAATAGTTGGCCAAGTCGGTAATTTTTCAGTAAAATTACGTATTTTGAAGGGGGCTTTGGGGGGCTGTTTATTCCTGAAACGGTTTGAGAATTTTTTTGATGATTCAAATACATCTTAAAAGTAACTTTCATGCCATTTTTAGGGTTTACAAGAAAATCCGTGCTGTCACGATTTTTTTTAAATTTACCTAATTCTGATGAAAGATTTGAAACTTTGGGGAGCTTTCGGGGAACTTTCCCCCCCTCCGAAAAATTTCGGAATGGATTTTTCTTCATCAGAAGGACCAAAGGAATGGGAAAAACGCGGGGGAGCAAGGGTTTTCACAACTTTGGTATTTTTGACACACCCTAAGGTACATTACACATTGCATATTCTTGACACGTATTTTCCCCCATAGACAAATATATTCACATTGCAATGCATAGATTTAACTAGAGATTAATTAATATTTTACAGAGTTTCAAAATCAAGGTTTGAACTTCAAGGTATTTTAAGGTCTAAAGGTTTTGCGATTTCATAGCAATAAAATTCCAGGGAAACACGGGTACAATTGCAAAAAATAGTAACTGAAAATTAAGAGCCAATTTTAGATGGACGAATCTATAATGAAGAAGAGATAGAACATTCATTTTTGATTGTGAAGTCTTTTCCGAAAACAGACTAATAGGAGGTAACGATAATGGCTGTAATCCGGTTTTAAGAAATATTCGCCTTGAAATGAAAAGCTTCGGTTGCCATGACCTCAAAGATGACAACTTCAAAAATGCCCATGCAGAAATACAGTAACAAGAGGCGAAACACAAAACTTAATTTCCGTATGAGAACCCATGTAAAAGAGGTTTTAGGAACTGTGAAAGTGACATGGGGTTGGATGTTCAGTTTGCCAACATCCAGAGGTTAGCTTTCCTGAATGACTCTACTCTGGCTCTTATTAGAACCGCTTCGCACTGCACAATACGTCAATACCATATTACACTTTTGATGACACATCTAGAGCAATAGATCCCATCATTTTAAACACTATTTTGAAGGAAGTTTTAATGGTGCAAAGGGATATACTCTTTCCAAATTTACTGATTCCTATAATTTTTATTTACACTTGACACTATGCAATCATGCAAAATTCTATACCGAGAACAATAACCATTTCAGGACAGACACTCAAAACAGATGGAAAATTTGACAGACCAACAAAGTGACGCTTAAAATGCTAGTAATGAAACTTATTATTCAGAGGAACAAAACCTTGAGGACTCAAGCACGTTCCGAACACAGAATAGAAATAAAAATAATACCAGATATCAATAAGAAAAGGCGCATACCGGAAGAATGCCTACGCAGAATCCAATAAGAGATCAAAAACGAAATCAAGAAGATTT
This sequence comes from Trialeurodes vaporariorum, assembly GCA_011764245.1. NCBI lineage: Eukaryota > Metazoa > Arthropoda > Insecta > Hemiptera > Aleyrodidae > Trialeurodes > Trialeurodes vaporariorum. Next base: position 20,837,522 of record VMOF01000024.1, on the reverse strand, counting down.
GAGTATTCTTCACAAAACAGCAACCAAGTAATCCAATAACTACATCTTGGACAAAAATGCATGAGCCTACGCAAATTTCAATTTAAAGGTATCAGAAAAATAGGAGCGATAGTGAATAAATCAACACAGACAACTTCAGGAGTTTTTCTACTTGGCTGGTAATTTTCCAGAGTTTAGAAAACAGAGATTCATTTCAGGCTGGAGAAAAACTTTTGGATTCAAGCTTGAACACAAGCAATTTGACAAATAACAATAATTCTCTCGAGAATCTGCAAATGAATTTTCGTGTTCACACTTTCAGAACTAGGTACCTAGTTCAAAACTTACTTCAGCCAAAAACAAAAACCACTTGCTCTAAAAATTGATGATCTTTCTAGGCAACTGTGGCTGTCTAAACCAAAGGCATAGCGTGTAATTTGGCAACATTGCAGTTTGTCCATTTGAACACATAAAAAAGATCAAAATATTGGGTGTTCGGTAAACATATTCGGATACGACCTTTTACATTGGTTTAAGTCAGAGTTGGGCAAATGGGACTCCAGGGACCAAATAATGTTCGGTCCCGATCGTAACTTACGCACGGTCACATGACCGTGCGTAAGCTCTCTGATTGGTTGAAACCGCACGCAAGATGCACGCAATTCAATGCTCGGGACCTAACATTATTTGGTCCAAGGAGTACCAAGGTTGAACTGCCTAGTGCCTAGTACTTTCAGTACTCGGCCTAGCTCAATGAGCACATTTTTTACGAGGGATTCAAACAGTTTTAAACCCGTTATTACAGAGTGATCCAGAACTGTTTTTTCCAAAATCGTTCCTCGTTTTCTGAGGTAACCTTGTTCAATCATACGAACAAAATGTACTCATAGAGTCAGCTCAAATAATACTGGAAGTGGTCTGCAGCTCAACCTTGATACTCAAGCCCCATTTGCCCAACTCTGGTTTAAATGGACACAGTACAACTTTGCCCAATTGCAAACTATGCCACTGGTTTAAACGCTGAGGCTCATTATGTTTGAAATTCAAAATAAACAAAAGAACCCTCTTACTTCAGGGTGACACTTTGCATTCACAGTGACACATTCTTGCCTAAGGTGACACTTCCCGTACGAGTGGCAACTGACCTGCTCCAGAGTGACATCTTTCACCATGGCTGATCTTTTCATACACCTTCGACCCCCGTTCCCACATAAACTTTCGTTCACATCCTCTTGATTCTTTCAGTTTTCCTCTATTTTTCCAAGCTAATCTTCTTTTCCTCACTTTTTTAGCTTGTTGTATCTCTCTTATTCCTCTTTCCCTCACTTTTTTAGCTTGCACTATCTCTCTTATTCCTCTTATTCTCTTTTTTTCCCATTCTCCCTTTCCTTCTCGTTTTTTTGAATATTTACTCATTGTGAGTATCACGGACCGTCCTCCTTGCCTCCCCTTTCTATGCCACTGAGAGGAGGGAATGCCACCATGCCACAAGCAAGACACTCTCAGATTAAGGAGTATAATTACCAAGAATGAGTGAGCTCAGTTGGTATGATTTTGTTTTCCTTCTTTAAAAAAAATGCAACAACTTATTTTTGATCATCAAAAAAAGATACAAAACAAACCAATGCTAATGAATTCTTTTTCTCTGTTTAAACCATCAGTTATTTCACATGACTCTTTAATATTTACTACTCGGTAAGTTTTGTAGCGTCCTCCAACAATCAGCTGGTTCGGCAATTTTGTGCCCAGTCATTGGCTACAAGGTCAGCAAGTTGAAACAATGCAGCCATATGAAAACTGATCATCAAGGACTGTCCATTGTCGATGCACAGATGGGCGCCCACAAGAGGGGGCAAGGGGGGCACTTGCCCGCTCCTGGCATTCAGAACAGTCAAAATGTCACAATAAAAAATGAAATGAACAAAAGAAGATAAAAAAATGATAATCAAAGGAGTAACAATTAACATACTTTATTATTTTACTTTGTAAATCTTCACTCATTTTTTGCAGAAATATTAAGGAAAAGTAGTAGTATGCATTTTTCTTGCCATCGTGATCATCTGTAGTCACTTTATTCATAATATCTAACTCATCAAAATTATTAATATTATTTGATGCACCTATGCTGGCTTAAAATTTTACTTTTTGGTAGACAAATTGATTTTTTTCTCCTCTTAATGGGGGGAGTGGGGGGGGGGGTCGGGCCCCCAGAACTTCCATTGTGATCCAACAGTTTTGCTCCATTCAGGAAATGTTTCTGCGGGCACCCATGGATGCGCAAAATTGTGATCAAAAAGAAGCCCAACCACCAATTAGAACACACTTACTCAAAAGCGGCATGGCAGAACCATCTTTGAATGCTGTTGACCGGCAAAGTGTTGGTATTCATCTCTGTCACACAAAGACAAATTGCGTAAAAGTAATTTCATTTTTCAGATCATTGAAAGAAACATGGGTAGAAAAGTTGATTTCTCTCAAAAGGCCAGAAGTGGACTTGGTAAAATTTGCAACGATCCCTTTTGAGTGCTTCCTAAACAATAAATTTCCTACCTGATTCAGACTTTTTGCAATTTTTTTTAGAAACCTCTGAGCTTTATTTTCAACATTTTCCAGAAGATAAGTGATGCTCAACTGAAATTCCTCGAGCTAAAAGATTCCTTGGAAGGCACCAGCTGAAAATATGACTTTAAACAACAGTAACTGCACACAACAAACACAGCCACAACAGTTAAGGCAGTGGGTTCACTAACAACCTTTCGATGCAGACAAATTTCAAAGATTTTTCTGTATTTTTCCAAAAACAAAATAGAATCAAAGGTACAGTGGGCATGATAAAATTTGAATGTAGATGTATTCTGCGCATCAGGATTGGACAACAACAAAACTAAAAAAAGCCTGGCAACTCAAACCTCAACTCAGAACGTGCCCGCTCAACTCACAAAAGAGGGCGAAAAGAAATTGAACTTTTCAAAATGTCCACTACAGTAAAAAATTAGTTTGATTAGCTGGACAAGCATGCTCTCAGAGAATCAATCGACATCGTTCCAGTCATGCTACCACTGACACATGATTCTCAAATTCATTTTTCGTTACATTGCTGCTCTATTTTTCACTGTAAAATTGTGAGTAATATATAGAAATTCAGCTAGTTATATGACATTATTGACAGAAATCTTGTCCACTAGCATTTTAAATCCTCCTGAGAAACATACAGAGAACTCTTAAAATTCACCATCACAAAAGCCAAACCTTTAAAAAGAGTCGATAAAAATACCATACCATCCGACAGTCGACCACCGCCAAAACACAAATATGGAAATTCCAAGCTTCTCCACGGTTTTTGACAACAACGGGACAGTAAGTAAAAAAACGATAACAACTAACGACTATAGCAAAAAGATGAGCGTGATGGAATGCTATCTATTCAAAGGCGAGTGCAAAAGCAGTTAATTATTTTCAACTCTCGGTAAACAGACCGGGGAAAAAAGAGAAAAAGGGAAGAAAGATTGAGGTTAAAAATGGTTTAGTGCTACTCACATGTTGAAACCTCCTTGTCCTTGTTTGCCATCTGGACCTAGGACTGCCAGTTTACGACACCTGAAGTTTTCATAGTGAACATTGTTGGTCACGTCTTTCAAATCTTGAAGGTGCGTTCGAAGCAACATATTCCTTAGGGCTATGAAATCACAGTGCTCAAGGTTCTCCACTATTCAAAACATAAAAGAATATAATATAATGATCATAGAAAAATAAAATCGGGAATATACATTCATTTACTGGCTTCCCTTACGAAGTACTCAATATTTCTTCAAAAATAATATCTGTTTCTACAAAACACACACAGTCGCATGGATCCCTATATCTATAACAGTCAAACCTAGCACACTAGACGTATTTTAAAAACAGCACTTTTCATTCTTTTCAAAATAAAGATTACTGTGTTCCCACGTTGAAACTCAGTTTTTTTTTCAGACGGATGTGTTTACTAAAGGGTACTTTACATTCAAAAGTTTTATCTGCCTCGTTCAGCCATTTTTAACCCTTTCCACTCGGATGAAAAATTACCTGTCATTAAATGACATGCAGTGCAGCCAAAAATGCTGCCAACCTAATTTTTAGTTCCTCTAAGATGTCCGTAGAGCACGCCACCAGCAAGAGAGGTTGGATCACGTCCGACATACAAGCTACGCGGCGCGATGTTTTATGTCAGACGAGGTCCGACATACGAGTGGAAGGGGTTAAAGAAACCAAGAAGTCATTTTTTTGCTTTTCTGAAGAAGTTGATTTTGACATAATAAACATCTGTAACATGGTAATTTAAACCATAAATAAATAAAATAGTTTTCTTCTCTGCGATCCTGCCAACACTGAGAAACTTTGGTTTCTCAGGTTGGCGGAATCGCGGAGAAGAGAGCCGGCTGGTGGTGTGAGCGCGAGAGCCAATCAGCGAAGACAAACGCGTTTGCTGATTGGTTCCTGATCTCGCATCACTGGCGGGCAAGAAGAGAACCTCACTCCAGTCTCACCGTATGAGGTGGTTAGCGTGATTTTCGTGCGCTCCTTTTTCTTTAATAAAAAAGTGAGTATTTCTTTTGAAAATTGGTTAGCCCTTGTGGCTAGCCAATAGTTAAATTATTCTTTTCTAACTTAATATGAAGTGATTAGTTCGGGTGAGGCGGGATCTCTTCTAGATCCTCGCCAAACTAAAATTTATCTTCTTTCTTTATTTAATTGATCAGTGCTCTATCCGTCCCCGAAGCCTCTCGTGCTTCAGATATGTTTCTCCAACATCTTCTATAAAGACTTAACCCTTTCCGATCCACGGCCGTTTTACCCGGCCGCCGTAGCTGGTCCACGTACTTTTTGCCGATTTTCGGCCTTTTTCGGGTTATCCCGAAAAAAGTGAAAATATGCGAAGGGAGACAAGGTTAAGCCAGTTGTCACCGTTGCCGACTGCGAGACTAGTTCCTTAAGTGTTCACCAGAGCCCGCCACACGCAGGACAAGTCGAATATATCCGACATCGACTGCAGAACAAGTTTAACTTTCGTGTCGAATATATCCGACAGTGGACCGGAACTGCTTTTTTGTATTGTCGGATATATCCGACATTGGACCGGAAAGGGTTAAAAAGCACTGTATCACATCTTCGTTTTTCAAGTTCTTAAAAGATAAAATTCTTTAATTGTACTTGTGATTAGCATTTTCTGAAGTTCTAAAAAAAAATGAGGCTGAAACACGAACTCCTGACTACAGTTAGTTACAACAGAGAAAGTTTGTTGTGTGGAATATCCTCTAAGTGGAATATCTCGCCAAGTGGAATTTTTTTTCAGCACCGTGAAACCTCATACACTCTGATCGCAATTTCCTAAGTGGAACTTTCCCTAAGTGGAATTTTTTTTGGGGCAGGACCGAGGTTCCACACAACAAACTTTCACTATAGAACTTGTGATTTTTAAATTGGTCTGATTCATTGTACAGGTAACTTGAGAGTGACCTTGAATTTCGAGGAAGTTTGATAAGAACCCAGTTAAGGAAGTTCTGAGCAACTATTATTACCTTCTGCAATTCCCCATGGATATTTTCTACCCCGAACCTTCTTTCCATTAACTTCTATTACAGTATTGGAACCGACTATTGCAAAAGGAACACGTTCTCTTAAGATTTTATTTTGCTTTGCATCTTCGTCATCTTCAGTTTCAGGAAATTCATAGATTTTGATTTTATGTTGAGCTATTTCATTTAATATCTGAAACCAAACAAAGAGATTGACACGGGTTACGTTGGAACTTTATTGACAAGATAACCACCTTGTCAGACATTGCGCAGTTTGCCTGACACAAAGTGGTTCTCCAAATGCTAAAAGCATAGCTCCAGCCATCTTCACTTCATGGTCGGATACAGGAGTTTGTCAGTCTCTCTCTCCCTCTTTCAATTTGAAGACATGCCTTAGAAAAGGACGGAGATAGGGGAAAAAGTCATGTGATGGCCCTTTCTGCTATCCTTTTTTATCGCAGGTGTTCAAACAGCCGAAGCGGGAGACAGAAAATTTCCTGTATCCGTCCATGCTTCACTTGGCTAGTTTTCATATTCTTCTCTTAGAATTACTAGTCTAGTCTTATCACTGAAACAGAGGCACAATAAGAGAATGGATTAAGGGATTTTGGGGTGAAAACTCCCCCAAAACTAAGATTTTTTTTGCAAGAAAAAAAATTAATTTCAGGAAATTTTTACCCTCCACCTCTCTCTATGCTAAGCCTTTTATTGGTTAATTTACTACGTGAAATTTGCTTGGCAATAGAGTTCATGGGCTTCCTCTGGTGTACCAATTGCAGATTTAAATGCAGAAATAGAGTAAATAGGAAAACATTATATCTATCAGAAAATGCTGCGAGCTTTTAAACTCACCATCCCCTTGCTTCAATTAAAGGAAGATTGGTATTTAGAAATCTTTTTAAATTATGACAAGTCTAACCCATCAATAACAGCAGATGTGTTTGACCAGGTACTCGGTAGTGATTTCCCCATGTTTTCATTCTTTTCTTAAAAGGCATGCAGAAAATTAGTAATGCCAAAAACTCTGAGACAGCTAAAGCATTTAACTTTAGTGATTTCCAGTTTCTCTGCTGCGGAAGGTAGTTGCAAATTTCCATGAAAATTTAAGTGAGAATATTTCATTAAATAGTTTTTTATGTGAGAAGGGTGGGCTGAAGTTTGGAGGGAAAAACAGCGCATAGAATAGAATTTCTTCAAAGAAACAAGCACTGGAACAGTGCAGAAAAATAAGTGCCTTACTTGTTTTTTAAACTGCGTGCACTCATCTGGCGTCAGAGTATCAGCTTTTGCAATTATAGGAATAATATTGACTTTTTCATGTAACCTCTGCATGAATTCTACATCTAGGGGTTTCAGGCCATGTCCTGATGGTGCGATGAAATAGAGACAACAGTGTACCCTCGTGTCTGGCTGAGGTTTTCGATTCACACGAGATTCTGAGTTGAGGAATTCTTCATACCTGCCAAAATAAAAAATTAAAGTATTCTTGATCATTTAAATATTTTGAGATACCCTAAGAGACAAAAGTGATAAAATGCCTGTACTAATTGGTCCATCAAAAATAATCTATTTTTTTCTCTTGCAAATTCAAATTGACTTGGAGAAAAGGTGAAACATTTATAGCACAAAAAATATTAAAACTAAAAACGAAAATTTCTCACAGCTTTGAGGAAAATTGAATGGTGTCTTAGACATTTCTTCTCGATGTCATAGAATCAACTTGGCTCAAAATTTGGAGTTACCATAGTAGCTACTTCATTCTAGAACTGCGGTTCCCAGCCTTTTGGTGGTTGCAAATACCCTACGCACTGCTAAGTCTTCAACGATTAAAGATTTAGCTTACAGCTTCAATCAATTACAGTTAATAAAAAATGAACACAATATTTGCTTTAGTTTAATACCTTGATTCAACATAGTCGATGACTGGCTGCCAACAATTTGAATTATCAACTGCATCACCAAAACCTGGCGTGTCAACGACAGTTAAAGATAGATTGACTCCATTTTCTTTTAACATACACTTCGTTGTTTCTACCATTATTGTTTTCTTAATCCTAAGAGATGGACCAGGGTAATCTGGACCATAGATATCAGCTAAAAACATTGAGTTGAGCAACGTCGATTTTCCAAGACCCGATTCACCTGGGAAAATTAAAATAATTTGGTTAGTGATTAAACGCTGTAAAACTAGTGAATTAAAAGTAAAATATCCTTTTCTTTTATTTATTAAGGATTCATCTCATCAGTTGATTGACCTCCGAAGATCAATTTAAACCTATAAAGGGTAACAGATCAATTTGTTCAGTAGATAACCAAGTTTCAGAGGCGTTTCAATCGCAATTAGTAAAAATTACTGACCATCAGTCAAGCAATCGGTTTGAAAACAAAACCATCTAATAAGTATAAAAATGGGGGAGGGGAGATGAAAATCTTCGACCAGCTGCTTTGACAGGGGCTGGGGGTCAAATAGTGGGCCAATGAAGGCTTCTTGGGGGCAGTGCTGCAAACTTTGAAACAATTTCACCAATAGTTGGGGAAAATACTCAGCTTAGCGAATGTGACTCAAACGTTTTTTAAGGGTACTCTGATTGATATTCTTACTTTCAATTGTTATTTCATACTCTGGTAGAAAAGGAGAAAGCATTCATAGATCACCAAAAGTGCTTTGCTACTGATTCTTATCAACGCCCCCCCCCCAAACTACCCCCATAGACAATCGCACAAAAAAGAACACAAAAGAAAAGAAAAAGGAGAGAGAGCGGTGACTTACCTACGACCATAACGGTAAACTCAAAACCTTTTTTGACGGCTTTGCGGTAGACTTGATTTGGAAGATTTGCAAAACCTACATAACCATCTAGCTCTTTCAGCTTCCTTTCAGGTACGGTTTTGTCTTTTTCCAATTTGTTGAACTTATCTTTACTTTCCACACCATTCTCTGTGGCTGCTGCCTCTGAATTGGCTGGAAAAAAAACAAATCATTCATTAAGAAACTTCAACAAAGATAAAAGGATTTATCTCAAGATCAAAATTACTTACACACAAATTCGGAGCAGTTTTGCTCTCTGCACATCAATTGATCGCCAAGGATAATTTCGAAAGTCTGATCTTCCTGACTTGAGACATGTAGAGTTTAATTTCCTTTTTCTCGCTACCCCAAAATTCCTTGAAGATCTTTAAGTGAAAAAACAGAGATCTTTCCTGGGAAATGCATATCATAAGCGGCAGAAGCACAGGCCCAGTCAAAAAACACCCCTGAGAGGATACACTTTACCGCTTATCATACACGAAACAGCTCATTACACCGTTGTCGGGAAATTTCGAGCATTTCCTCTTCGAAAAACATCTGTAAAAAATTTTTTTTAAGTACCTTATGATGACATCCTTGCATTCCCTTTCTAAAATACTTCTGATAGGGTCAATCCAGGTAAAACGTAGCATCCCTTACATTTTAAAAAGGTAATTTTGACTTAAAAAATTGAAACTTTCTATTTTATTACAACGAGACTGGCAAGCAAGCAGTAATCTCCAACCTCCGTCATTGCTTAACAGCTAAAAATCGTAAATTTCCAAGTCAAAATAACAGTTTTAAAATGTAACGGATGCTAGATTTTAACCGGAACGACCCATTAACAGACCCATTATTTGGTTTCTCATATTTTTTTTTCTTTCAAGTTATGTCTGGCGCACGGGCCGACCCAGCTATTTGGCACCCATGAATTCTTTCTCTTAGAACGTATGAGGAACGATCGATTCTTGAGGGGGCCATGCTGCCGTGCTAAGGAAGAACGCCGTAAAGGCCAAAAATAAAAAAATTGAGTTTTAGACACGAAAATCTACTTTTTTTGACATGCACTTTCACGTAGTATTATCAGATTTCACTTATCTCTGTTAGTTTTTGAGATATAGAGGGGCTGCCTGCCGTGAGTACGCCCAAATCAGTACCTTTACTCAGGAAAAACGCCGTAAGCGCCAGGTACACGGGCAGAATGCAGTATCTCCAGCCGAGCTGAGTGGAGATGCGGCGTTCTACCTGTGTATCGGGCGCTTCCTCGGCGACCCTTTACACAACAATGCATGCCCCGCCAGACGGGGGAAAAGCCGTATGTCCATCGTGTATGCGACCTTCCTTCGATCTTTTGTTGTTTGGAGCAAAAATACTTGACTGGGCACCCTTTTACAACGATCAAAAATCAAGTGAAGATACATATAATCGATTTATGCACAAAAACATGCCAATATTGAAACCGGTTGGGAGGGCCATGCATTTAACTTTGAACGCATTTTACTCGATTTCATGAGCAGTGGAGATACGGCGTTCTTCCTTAGCACGGCAGCATGGCCCTTTCACTAATCGATTGTTTTTCATACATTCAAAAGGGAAGAATCCACAGCTGCCAGATTGCTGAAACCACCTTTCGTCCGGCGTTTGTTTCTGTTTCAGAAAAGTACGAATAAATTTAAATCCACCTGAACCTAAGGAAGGTGCTTTTAGGGGTGGGAGAAAAATGGAAATGTATATATGGGCGGCAACACAGCGAATCCAATTTAGACGCCTAAAAACAGACATCGCGGAGGCCTACCCGTTCCCGCTCACCCCCTCTCACCAGGTTGCTCTCTGCGCTCTTGAACTTGAACTTGGGCGATGAAATCGAAAGGGACCTTCGCGCTCCGTGCCGCTCGAGAGGTGCATGACATGAGCTCTGCTGTGCCTTGTGAGCGGGTGGATGGCGATGTCATGGCAGCAGCGCAGCGGCAGGGCATGTGGTAAGCTTCTATCTTTGGGGTGGGCTACCGAGGAACTGGGAGGGTGGGGGGGGGGGGGGGGGGGGGGGGTGACACGGCAAGATTTGAAAGAGTGGCTCGTTGTTTGTGGGGGACTTTGAGAGAAAACTCTATGGAGCTATCCGGCACGATTTCTACAATTCACGCTCACTTAACACCGTTGTCAGATCTCTGAACAAAACTTAGGGATAGTTACCAGAGTTTGGCAAATAGGAGTGCAATCAATTACACGCTTACTATATGGGTAATCGGTAATTGTCAAACCTTAGGATGGTAATTAAAGTCAGTCTTCAAAGAATTAAAAAAAAAAAAAAAATTTAGGAACCTTTCTTTTAGATCTAATTCTTCTGTAACTAATTGCAACGGGTGACTTGCAAAAGAGCAACCCTATTACCGTCAAATCACCCTCAGATAAAACGACGATAACGATTACTGGTTAATCGTGTAATCGCTTACCACCCCTATTTGCCCCCACTCCGGTGATTACGGTGACACGACTTTTCGCTGACGCCAAAAAATTTGTAATAGAAATTGCGACAAAAAAAACGTGTAAAGCTACTTGTGAGCAATGAATGATCTTTTTGAGAAGGGAGTTTATATTAAGTAAGTTCAAAAATAATGGACAGAACATTTAATGTATCGTTGAAATTGTACAGCTTTTTCGAACTCAAATGGGAATGACCTAGCAAAATGACCACAGTCATTCCGTCATAGCAGAATGACCTTTGGACTCCTCAAAAGCAGCATCATGATTTCAATAATCATTAAATTTATACATGCGGTTTTATTTTTTGCTGAACTGGCTATCAGAAACATTTACTTACGACAGAAATATTCATTCGTTTGGTAGCTTCAAACGTTTCAATGATGCAATTTCTATGACATAATTGTCATGGGCGTCATTAGGGGGGGCGGGGGGGGGGGGGCAATTGCCCCCCCCAAGGATTTGAAGTCGGGCTCAAAAACTGGCACGAAGTATATTGATGAGCAAAGAAAAAAAGTCATCCGATTTTGCCCCCAAAGACGGCTTTTTGCTCTAAAATTATATTGATGAGAAAAAAAAAAAAAAAAAAGGTTTCCGATTTTTTAGCCCCCTCCAAGCCGAAAATTATAATGATGAGCAAAAAAAAAAAAAAAAAAGGTCATAAGATATTTTGCCCCCCCCCCCCCCAAGCCGAACTTGAAATGACGTTCCTGATAATTGTATTGGCGCTAACGAAAAGTTCTGTTACCTTGGAATGGGACTGTTGCAAGCTTTTGCTCGTTTTTTTTTTTTTTTTTTTTTTTTGGTTTTTTTTTTTTTGGCTTTTTGCAATTTAAGAGTTGATTCAGCTGCAATAACCAGCAATAACATCGATGGAGACACTGTAATCTTAAGAAATCCACTCCTAAACTCACAAAATGCCATTAAATGCGCGAACTCAATGGCGGCGTTGGGCACTAATAATAGGAGATTGCTACCTGAATATATTCTCGCACTCCATCAATAAGTGGCCGATAAGCGACGACTTTTCTTTGAAACCGATGTCACGGTACCCTTGCTCGATTGTGAATCTCTCCTATGATGACTGGTTGCTCTCTGAATCTTCCATCCCAACATACAGAGAGAGTGACAAAAGTAATATGGGAATCTCCAATTATTAGTGCCCAACGCTTCCATTACGCTTGCTTCTTCAAAAAAAAAAATCTGTTAAAAGAACTGAACTTCGGCTCATATGGAACACCGAGGTGTTCAGTTAGGAGTACCGAAGGTTTTGGTAAGTGTGACTAATACTATGACTCACATTTCGTTCCTACTAAACCACTTTGGTACTCCTAACTGAAGTTCGGTACTCACAACTGAAAACTTCGGTTACTGGAACCAAACACCCTCAGTGTTCCATAAGAACCGAAGTTTTTTTCTCCGTGTGGGTGAGGTGAGTGAAGGAGAGGATTTTGCAAGTTTCCAGTGCTCGTTATTTTTACTGGTTTTCACAACGGAATCGACCGTTTAATAGCTTTTAATAAAAGCTTCCATCAACAGCGGAAATAGTCCCATTACGATCTTCCGATTGTAATCGTGCGAAAGGAAAAGCTGAGCAATTTACAATAAATTGGCAACACTGATACCGTGGAGGATAGCGAGAGCCCGCGGATTTGGAAAAAACATCCTCCAGCGCGGCGTGAGCGTGAGAGTGAGCGTGAACGCGCATGCGTCTTCTCGCCTGTCCTCGAAAATTGCGCTCCCTCCAATCCCTCCCCCTTCCCGTTCTGACGAGGGATCGAGGGATGTTTCCTTTCCGTCGCAGTCAGGCACAACAGCGTTTTCCATCGCGAACCCTGAGCACCTTGCGCGTGCTTTTCGACTTTGGTTCCACGCCTGCCTTCGAGTGAACAAAACGTTGTGTTGTGTCATAAAAAAACACGAGCCTATCTAGTACATGATGTCGTTTATATTCCTTTGCTCCCCGAAAAAGCTTTATATTAATTGTCTGTGCGTCTTTCACGCACCTTACTTTTATAGATATCGGAGTAATTCGATGGATCGATTAAGCATTGATTAGCTGGATGCCGATGGCGGCTCGTGCAATCTGGCAACCGTGCACTTTTGCCATTTAAACGTATGCAAAAAGATCGATACTAGGTGAGGCGCTGCACCTCACCAAGTAATCGATTATTCTACACAGTTTTAAATGGAGGAAATCCATTGTTGCCACATTGCACGAGCCGCCGCTGCTGGATGCCAGAAATATCAGTAGCATAGGCGTTCGTTGAGGACACTCCTACTAATCTTCAAATTTATCCATAATTAATATGAATTTCACCGAAAAAACCAAAGCCTAAATTTCTTGAAATATAAATCTTGAAATAAACCTTTACTTTTCTATTATTATTAGTCTTTTTTAACTATTTTTTCAGTATTTTTTTTGATGCACACAAGTGTTCAGGCAAGATATAAATTTTTTAAAGTTAAAATTTAATCGTTTTTTTTTTTACATTTTCAAAGGCCCAGATTACTTTGAACCACTTTTTCAAAACTTCTTAAATATTTGTGTATATAAATGGATGTCTACAAAGATTTTTTTATCAGTGAAGATGAGTTTGATTTTGAAAACAATGGAGCTGTTGCAAACTTTTGCTACAGGCTTATTAATAGTTGACCATGGGGTAATACCCTGTAAAAATAACGTTTAGCGCACTAAAAAATCACGAAATCCACTCCTAAACTCACAAAATGCTTTTAAACGCGAGACCTTAATGGCGGCCGGGGCCGCGGTTTTCATTGGGGTTCTCTATCTTCAATCAGCGCCATCTACACGAGGTGTTCTCGCAACACCACACAAGAAGAAGAAGCCTACAATTGCCATAAGAAAACCGCGGCCTCGGCCTCCATTACGGTCTCGCATTTAAAAGCATTTTGTGAGTTCAGGAGTGGATTTCGTGATTTTTTAGTGCGCTAATCGTTATTTTTACAGGGTAGTACCGCATAATCAACCATTTATAAAAGCCTGTAGCAAAAGTTTGCAACAGCTCCATTCCTTACTTCAAAAGCCCTGTTGACCGCACACAATCAAAATATGAAACTCTAATGGATCCACTCTCTGATAAAATTCAGCACCTACCTGAATCTAAGAGAATAAAATATAGTAAACAATTGATAAATATTATTGCTCATTTGAGTGTTTTATCTAGAATTATTGAAAAAGAAATAAAAAATCATAAAATCCCTCAACATGATTTAGAATCCGATGTTGAAATTAATTATATACGTAATTAAATATAATACTTATATTTATTTTTATGTGCAATATCCATATGGCACAGTATCATAGTTAGGTAAGATTACCCTTTTATCGTATTCGAACTTGAACTTTTTCGTTTCTAAATTCACTAAATTTTTAGTTTTTGTGTCTCTCTCTATTTTATTATATACCAATGCTACAGAATTCTGCTTGAGTTCAGAAACACCCTCCTTTATTAGTTTTATCATTGTATTACCATTCAATTTTTCTAAGTTCTGATAATTTAATGTAAACCCTTTTATTTTAGTTACGCTTTTTCCTAAATTAGTTTTATAGTGATAACTCTTAGGACCTGTTGATACCCATTGCTTTATATACTCATCTTTTTTGAGCTCATCAGTCCACTCACCCAGCATATCACCTGTTTTAACAGTATTTAACATATTATCATAGTAAAATATAGAGTCGGTGTCACAGCCAAGCACGGCCTCATCCAATACATCTAATTTTTCATACAACCTTAGTCTCGCATTCGCTGTGGTAAACAAAGCTATATAGATATTAGTGCTGGCATTATTCTCAACACAATAATCCTTAAATTTATAACTCATTTGCATAATCTCTTCCATTAGATAGTTTACATTTATATCTATCAATCTATCATCAAGGAGTATTTCATAAAATCTTTTTACATCCGTCACATGCTCTGTTTGCGCCATGTTCTGTCTCTGGCCAAATTTTCCCCACAAACTATTTAAACATATATTTTTGCTACAGCCCTTCTACCAGGATTATTTTCAATTTTTCCAGGATCCAAATCAATGTCTAATTTCTGTTTTATATCCTGTATATATTCCTCGTTTGAATTATAGGTATGAGGACTGGTTTCTAATTTTATTTTCATAAAGTTCTTTGCATAATTTCTGAATAATGTATTACTTATCTTTTCAAAATACCACACTTCATATATTTTTTGACTCTTATAACCCTTTTCAATTGCTTTATTAACTTCCACACTTGACCACGTTCCTGTAAGAATTCTTTCATTTTCACAATGAGGACAATTTCTTAGTTTCTTTTCAGCACATTTCAAACAATGTGGGAATAATAACTTCTCGTTTTTACCCATTTTAACCTTAACAGGTAATACAGGATGATATAAGTTCTTAGGAGGTAAAATTTTACATTTTATTAATCCAAACCATTTTCTAACATGTTCTTCTAGTTTGAAAATCTTTGTTGGATGTCCCACAAGGTAATAATTATAATACTGAACAGTTGGGTATAAACTGCAAACATCGATGTATTTAATTTTCTTTGTCTTTGTAGATTTCGCTAATAGTTTAAATGCATTTGTTCTTCCTCCATAGAATGCATCTCTTGGATTTAGAGGCCCTATTATTTCTGGTTTTTCAATCTTTTTATACATTGCTGATTTAGTCCATGTACACTCCCACATCTCGACTAAATTATATCCAGCAGCTCTTATTTGATTACTTCTCTCCTTTGTTTTTTCATAGAGATCTCCCATTTCTACCTTATTCCTATTATTTATTGAACTCTCTCCATAACATTTTGGGCAACCGTGCCAGAAACAGCCGTGATATTGATATACAGTATTACCATCATATCCATCAACTTTTGCCCCACAAATAACTTTTTCACCTCCGTTTAATGCGTGGTTTTATGTTTGGGTTTCCGAGGCTATTTAGCCAGCTTATCGATTGTTTTGAATACTTTTCTTCAATAGGTTCATTTACAATAGCTATTGTATTATTTCGTATGTATTTAGATCTGTAGATTGCCATACAGACACCGGCTATTGTTAAATACTGGAAAGGATCAATATTCGCTATTTCTAAAAAGTCATCTCTAAATTTTAAACAGCCCTTCTTAAGATATCTACATCTGATCTGCAATATTGCAGAATTTCTTTCTTCATATCAAAAATATAATTTTCTTGAACTCTTTGTAAATACCACTCTAGAAAATTTTTCCCAATCTCAGGTTTCATTTGATCATAACAATAATATTTGTTGTCCGGGAAAAGGTCCAACGTAACTCTCATTCTCTTTGGTGTTAAATAAATGTGGGAAGTACCCCTTCTCCAATTCAGTTAAACAAATGTTTTCGGGGAAAACACTCAGAGGTCCATTGATAAAATTACTAAGGTCCCAATTACCGCCACCTTTAAGAAAAAATTTCCGTAAAAGACCTGTAAAAATGTTAATTTTTTTCAAATCCAGGATCTGTTTGCACTAGGATCTCTTAAAAAAGTTCTAGTTTTATGAAAAAAAAATAAAGTTGGCTTAATCAATCAGGGAAAAAAATTTTAATAAAACTCGGAAAAATGGCCCCTGTCCCAATTACCGCCATGCCAAAAGTGGCTTTGTCCCAATGGGTCTGTTGCAAACTTTTGCTACAGCGATAAAAAGTGATTATTCTATTGTAAAATCGCCTGAAAAGTCCATTGGTGGCATCATAAAGTCATGAAATAAAATATTAAACTCTCAAGAGGCGTTTATTGAAATCCAAGATGGCGGCAAAATATCGAGGAATCTGAATGTATGCACCGTGATCATCCAAGGATTGCCAACTTTGACAACCTCACTGGAGGTAGAGGTTATGTGTTTGTTTACGTCGTGATTGATTGTGATGGATATTGTGAGGTTGGCTATCCTTGAATGTTCGTGGTGCATGTATACAGATTGCTCGATATTTTGCCGCCATCTTGGATTTCATTAAACGCCTATTGTGAGTTTATTATTGCATTTTATGACTTTCTGATGCCACCAATGGACTTTTCACGCGATTTTACATCAGATTGAACACTTTATAGCGCTGTAGCAAAAGTTTGCAACAGACCCATTACCGCCATGCGAGTTGTCCCAATTACCGCCATGCATATTTTTAATGGCTTTTCATTCAAACTATCGTGTTTATTGTCAGGAAATGATGAAATTATAATAATTTAAGACGCAGAAAGTGAAGATAACAAATATTTAATAAGTATAATACTAGTTACAAAGAAAATTGAGTAATTTTGAGTTAAGTATTTTCTAGAATTTGTAGATTTCAGTCATTTATCGATCTTCAGGGTGTGTCTAACTTTTGAACGGTTGAAGATAAAAAAACGAAACTCGGGGGATGTTTATAACTTAATGGGAACTACTTTTTGGCGTAGCCAAAATTTCCGGGGGCACCCCTAAGGGGGGTTTCACCCCCTAACTCAAAATTTTCAAATAGCAACCCCTATCTTGTGATACCTCGTTTTAAAGGGCATAAAATTCTAAGACTTTTGGAGCAAACCGGAGGTCGATATCGTTTTTCGTCTTCGATATATCGATAGTCAAAGTTCGATTTCGACCCATTTTCAAAAAATCAGAACCATTTTGAAAAGTCGGAATTTAGCAAACGAGGAGTCAAAAATACTCTAAAAAGCAAGTACTTTCCAGAAAAAAATACGGGTTTGACATTCATCCAGTTAAAATTTGGTTTTAGAGCCCCCCAAAATTATTTAAAAAAATGACCCCTCAGGGGGCTGTCTCAAAAATTCCGAGCCACGACCCCTATCGAGTGATACATCGCTTAAAAAGACACACAAAACTCATCATTTTGGCACAAACCGCAGGTCGATATCGATTTTGGTTTTCGATATATCGAATGACAAAGTTGGATTTTTACCCATTGTTAAATTTTGATAAATCGAAAACCAAAAACGATATCGACCTGCGGTTTGCGCCAAAATGATGTGTTTTGCGTGTCTTTTTAAGCGATGTATCACTCGATAGGGGTCATGGCTCGGAATTTTTGAGACAGCCCCCCTGAGGGGTCATTTTTTTAAATAATTTTGGGGGGCTCTAAAACCAAATTTTGACTGGATGAATGTCAAACCCGTATTTCTTTCTGGAAAGTGATTGCTTTTTAGAGTATTTTTGACTCCTCGTTTGCTAAATTCCGACTTTTCAAATGGGAGTTCTGATTTTTTGAAAATGGGTCGAAATCGAATTTTGACTATCCATTTATCGAAGACGAAAAACGATATCGACCTCCGGTTCGCTCCAAAAGTCTTAGAATTTTATGCCCTTTAAAACGAGGTATCACTAGATAGGGAGTGTGCAATAAGAGAAAATGAAGTTGACCCCCGCCCCCCTACCCCCGGGGTGGGGGGTCATCGAAAATAGCCCCCTCACATAGCGCCTTTGGTATAAATAAGAATGCTTCAAACCGCATCCTTCTATCCCAATTACAAAAAAAGTTAGGAGAGGATTGGCGTTACTTTTGAATAACCATGCATCATGAAATGTGGACTGTTTTCAGTTTCCGGGGGGGGGGGGGGGGGGGGCTGATCGTAAATTTTACCGCTTGTGGTCTATCGAATTTGCATACTAAAGGAATCAATTTAACATGCTTCATGTATCAAAAAAGCACTTTCACTGTTGTTTCAACAGGAATAACTGTTACTTTTACAGATACTGAAATGTTGTTTCAGCTAACAATAGAGAATATTGATTTGACACATTCGTTGATGTCAAACCAAGGTATAAAATGTCAATGCAAGAGTTTAATCTGTTGGTTTAACATAATTTACAGAACGTAAAATCGACAGATTTGCAAGCTACTATTACAACATTTTAAGTATACTCAGTTAGCGCCCATGGCAAATGAAACAACCGAGAAACAGGAAGTAATTTTTACATAGGATTATCGTCTATTGGATTACCATTCCTTTTTTTTTTGGTTTACGTAATCTTAAAAAGGTATCAACTCTACTGAAAAAATAATTTTTCTAACGTAGGAGCGTTTTACACAATCTATAATGCAAAAGATAAAAAACAAAATGATGTGGCGATGATTGGGACATCGTGAATTTTTGCGTGTCCCTGTTACCGCCACCCCTGGCGGTAAATGGGACAGCAGTGACTTTTGATGTCCCGATTCCCGCCATGTCACAAATAAGTATTAAAATTGAGGTTCCTTTCAAAACAAACTTGTTTTCAGTCAGAAAAAACATTAAATTAAACCCTGAAACAGCCAAACATATTAAACAATATAACGTATAAAAGTAATTGAGTGATTTTCTTGCCTCGTCCCTTAACACAGCAACTAAGAAATCAGCAGAAACAGGCAGTGCTGGGCAGTTGTCCACTTCTGTGATTTTTTAAGGTTACAGTGCTGCCACCTATCAACTTCAAACTTTTTCACCAGTCCAAACAACCTATGAAAAACACTTATTCCATAATATCTTAAATTTCCCTGCTAACGTGAGCTTATTTTAAAGAATAAGTGCATAGGGTGGCAGTAATTGGGACAGTGGCGGCAGAGTTGGGCAAAAAATTATTCGGAAATTATTCGGTGTGTCCGGCAACGCCGAGTCAATCGAATTATTCGACGAATAATTCTACAATTGACCTATACCTTCCGTGTGTTTCCCTTTCCTCAACTCAGGTAGCAAACCCAGTTTTCAGTGTTGCCAGAGTCATTTCATTATTTCTGATTATTCGGTTGCCCAACTCTGCGTGGCGGTAATTGGGACATCTACCTTACTATCAATAATTTTTAAGCTTATCGAAGGTATTTCTAGTAGCATCAGTTTTGTTCCATTATAAATTGTATAAGGTTTGAGAGTATTTTCAACACAATATTTTAAAATGAACTGAGTATCATATGACTTCGAATAATGAGCAACCGCCGTATAACCTGTATGCTCATTTGATATTAACCACCCACAAAATTTCATTCGTTTTAAATCGAAATCTTTTCCATTAAAATCTTGAGCAATTACCAAATTTGGAATATGAATCCCTGTTTCTTGCTGGGCCTCGTAATCAAAGAATAGATATTTTTCTGTGTAAGTACATTTAGGTAACTTTTCTCCTTTCACAGGTTTAACAAACTGATCAAGATTTCCTATGCATAAACAGATTTCTCTCTTACATTTTCCACCCTTTTGTCTTTTCCATTGCATATAACATTTATGATTTTTTATTTCCACTTCTTTAAAACAGTTTCGACATTTTTCAATTCCGCAATTATGGGTTTCAGAAACCGAACAGATTTTATTACAATCCAAGCATTTGAATACAGTTTTACACACTTCCTGATGATTATCAAGACAATCCTGATTAAAACAGTACCTGTTACAATCATTACAGTATATTTTCTTCTTTGTTGAGTCTAAATGCTCTTCCTGAAGACGTTCACACACAATTGTGGCAAATAATAAAATGATCAAGATTTTTCTTGATAATGTAAACTGTTGAGCTAATCGTATTATCGAGGTAGGAAAAATTCAGCTCATATCGTAGAAATTTTGAAAGTGGAATCAAATAAATGAGTAATTAATAACCGTTTTAAAAAATTTTAAACAAAAATAAAGTATTATAAATTAGCAAAGCATTTGTGGCATAGAGTAGAGGTCTCTAATAAGTCTGGGTGTGATATTTATCTATGAAAAAAATCACCGAGATGTTTGTCTGATCAACAAATTTTGAAATTTTCAAAAGTGTGAGTGGATTCATAAATTTTATTTTTATGTATTCATTTACAAACTGTGTGCATTTAAAAAAAAATCACGACTTACCTTATCCGTTTCAAGTTTATTTATTTTAATACTGGATTCAATTGTAACATTTTTTCTCTTTCTAGTACAAAATCTACCAATGCATCTTCTTCGTGAATATCTTTTAATTGAACAATGTCTCTTATTTTTTCACGGAGAGTTTTTGATCCTTTTCCTGTTACCTATAAAAAATTATGGAAAAATTCAATTATTTACATGTCAATTAGTATGTAGCTCCAACAAACTTAATTTTTATCACCAGTGAATGCGGTTTTCAAAACCCACGACAAGTAATAAAAATCTTAGCATGAAAATTTTTGGTGTTGTGTCTTAAGATAACATCCTCAGCTAACATTACCAGCTTAGCGTGCTATCATGAACTTTGTCTTCTTTACGCTGCAGCAAGAAAAAAATTGCTGAACTGAACAACATAAATTATCAAAACCTCCTCTAAAAACCTTATATTTTTTTAAAATATGTGAAAAAAGAAAATGTTATACTGAAAGGAAATTTTTTAAAATTAGTATGAATTATTAAATGATTAACCATAAGTCAAAATTACTGAATTCAAAGTGTAAATACAGAATACTAAACTTTTTTACTTTTACTAAGCCTAAAAAATATGTATAATTATTATCAGTTATTAGAACTTACTGGTCCAGTAAATACAGATGCTATAAGTGATATGATCACAAACTCAAGCAGTTTCATTTTGTCTGCACTTACAGTCGATTGAATAAACTGATGTAACGCATATCTCTTTATCAAGCATGTTGGTTATATAAGTTACGTGCATAATCCAAAATTTTAATCAGTCGGTTAACGGCTGATATCAGAGAGAATAACTCTATAACTTTAATTACGCTCGAATTGAGCAAATGATTACTTTATTTTTTCTCTTTAAAAAAGGCATTTCACTTTTTCCAGATTTTTGTTAATAATTTTTAAAACGTTCAAATTAGTTTGTTTGATAAAAACATGATATGATAGATAAAATTACTTTCCGTACATTATACTTAAGTCACCAATTTCTGATCGTTGAATAAATACTTATGCCACGGTTCAATTTCATACAACGAAATCTTGTGTTGTAAAACTACATATTATAAATAAAAATAAACTCTGTAGCTATGAAGTCGATGAAAAAACTTGTCATATTTTTCACTAAATTCGGTCAAATTTTTTACAGGATTTTTTTTATTTGATATCGTTTGATTATTCAAGTTTAAAGATTTATTTGAAGACTTTTGCTCAAAATTAGTCATATTTTTATTTTTTATATCACACGATTTTTTAACAACTTTATCATTTACACCAGTCTGTTTTGGTGTTGCAAATTTAAACGTGTACTGACCAAGACCATTTCTTGGCATTTAATGACTTATGTTCCTACTATGTATGGTAGGAACATAAGTCATTAAATGCCAAGAAATGGTCTTAAATTTGCAACACCAAAACAGACTGGTGTAAATGATAAAGTTGTTAAAAAATCGTGTGATATAAAAAATAAAAATATGACTAATTTTGAGCAAAAGTCTTCAAATAAATCTTTAAACTTGAATAATCAAACGATATCAAATAAAAAAAATCCTGTAAAAAATTTGACCGAATTTAGTGAAAAATATGACAAGTTTTTTCATCGACTTCATAGCTACAGAGTTTATTTTTATTTATAATATGTAGTTTTACAACACAAGATTTCGTTGTATGAAATTGAACCGTGGCATAAGTATTTATTCAACGATCAGAAATTGGTGACTTAAGTATAATGTACGGAAAGTAATTTTATCTATCATATCATGTTTTTATCAAACAAACTAATTCGAACGTTTTAAAAATTATTAACAAAAATCTGGAAAAAGTGAAATGCCTTTTTTAAAGAGAAAAAATAAAGTAATCATTTGCTCAATTCGAGCGTAATTAAAGTTATAGAGTTATTCTCTCTGATATCAGCCGTTAACCGACTGATTAAAATTTTGGATTATGCACGTAACTTATATAACCAACATGCTTGATAAAGAGATATGCTTTACATCAGTTTATTCAATCGACTGTAAGTGCAGACAAAATGAAACTGCTTGAGTTTGTGATCATATCACTTATAGCATCTGTATTTACTGGACCAGTAAGTTCTAATAACTGATAATAATTATACATATTTTTTAGGCTTAGTAAAAGTAAAAAAGTTTAGTATTCTGTATTTACACTTTGAATTCAGTAATTTTGACTTATGGTTAATCATTTAATAATTCATACTAATTTTAAAAAATTTCCTTTCAGTATAACATTTTCTTTTTTCACATATTTTAAAAAAATATAAGGTTTTTAGAGGAGGTTTTGATAATTTATGTTGTTCAGTTCAGCAATTTTTTTCTTGCTGCAGCGTAAAGAAGACAAAGTTTATGATAGCATGCTAAGCTGGTAATGTTAGCTGAGGATGTTATCTTAAGACACAACACCAAAAATTTTCATGCTAAGATTTTTATTACTTGTCATGGGTTTTGAAAACCGCATTCACTGGTGATAAAAATTAAGTTTGTTGGAGCTACATACTAATTGACATGTAAATAATTGAATTTTTCCATAATTTTTTATAGGTAACAGGAAAAGGATCAAAAACTCTCCGTGAAAAAATAAGAGACATTGTTCAATTAAAAGATATTCACGAAGAAGATGCATTGGTAGATTTTGTACTAGAAAGAGAAAAAAATGTTACAATTGAATCCAGTATTAAAATAAATAAACTTGAAACGGATAAGGTAAGTCGTGATTTTCTTTTTTATGCACACAGTTTGTGAATGAATACATATAAAATAAAAATTTATGAATCCACTCACACTTTTGAAAATTTCAAAATTTGTTGATCAGACAAACATCTCGGTGATTTTTTTCATAGATAAATATCACACCCAGACTTATTAGAGTTGTTAACTTCCTTAGGAAGATTTCCGATCCCTGAAAAGGAACTAGGTGGTAGTTGGATAGTCGGTAAATGAAATTAGCTGATTTACAAGTCAATTCATGAAAAGTAGCCAAGTTTCTCTTGATTCCTTTGTGATAGCAAACGTGAAAACCCTCTATTTTGTGAATAAGAATTAGGTAATAGCTGCATCGAAATGAACACTTAACTGTTAAGAATGCGACTTGGTTATTTTTCTAAGAAATCCAGTTAAGAGGGGGGAGGGGTATAAATAAAATAACGGTAATGCTAGATTATAGCGCAGATTTATAACGATTACTAGAGTAGATCATCACTCAAGAATTCGTCCGGAGAGTACGATTCCACTTTCATCATTCTTCAAGGTTTTGCCGTATTCGTCGATTCGATCGGTAAGTTGGCTGGTAATTAAATGTAGTCTTCGTAGAATTTAAATAAACTTTAGGATCAAGTCGATCAGATCTAATTCTTTTCAAACTAATAGAGATCGTTTCAGAAGTGCAGGCCCTTCTAGACCGGTAATCTCGGCGTTTTTCAACATTATTTCAAATGTTACAAAATGAATTTGAGCTGTGATTCTTCGTCAAGGAACGCTTTAGGATCTAAAGTTTAAAGTCTGTGGCAAGTTTTGTATCGATTTGAAGGAATGAAAATCGAAAATTTGCCATGGTCTGGGTGTGCCTACACTCCCGAAACAACTACGATTCTACTTTCATCATTCACGTGTCGTGTTCTGAAGTCTCTGATCATCTATTCAAATAACATTAGAATTATTTCATGACAGTAAGTTTTATATATTTTTTTCAGGAACGACTGGAGCGTATTGCGGATAAGGTTTTGCCGTATTTGTCGATTCAGTCAAAAGTCGAATTTATTGAGGGCATGTATCTCCCTGAGTTGATACGTGACGTAAAATTCTCAAGTGTACAGGATAAGTTGCACTTCCACAGCAAAATTTGTTTTGCCATTTTTTAAAAAGAAAACGATAAATCAGTTTTAAGACTACGGAAACTTTTAAATGACGAAGATCTTACGATTGATGAATTTTGTTCGCGCTATGCGGGTTTCTTTGTTGTCTCAAGTGGAGAGATACACGTACCTGAAATAGAAGAATAAACGGAAGACCAACTGAAAGAAGCCTTAAAATCTGTAGGTGCTAATGACCCAGTAATCATAAAAACCAGTGGCGTAGCGTGCAATTGGGCAACGTTGTATTGTGTCCATTTAAACCTGTGTAAAAGGTCGAATGCGAAGGTGTTCACCGAACACCCTATCATTCGATCTTTTTCATGGGTTTAAATAGATGAGAAGCAACGTTGCCAAATAGCACGCTACGCCACTGATAAAAACCGCGCTGGTCATAAAGAGAGTTTAACACCTTTATCCCTGATCAATCTTCTGTGTTCCCATAATATATTTTATCTTATCAAATTCATTTATTATTGTTATTAATTTTTTAATGCATTATAGTATACCTTTTTTCATTATAAAAACTCAGAATAGATAAAACACTTAAATGAGTGATAATATTAATCATGATTAATATTATCGCTCATTTAAGTGTTTTATCTATTCTGAGTTTTTATAATGAAAAAAGGTATACTATAATGCATTAAAAAATTAATAACAATAATAAATGAATTTGATAAGATAAAATATATTATGGGAACACAGAAGATTGATCAGGGATAAAGGTGTTAAACTCTCTTTATGACCAGCGCGGTTTTTATGATTACTGGGTCATTAGCACCTATAGATTTTAAGGCTTCTTTCAGTTGGTCTTCCGTTTATTCTTCTATTTCAGGTACGTGTATCTCTCCACTTGAGACAACAAAGAAACCCGCATAGCGCGAACAAAATTCATCAATCGTAAGATCTTCGTCATTTAAAAGTTTCCGTAGTCTTAAAACTGATTTATCGTTTTCTTTTTAAAAAATGGCAAAACAAATTTTGCTGTGGAAGTGCAACTTATCCTGTACACTTGAGAATTTTACGTCACGTATCAACTCAGGGAGATACATGCCCTCAATAAATTCGATTTTTGACCGAACCGACAAATACGGCAAAACCTTATCCGCAATACGCTCCAGTCGTTCCTGAAAAAAATATATAAAACTTACTGTCATGAAATAATTCTAATGTTATTAGAATAGATGATCAGAGACTTCAGAACACGACACGTGAATGATGAAAGTAGAATCGTAGTTGTTTCGGGAGTGTAGGCGCACCCAGACCATGGCAAATTTTCGATTTTCATTCCTTCAAATCGATACAAAACTTGCCACAGACTTTAAAAATTAGATCCTAAAGCGTTCCTTGACGAAGAATCACAGCTCAAATTCATTTTGTAACATTTGAAATGATGTTGAAAAACGCCGAAGATTACCGG
Organism: Trialeurodes vaporariorum; assembly: GCA_011764245.1. Lineage (NCBI taxonomy): Eukaryota > Metazoa > Arthropoda > Insecta > Hemiptera > Aleyrodidae > Trialeurodes > Trialeurodes vaporariorum. The sequence continues at coordinate 20,811,592 of VMOF01000024.1, read as the reverse complement.
TCTAGAAGGGCCTGCACTTCTGAAACGACCTCTATTAGTTTGAAAAGAATTAGATCTGATCGACTTGATCCTAAAGTTTATTTAAATTCTACGAAGACTACATTTAATTACCAGCCAAAGGTTTGACAATCACCGATAACCCATTAATACTGTAATCGATTGCACTCCTACTTGCCCAACTCTGTCTTACGGCCGTCAGGCAAACTACTGAACGGCCCAGGGCCATCCGAAAAAAGGCGAACGTCCATCAGCGAGTATCGATGCATTCATGAATATGGGGCAGTCGGAATACGTTTTCACAGGGGCTGATCTAGGAGGAAAGGAAGGCACAGGGCACCCCCCCCCCCCAAGCTTCAAAAAACAAATTTTCTCAACAAAAAAATAACGAAATAAATGCCTCTTAGGACGGAGCTAGTTTTAATTTCCACAGGAATCGTGCCCCCCCCCCTCCCATAGGAAAACTTTCTAAATCCCCACTGTGTTGAATAAAACAGCATTTAAACGTACGCAGGTGTTATGCGATCTACTCATAATTTGCCCTTACCTCTTTCAGATAGCCTCTTTGCGAGTGATTCTTTGAGGGACGGCGTGACCGGAGGTGGGGGAGCTGGGCCGTGTGACGCTGGGGGTGCCGGACTCGGATTTGGAGGGTTTGATGGTCCATTGGTTGCGTTATTAGCGATCGCAGCTGCAGAGCCATCATTCTTGAAAAACAGCTCCCGTTTGGAGAGCAACTGAAATCAAACAAAATTAAAAAGAACGTTAAAACTTTTGGAACGTAAGATGGACGAGGAAGTACCTAAGTAAAGCAAAAACAAAAAAAAGGTGTGACCACAAAGACGTTTTTAAAAAATTCATGCACAGACAATCGAGGGATATTCAATTCATCTTGCAGCGAGTGTAATTTGTTCCAATCTGGAGGTTTTGTTCCATATTTTGAAGTGCGAAACGTACGTAGTAATGCATACATACCTACTATACAATAAACACGCGTATACCTACATGAGTGATTCACTATGACTCCTATACGTGGAAAATACCGAATTTAACGCCAATCTGCTCAAACATCGGCTGAAAATAAGATATAATGAAGAAAATCTTAGTCCTCCAGATAGGTTTTGATATTTTTGTCCCCTCCTCGAATGGAAAATTTTCTGTTGGTGCCTATTTGGTGATCCATTAAAACTTTTGGCCAAGTTTTCTCTATGTAAGGAGTAAATGTCAGACTTTTTAAATGGTCTCATCTTTTTCAGCTGAACATCTTACATAAGATTAGACAATCCATTCATCTACAGAAAAACCTTGCGAGAGCTCCATTCGGCGAGAAAAGGTCTTGCGGACTTTCATCTGAAGGTCACAAGGCAGCTTTTGCACCAAAGCGATTGGTACCGTACCGACACTTCTTTTGGTTGTCGAAAGCGTTGACAGATTGAGGCTGTCTCTAGAACAAAGGCTCATATAAGATACGTCGCCCGTTCTTTCAGGGAAATCATTGATTGACTGTAATGCTGATTTCAGAGATTGGGCACAACTCAATAAATTCAGTCGAACTTGGAATTCGCATAATAGATAGCACAGCACACGTGTGTATCAAAGCGGAGAAAATAAACGAATTAGGTCGGCTGAGTAATAACTAATAATAATGGATTAAAGATGAACAGGGAATCGACCGAAACGATAGTAAATATAAGGACAAAGGAAATGACAACACAAAGAATAAACAGGATATAAAAAAGATCGATTAAAACCATGCAACGCTAGGACAATGTAAATGTCAACACGAGGCATCGACATGACGTAAAAAGACGGTAATCGATCTTGTCAATAAAACTAACAACTTCCAACCTAGTCCCTTTCTTCAGCCTTGCCTGGCGCGCAGGGGCGTCATTTCGGGTTCGGCTTGGGGGGGGGGGGGGGGGGGGGGGGGCAAAAATGTGATGACCTTTTTTTTTTTTTTGCTCATCAATGTTATTTTAGACACTCTACACTCTAGAGTCCTGCATATCCTATATTTACGGCCCTACGACCCTAAATTCCAACGAAACTCGTTAATGACCACCAAATTTTAGTTCAAAACTGTTTTCTTCTCCAAAAAAAAAAAAAAAAAGGTCATCACTTTGTCACTTTTGACCGACCTTTGGGGGGGGGGGGGGGGGCGGCGGCAATCCCCCCCCCCCCCGCAAATGACGCTACTGCTGGCGCGCAAAAGAGAACTTTGGTCACGCCAAGATGTGATGCTTTTTGATTTCTTGTCGCATTTATCGAAAGCACTTAAACCAAAATATATTATCTTCTTAGGATGAAAAAAAAGGGGGTGCGGGGACAAAAACAAAACCAAAAAAACACACTTTGGTTGCGCTGACAAAACCTTTGATAGCAAAATGACCCTGCAAGATACAGTCGTTGACGTTGAGCCAACCAATTTTTTGGTTCATTCAGCAGAATCTCTATAGTTCGGCGTACAAAACATGTGGTTAGCTCCGCTAAAGTCTTTTGTTGAGTAATTTTTACTAAATGTTTCGTCAGCGCAACCAAATAATTTTTTTCTGTGATATCAATGATGCTTCTTACTAACTCCACGTGACATCATTTTTAGCAAATTTTGGTTGACGTCATCGCCTAACTAATTCGGCAGTCATCGATTGTGAATTTTCGGCGGGCCTACTTTCAGATATACTTAAATCGAAGCAGAAAAAACGATTTCCAACGAGAGGAGCAAGTTTGCGATTTTTCCGCCCTTTGCTACAGCACAACCAGTTACAGTAAGGCTTAGGTAAAAGTGGTTGCTCGAACGCCGCGCTGGGGAGGCAACAGTTCCTACTTGCCGAACATTGCAGTGTTGCATCAGAAAGGATTGAAGGCGACCGACATGAGAAGGACTAACAAACCGAACGCATGCGCCGCGCTGGGTAGGTAACTGTTCATACTTGTCGAACAATGCGGTATTGCATCGGGCAGGATTGAAGGCGCCTCGGTGTAAAAATGTAAAAAACCATGTGCGTAGTGACGTCACTATACACTGAGTTCCCATTTAAAACAATGTATTTAGGACCAAAATTTCATCTCAGGAACAAGGGGACATAATTAGAAACCAAAGGCATCTTTGTTCTCAGCTCATCAAGAACTTTCGTTTTCTTTATAAAAAAAAAAAAAAAAAAAAAAAAAAAAAAAAAAAAAAAAAACACAACAAGTCAGACACTTACGTCTTACAACTGCCCCATTCTGAAACAACCTCTAATAACAATTTCATAAATGGTATGAATATCACGATTTTGCGAAGGATGTTCAAGGAAACACATCAAACTAGCGAACACACGTTCTATATGCCAATTCTGTCATTAGAAAGTAGGTCTTTGATCCCTTTTTTTATTTCAATACTCGTTAATACTTGCGTCGCTTTTTGTTATTATAAAAGTGCAAACTGGGGTTGGGGGGGGGGGGAGGAGGAGGAGGAGATCATATGAAGTTTTGCGTACTTCACAACCGGAAGTAAAGGCTCATTAATTTTCTGATTGATTATTCCTTGGTGTCTTTCTACCGTTTTCCGTCAATTTTAGTCATCTAAAATTATATCATGAGAAAATAAGAAATGTCCGACAACACACGCTTAAACCTAGCTCACGTTCATCAAACGGAAGATTTAAGAGATTTGCTGAGACTCAATTCTTGTTGATGAAAAAATTACTGTTGGCGAGAGGTGCTTATAGCTTCCTCTGTATCTTGCTACATTCATACTCATAGCAAAAATTCCAATTCAACTCCTAGATTAGAAAAAGAGGGGTTTGCGAGGTCGTTAGAGGCTGTTAAAGCATAATGTGTACTCAAATGGCTAAATTTCTGTTCAATTGAACAAACGATTTTGATTTAAAAGTGAAATTTACTTTTAAACATGTCTGATGTTGTTTGGTTTGGTGTTTATTACGGACGACTATGTCAACGAAGATGCCTGCCTGCCTGCCTGCTTCTTCATTTTTCATCTTCACTCTGCGCTTGGATCGATTAGATAAAGTATCCTTCCGATACAAAGTCCGTTAGCCGTGTTTGTTTTCTATTTAGTAACCACGAGAGCACATGACGTGAGGTGAGCGCGTGGTATAGAATAAAATGAGATGAGATGAGATGAGATGGGCAACGGATTAACGGATATACCAAATTAAGAGGGCGAATAGGCGAAGCATGAGGTATGAGGTGATTCCAAGATACTGAGGCGGTTAGGAGGGCGAAAGGAGGGGGGAGGAGAGAGGCGCAGCTAAGAAGAAAAGAAGAGAGACGCGACTTTAGACCAGACCAGACGAAAGTGCGCGTAATGCCCCCCCCTCAGCATTTATACCCCCCTCCCACCACTCATCTTTCCAGTCCTTAGTCTCTAGCTTCGTCCATGCTCAAAATCATAAAAGGTTAATGCACTTAAGACTTGAGGCCTTTCTCACTTCACTTGGATTACAATAAATCGTTTCTCGGCTCATACCCTATCACAGTCACCGACATCTCGATAAAAAAGAGAAAGAAGAATAAAACTCCAGCGTTTAAGTCGTTGGTGCCAACAATTAAAAGGCTACGGGCCAAAGACTTTGAGCGCTAGGCGGGCTAGGCCGCTTCACAGATGGAGAAACATAAACAGCCATTAATTAGAATTCAAGAGTACGTACAAATGAAAGAGTAACAGAGGATCAAGTCACACGTGCGAATAAAATGCCATACATTGCAAAATACAGCTCGTTTCGGTATTTTAACCCGTTCGCTCACGAATTTTGGCTTTAAGAGATAAAAATTATCTGATAACAGATTCAGAATCAGCTGATTTTTCTAAATTTTTTGAAAACAATTTTTTTTTAGATAGGACGGCCCAGGGGTGCAAAATGTTCCAAAACTTCGGAAATTTCACGCGATCCATGACTTATTTCCTCACAGGATTTTAAAAAATTTCCTCACAAAAATTTGAAAGTGATGACTTTTTTTTGGCTTATTTTAACATTTCAACACCGTATGTTCGTAAAATGGCCGATATTTTCCCCATTTTTCACACGATTTTCCTGGAAAATCCTTATTGCCATTAAAAAAAAAAAAAAAAAAAAAAAAAAAAAAAAAAAAAAAAAAAAAAAAAAGGGGACAGATGTCCTCACTTTCCCAGAAATTTCCTCACTTTCACGCGATCCACGGATCGCTAGATCGGGCACATTTTGCACTCCTGGGACGTACATTACTATGCAGTGACTCTAACTAGATGTACAATGAGACGGACATCGTGAAATAAAGTGGTCCAGCTGCATACACTGCCGTAAAACAACGTTTGAATTTAATGTCCGATGAGTTGGACATTGTGAGCGAGAGATTAGCAGTTCATCATTTTACAACAAAGATAAACGGGAAGAGGCGCTGATTGTGAATTTCACAACAACAAAATTGTCAGGAGAGAAAAAACAGTCTAGAATCGGGTCGAAAAATGATCAGTTGCCTATTTAAGACGTACGAGGCTTTAAGCAAAAGTAGATATTTACTCCAAGGCTCAGACCGACTACACCTAGAGGAGGTCCTTAACGAGGGCTCAACGATGAAGGGCTTTAACTCTGCACACCTTCATCATGAAGACTGAGTTACTCCGTTTGCTTTGAATTAGAATAATGAACAATGGGCCTGGGCCTATTTTAAAAGCCTGAGTGGTGATATGGCTCCATTCCTCTAAAAGACACGTCCGTTCTGTAATCTTAATCTTATAAATTCATACTGGAAAACTTATTTAGTTGAAACCAATAAAGCACTACAAACCAAAAAGCGCGAAATAGGAAGAGGGGGAGGGAGAGCGGGAGAGGGGAAGAGGGGGAGGGAGAGCGGGAGAGGGGGAGAGGGGGAGGGAGAGCGGGAGAGGGGGAGGGAGAGCGGGAGAGGGGGAGGGAGAGCGAGAGAGGGGGAGGGAGAGCGGGAGAGGGGGAGGGAGAGCGGGAGAGGGGGAGGGAGAGCGGAGGAGGGAGAGGGGGAGAGGGGGAGGGGGAGGGGGAGAGGGGGAGAGAGAGGAAGAGAGGGAGAGAGACGAAGAGAGAGAGAGAGAGAGGGAGAGAGACGAAGAGAGAGAGAGAGAGGAAGAGAGAGAGAGATAGAGGGGGGAGCGAAAGTGGGGGGGGGTCAAAATAGAGGGGGTGAGAATATTTTTGGGGCGGAGGGAGGGGGGGTTGTCAACGAATGAGTTGAATGTGCGCCGGCGATCGGGGAGGCTGCGGGATTGGATTAGCGAGCTTTAAAAGAGGTGTTGAAAAGAAACAGCATGATTGTAAGGATTATTATTAAGACGAGATGATAATGATTAAAAGTGATGATGACGGTGGTCGAAGTCGCGGTGAAAGCTGAGAAGCCGTTTAAGGGCACGCGCGCGGTAGCGGGCACTCGCGGGCAGCGACTCCCAGACTAATCCTGTATCGATGCGCCGTTGAACGTTGTAAATGGTGAATGGTGCGGACGCTCCTGAATGTTTGAATGCACCTTCGCGAACAGCATGCAGCAGCAGCAAGCGAGGAGATGCAACTTGGCGTGCAATGCAAGCAAGTGGGCAGAGTCGGACAGGGTACTTACGATCAGATCGTGCGGCTAATTGTGTTTTCTCACTTCAATTAAATTAACGAGTTACGACACATCGCGATCGTGCTCAGCCACATGATGAGGTTAATAATACGCGAAAACTCCGCCCACGTGTATGAATGCGAGTCAGCCGCGAACTTTAGCGACAACGATTTTACTTGACGATAACGGCACTGAGAAAACACGCCCATAGACGCTAATTTTTTAATTCGTGAACAAGATGGAACTGGATTCCCTGTAAATGAAGAGGAACTGTTTATACCTACCCTTCCCAATTCAAGGGTGCAAAATGTGCCCGATCTAGCGATCCGCAGAACGCGTGAAACTGAGGAAATTTCTAAAAAAGTGAGGAAATTTGTCCAAATATTTTTGTTCGTTTTTGTTTTTGTTTGTTTTTAATAGTGGCAAAAAGGATTTCCCAGGAAAATAGTGTAAAAAATGAGAAAATATAGGTCATTTTGAGTATATAGGGTGTTGAAATGTTAAAATAACCAAAAAAAAGTAATCATTTTCAAATTTTTGTGAGGAAATTTTTTAAAATCCTGTGAGGAAATAAGTCATGGATCGCGTGAAACTTCCGAAGTTTTGGAACATTTTGCACCCCTGCCCATGTAAAACATGGTCACGCTTAGGCATGGGCGGAGCTAACAATTTGGCAACTGTGGATTCTTCCCATTTGAATGTATGAGAAACAATCGATTAGAAATTGGGCCATGGCCCCCTCAAGAATCGATTGTTTCTTATACATTCAAATGGGAAGAATCCACAGTTAGGGACTGTCAAATGCGAAAGTTTTGGCGGTTAAAAATTCGAGATAAATGGCGAATCCTCGTGTAATCAAAGCAACCTTTTGCGCTCCCCGTGCATTCTTGACTGTCAAAACTTTTGAGTTCGCTGGTACACACTTCACTCCGGAATGAAGATAGTTAAAGCCGCTTTTCTTTGGTCAGATTCGCCTATTAAATGGAAAAAATTAGAGGAGAGATTCTTTGGAAACAGAGCAGTAAATTTTTTCTGAATTTCGAAAAAAAAAGCATAAGAATTTTTAGAATCTTGTAAAAGTTTCTTACAAAATCTCTGCCAAAATTTGAAAACTTCACAAAACGTTTAGTTTTCAGAATTAAGAAAAAAAACCTCTAGTCTAATTGTTACAATGGGTCTGTTGCATACTTTTGCTCTAGCGATATGGGTTGTTGATCCTAGCGTAAAATCGAGTGAAAATCACAATGAAAGTATCAAATAGTCTCTAATATATACTCATAAACCCACAATAGGCAAAGCCTAAGATGGAAGCCGAACGGGCGAATCAACCCTGAATCCATGCACCATAAATAGCACCAAAAGATGGCCGATGACGGCAATTTATAATGTTGGTTAGAATGTAAACAAATGTCTCACTTCCTCATAGTACTTACATTCTGTGTCATTCTGCATGTTTTTATACGGAAAATTTTACTTAATCGTCGTTGTTTGTAATTACTGCAGTGAATCTTTTGCGTTCTGTGTCGATTTGCTGAAAATTCTGAAAAGGAAACGCCGGGCAAGTATACCTACTTCATCTAATGCTGTCGTCGGCCATCTTTGCTACTCGTGGTGCATGCATGCATAGGGTTGATTCGCCCTTACCACCGCCATCTTAGGATTTCCTTAGAACGTCTTTTGTCACAAAAAGTTTTGTGAGTTTATGAGTGGATTTTCAAACTAGTTAATGCTCTCAATGTAATTTTCACGCGACTTTACGCTAGAATCAACCATCCATAATGCTATAGCAAAAGTATCCAATAGACCCATTACAAATAGAAGAATTCGATCAGAAACAGTCCTTAAATTTGAATGGTTCATCATTAATGAACAGGAGGGTTGATCGCCCCTTTAATTAACTCCTCCCCCGTATTCACCGATGGGTATGATATCAAATCGGGGTCAGAAAGACCTCACACGAGATGATCCACGCGGATAAAATAAAAAAAAATGCTTCGCAGGATGATGACTTTTGAAATCTTGTTTTTCTAGTCCCCCCTCCCCCTTCAGATGAAAATTAAAACAAACTGTAGCGTAATTTGAAGAGAGTGTAATTTGTCGAGAATTCGATTATAGAGATTAGAGTCTGCTGCTATATCCGTGGAGTCTCGAGAGAGTGATTCGAGGATGAAGATGAGGTGAGGTCAAGAATCGGGGCTCTCAATTTATATTTGACCAAATCAAAACTAAGCTCCCCCAAATAAAGTCGGAAGAGTTGGAAACCGGTCCCATATGTGGAACGGCTTAAAGCAGCAGCCGTGGCCGAGAGACAGTCGATCCAGAGCCGAACAGTGGATCGGAAAGTGGATTTTTCAGATAAATGCAGTGGGCACTTGCTGTCATGTCAACGCTGCACTTGGTCCATTTAAACGCATGAAGAAGGTCGAACTATTGAAGGTGCACAGTGCGCTCCCTCAAGTTGGTATTTTGTTTGGGTTTAAACGGACGAAAAGCACCGTTGCCAAATCACACACGATAACACCGCTGGATATGAAAAGTTTTCGTTTTAAACTTTACTAACGTAAGGTAATCAATGAGCTATAACTTTAGAGTGGCACATCAAAGAACGTTCCGCTGGTTCATTGTTGTCACCTAGGGCGCCGCCATCTTGCCGTAAAAATCGATTTTGAGGTTAGATTTTGTAGGTCGTTTCCGGTCGTTCCGTGAACAAACTCGGGCATCGCCGGAAACGACCTACAAAATTTAACCTCAAATCTTGGAATCTGCCGTCCAAATTCCGCTTTTTCCCGGGATTCCTTCTACCCTGTGTGGCACAAGGTGGACCAGCCCGCTGCCACTCTAAGTTGTAGCTCATTGAAGCTAATCCTGTTCAAGCTAAGAAATTAATTATAATTGAACTACTTTTATATAGGTTACTACGCCGCAAGTTGCTTGAAATCTTGATGTTGTTGTTGTTTGTTTTTTTTGTTTTGTTTTTTTTTTTTTTATTTTTTACTTTTTATGAGTTTCAGCGGACGAAATGCATCCATGCCGCAAGTTGCTTGAAATCTTGATGTTGTTGTTGTTGTTTTTTTTTTTTTTTTTTTTTTTTTTTGTTGTTTTTTGTTTTTTAATTTTTACTTTTTATGAGTTTCAGCGGACGAAATGCATCCATGCAAAATCACACACGACGCGACTGGATAAATGAAACGTTTCCGTTTTGAATTTTCAGAAAAATTTGTGTGGACTTGTTTTTTTCCTGAACCACAAACGCTCACTTAAAACAAGCTGCACAGCACAATTAATAATTGAACTACTTTTATATAGGTTACTATGCCGTTATTTATAATCTTGATTTTGTTTTCGAGAAATGATGTGCGGGAAATTTCATACAACCATCCACTGTGCAGCCGGGGAATAACTTCCATCCGTTTTTGGAGAGGAATAAAAGATGCGGCCACCATACCATTCTTGCGCAGTATCAGATAGGGCCGTGGCCCTTGCGTCGCGGCCACAGCCGACCGTATGCCCATGACAGTGAACAGTATACCAGTATACCAGTATACTAGTATACCAGTATAAATACGGGACTGAGGCTGCTGTGTTGGATACTGACAATGAGTCACAATATTGCGGTATAAAACAGGTCCATCCAGACCGGACACCGGACCCGTGCGGAAGCGGGACCGACTCAGTAAGTATCGAGGAGGTAAAACATTCCCTGAAGGAATTAAGGATTAACGACGGAATTTCAATAATTCTTAAGATATTTGTTTTATTTTGAGTTATTTATTATTTAGAAGACAAAGAATGTTGTTTTATCGAATTATGATCCACAAATTGGTAACGTCGCCGTCGGTAAGTTTTCCTGGTTGCCGACGGGAATGGGGTTTGTTCCAGATGTACATATATGAATATTGGATAGAGAGAACGAAGGTGTACTAAAACAGGCTTTTTAATCTGGCCGAATCGCGATTTCTTTCAATGCGTCATCCGTTATTTTCTTTCCCTCGTTTTTGCTTTTCATCAGCAAGGGTCTTTGCAATGAGTCATTATTTTGATATTATGCAGAGAAAATTGCAGAGCTGCCATTTTGCGTATAATTAATGGGATTTTTCTCTTTACAGATTATTTAACCGGTTGAGAGAAATTAACATGGGTTCAGTTCAGTGTATAACTGTACTGCATGAAAATACTCTGATCTGTATAATCTTTTCTCAATCGGCGCAAAAGCCGTTTAATTATTAAATTATCCGTTAAAGTCGTCGACGACTCCACCGGTTGAGAAAAGATTACAGATGCGAGTATTTTCGCGCATTGCAGCCATTCACTAAACTGAACTGTATAATCTAACTCAACCGGTGGAACCATCGGTGAATTGAAAAATGCCACGAGTCATACGCAAAACGGCAGCTCTGGAAAATTGGAAAGTATGCGGTGCTTAACGTAAAATGTTGATCCATTGATATTTTCAGTTGAGAGATGTAAAAAAGAAAATCGACTAAACGCAGTAGATTTGCAATCTGTCATCAAGGAGACAATTTCAAGTTGAAAACTGGAACTGATTCTGGTTCTGGTGAAAGAGACCTTTAACGATGGTTACCATGACAAAAGCCAAGCTTTACAATTTTCGAAAGATAGTGCCCTTAAAAGTTATATCAATCAAGAATGCCGTTTAAAATCGATTTGAAAGCGTCTATCGCGAGCCTACATGATCATCCTTCAAATAGCGATAGTTTTAGGTAATATTTCTGAAGTGTAGGAGCAGTGGCGTAGACCGGGGGGGGGGGGGGGGGGGGGCCCCCCTCAGTTCTCACAAATGCTCTGGACCCCTCCCTCATTGACACCAGAATCTGACCTGAAAAAAGGTATTTTTTTGCGTTTTCAGAGAAATTTTACTGAATTGTTAGCTTCGGACCCCCCTCCCTCGAAAAATTCTTGGCTACGCCACTGTGTAGGCGTATCTACACCGATAATCTTTGGCATTTTCCAACGTTATTTCTGTAATAACATGAGGATCAAATCAAATGAAAATTAATCGAAGCGTTGGCTTTTCACTGAGGAACGCTTTATTAAATTAAAAGTTCAACGGTGCAGGCAAGTTTTTTCTTTTCTTTGGACGAATGCAAATTGAAAATTCGACTAAGATTATCGGCAAGCTACGCCTACACTTCTGAGACGAACTCTATCGATTGATCGATAGCGCAATCATTGTGGCTCAGCGAAAAAGTAAATGATCGACCCGCTAACCTGGGCAGTGGGCACCACTTCACATAGTCTCTATTCGAAATTCGCGTTAGTTTGACGCTTGATTTCCTAAGGTTTCTGATGGATTTGTCACATGTTGATGAGTATCGGGCTCTGAGTAATTCTGACAAGTAGCGGTGCCTCCTTTCGAAGTACGTTGAGACGCGCTGCGTCGGTGAGCGGTTGGTTAACAACTGTTCGAAAATAATTACACCGCTATTCACATGACCACTCACCAATGCGTTTTGATGCATTTCAGAGGCAAGCACCGCTACTTGTCAGAACCTCAAAATGCTTCTGCTCTGGTATCTTCATATGGAAGAACGCTAATCATCCGCAAGACTGAATAATGTTTGCTACAATGGTAATTACACCCAAATGCATTGATTGAATTGGAGTACCAGCTAGGACAAAGGTATAGTACCTATAAAAGATATGCAATTCGCAATCTGCAGGCTGATTATGAACGATCGTAGCGTATAATACCATCGAGTCGATGATCAAATGCGTATTATTCTTATAGGTGATGACATTGCGATTGGTTCCATTTCGATACACTGTTAAAAATAATTCACTCCAAGAAGGACTTAATACGGGAACTAGGCCAAATTTAACACCAGCGTTAGAGTGAACTCAAATATGAACTCGATTTGACGAGTCATGCAACACACGTTAGATTAGTTTCACTCTAATTGACATAAGTTTGGATTGATTAATAGAAGAAACGTTGGAGCCATTTTATGCGAAAATGGATAATTTGACGCTAGCTAAGAGTTAAAGTAATCCATATTCTCCAGTGATTGATTCCAAATTGGACTATCCATAAACCGGGGGTGGGAGGGGAGGGGTGGTGAGTGGAGGGGCGGGGGCGGGAAGGAGCGGGAGGGAGGGGGAGGAGGGTTGGGGAGGGCATGGGGGGGCTGTTGGGGTGGTGAGGCGAGGGGAGGGAGGGACTGGGGAGGGTAATGGTCGGGTGGGTGCTGCGGGGAGGGAAGGGTGGGAGTGGTTGTGTGGAGAGGGGTGAAAACGGGAGGGGAGGGGAGAGGAACAATATTAGGGATTGATAAAGCCAACAAAAATATTGTCTTGTGATTTCGGGGTTCACCGACCAATTGTCCGGCCAACTCCGATTTCAAATTTTTACTGCCACCGCCGGGATTCGAACGCGCAACCTACCTATTCCTAGCCTAACACCCTATCCGATACACTAACCTAACAGATGACAGAATGCGACGAAATTACGGTATTTAAGTTTGTAGACGGTATAGAAACGAACTCCAAGAACTTTAAAATGACTCTATGACAAGAGTTCATTCACTCGAGCATCAGATTTAACTGAATCTAAGTCTTTTGCTGATTTAACTCTAAATTCAGTTCCTTAAACTTCTTTTTCAAGTGAAGTAATTCTTGTGAGAGTGTTTTGACTCCGTTTCCGTGAGATATAAAAATTAACCTGACGTGAGTTCATTTACCAGAGCGCAAGATTCAATTGAATCAAAGCCTCGCTGATTTAACGACAAGTTTAGCTCCTTTCAGTCTCTTTTGTAGATGGATTGACTCTTCATGTGTAGTCATTTTAGAGTGGAAAAAAACAAACTATTCTAAGTTTTTAGTCCTTTCACTAAGCATGGAGTCAATTCACTTCTGAGACATTATTTAACTCGATAAAGATCAATTTGTCTAGTATTTGGGTAAATACAACTGTCAATGTGAATTTTTAATCAATTTTAACTGAAATGAATCATAATTCCTCGAATGATTCCAAAAAGGAGTTACCGACTCCAACTTAGGGTGCATTTGGATCCGAAAAAAATGACTCCAAGTCACAAAAAAGTCACTCCAGTGTTACTTTTTTTTTACAGTGTAGAAACACTTCCATCTCTCCGGCAATTCACGGATGGCTCCTGAGCTATTGTGCACAAATTGTCGAGATTGGAGGTTTTTCTATTGGAATGGGACCTATCGCAATGCCACCACACATAAGAACGATATGCACTCGATAAATGTACAGCGACTCGATACGATTAATAAGATACGATCCTTCACGATCAGCCTTCAGGTGATTTTGGTCATAGGGGAAATGCGTGAGGCATATATCTTCTCTTCGGGTACCTTTGACCCCGCTAGAGCGACGAACATTATGCAAACGACCCGACCTCCCTCCACTTCCACATCTACACCGAACTCAAAGGGATTGGAAATCATTCTATACGTCATTTGGTTCTTCGCAGAAAGACGCAGCCCGCCGTTAGGTGGTTAGTAAATCATGACCCTAGTTTATAAGAAATTATACAGTCAACGAATTAAATATGTCAATCGACCCCTTAGATTTTTGTTAGGTACGCAACTTGCAATACCTAACAAAAATCATTCTTAAATAATTAAATAATTATTATTAAATATTATTAAATTATTAAAAATTATATTAAATTATTTAATTAATTAAATTAATTATTTAATTAATTAAATTAATTATTTAATTAATTAATTTAATTATTCATTATTTAATTCGTTGCCAGTACAAAAAATAAATGTATATCCATAGACATCTTACCGGTGAAGGGTCGACAATCCCTTTTCACTCCCGCTACCGTCGCGAACGTCGCTGACGATCCCGTTTCCATTAAGCGCTGCCTTGATGGTAGAGCTGACGCTGATGCTAGTTCCGTTGACGGTAGACTTTTGAGTGGTTGGAATAGCCGATTCTGAGTTTAAAACTTTGTCGTTCGTCACATTCAAAACTTTGTCGTTCGTCACATTCAAGATCGTTGTCGTTGTATGATTGAGAGGCGTAGATGTGGCACCCGGTAAACCGGTGCCGTCGAACAACCTCTGACGATGGGCAAGCCTATCCAGACTAGCCAACCGGTAGGGCGATGAGACCGGGCTAGCGTAGGTCTTCGGTATGGTTGGCGGGGGCACCGGCTTACCCCCGACTTTGATGGTTAGTCCACTGGTCACGCTCGACGAGGTCGAGGTTGTCAGAGAAGATGACACCGACGAAGGTAATCCGTTTCCATTGATACTCCTCATTTTAATCGAAACACTGATCGATAGATCGACTAAATCGAACGTTGGGAGGCGGAGGCCCAGTGCATTTATGCACCACAGAACACGACACAATTATCAAACATGACCGATGCGTGTCTTGAATTCCCGCAAATCACTTTTGGAGAGAGGCACAATTCAAAGCAGCATTGTGCCGTAAAACAGGTATCCATTAATTTGAGAGTTAATTGCACGAGAGAGAGGGAGAAAAAAAAATTTTTCACACTGTAGGCTTGTCGAAAAGAGGCCCGTTTTAATGAGTTAAAACACAACTAATATGAGAATTCAGACAGCATAAAACATTAATTGCACTTGATATGTATTGAACAGGTTTCAGGAATGAGAACTCGCGATTTTGATACGTTCAAACTGTCCCGGTTCTTGGAGACTGATTCTTTCTTTCTCCATTTTAAACGCACTTGGATGACATGATTTCACTTATATCGGCGTAAAAAATTGAAATGCGACAACCGATGGCTCTCGTGACTTCTTTCCTATGCAAAGACGAAGACAAATATAATAAGTGGCTTTATAGAAGACGGAAAACGAAATTCCTCTCTTATCACGCAAATCACGGCAGTGAATGACTCGGCTTGTCATTTAGATAGCATTTATTCATAACTTTCACTAACATTTGTTCATCGTGGTTGCATTTGAGCTCAGTTATTATTCTTACATGTCATGCAAGGGAGACCAAAGAACTAGAAACCAAATTAAAAACACATTTGATGCTATGTTTACAAATTGGGAAAATGTCTCGTTAATTACTGAAAAATAAATTATAACATTTGCTTGATTGTCACATTCCTTCGAGAAATTGTCGCTCTGATGGGAAGCGCCAGAAAAAAATTTCGAGGAAGTTTTTAGGTACATGGATCATGAATTTTAATACCAAGATGCTTCAATGCCCATTAAAATACTGAAACCCCGTTTTAGTGGTCCTTAACCAATTTAAACCTGATCTGATTGACTGAATAAGTCTGCTGCGTACTTTTGTTGAGGCAGTAATCTAACCTACCCAAGATTACGAGCTACACACAAAAAAGAGGATTAGGTAGTTTCCCCCTAAAGTTTGCGTCCTATTGCACCGACAATAGTTGAAGAAGATGTCACCATTTTTGGGGTGACAAAAAGTTGGAGAAATATTCGAAAACTTTGGAGTCCTCTCCAATTTTCAGTCTGAATTTCCCTAAAGTTGACGATAAATATGTCCCGAATTATTGCCGGTACAATACGACGTAAACTTTGGGGAAATAGTTCCAAAGGTTTTTTCTTTCTTTTCGAAGCAATTCGGACTTCACTTCTAGCGGCGAACTTTACCAAGAAAAAAACAAAACAAAGAAGCTTGAGAGCAGGTCGATTCAAATAAAGATTCAAAGAAAGACAGAAAGAGAACAACAACAAACAAAAACAAACAAATCAGACCCCTTCTGAGAATTTATAATTTAAACGATGAGAAATGACGTAACAGCTCCATTGAATCAAAATAAATTCAATAAACATAAAAAACACTTCCAACTCTTTAAGGGCTCTTCAAAGTAGAAAGCATTGGGCAAAGACTTACAATCAGAGAAAAGACAACCGCAACAAAAGCGGTCAGACAAATGAGTGAATAATCACTTTGTTCTGACAGCGGTACAGACAAAACTTGTGATGATGAATGGTAAAACGATTTCTTCCACTCAAATCATGTTCTTACGAGATAGTAAATGTTTCATCGTTCAAGAATATTACCCATATACCACCAACAGGCACTAATCAACGTGATGAGTGACATTAAAACGGATCGACATATGTACTGTGACTTTACAAAAGAAAGTCCCCAGATCGAAATTCTTATTGTTAAAATTTTCGGTTGTTTTCAACAGAATTTTCGATTTATCAGGACATACTTGATAAATGTGCCACTCTGCTTAGTTTTTAAGCACACTGGAAAGCCAAATTTTACCATGGAAAGGGCGCTTGATAAATTTACAGCCTATAATAGATTTGGATAAAACGCTTCATCCAAGTAGGCCTTTGAATGGGTGCCAGCGAAGCAGCCTAGAATGGGGCTCTTGCAAACTTTTGCTATAAGCAAATAAATAGTCCAATATTATGTACAGACCAGCGAAAATCACGAAAATCACCTTAAGATAGTCTAAAATTTAGTAATAAACTCACATAACTCACATAACTGTTATAACCGCAAGTGTGTAATGGCGGTTCGACGCATATCATGGGAGATTCCTGTCTATTATGTCACTTTCTCTACGGAAACACAGAGATATGTCTCAAGTTAGACAGGAATCTCCCATGATACCTGCGTCTCTCCGCCATTAAGCCCGATTCTGAGAGTGAATTTCGCGATTTTTTAGTGTACTCATCGTCACTTTTACAGATGTTCAAGAATGAACTCTTCAATCCCCTACAGCAAAAGTTTGCAAGAACCCTCCATTGGGTACCGAATATTCGGTCAACCGCATGAAACCTTTTCAAATCGCTACCCATTCTGTTAGGATTTAGCTACAAAAAATTGATCAATAAATTACACACGTCCCATGGGTTCGATTATTTTGATTTTTGGTAGCATGAAACAATGATAAGCCATCAAAATCAAATTGCTGTTGACCCTTTCGCTTACAGTGTCCCAATGTAAAGAACGAAATTTTACATGGAGCCTTATGGAAATTCGAAAAAGTTTTCTCGCACATGAAATCATTTGCGATAAGTTTGTTCAATTTGGTGGTGTGTGCAGGTTTCAGATTCTAGTGACACTTTTACCATAATTCGTATGCGAAAAAGTTAACCCTTTAATGACCAGGTTAGTTCAAGAGAACACCACTCCTCCGTTTATACAGGGAAGGTAGTTAACTGTTCGTACTCGGTGGAGTTGGAATTGCCTATCCTACGAATTGAAGGCTCCCGACGAGACCTTATCTTGAAGCGTTTTCAACTGTACATTTGCGTTTATTCGGAATGAGGACTGAAACAATGTCTAATAAACTTGAGGAGAAAAACGAGCATACTCAGTCTTGGTCCCTAAGTGGTTAAAGCAGGGTGCCCTTTTGCGAATAAAATGAAATTGAGCCAGTTGAAAAAAACCTTCTTTGTTTTCGACAAAAACGTACTGTGACCTATCGACTTTCCAAAGGAAACTCCCTTGGGTCAATCAATATATCCGCGCTTTCAAATTCCCCCCAGGTGGAGACAACCTTAAGTGGGGTTTTTTAAAGAGACTGAACTGCGGTAATCTTCTAATAAAGGGTTGAAAATCTCGCAAAACTGGAGAAGGTGGGGGGGAAAAATTTTAATCTCGAAACACCAGAAAGGCCCCCGGAGCCAAAGCACATCGTGTTGCGGTCACACCCGTCTCATCAAATGAGACTGTTCGTGTCAACGTTTTATAAACTTGATGTAAGTACACCCAAAAATAATTCGTTTCTCAGTCGTTCAACCGTCAACGTTTCATGCGTGCGGACTCTCTTCTCCTCTCTTCCTTCTCATCACCGATCACCGATCTGATTTGCGATCGGCTCCGCACCTCAGAGAACCACTCAACGATGATTGGTCCAAAGTGGCCCGAAGCTGAGTCAGCGCGATTGAGGAAGATTTCAAAACAAGATGGTCTTGGACTCTGGTCCTGGTCCTCCACATCCTCATCTTCGCAGGAACTGTTCCTTAAATTGACTGACCGATGCATAAAATCCATTTCACGCTCTTCAACTAAAAATTGACTGATTGTAAGTTTGGGTCTCCGAGTGTCCGCAACCGCGGGCGGGATGAACCAGCGATTGCACTCTCAAGGTCTCTCGCTTACAGTGTAGCCAAATGTACCACTTGGGGCCGTATTCCCCCCCCCCCCCGTTTTGAATCAAAGCAAATAATACAGTGTTTAACCCGAAATTTGGCAACAATTAAAGTTTTAAATAGACAAGTACACCGTTGCAAGATCGTATATCCCTGGAAAGCACCAGTGGCGTAGCCAGGAATTTTTCTCGGGAGGGGGGTGTCCGAAAATTGTCAAAAGGGGGGGGGGGGGGGTCCAAAGATAATAATTTGGTCAAATTTGTCTGAAAACGCAAAAAATGACGCTAAGACGCTAAATGATACTAAGACCAAATGCAGATGATGATAGTAACACAAAAATTTTCAGATAAAAGTTCTTGAAATTCCTCGATTGATATATCAATGTGATTGTGGAAATATTTTATTAGAATTTGGAAATTATTTTTTCAGTGCACTAGCTATGCCACTGGGTGAAAGCAACGTTTCCAGTGGATCCAACAAAGAAACGCTGCACAATTCCTGATAAATAATTTTAATTGAATTTAAAACAACCAATTTCGAGCAGACTTTCATATCTTCCTGGCCGAAATTGAACAACATCCACCATTACAGCAGCCAAAGCCACAGTAACTAACAATAAACCTTGCTTTGTGGATATAGAAAAGTGCAGAAGCGAGGAAATCAACGCTGGACACTTGATGCGGGCAGAAAGTTCAACTTCATTAAGCTTTAAACACCAAGAAACCACATCTGCGTCCAATTCCGGGAACATTTACGGAGCGCGCTGTTCGCTTATAAACAATGGACATACTTGATACAGGTCCAGCAGGGGAGCTGAGGGGGAGATAATGGAAAATTTGATCTACGAGTAGAAAACGTGGGCCGAGCAGATGATAAAGCTAGCCTTATAAAGGGTAATGCGAGTGACGTTGCAGGCGTGGAAGGAATTCAATCCCATAAACCACCAAACGTAAACATCGAGAGATTGTACATTTATTTACAAAATAATAAGTTAGCATGAAAGCAGAGGCCAAGACTGCTTAAAAACAGAGTTGCCAAATGGGCGCTTCGAAGAAGAAAATGAAAATAATTATTAATTAATCGCTGCCCAAACTTTCCAATGTTGGCGTAAAGCGTTCAATTTGGTAACGACGCAATATTCCATTTAAATTTTACACCCTCGCGAATTCGAGAACGTTCACAACACAACTAATAGCTCAATATTAGTGAATAGAATATAATTGTGCAATTTTGCCAAATTACCCCCATGTATTTGAGATCACAGTTTCTAATGCAGTACGGCATCTTGTGCATTTATTTGAACCTATATGACACAATCGATTGCTGCTTCAATGTCGAATCGATTGTTTTACATGGAATCAAATGGAGGAAAAATACCATTGCCAAATTGCGAGAGCCACCACTCATATACGTCTAATGTACACGACAAAGTCTCTCAATCTTATTACGTTAAAATTTTTATAGGAAGTTTAGAGCAAAATACAGCTTTAGGTCAATATCAAAAAGAGCGCAAATGTTTAACGTAGATGGGATCAAATGATCGCAGGATTACGAAGAGAAACGGTGAAGCTGTTTGCACAGGAAAACATTCTATTCAAACCAAGGAAAATGTCGGTAATTTTAAACAGACATTACCCCGATTTAAAACCCGCAGAATTTTCAGCAAAGGCACTTCTTGAAAGGAGATGGAAGGAAATGAAATTTAATATTTTTAAAGTATTCCGGTGTTTTGATAAGTTAGTACTATTAGCACAGAATAATACAATCAGAAGGGAAACTCTAATTCATTTTGAAATATTCTTTACTTCGGGCCGCCATGTTCGAAAGTGAGTATATTCGGCAATCTTCGGCAGATCTTCGGCAACTGGCCGAGTTGTGATTGGTTGTATAGCCTGAAAAAGCATGTCCGCCATCTTGAGAAGTGAGTAGGCACAGTTGCCAGTTTGTGCTGGTAAATTCCAAATCTTGTTTCCATTGGCTCTTATGGGAGTTTCCCTTCTGATTGTATTATTCTGTGCTATTAGAGCAATTATAAATAACCCCTTGGAGACAACAAAAGTATGCTTCAAATCCCGCGGCGACGCACAGTGAATCGAAACCAGGGGCGGCTCGTGCAATTTAGCAACGATGTTATCCCTCCATTTGATTGCATGTAAAACAGCCAATTCGAAAGTGAAGCAGCGCTTCACTAGCAATCGATTCTTAAACATAGATTCAAATGGAGCGAAGACATTGATGCCAAATAGCACGAATCGCCACTGATCGAAACATAGAATTTCCCGAACATAACCGGCAGGAGCGCGGCTTTAACGATCATATCGTACTAATAATAACAATAGTATTAAGTCAATGGTACACTTGTCGACGATAAAAATTGGAATCAGGACAAAATCACGCAAATTCAATGAGACTATGGAACGGATGGAGAACATTATTTTAGGCCTATACTCTTCTTCCGTAATGAAATGTTGTTTCCCTATACATCTGGCAACGTTTAATTGTCTTGAAAAATGACGTCAGGAAGATGTGATTAGTCCCGATATTTATCAAACATCAACCCATTCTTCCTCCATACTACGAGTCCCAGACCCCCCTCCCCGATCAGACCACCACGCCAACCACTCCCCCTCCCCCTGCCTGCTCCTCCCGATACCCACTACCCGTCGACCCTATACCATCCACAGAGTTGGTTTCCGACAGTACATCCGCTGTACGTCGAGCCGCAGGAGATCGGCCCAACGTCTAAAAATATCAGCTTCGGAGAGAAAGCATATAAACGAAATGCTTCCCTGAAGTTAAGTTCGGTTAAACATTAACGTTAAGCGCATATTGCAGGCACGAGGCACGTTCGACGGGCCGGGTTCGAGCTGAAAGATGAATTAAGAGAAATAGCAGACGCGTTAATACAAACTGACCGACGTCTCTGAATGATAAACAACGAGGATAGACTTAATTTCGGCGCGGCTGGCGATGGCGCTTAAAAAAGTTTTGTTAATACAAACGAGCTTTGCTTCGCGTTTTTTTCTTTTTTTCTGGTTGTTTTTTTCTCTTTTTTTTCCGGTTTTTTCTGTTGTTTGTTTTTTTTTTTTTTTTTTGTTTTTTTTTTTTTTTTTTTTTTGGTTTTTTTTTTTTTTTTGGTTTTTTTTTTTTTTTTTTTTTTTGCTTGTTTTTTGTTTTTTGTTGCTCATTTTGTTTGTTGATTAATCTTTCTTAGTTTGATGAGAAGGTCGACCAAGCATACTGTTAACTTTTCAAACTTTCTGACAGCTAAAAATTTATTTATTTCAGGATGATGGGCAGTGAGACTAATTAGGTATACCAAACCGAAACGTACATAAACAGATGATATAGTCATAAGTTGTGCTTCCGCTGAAATTCCGTAGGTAAATTTTTCTGTGAGTTTTCCAACACGGTCTCAATACGTAAAACGGGAATTGGAACAGGGCACCTTGACCATATAATGGTCGTAAGCGCCACCATTGGAGCTATAGGTGAATATGAGTGAGTAAAAAGTGCCAATGCGGTTGGCCTATGGTAAACATTACAGAGCCGCGTAGACCTCTATACAGTCTACAACAGAAAGAATGTCAGACGACTCCTTGAGGTAGGCCACCTGCAATGCTTGAATTCATTGAGATAAGTATCATGCGGGTGGCCTACTTCAAGGAGACGTCTGGCATTCTTTCTGTCCTCGACTGTAAATGTTGATTCCACTTAATGTCTATATCCCTGGTAAAAGTTTTTTACTGGTGACCAATGTAATATGGAGAAATGGAACACTGGTCCACCAGTAAAATGACTGGTGACCAATGACATTTTTCACTGGTGTACAAGTAAAGTTTCCATTGGTGACCAGTAAAATTTTCAATGGTGGACCAGTCAAACTTCATTGGTGACCAGTCAAATTTTCATTGGTGTATTTATGGTGACCAGTCAAATTTTCATTGGTGTATTTACGCTCTAATGGATATTTTGCGTAGACATTTTTAACATTTTATAGAAATGAAAATATCATGAAATTGACAGCTTCCACAACATCAATGTTTGTCCCACTATTGTGATTAAGAATGTATCACAAAAAAGAAATGAAAGTGTAGTCTTGCTTCCAATCAATGGCGATTTACATCTCCGGAGCGTAAATTGCGTCAACCGATTCGATCGTAGAAGTTAGCGTTCATTTTAAAAGACGTGATTGATTAATTCCTTTCTTCTTTCCATCCATTGTTTTTTTCAACTTCTAACACAGTCGGGGACAGAAGGAGTCAGACTATACCCATACTCCTTGGATTTTGGCTTAGATAGGTGACCAGCAATGATTTAATGCATTTATACATGAGTGTTGCGGTAAGCCTATCCTACATACCTACCTCTCGGAGTCAACTAACAGTCTTTTTGTCCCCGACTGTATTTACCGTTCCCTCCACCGCTATTTTTGATACGATTGCCACATTTAAGTGGGGGGAGGGAGGGGGCGGCCGCAAGTCAATCTTTAGTCTTCCGCAGTTTCCCAAGTTTTGATTGAGAAGTTTGCTACCCGCGATTACAAGAAATGTAAATGCTGAAGTTATACATGTAAAATGCTGGATAAGGATTTCTTAGAAGTAAATGGGTATTCCCTCCTCTTCGACACCGCAGCAAGTGACTACATTGCGGCACGGGACTTGGGAACTCGCGAAATTCCCATCGTTTCAAAGGTGAGCGTCTTTGATCTCTGTAATACAGTCCTGCTCTTATTGGCATACCAACTTCGTGAATGCACAATGCACACAGCAAATCTTTTTCCAGTCGATGTTGCCAAGTTGTAGTATAGCTGCGAGATCAAAACCTCATTTTTCAGAGCTTTGCGATTGGAAACTCTTCAAATAAACCTATGGCAAGTATCTCGAATCACTATGAACGTTCTTAGAAAGTTTAGGGAATTTCCGGAGAAACGCTGCAGTTAGACTAGCTGCTAACATTCAAAATTTGCTGATTTCTACTGAAAGACTATATGCTATGCAAAATCGAAGTCAAACAGGAATATTTACATGCAAAACACTTCTGTAACCTTAATAAAACGCAGCAACGCTAAAGGCTCTGTCTAAGCTTCTACTCTCGAAAATCATACAGCATTCGTTTGTTCACTAACCGTCTATACTTGCAAAAATACCAGTTTGTTTCCTTTCGAGAATCTAAAAATTTGCCGCAAAAATAAAGCCATTGCCATTGCGGCATATAATAAACAAACTCGAAGTTCACTGTGTTCATAGTTCGTTCGAAATTTTACCGAATATACAGTGGCGTAACTAGGCATGCATGCGCCCCCACGCAAAGAAAAGAGTTGCCCCCCCCCCCAATCACCTTCCCTCCCTACCCCTCTCTTCCCCACCCCACTCTTTTTACCGGCCTATGACCCCAGGGTCTCATAGAACGAAAAGTTATGAATCAATTTATTTATTTTTTGTCAATTTTAAATCAAAAATCGCCTACATGTTCTTTCAAAACTTTTTCGTGCCTTAATTGTTGCGAATTCGTCAATAAGTCTTCCAAAATCCGTCTCTTTCTATCAATCCTCTCTCTATCATCTTCGTCCCTGTTTTCCTACTTTTTGTTCTTCTCTCTTTCCTTCTTTCCTTCTTCTCTTCTTTTCCTTCCTTTTCTTCCTTCGCCCTGTATTTTCCTCCTCTCTCTTTGCGCCCACCAACGCATTGCGCCCCCCCCGCAATTGCAGGGGCTGAGGGGGCTATTGTTACGCCACTGCGAATATATACATACAGCAACGGGGTGCGGGGAAACGTTTCGGAGGATCAAAAGCCGTCTTTTTTTATGTCCACAGTAGTTCGCGGTTCGGAAGACGCGGTCTTGAAATTATCTGTTCTTATGAAAGAATCTCATTGCATCTAATCTAATCTAATTTGAATCTTGGAACCTTCCCGCATTATTTCCTTTGCGGTCCACGAACGTTCACAAGCTCAAAAGCATGCGAACGCTTGTGGATAGCGGGACTATTTCCATCCGCCCGCCCGCAATCGCAATCGAAGACCGGGGAATACTTATGCGTTGCAATAAAATGCGTTTTATCCCATCGAACTCCATGAGTCTTATTTTGATCCGAACGTCAGAATTCGGGGCGGTTTGGCAATTATGCTTTTGGTTATTTTGAGAAATCGTTTGCGCGATCCTATGAGTAAAATTGAACGCTCTACAAATTTGAACCTTACCAAAATTGTCAACAAATGAGTCGTTCAGGAGTTATAACGTGTTTTTGAGGAATTTTGAGATTTTTTGAGATTTTTTTGAGATTCTTCGGGGTTTCTTGGGTTTTCAGGGGTCAAATTTTGGGTGAATTCCGGTGAATTTTATTGTATCGTATTTTCCTGATTTTTCTGCGTTTTTTGATGCCATAAAACCTTCTGTTGTAATTTGTTACGGGTCAAACTCTAATTTCCCCCGACTATCTTATCCCAATTCCCGAACAGAGTACAGTCGGGGCCAAAATCAATCAGAGCAATGTTAAATTTCATCATTCGTCCCCCTACCCCCATCCCATGCGGGTAATCACAAAAACACTGCGCAGAGGTAATTCCTCTTCAAATAGGCAACACTGATCTTATGCTAATAATCATAGATCAGGGGTGGAAGAGGAGGGCAAATGACGGGAGGAGATGCGCAAGGGGGGACGGGGGGGGGGGGGGGGGGGAGAGAACTTTTTTTTTTTAAACCTAAAGCATTTAGCGACTTGGAAGGACGATAGCTTACAATGTGTCAATCTGTCAGTCAAGGTTTCCGACGAAAGAGAGAAAATAAACAATTAGTAAAACAAACGCGCGTGAGCCGGATACCGTTCTGTGTCGTGCTGATGTCGATGGCGCGCGATGCCATGCCGCAGTGCGCGCGCATCGATAAAGATGACACTGAGGCGGGAGAAGAAGAAGAAGTAAAATCGCTTCATTCGCTCCACTAGAGGTACTAGGCTAACAATAAGAGCAACCAGGAGAAAGAAGATGTCAGAATAAGTAGAGGAAAACAAGATAAGGGGAGAAATTAAAGAGATACGAGAATGAGGAGGCACGCGCCACACGATGCTATGGCACGGCCGCGGCAGGCAGGCCGCCCGAAGCCTCGAAGGTGGCGTAGCACCGGTAAGTAAAAAACGTTGCATGCAAGCGCTGCGGCAAACGGCAACCACCGCCGATCATGCCAGGTGCATGCTGCGAATCGTGAATTTTTTGAAGAGAAAAATAAAAGCCAGAAATAGGCCAACAGAAAACACGAAAGTGAAAATAAACCGCTCTTCAACGAGCTAATACCACAGAATAATACAATCAGAACGGAAACTCCCATAAGAGCCAATGGAAGCAAGTTTGAAATTTAACGGCACCAATAGGCAACGCTGTGGTCCTATATCTCAACATGGCGGACGAGTGTGATTTGCGTTGAAACTCAATCATTTCTGTAACTTCTGGAAATAAATCATAAGTTTCCGTCCTCACTTTTATTCCTGTGGCATTTCAGAATGAAAATTTCGCGGATCATGGTTGTCCTATATTTTTCTTTTTTTTCGGGCGCGAATCCAGATGTAAACATCCTATATCCCAACATGGCGGACGCGAAATGAATTTGCTTCAAAATCCGACAGAGTTTCCGTTCTGGTTGTATTATTCTGTGCTAATACACATTAGAGGAGCCATCTGGAACATAATTTTGAAGATACTAACAAAGGACTAAGGAGGCAACCCAGGTTGCGATTTTTACGCCTTAACGACCTAGTGTGTCCGGCTGTCATGAACGTAAAACCAGGTTTTCTCATCAAAAGATACCTCTTTCTCACCCCTCTTGCGGATGTATCCATGTATTTTGACCCGCTGATTTCAAATTCGGTCTTAGTTTTTACTACAAACTCATACTTTTTCCAGAATTTCAGAGAAGAAGCTCTTTGGATACAGAAATCAAAAATATACTATTTCTTTTGGAAAATTTCTTTGGATAAAGAAACTGACATGGAGGGATAATCTTTGACGACTTTTCAAATTTCATTAATTTAAATCAAGACAAAACTTGCCTGCGACTTGGGCTTTTGATTTTAAAGCGTCCTTCAATGAAAATCTATACGGCTCAAATTAATTTTCATTAATTTCCCCTATTACGCATAAGAAAAACCTTTGGAAAAAATTCCAAAGATTATATTGGTCGCGGCCGAGGTCCGCCTACACTTCTGAAACGAGCTCTAACAGATACAAATAACATTTTCTCACCTGGATGTTTACATTAAAAACACTCACACTTTCATTCAAAACCAGTTTCCCTTGATACAATTACAGCTTTTAATTGAAGATTAGAAAAATGAGAGGCAGACAAACCGCCCAACCTGCCTCACGTTAGGATAGGACTTATGACATGGCATCGCTTCTGTGTAATTATAGCTTGTTGAATGTTGATGTTCTTACACGACAAACGGTTTGAAAGCGATTTTCTTTCGATGGAACGCGATGAACTAGATTCGTTGCGGTTCGTGCGATTCAGTCTGTTTTAATGCTATCAACGCGAGTGTTCTTCAAAAATTTTTTCCGGGCTCCTGGCAGTTTTAAATGGCGGATAGCGGTCAAAGCGGAAAATTTAACGAGAAATTTCATAATTTTGCGGATTTTTTAGCATATTCCATAAAATTTGTAATTTCTTAGGTATTTCCCGTAATGCAAGTCATTCTACAGTAAATTGTTGTTAAAAATGAACGCGCAGTATACACATTTTTGGGGTGAAAATGGGAACTAAGAGAAATTTCACAAAAAGAGATGACTTGACACACAAACTTGCAAAGTCTACAAAAATTTTGGGTTAGATCTATCCCAGTTCCCATAATCTTCTTCAAATTGAGCTGACTTTTTTTCACAGATTGGAAAACGATAAGAGAAAGGAAAAACGAAATTTGACGAGACACTTTACATCAATTCATCCGAAATTTTGTCGCTTAGTTCGGAGTTTTCAGTAGAATCGGAACTTTTTCGGAATATTTGATGGATAAATCGGGAATATTGATGAAAACTCAAGAACTTAACGAGAAGTAATCGGTCTCATCGCGGGATGGCATTGGAATTTTCTCTGAAAATCGGGAATTTCTCAGAAAAGTTGGGAATTTTCCTTCCCCGATTCTGGGATTTGTGATTTTTTCTACGCAACAGCTGATTTTCAAATACTTGAGGCAGGAGAGCTTGTGCCATCAGCATCTGCAAAGCATCCAGAGTAATTAGAAATATTTGGGTGACATATCAATGCTCAGTTCAAATACTTCAAACTTCATGCATGTCTTTTTGAAAAATGTGCATTCAAGAGCAATACCTGAACAAAATCGGTTGGAAACATCAAAATTACTAGGAGCTTGATTCTTTGGAGGGATCAACACATTATCAAAAATGATGTCAACTTTGAAATGTTAAACCCTGTAGGCCTGCATTCGTTTCAACCGTAACAGCATTGAAATATCGGTACTAAAAAGTCAACATGCTTGAACTTTTAGCGATGATAAATAGAAATAAATTGCGTTTGAAAAATCAATGACCAAGCAGACGCAATCACATAGATGCATCAATTTGATAGCAGTCTTAAAGACTAGAAAATTCGAAACGAGTACGAGCTCATTCTATGACTTATGACTCAAGTCTGATAGTAAATCAATTGCTCTAATGGAGCTATTCGCGATTGCCTTTCTGAGGCACAAACCTTGTTATAATGTAAAAGCTCGCATATTCTTTACTAAAAATAGTACATACTGAACTTAAAAACAAAGTAAGATTCAGAAAACAGCTTCTATGAGCGGTTGAAGTACTAAACAGGACGCAGTATCTCTTCAATTATTTAGAGAAAACTTCATAGATAGCGAAACAAACTGGACGAGACATGAAAAAGAGCCATCATTGATAATATAGGATACAATCATAACAGTCCATGACGGGCCCGTGCTAAAAAGCCCGGATACTGAAATTTCGGAAAGTGGGCATACATAAAATTTTTTTGCATGGACATAAAGGGATGAAGTGAGGGACGGTACATGGATAAAAATTCATCCTGATTACCGCCCGGAGGACCCAAACGGCGGGACAAGATAACGATGATCTTTAGGGGGAACTAATTATTTTTTATGAGGAAGGGAAGTGAAGTGCGGGAAAAATAAAATAAAAAACAAATAAAACTGTAAGTAGTGGGCAATTCAGAATTTATAAAATTGGATACTAATGCACTCTGCAAGTTTCCAAGCGGAAATAATACAACGCCAACGTCTTAGGAGTTACGGGGGACCAGTAACAAATTATATTGGTTGTTTGATTGTAAGTTTACTAATCAGTGACGTAGAGTGCAATTTTGCAACGTTGTACTTTCTCCATAAAAAGCCATTAAACATATCGGAAAGTAGGGTGTTCGGTGAACAGCCTCGAATTCGACCTATTACATGGAGGTAAATAGACGATATACAACGTTGTCAAATTGCACGCTACGCCACCTATCAATAAACTTATGACCAAATAATCAATGATTTAGCGGCAAACGAGAGGAATCGATCGATTCAAGATTGGCGCCCTCACCCTCTTCTCATTTTTCACCCTGGCCATGGCCTGAAGCCTGACTTTAACTACCGCACTGCAGCACGCGGCACGCGGCAGGCGGCTACCGGGTGGCTGTTCTTTCACTTGATGTGATTGGGGTGACGCGAGCCGAGGCACTTTTATTACTTGGTCTGATTTCGTTGGGACTTGTGTTTGTTCAGGAGGTCTACATCAAAGGCACAGAGTTGTTGATTACGGAGGGGTCACGTCGAGGCAGGGATGGGTTGTTTCAAACATGAGAGACAAAGATGCCAAAAATCATTGAGCCAACTGTGAACTGAAAGACATAGAGATCCGAAATTTTGTAGAGAGTATAACGAGTCCACGTTTCGCAAAACTACATTTCTGGGTCCAAATAGATGAGCCCCGCCTAGACGATCCTCCATGTTAAACTTACACAGGGTCTTGCCCAATCGAGCGAGGATACACAGCTCGCGCCAGACGTAGAAAACCGTTAGTACCGGTCTCCATTTGGCCCCACGGCCATGAGACACGATTTCTTCAAATGAACGCTCGCAAATTCAATCGAGAGAACAATCAATTAGAAAGTATGCAACACTCTACATCTCGACTCTAAATGAGTTAAGAAACTTTCTTTGAGGTCTCCTTAGCTTAGATTGGCTTGACTTGCACTTGGACCGTCCTCCAGATTCAATTTGCTACTCAGAAACACACCCTGGATCAAAATTGGGACGCTCTGGAAAGGCACCGTAGTAGTGTATTCAGGGCAAATCTCAAGGGGAAATTTCAAGGTAGCTCCTTTGCTACCTTAAAATGAACTCAAGATTTTTCAGAAATCGTCTCAGCATTGATTACAGTTTTTCTCTCCCGACTCGACTCAGCTTGAGTATTTCTCATCAAGTCAAGCCAAGTCAAGGAGATCTTAAGTAAAGTCTCTGAATTACATCTTATGACGTACTTCTGGGGTCTTCGCGGAAATCCAACGATAGCCGTGTTTTCATACATTTTTGGGGCCGAAAAAACCCAAAGAAGGTTATTTGCTAAAATGCATTATTTAGTAGTGGGAGCGAGGATACCTGGCCAGTACATTGAATAGTACAATCATTAGATTAGTACATTTGGTAGGTAGCAACATTAATTGATCACATGCATATTTCTTCCTGCTATAATACAACATATCAATCTACCGGGCGAAACGCGTAAATTGGTGTGGCAAAGGTAAAGTCGGTGGGTCGACAATTTGTAAGATGGGGGGGGTGTTAAAAGTTTTAGTGTAGAAACCTTTCATGCTCGAAAAGTCGTGTCATACTACAAGCACGCAAGGGGCTTGACGACTTCAATAAATAAACTGATATAACTGTGACATACAAGACAGTTAAATGAATGAACACATTCAAGAGTGAGAACAAACAAGAATTTGGCATCCTCGTCCTATTTTATAAATAAAAAAATTAAAAATTAAATTGCTTTTGTTTGTACACCTTTAAAATGATAGCAAACGGAATGCGCTTTGTAAGATTAATAAATGCGCACGAATACGATGATAAGAAATACGAATAATGAATTATACATGAATGAAACAAAAACAGGAATTCTGCCTAATTTTTTTTTTCTTCAAACCTCTCATAAAATAAAACCAAGAATCTGGCCACTCAAAATGAGACTCGTTAGGGTCTGGAATGTAACACGGCAAATAAGAAAACAATAACTGGCGCCAGCGGATTCTTGGAGAGACAGGGAGGAGAGTAGAGATACAGATACAGGGGTCAATTTCTTATCATAACAGACGATAAGTTCGTCTGTCTATCTTCATCATCATTAACTCTCGATCTCGCTCGAAACCAGTTTGACCCAATTCATCTTTGTGAATGAAATGAAAGATGGTTCAAACGCAATGCCGCATGCCGCGAACCCCCCCCCCCCCTTCCCCCAACGAGGTAAGGCATGCAATTTCATACAATAATTAATCGGCTTCCGGGTCGCAAAACTCGCAATTTTCCTGACAAGTGCGATTCTAGTATGTAAATACGGCAAAATACTGCAGCCTTCAAAAGAAAATTGTAATATCCGATCTACCTTGACATCGATCCATCGATCGATTTACGGATTGGCGTAGCGTGCATTGGACAACGTTTTTATTGAGTTTGAATTTCAGCCAATTAAATATGATTCTGATTCATTTCCCCAAAATATTAGAGAACATCAATGGCGGCTCGTGCAATGAGGCAACGACGGTTTTTTTCTCCATTTAAACATACGCAAAACAATCGATCTTCAAGAGGTTTCACCGAATCCCTGCGAATTCGATACTTTAGAATAGGTTCAAATGGTAGAAAGACATGGTTGCCTAAAAGCACGAGCCGCCACTGGAGAACACCATAGTGGTTTTCATCAGTGGTGGATCGGCGGGTAAAGCAGTGGCGGCTCGTACAATTTGATAACAATGTTTTCCCTCCATTTGTATCTATGTTCAAAAATCGATTGCTTGTGAAGCGCTGATTCACTATTGAATCGATTTTTTAGCATACAATCTAATGGAGGAACGACTTTGTTGCCAAATTGCACGAGCCGCCACTAGGGTAAAACTGGTAAAATTCGTGATTTTTTAATTCAATTTATTTATCATTTCGTCACAAAAAAATTCTTGCACTCTGGGAAATCCGATGTCAGTGTTGAGAAGTGAGAAAAAGTTACTCTCGGTTAATTTACAACTCTGGCGACTTAACACTTCGCAGCTCCATAGATTTTGCAGAAGTAAGTACAATACATGATACATCCATTTAACGCTTTTGCAGTTCTTGGAAGGCTATAATTTTCAATTTGAGTGAAACTTAAGCATGAAATAATTTTGGGAAAAGTTCGGAATTCGATGGCCATGAGTTGGTGGTAATACTATCTTCCTCGCCCACTTTCTCACTAATCGTATCTTTGTTCATGACTTCATGCGTTAAAGAGTAAAAGTATCGGTATCGTCGCACCCGCCGCGCGGCTAAACCAACCAACACGGCCATAAAAACAGGTGTCCGCCATCGACCTAACCTAACCCAACACCTGCTTGCGATCGTGCCATGGCACGTGTCGCGTGCTCGCTCCTTCTTCCCTTGTGAGAACCGCCAAAACAACTTGACTCCACACACTTGGATTAACATCGATTATTTGGTTGTAAATCTCCATTGTTTTCATCGATCTAAGCTTGAAATTATACTTTACACCGCGCGGTATATTATGTACATAGTTACATACCGTCCTCGTAATTCTTCAGTAAAGAGGGCCAATAATGGAAAATAATGTTAAGCTCATCGCAATAAGTTTTAATAGGGACTTATTTGTTAATGTACCTAGATGTATACGATGTACCCTGCGAGTCGTGATAATGATCTTAAAAACGCAGTACACTGCAAAAATGTTTGCTGCCGTGACAATAATTTTGTTTAATGCCTATCCCTGACCGAAATTCCGGTAAATAATACAGCAATTACGGTTACGTAAGTATTAAGCAGAATTCTTGCATCGGTCACAGACATTTTTTTTTTCAGTGTACTTACACAGTGGGTTACGGATGGGATCATCTGCCCCCCCCCCACGAATTTCATGCATTAGACCAACCACCTTCCTTAGGCTTTTTTGGGAGATCCCAGTTGAAAGTCGGGGATATTTGAATCCACTAGATGGCACCACTATGCGGTTACTTTTCGAAATGTCGTCTTTTATGGATGATTTGAATGATTGGAGCACATGATTGTGCTGACTTGCGCGCGCGGAGCCCGGAGCGGCACGGAGTTTTTCAATGTTTGGTGGATTTTTAGAGCCATCGTCAATTACCGAAATTGAACGGAATTGAGGACAAGTTTCGACTACCTCTTTAGTAGGCGTGCGAGTGAGATACACATTCTGTTTGCTTGCAACGACTATGGGATAGATAAATTCCGTTCTCAAAATTCCGGTTCAGTTTCTCATTCAATTTTTATGATTGATGGTTCAAAAAATCCATGCAAAATTGAAGAACACCGCGTAACGTTCCACTAATTTGCAAAATCATGCATTAAACCCCTTGCAAATTACCCGAAAAATACGAGATTTCGGATAAAAATTGCAGTACCGCCATAAAGCTGATGTTATAGGATCCCCGTCGCTTAGAACCACCTCAATATACATGGTGTAACGAAACTCATGAGCAAAACTTCGAGAACATATTTTTGTGGCAAAAAGAATACTTTTTTTCCTAAAAGCATGAGTCCAAAAACGTATTTCTTTTGAGCTAGTCCTCGAAAGTTTTGTAAAATTTGTGGATTTTTTAAAATCTCGTCCACAATTATTGTGAACCAAACGCCATGAGAATTGGCATCCCGAGGTATTTTTAAGTTAAGATTTCATCAATGACCTAGAAAATTTTAGAGATTAATTCTGACTGTACTTTTCAGGAAATCGTATACTTTCAACATTTATAGGGGGAAAAAATACTTATTTCAACCTCAAAATAAGCTCTCGAAGTTTGGCACATGACTTTTGTTACACCCAGTAGGTAAGAACATACACTACAGGCATTAGGCGGATCCAGCCCTCGCGAACGGGGGGCGAACTTGGGATTTTCGCCCTTAGGCGACCCCCTTTTTTTCTCCCTTTCCCCCCTCCTCCCCCTCTTTTCCCCTTATCTTGGCCGAACGGGGGGGCGATCGCCCCATTCGCCCCCCTGTATCCGCCAATGCATACAGGCAAAAAGTTAAATCTCGCCTTTGGATTCCGGTAACATCTCCTGGTCCTGATGCGGTAAAGCGAAAGATCTAGTTTTCTCTCCTCATTCAACTCAAAAATACTTTACTTCATTACATGTCAACATCTTTGAACCAGAAAGAACTGGTGCTTCTGGAGACAAACATTTTCGTTGAGCCCGATTAGCTCACCGATGAATAGTTCTATACGGTTGCGTCACATCAGCTGGAGTCTGTGTGAATACGAAATAATCTCTTCGTTTAAAATATTCGATGCATCGGGCAGGTTGCGATGGAGCAATTCAAAGGTTTCCGATTCTGAGGCACTTTGCGCGTGCTCGCGCGTACACATAATGGACAATGCCACAATCTACTAGGTAAAGAGGGGGATAAAAACTGACATCAAAATGGTCTCAATAAACTCGTTCTCCTCGCAATGAAATTTTTCAAGAAGAATCAAGGATTCTCTGCAGGTTGTATGGTATAGTCTTTCACTTCTCTCATTCTACATTCTCCGAATAGTCGAGATAACTTCATGAATGGGCTTCGATAACGAGGAAGATAACATCACATCGAAACGCTACGTCATAGCACGACCGCGACCGGCGGCGAGGCGCCGGAGTTTTCTATCCGGAGAGTATTTACAGCGTGAGCTTGCGCTGCCAGTTAAAACCGTTCTATTGGTTGAGTTGCCGCAATAGACTATTTTAGTAGAGCGATATATCGTATCGATTGCCGTCCGAGGGCCTCTGGTTCCAAACAAACTCTGATTCAATGCATTTTCCCCATAAGCGGATTTTTGAACGGAAATTTAGACTATTAAATCAAACAATTAATGCGACCTTTTTGCGATTATGAATCCTACGTCCTCGAAAATGCTTAATTTTGCCTGGTTCCATCAGTGAAACTACCAAAATCAACAAGATATTACAGATTAAACGATGCGTTTGGAGGTTGGAATTACCCAAATGTTTTTGTTGTTGTTACGGA
Organism: Trialeurodes vaporariorum; assembly: GCA_011764245.1. Lineage (NCBI taxonomy): Eukaryota > Metazoa > Arthropoda > Insecta > Hemiptera > Aleyrodidae > Trialeurodes > Trialeurodes vaporariorum. Next base: position 20,776,740 of record VMOF01000024.1, on the reverse strand, counting down.
ATTGGCGGGATTTCGGGCGATTCTAACCTACAAATGCAACATTTAATCTGTAATATCTTATTGATTTCGGCTGTTTTAGTCAAAGAACCAGGCATAATTAAGCATTTTTGAGGACGTAGAATTCATAATCGCAAAAAGGTCGCATTAATTCTTTGATTTAATACCCGCAGTTTCAGTTCAAAAGTTCGCTTATGGGGAAATTACATTGAACCAGAGTTTGTTTGGAACCAGAGGCCCTCGGACGGCAATCGATACGATATATCGCTCTACTAAAACAGTCTATACAAGCAACTGTTCCAGTAAACGACGCGTTATTCAAATGGACCAATCAGAGGCGGATTTGTCCAGCGGGAAATTTAATATGCCCCATCAGACAAACAACGGTTCAACGAGCAGGTAACAGGAATATCAATAGATTGGATGATAAATACCAAAGAGCTCTTCATCAATATCAAATTATACGATTGAACAAAAGTCGAGCGAAAAAAGTAGAAAACACTACTTTACGGCTGATGTCAAAACAGAATAAACGTTTGATTCTCGATCCGCACCTCCCCCCCCCCCACCCAATTTAACCGGCCAGCATTATCATAACTGGAGTTCGCCAAAGGGTTACAGGTGTTGCGTTCATTGCTTTAGGCGCTAGGAGCGTTGAACGCAGTTTCTCTTTTTAGTGCCGTGTCTCTAGTCTCTTGGTGATCATTGGTAATTTTATTGGAGTTGCAATATCCATATTTCGCTCAAATTTATCTCCTGGCTCAGACAAAATGACTCCAAATGACTCTGAACGTCCACTTCGGTCTCCGAGTGTCAGCGTAAGATTGCAGTAAACTGAACTGAGATTATCAGGAAGCCCGAAGCCTGAGGCGGAAATCGCGAGAGATGCTCGCTTCTTTACTTTTTATCCTTCTTCTTCACCCTTTCTCCCGATAGGCGCATGGGCATGGGTATGGACATGGTGGCGAGGGCGAGTGATTCTGGGACTGTGTCGACGTGACAGGACAGGAGACGTCCAGCGGAGTTGAAATGCATTAACGCAACGTGCATGCCGCGTCCCGCTTCTCTCTGAGACTACTTGTGAGTCATGCGTTGCCATTCGTCATCGGACGAACCGTGTTCACAACAGCTTCGGCGCTCGACCAATCAGCCACCGCAACGGTCAAATCAGTGTTGCCAACCGTTTACTTTGATTTCACCATAAGCATCGGCAAAATGGGTCAAATTGCAAGCTTTTACCACAGCTGCAAGCTGTAGAAAAAGCTGTAGACTCATTTAGAGTCCCTATATATGAAAGAGTCTCGCCATACGAGGTTCCATCTCTGATTGGCTGCTGAAAAGTGAAGAAAAAGAAGGGGTCTATGAAGCCTGGAGGCGCGCCTCTTGTTTACATCTTCATGGAACCATCTTCACTGCTGCCCAGCTTTGAGGAAACTTTCGGCATTTTTAGCTTGTACTTATGAAAGTTGAATTAGCCATTGATGAAAATTTGTTCAGAACAGAATAAAATTCACGCATTACTTTTAAAACAGGTAGTGAAGCCAACGGGTATTGGAGGTTAGGTTGACCTAACAAAGATTACTTCCACACGAATACATGTATAAGTAATCTTTGGCGGGAAGATCGTTGGATAAAAATGTAAACAAGAGGCGCGCCTCCAGGCTCCTCAGACACCTTCTTCTTCCTCACTTCTGTTCACGTGTCTTGACTCTTTCATATATAGGGACTCTAGACTCATTTAGTCTGACGATATATCGCTTCGATACATCGTTTTGGGGCCAAACATACCACCCCCTTCCTCACAGCCGAGTGGCTTAGCGGGGGGTAGTTTATTTACTCTCAAACTACACAGAAAAAAATTTGTGCCGGCCTCATATGCTAAGGCACCTTCAAATAAACGTATTCTACTGCCACCTTTTCCTTTGATTTTTTTTTTTTTTTTTTTTTTGGGTGCACGCCATTAGTCACTTTGTCAGAGCCCGATATTCAAAAAACGTGAGCTCTGGCAATATTTGATACTATAACTTACCGATTCAAAGACTCCTGAGTTTAAAGACTCAACGTCTCTAGACGTCTCTTTTAGCACGCACCCTCCTTGTGAGATGAGTGAATTCTGAGGATTAGAGAAAACTCGGCGACTTTCAATGGCATATAAGTACACCCAATATCTAGAAGGGAATGAAAACTCGACTCTTCCTCCGCAAAGAATTCAAACTCCCCTCTACTCATACGTATATTTTTCTCAACCCTCTAATTTGAAACCCGCAAGGAAGGTTCCTAATCATGGCTTACGAGTAAAGGTCACGAGACGTCAAAACTATTAATTTCGTTTTGCTATAGAATTGGACTTTTCCCCCTGATTTTTAGCAAATATTGCGTTTCATATTGAAATCAGTAGAAGTAGAGTAGCGTGCAACGTGGCAATGGTACATCATGACGAATACCTATGACGAATATCGAACTATTGGGATGTGCAGTGAACATCCTGAATTTCGTCTTGTTGTATGAGCTTAAAAGATCAAAATGCAACGTTGTCAAAATAAGGGCTTCGAAACTGATTGGAATATAAATATATAAATTAAAAGGGCGTCTGATTAGAGGACGCAGATAAGGCAGTCATTTCAGAGACAAATAGAAACCTAGCACAAGTCTAGCGATACATGTCCACTTTTCTGGCTCAATTTCGGCCAGAACTCATCGAAACAACTGGCAACATTAGCCTACTGTTGACTGATGAGCCAAAACCTGTTTCCGTTCCCGGGACCGCGGACCAATCACAGCCTTCTGTTGAGCTCCACCACTCAACAGTAGGCTAAGTTTTTCGTTGCAGCCGATGACTCCCGAAAAAAACTGTGTGCACTAAACTTGCCTCACTTTTCTAACATGGGAAGCATACGGTATGCTAGGCAACGTGCTATGTCTCTATTTGTTCCTGAGTCATTTGTACGGTAAGTACTAGGTAACCCACGATAATCGGTAGGCACGTAACCTAATTCACAATGTTATAGGCTGTCCAGGAATGATTGGACTTGACAACTGTAGCTTTGAATGAAAACATCAGCTTCCATCCACAGATAGGGCAACCTGATTGGTCAGGAGCAGTAAGAAGCTGATGTTTTCATGAAAACCATAGAAGTGTCAAATCCAATCTTTTCTGGGACAAGCTATATCTGTATACATTTACACTTGTTTTTGACGTCATTTCAAGGTTGAGGCCAATATTTTAAACTTTTAAGACTGGCAACAGAGATCTCTAATGGCGCGCCGCCGTTACTGTCCGCAGCCACTTGACTCTGAACACGGGCCACGGGCCTACATAGCAAGAGAGGAATAGGAATTGGCCAAGGAGTGAGAAGATCGCGGGGAATGGGGGGGGGGCGGCTAAGGAAGAGCTGACTTGCTGACAAGCAATTCTCTTTGTGGCATTCCGCCGTTAATCGTCGAAATCGTCATCCTTATTGAGAGAGTGCGAGATTTTGATTCAACGGCCGATAGCGGCTGATAGTGTGAGTGAGAGGCTGACCAATGACCGACGAAATTCATCACGATGTCCGAATCTCACCAGACTGGACCGGGATATAGTCACATCACACATCACATACCGACACAATATGAGACCGGGGACCACTCCCCAAGAGGCAAGAACGAGCGCTGCGATGCAGTGTAGCCTCAGGTCCGATTCTACGACGCTTTGATGCAGCAATGTTGAAGGTAAACCCGAGAATTTTGAACTCGGGCGGCGCGTCAGGTCGACAGGGGGCTATTTTCGACGTTATCATCGACGGTTTGAAGCCAGGTTTAAACGGTCCAAACGCGAATTTTTCTCCGATTTCGACATAGTAATAAGACTGATGTCAATGTATGATTATTTTGTGTCTACGTTCAATCGTTGCCCTGAGGAAGATTTCCGAAAACAGAATTTGTGAAATTTTTAGATTTTCCGACTATCCAGTGCCTCAAATAAAGAAGTTTCACCTAAGTTACTATCAATAACCTTCAGGTGAGAGAAAAAAATACACACGGGAGGAAAAATCATTTTCACAGCCCAGCAACGAAACCTTCGAGTTTTGACACTGTTTGAGTTATCCAAACTTGATCCTCTCTTTCTTAGGTTACTTCAGTCTTTCCTGATCATGTCAATAAGAGTTGAATCAAGAGACAATAGCAGATTTAGTAACTCATAAATGGTGAAAAACAATGATTTCACAGATTCCTAAAATTTCACATTTTCTGCATCAGCATCAAACTTTTACAGACAGTCTACCTGAAGCTTTTCATTGATTCTCATTTCTTAAACCTACTTTTGAGAGGTCCTCAGCACGAAAACTCGGGGAAAGGGGGGAGTGCAGACAATGGGGCAGTTGCAAGGGTCTGAAATGTTGTGTTTTATATAAAGAGAATGATAGTACTTGTTTAGCTGAGAGAACAATGGTGCCTTTGGTTTTTTCGTAAGTGTCCCGGCTTTGGAGATGCACACGTTCAAAGTTGTAGAAAATCGTGGGCGTAGTGACGTCACTACACGGAATTCCCATTTAAAACAATGTATTTTGGGCCAAAATCTCTTCTTCGGTACAATGGGACTTAACTAGAAACCAAAGGTACTTTAGTTCTCAGCTCATCAAAAGGACTTTCATTTTCTATGTAAAAAACGCAACATTTCAGACCCTTGCAACTGCCCCAGTAGTTATATTGATAAAGACGTCCTCACGATCTTTAGACGCTAAAAACAATGTTTGTGTAGGTGTCCGGGGGGGGGGGGGGGGGGCGCTGATTAAAAAAATAGGTCTCTTGAACCATAAAAGGATAGGAAACACAGTGAAGATAAAAGGAGCAGTCTTTCATCTATTAGCGCCCGGAATGATATGAAATTTTGAAAAAAAAAAAACACGCAATGAATCAAACATTGGTTTGAAAGCCAAATTGGCCCAAATTGACTGTTTGGTCCCAAAAAAATACAACAAGTAGATTGTTGTTAACCCACTGGAACTAGATGGGTTAAGCAAAAATAAAAAATTTTAAAAAAAAGTTTTCCAGGCACTACTTCTCCTAACCTTAAAATTTAGCCTACAGAAAAATGAATACAGCTTTTCTTCTGAAATAAAGGTAAACAAATGTATAATATAGCCGGTAGTTATCAAGACAGATACAATTGACCAAAGCTTCTAAACAAGAGATACGTCTTTGCCACTTGAAAAGAAGTTACCTGCTTTAACTTGTTATTATCAGAAAGGAAGAAAAGAAAGAGGGAAAAATAATTAGTGATAAGGTTATTGATGGATGATACTATTCAATCCGAGCGGCTTACGCACACAGTGGCGGATACTTTGCATAAGAAAGGTTCTTGATTTGCGATGGTTTCGAAGAAAAAAGTAAAAATAGACAAAGCTTTGCCTTCAAAGTAAAAGTCAATGAGTGCTATAAGTGAATCATAATCAAAATGACCATCTCACGAAAGAGATCAGAAACTTGAACACAATCTAGACGAAAAATCTAGGAATTAATCAAGAGAGGAAATAGCCCAATCTCAAAGTATGATAAACAAAAGCTAATTTAGAGGTAGAAGAAGCGGAGTAAGTAAACAAAAGAATCACCAAGTTGTCCAACATTTAAAAAGGGGAGCGTGGTTAAAAATTCCAGGACGCCTCGTTAAAATTTCCTAAACTAAAACAAACACAAAATGCTGCATCAAACACTGCCGTCGATTTGCGAAATACATTTCGTTTTCATTCACTTTTCATTTCAATTTTCCCCCCACCCAAGAGGAGTGCCGACTCGCAATCATTGATAACAAACTTACGAGTAGAGCACACACACGCACACACTGATTGAGAAAAAAAAAGAACAACACAAACAAAAACAGCAACAACAACACGTTTCACGAGACCGCAAAAATATCGGATAAATATATTACAGGTGTAATTTTTTGGACAAATCCCCCCTTAAGACTATAGAAAGACTTTTTTGGGTTGCGCTTCCGTCGATGATGATATTGCGTGGATCCAGGAGGCACGAGGGCATGTGCTTCCCCCCTTCCCCATTCTCAAAAAGCGTTAAAAATTCCCCTTTTCCATCGTATAATGATCTTGTAATGTTTTTTGGACGCTAAAAATTGCCATGTCTAAAACGTCCCCCCCCCCCCCCTCCCCCTTTTAAAAAAATTATGTGGATCTTTCATTAGGCTGATGACTGTTGACACATTATGATCTGTTCCCCGGGGAAAACTTTTTTATTATCAGAGACGTTCAAAGTATCATTCAGAATTTAATTTGGAGCAGCAATTGTGGCGGATCCAGAAGATTTCCTGGGGGAGGGAGGAGATCACCCCTCTAGATTTTGAAATTTGTAGTGTCTTTGAAAGAATATTTTGGCAATTTTTATCAAGAAAGGGCGACTTTTAAGGGTTCCGGGGCAGACACGCTCGCCGCCACCCATTCCCCTCTCGTTGGTTCCCTTCTAGTCCCCCCCCCCCCCCCGACATCCACGGAAAAAAATACTATCATAGCGACAAAATACTGGACTTTGATCATCGTTTTGGGACTCGTTAAAAAAACCGGGTCAAGAAACCAGGATTACAGCGAAACTTAGGGGTTTTAAAAGTTATATCTCAGTAGAACGCAAAAAACTGCGCTTGATCGGGGATCGACTCGTTGCTCGTTGGCATGGTTAGTTTTCCATTCTGTTTTGATGAAACACTCGAACCGCATTGGCTAACCGCAATAAAAAGACGGGGTGTTCCGTTGTTCCGATTAAAAATTAGCCTCACCAGTACTACCAAATATAATTTTTTACTCTTCAAGGGTTTAGCTTTTGATACCTTCTTTTCATACTTCAAGTGCAGTTGATCATCTGGACCAAAGGGCAAATTAACAATGAGATAGAATTTCTGCGAAGGGACAGCAATAAATTTCACGTTTTGAAGCATGGATGGGAAGTGATTTCAGCGGAAAAGAAAGTTTATCCATTTTTTTTTTTTTGCTTTGATCCATTGGTTTCAAAGCTCATTTGAGTTTTTAAGTTTAAGTCAAGCGCTTACTTTTAAATATCAAAAACCCCTCTAAGACATGTTACCGAAGGACATTTTGGGTCAAAAATGATAAAAACAAACGTAATTAACAGCAGGTGGACTATGGAGTAGAAATTAGCATTGCCTTTCGTAAAACTTTTACTCACATTTTTCATGGAGAATTTTTTTTTAATTTTTAAGGTCGCAGTTTTATCAGGACATAATTTTTTCCCGTCTCAAATTCATGACCCAGTTTAGTTTTCTCCTTTGATTTTAACTGTCAATTGTTGACAGGAAAGTCTCGTCTTCTACCTTACAAAATCGTATTCGCCCCTCTAACAAAGCATTTCTTTCTCCTACTTGCATAAATATTCACCAGAACCCATTAATCAACTTTGGGGAGGGGGAGGGGTTTAAAGCAGAGGTGGGCACGGAAATGGTAATCGCTTCCTCACATCTGGGTTGTTTTTCAAACCTTTTAGATATGGGTGGGGGGGGGGTTTTTAGGGGTGCTGAATTCAAAGGAACTAATCGTGTTTTGTTTAATTACATTGATTGTATATTGAATTTCATCATAAGTTCAATAAAATCGGAACACCTGTTTAAGGCTGAAATCCACCTCGATTACTTTTGAAAAGTGATCGATGAAAGAAATCGAAAAACCCAGTTTGTCAAAGATTATAGATCAAAACATAATGCCACCCGAGGCAAGACCCCCTTCCTCAAAAGCTGCCTCTGAAAGTATAAGCTTTATTATTAGTCTCAAATGAGTTAAATCATTTAAAAGAGGAAAGGTTTCGGCGCTTACGACGACAATCATTGGCGAATACCGGGGGAAAGGGGGGGGGACCCCCCCCCCTCCGTTCAGCCAAAAAAGGGGAAAAGAGGGAGAAGGGAGGGAAAGGGAAGAGAAAGGAAAAAGGGGTCAACGGGGGCGTATTCCCAGATCCCCCCCCCCCCGTTCGCGAGGGCTAGATGTGTTACTTTACAAAAATTTAAATTGCAATCGATATACCCCCCATTTTTCATTCCTTCTGAAGAAATGAGAATCTGCATTATTCAAGATCATGGAAGTCCAAAGAGAGCCCGTAAAACACCCCCCCCCCCCCCCACCCCTTTGGCATATAAAAAATTGAGGTAAATCGAATTAAGAGAAAATTAGAGTCCCTGAATATGAGGCAGAGCTGCCGTTTTGCGTATAATTAAAAAAAATTTTCAATTCACCGATGATTCCACCAGTTGAAAAAAACACAGTTCAGTGCAGTGTATGACTGCACTGCACAAAAATACTTCGATCCGTAATATTTTTTCAATCGGTGGAAACGCCGTAAATTAATTAAAAAATCCGCAAGTTTTTTTAAGTCATCGACGACCCCCGGTCGAGGAAAAATTACAGATGCGAATACGAATATATTCGTGCATTACCATCTCATACACTAAACTGAACGGTAAACTTTTTTTTAACGGGTGGAATCATCGGTGAATTGAAAATAAATTAACTATGCGCAAAACGGCAGCTCTGGTATGAGGGACTCTAGAGAAAATCAGAGTCCCTATATGTAGAGAGTCAAGACAAGTGAAATCATGGTCGCCGCCATTGGATGCGATTTTACACATTTTTTTACATTATGCTGAGGGCCCTTGTTGTGTTTTGCTCCACTGCAAAGATTACAGTTCCGCTAAGTTTGTAACGATGTAATCTTCCCTCCTTTTGTTTATCAACATGTATTAACGCTTTTAATGATTCTTTTGAGATTTATAGACATTCTTATTGACATTCATTATTAAAATTAACAGATTCATCGCAAATTAACTCTTATCTGTAAAAGACCGTTGGTAAACAGAACAAAAGTGCAAAATCCATCCAAAGGCGGTGTCCGTAGAGCCTAAAATTCATCGACCAATCAGAAGTTGACTACCTTCTTGTCTCATGGGCGGATCCAGAGGGGGGCCACGGCGGCATGCCCCCCCCCCTTGGACCCCAAAAAAAAGCAGTTAGAGGAAAAGAAAGAGAGGGAAAAGCAAAAGAAAAAGAGAAGAAAAAACAAAAGCCTTTAAGTAACCGTAGGTATATTATACTAGGTTTTTAGGGGGGGGGGGGAATAGGGTCTTAATTTCATTCACTAGACATCCATTTCTACGAAAATGCAAAAAAAATAGGTGCTGGCATTCCAAAATTTGAATGAAAAGTGGGAGCCGGGAGCAAACCTAGTGAGGAGGAAGGAAAAGTTTACTCGAGCTCATAAGAACAAGATAATTGGGGGGAGTTGGGGGGGGGGGGGGGGTTTCTGATTAAATAGTTTTGTGTTGATAGAGAGGTCAATGATGTAAAATATCAGCCGTTCCAAACTTTTACCCTTGACCCCCTTTTACTAACAAAAAATTTAAATGAGGTAGTATAAAAATGATGAGTGAACCGTTAAAAGATGCCTCAAATTGGCTTTAGAGAAGCTAAAAATTTTTAAAATTTTTTAAGGGAGGGCCCCCCCCCCTTCACGTTACAAAAATGGCCCATCCTTTGAGACTTTTCTGGATCCGCCCCTGTCTTGTCTTAACTCTCTACATATAGGGACTTAGAGAAAATCAGCTGGAAAGTGCATTTAAATCCCCCCCCCCGCCAGCGAGAAATTTCTTCTACAGACGGCCAGACGCCTAAATCCAAGATTTTTACAAATGCTCTTATTCGGGGAAACTCTGCATTCATTCTTAGGCAAATGGTGAAAGAAACATGGTCCGGAGGAAAACGTTTGAAATGTGAAGTGTCGAACGAAAAGTGGCATGAGTGATAAAATGAGACAGGCCAATAGGAAGGGGGAAAAAGGTAGCGGAGAGAGAACCGACGCGACCACCGCATCTCGATGAACTGATTTTGAAAGAATAAGATTTTAGTGAATGGACGCTGCTGCGGGCGGCGCGGCGGCGAGCGGCGGAGAATTGGCTCCTCATGCGAGAAGGTTTGCGGTGCGTTATCTCCCCTGTAACTGTTCAGTTATAGCCCACCTCAATTGATTCGGCTTTTTCGCACATTTATTTGGGAATGGCAACACCGCTCTAGATTCTGAGCAAATCGAGTCAGATAAGCGGGCGGGCGCATTTCGAGCCGCATATTTTAGTCCCAATCTTTAATTGACTGATAGTACACATAATGGACAATGCCACAATCTACTAGGTAAAGAGGGGGATAAAAACTGACATCAAAATGGTCTCAATAAACTCGTTCTCCTCGCAATGAAATTTTTCAAGAAGAATCAAGGATTCTCTGCAGGTTGTATGGTATAGTCTTTCACTTCTCTCATTCTACATTCTCCGAATAGTCAAGATAACTTCATGAATGGGCTTCGATAACGAGGAAGATAACATCACATCGAAACGCTACGTCACAGCACGACCGCGACCGGCGGCGAGGCGCCGGAGTTTTCTATCCGGAGAGTATTTACAGCGTGAGCTTGCGCTGCCAGTTAAAACCGTTCTATTGGTTGAGTTGCCGCAATAGACTATTTTAGTAGAGCGATATATCGTATCGATTGCCGTCCGAGGGCCTCTGGTTCCAAACAAACTCTGATTCAATGCATTTTCCCCATAAGCGGATTTTTGAACGGAAATTTAGACTATTAAATCAAACAATTAATGCGACCTTTTTGCGATTATGAATCCTACGTCCTCGAAAATGCTTAATTTTGCCTGGTTCCATCAGTGAAACTACCAAAATCAACAAGATATTACAGATTAAACGATGCGTTTGGAGGTTGGAATTACCCAAATGTTTTTGTTGTTGTTACGGAATTGGCGGGATTTCGGGCGATTCTAACCTACAAATGCAACATTTAATCTGTAATATCTTATTGATTTTCGCTGTTTTAGTCAATGAATCAGGCATAATTAAGCATTTTTGAGGACGTAGAATTCATAATCGCAAAAAGGTCGCATTAATTCTTTGATTTAATACCCGAAGTTTCCGTTCAAAAGTTCGCTTATGGGGAAATTACATTGAACCAGAGTTTGTTTGGAACCAGAGGCCCTCGGACGGCAATCGATACGATATATCGCTCTACTAAAACAGTCTATACAAGCAACTGTTCCAGTAAACGACGCGTTATTCAAATGGACCAATCAGAGGCGGATTTGTCCAGCGGGAAATTTAATATGCCCCATCAGACAAACAACGGTTCAACGAGCAGGTAACAGGAATATCAATAGATTGGATGATAAATACCAAAGAGCTCTTCATCAATATCAAATTATACGATTGAACAAAAGTCGAGCGAAAAAAGTAGAAAACACTACTTTACGGCTGATGTCAAAACAGAATAAACGTTTGATTCTCGATCCGCACCTCCCCCCCCCCCACCCAATTTAACCGGCCAGCATTATCATAACTGGAGTTCGCCAAAGGGTTACAGGTGTTGCGTTCATTGCTATAGGCGCTAGGAGCGTTGAACGCAGTTTCTCTTTTTAGTGCCGTGTCTCTAGTCTCTTGGTGATCATTGGTAATTTTATTGGAGTTGCAATATCCATATTTCGCTCAAATTTATCTCCTGGCTCAGACAAAATGACTCCAAATGACTCTGAACGTCCACTTCGGTCTCCGAGTGTCAGCGTAAGATTGCAGTAAACTGAACTGAGATTATCAGGAAGCCCGAAGCCTGAGGCGGAAATCGCGAGAGATGCTCGCTTCTTTACTTTTTATCCTTCTTCTTCACCCTTTCTCCCGATAGGCGCATGGGCATGGGTATGGACACGGTGGCCAGGGCGAGGGCGAGTGATTCTGGGACTGTGTCGACGTGACAGGACAGGAGACGTCCAGCGGAGTTGAAATGCATTAACGCAACGTGCATGCCGCGTCCCGCTTCTCTCTGAGACTACTTGTGAGTCATGCGTTGTCATTCGTCATCGGACGAACCGTGTTCACAACAGCTTCGGCGCTCGACCAATCAGCCACCGCAACGGTCAAATCAGTGTTGCCAACCGTTTACTTCGATTTCACCATAAGCATCGGCAAAATGGGTCAAATTGCAAGCTTTTACCACAGCTGCAAGCTGTAGAAAAAGTCTGTAGACTCATTTAGTCTGACAATATATCGCTTCGATACATCGTTTTGGGGCAAAACATACCACCCCCTTCCTCACAGCCGAGTGGCTTAGCGGGGGGTAGTTTATTTGCTCTCAAAACTACACAGAAAAAAATTTGTGCCGGCCTCATATGCTAAGGCACCTTCAAATAAACGTATTCTACTGCCACCTTTTCCTTTGATTTTTTTTTTTTTTTTTTTTTGGGTGCACGCCATTAGTCACTTTGTCAGAGCCCGATATTCAAAAAACGTGAGTTCTGGCAATATTTGATACTATAACTTACCGATTTAAAGACTCCTGAGTTTAAAGACTCAACGTCTCTAGACGTCTCTTTTAGACCCTCCTTGTGAGATGAGTGAATTCTGAGGATTAGAGAAAACTCGGCGACTTTCAATGGCATAAGTACACCCAATATCTAGAAGGGAATGAAAACTCGACTCTTCCTCCGCAAAGAATTCAAACTCCCCTCTACTCGTACGTATATTTTTCTCAACCCTCTAATTTGAAACCCGCAAGGAAGGTTCCTAATCATGGCTTACGAGTAAAGGTCACGAGACGTCAAAACTATTCATTTCGTTTTGCTATAGAATTGGACTTTTCCCCCTGATTTTTAGCAAATATTGCGTTACATATTGAAATCAGTAGAAGTAGAGTAGCGTGCAACGTGGCAATGGTACATCATGACGAATACCTATGACGAATATCGAACTATTGGGATGTGCAGTGAACATCCTGAATTTCGTCTTGTTGTATGAGCTTAAAAGATCAAAATGCAACGTTGTCAAAATAAGGGCTTCGAAACTGATTGGAATATACACACATACATTAAAAGGGCGTCTGATTAGAGGACGCAGATAAGGCAGTCATTTCAGAGACAAATAGAAACCTAGCACAAGTCTAGCGATGCATGTCCACTTTTCTGACTCAACTTCGGTCGGAACTCATCGAAACAACAGGCAACATTAGCCTACTGTTGACTGATGAGCCAAAACCTGTTTCCGTTTCCGAGACCGCGGACCAACCACAGCTTTTTGTTGAGCTCCACCACTACACAATAGGCTAAGTTTATCGTTGCAGCCGGTGACTCCCGAACAAAACTGTGTGCACTAAACTTGCCTCACTTTTCTAACATGGGAAGCATACGGTATGCTAGGCAACGTGCTATGTCTCTATTTGTTCCTGAGTCATTTTTACGGTAAGTACTAGGTAACCCACGATAATCGGTAGGCACGTAACCTAATTCACAATGTTATAGGCTGTCCAGGAATGATTGGACTTGACAACTGTAGCTTTGAATGAAAACATCAGCTTCCATCCACAGATAGGGCAACCTGATTGGTCAGGAGCAGTAAGAAGCTGATGTTTTCATGAAAACCATAGAAGTGTCAAATCCAATCTTTTCTGGGACAAGCTATATTTGTATACATTTACACTTGTTTTTGACGTCATTTCAAGGTTGAGGCCAATATTTTAAACTTTTAAGACTGGCAACAGAGATCGCTAGTGGCGCGCCGCCGTTACTGTCCGCGGCCACTTGACTCTGAACACGGGCCACGGGCCTACATAGCAAGAGAGGAATAGGAATTGGCCAAGGAGTGAGAAGATTGCGGGGTATGGGGGGGGGGGGGCTAAGGAAGAGCTGACTTGCTGACAAGCAATTCTCTTTGTGGCATTCCGCCGTTAATCGTCGAAATCGTCATCCTTATTGAGAGAGTGCGAGATTTTGATTCAACGGCCGATAGCGGCTGATAGTGTGAGTGAGAGGCTGACCAATGACCGACGAAATTCATCACGATGTCCGAATCTCACCAGACTGGACCGGGATATAGTCACATCACACATCACATACCGACACAATATGAGACCGGGGACCACTCCCCAAGAGGCAAGAACGAGCGCTGCGATGCAGTGTAGCCTCAGGTCCTATTCTACGACGCTTTGATGTAGCAATGTTGAAGGTAAACCCGAGAATTTTGAACTCGGGCGGCGCGTCAGGTCGACAGGGGGCTATTTTCGACGTTATCATCGACGGTTTGAAGCCAGGTTTAAACGGTCCAAACGCGAATTTTTCTCCGATTTCGACATAGTAATAAGACTGCAATGTCAATGCATGATTATTTTGTGTCTACGTTCAATCGTTGCCGTGAGGAAGATTTCCGAAAACAGAATTTGTGAAATTTTTAGATTTTCCGACTATCCAATGCCTCAAATAAAGAAGTTTCACCTAAGTTATACTATCAATAACCTTCAGTTGAGAAAAAAAAAATACACATTTTTCATGATTTCTGATAGGTGATATCTCAGACTTATCAATAGAGGAAAATTCATTTTCACAGCCCAGCGACGAAACCTTCGAGTTATCCAAACTTGATCCTCTCTTTCATAGGTTACTTCAGTCTTTCCTGATCATGTCAATAAGAGTTGAATCAAGAGACTATAGCAGATTTAGTAACTCATAACTGGTGAAAAACAATGATTTCACAGATTCCTAAAAGTTCACATTTTCTGCATCAGCATCAAACTTTTACAGACAGTCTACCTGAAGCTTTTCATTGATTCTCATTTCTTAAACCTACTTTTGAGAGGTCCTCAGCACGAAAACTCGGGAAAAGGGGGGAGGGCAGACAATGGGGCAGTTGCAAGGGTCTGAAATGTTGTGTTTTATATAAAGAAAACGATAGTACTTGTTTAACTAAGAGAACAATGGTGCCTTTGGTTTTTTCGTAAGTGTCCCGGCTTTGGAGATGCACACGTTCAAAGTTGTAGAAAATCGTGGGCGTAGTGACGTCACTACACGGAATTCCCATTTAAAACAATGTATTTTGGGCCAAAATCTCTTCTTCGGTACAATGGGACTTAACTAGAAACCAAAGGTATTTTAGTTCTCAGCTCGTCAAGGACTTTCATTTTCTATGTAAAAAACGCAACATTTCAGACCCTTGCAACTGCCCCATTAGTTATACTGATAAAGACGTCCTCACGATCTTTAGACGCTAAAAACAATGTTTGTGTAGGTGTCCGGGGGGGGGGGGGGGCTGATTAAAAAAATAGGTCTCTTGAACCATAAAAGGATAGGAAACACAGTGAAGATAAAAGGAGCAGTCTTTCATCTATCAGCGCCCGGAATGATATGAAATTTTGAAAAAAAACACGCAATGAATCAAACATTGGTTTTAACGCCAAATTGGCCCAAATTGACTGTTTGGTCCCAAAAAAAAATACAACAAGTAGATTGTTGTCAACCCACTGGAACTAGATGGGTTAAGCAAAAATAAAAATTTAAAATAAAGTTTTCCAGGCACTACTTCTCCTAACCTTAAAATTTAGCCTACAGAAAAATGAATACAGCTTTTCTTCTGAAATAAAGGTAAACAAATGTATAATATAGCCGGTAGCTATCAAGACTGATACAATTGACCAAAGCTTCTAAACAAGAGATACGTCTTTGCCACTTGAAAAGAAGTTACCTGCTTTAACTTGTTATTATCAGAAAGGAAGAAAAAGAAAGAGGGAAAAATAATTAGTGATAAGGTTATTGATGGATGATACTGTTCAATCCTAGCGGGTTACGCACACAGTGGCGGATACTTTGCATAAGAAAGGTTCTTGATTTGCGATGGTTTCGAAGAAAAAAGTAAAAATAGACAAAGCTTTGCCTTCAAAGTAAAAGTCAATGAGTGCTATAAGTGAATCATAATCAAAATGACCATCTCACGAAAGAGATCAGAAACTTGAACACAATCTAGACGAAAAATCTAGGAATTAATCAAGAGAGGAAATAGCCCAATCTCAAAGTATGATAAACAAAAGCTAATTTAGAGGTAGAAGAAGCGGAGTAAGTAAACAAAAGAATCACCAAGTTGTCCAACATTTAAAAAGGGGAGCGTGGTTAAAAATTCCAGGACGCCTCGTTAAAATTTCCTAAACTAAAACAAACACAAAATGCTGCATCAAACACTGCCGTCGATTTGCGAAATACATTTCGTTTTCATTCACTTTTCATTTCAATTTTCCCCCCCACCCAAGAGGAGTGCCGACTCGCAATCATTGATAACAAACTTACGAGTAGAGCACACACACGCACACACTGATTGAGAAAAAAAAAGAACAACACAAACAAAAACAGCAACAACAACACGTTTCACGAGACCGCAAAAATATCGGATAAATATATTACAGGTGTAAAAAATCAAGAGTGTAAATGACGCGGACTGAAAGTACGATTTTTCTTATTTCGCGCAAAACGACGAGGAACTTGCGGAGAAGAAACACGATGAAGATTATGACTCGGAGAGCGAGAACAAGAGAGCACAGAGCACATCCGAAATTCGGCGACTAGAGAGGCCAACGACGCAATCGGCGCGGATCGGCTCGTCGGCGAGGTTGAGCTTCGAGGCGAATGACTCATTCACTAACATTGAGGAGAATGGGAGAGAAGCTTGAGCCGCACCGCACTTGGAGCACATGCTACGATGCTACCGACTTCACCGCACCCACCGCCCCGACACCGCCGCACATTGGTCCAACAGCCGCGTTTAAAGCAACAAGCTATACATTTATCTAGAGTGGCAGTCTACTGGGTAACCAACGCAACCACCATGGAGGATTTTTAGGTTAGGTTAAAGGTGCAATTTCGTCCATTTACTCCCATGTATTTTGATGCAACCAGCAGAATATGGAACATGTCATTGTTTCGATCCAGCCCAGTGAAAATATAGGGGAATAGATGGAAAAAATCACACCATAAGCCTAGCCTAAAAATACTTAATGGTGGTTACGCACTTACGCAGGTTACCATTATACTGCCACTCTAGCAGTGGCGGCTCGTGCAATGTGGCAACAAAGTATTATTTCCATGTAAATCTATGTAAAACAATCGATTTTCAGGAGGTTGCACCCCCAAGATATCGATACTTTTGCATAGGTTTAAATGGCAAAAGAGCATGTTTGCCAAACTGCGCGAGCCGCCACTGCACTCTAGATAAATGTATAGCTCGTTGGTTGAAAGTAAATGTCAGAGGTCGATACATCACTTCGATAACTCGATCGAGACATTGAAAAAAACATAGCCTCCAAACCGGACGTAAGTACCAAGACCTAGAGTCCCTATATATGTATACTATGAGAGTTGCGACAAGACTCTAAAAATGAAGAAGAAGCGGACCAATGTAGCCCCCAAGAGGCAAATTGCAAATGGCGGATAGCCATTTGCCTCTGCGCTGTTGCCACTATGTCGCTATCTCTTGTAGGTTAGGTTCAGATTCTCGACAATAACGGTCGTTATTGAAAGAGATAATGTTCTCCATAATAACATTCAAGCAGAGGAAAAATTCACAAAAATTACCGCGGTCACTGTTACTTCAAATGTGTAATGAAAGCAAGTTCGCGAAAAGTAAACAAACCCTCCACCATTTGCATTTGCCTCTTGGAGCTTTCTTGACAGCCTAAATCTGAGAGCTAATCAGAAATGGATTCAGCAATGGCGCAACTCATAGTATACAGGAACTCTACCAAGACCAACGAGACAACGACCTATAAATATGGTGGGGTTACGCCATGTTAAGGTGATTCCAGGCGAAACTTTTCCAGATTTCAATCCGATGAATAGCGCCACTAGTAGCTTTTTGGAAAAGTCGCGTTTTTTGCGTTTTAAACTGAAACCATAGATAAAACGCAAAATCCAATAACGTCAGCACCTGCAAAATTTTTTTATGGATTTTTTGAGCATTAAATGAGCAAATTGGTTTAAAATTAGAGCCGTAAATTATGAAATTCGTTTCGCCATAAGCTTAGTGAGTGAGAGTGAGCGCGAGTGATGATACGTCTATCTGCCTCACTCGCACTCATTGCGGCTTACGGGAAGTTTCGTTTTTCATAATTTCCGGCTTTATTTCTGAGTGTTTCAGTCTGAAACTTTCAGGGTATCTTCCTGAAGTATGCTCGCAAGTGCTGACGTTTCTCAAAGTGTTTTTAGCGTGAATTCGTCAAATTTAACAAAAAACTGTTGACTTTTTGAACAGCGCGACGTGGTGTCCACGGTTGGAACTAATCGACCCTGGAATCATCTTAAGTCCTATATCAAAGTGAGGCAGAATCAGAGACAATGTATACTAGAGAACACGCACTATCTATCTTGCCCATGTTTGCGCGCGGTGGCAACTTCTTTCTTTTTCAGGGTCTCAACAGAACACCGCAAACATGGTCCATACGTTGACTGATGAGAAACGTCGTTGAGATTTTTGCCCGCAGTGAAACCGAAGCACCGAAATTGCATCAGTCAACGTATGGACCGCGTTGGATGGTGCACCCTCATGCTCCCTGTGTTATTTTCTGTTGAGTCCCGAAAAATAAGTCAGCCACCGCGCGCACGGCTAGTGCGTGGTCTCCATTATACAATATTGTCTCTGGGCAGCATGGACGATTTGTTTTTGGTTTGCCTCTTATTTTTTAACCTTACATCAATAATGGTAATTAATTCGGTGAAAATTGGTTCAACACGAAAGTTCAAGTTGATTAGGGTAGCTATTTGGACACAGAATAAATTGTAATACAATTATCCAGGTGAGAATATATTGATCGCTTCAATCATGTGTTAGTTTCTTTGTCACCGGGCAAATCCTTCGAAAAGAAACAATTATATCAATTTCTGTGTCCAGATCGTTACTCCAAAACACACTTCCATTTTCATTGCGCAACTATCGACCATTATAGTTTGGCGGTGCGCAAACTATTATATTGACGGCCATCGATGTTGTCGGGGGCCATCATCAATCACCGCAGATTCATTTACTGTCAAGGGTCGTGAGATTTGATGAAGAAAGGACAGACAAATGTAGAGATTCTGTCGCTGCGCCACTGACTCCTATTTAGTCGGTAGAAAAGTTCTTACAAAGATTTTCGGGCGTTTCTGGAATGCAACTAATATAAAAAAATTAAATACCAGCTTTGCGCGACAACAATCAACGTTTTCCTTCGGAAAAAATAAAAGAAAGTGTCAATTATAGCGGCGAAGCAAGCGAATTGGCAACGTGACGCATCACTCTGCGGGAGGACTCCAATAGGTTTGTCGGCCACCGTTGCGTCCCGGGAGGGGGGGGGGGGTGGAGACGAATGTAATTCGTAATTATCTGGTATAGAACTCATTATACATAGATACGGAAGCCGAGCCGACCCCGACCTACATTTTTACAAATCTTTGGCAGAAAGTGAAAATGTTTTCCTTCGCAAAGCGATAAAACAACATAAAAACAACATGAGAAGCTTTCTACTTCGGAGCGTTCAGAAATAAAATTAAAAAAAAGCGTTTATCGCAAGTTTTCGTCAAAAGATCTGAAGTGCCGAAGACAGTGGCGGCTCGAGACGTTTGGCATCCATGACATTTTTCCATTTAAACTTACGTATAAAACAATCGATTGTTGAGGAAGCTAAAAACTTCCCGAAGAATCGATTGTTTTACATTCATTGAAATGGGGGGGGGGGGGGAGCACTGTTACGAAATTGCGAGAGTCGCCGCTGGCCAAAGATTACACAGGTCGATTCCGGCCTTCACAAAAAAATCAAGCTCTAATGTAAGTCACACGAGGACTTGACACCAAAGCACCGAAAGCAATGACACATAACAAAGATTACTTATACATACAGATATGGCATAAGCCCGAATTTGTTTGGTTGACTCCGGCTGTGATACAACCGGGCATACAGAGGGGACCATAAAGATTATAGAGAAAATATTACATTTTCCATGTTTGTCTCTGCGTTACAAAACTGTTCCGTGTTCCACGTTCCACTGTTCACTGTTCCACGTTTGTTCTAGTTCCGCAAACAAACACAGGAAAAGAGGGAAAAGTAATCTTTACGAACCAGAATTCTGTAATATTTTTGATCCGCTCTGTATGCCCGGTTGTATCACGGCCGGCGTTTTATCCATTTTTCAGCTAACACGGGCAAGATAGCTTGTGCCGTATCTGTAAGTATAAGTATAATCTTTGGTACATACATCGTACAGTCAGGAAAATAGTTGGAAATCTTCCCTCCACACACTATTTGGTTACTAGAAAGTTGAATTTAAGGCAACTTAGCCCCTCCCTTTTCCTCGAGATTAAAAAAAATGCATACTACACAAGTACTGACGATCTTGGATCTTGAGTTTCTTCTTTGCTTTCAATTTAAAATGCGAAAAACGCGACATTCCCAAAAAGTTTCTAATGGTGGCGATGGCGCCGGCGCTATTCATAGGATTAAAATCTGGGAGGGTTTCGCCTGGAATCATCTTAACCAAAAACCAAAAACTAAATAAGACTGGAGACTATGTTTCCGGTTTTTAAATTGTCCACGTTAACTCACACGGCGTAACCACTGCGCGACACCTCAAACCGGGCCCTCGTCTCGACTTGACTCGGCATGAGGTTGTGAGTAGTCTGTATGGTACGCGGTTTCTGTTAGGTCTAGCGTCTCGTCTGGTCCACGATCCACGAATCCCATGCCACGCTCCCTTGTGATTACAATAACGTGGAGGGGATGGAGGGTGTGGCGATGGCGGTGCAGTTTGATGGAGGGGAAATTGGGCCTCATCATCAAGATAGGGGTAACGTAGGGTGGGATGGGGTAGGGTAGGATAGGGCGGCAAGGGTTCGTTCATAACTCCCTACCCCCTTCCTGAATCCTGAACCACCCCTCGCTTACCTTTAACCCCCACACCACACACCCCACAAGGAACACACCCACGTAGAGAAAGCAATGCGAAATAAAATTGTGGTTCATACTATTCATAGAAAAGATCTAATTCACGAATTCACGCTATTCAATTCACTGTAGTAACCTCGTTCGTTCGATTCATTTCTTCAGATTTGTTTCTTTTCTCATCCAATGCTATCTCGATCGATCGGCGATTGGCTTACGGTTAGGTTGACATCGAAGCGATTCCTCCATTTCGATGGTTCTTACAAGTAGATGGATTCCATCTGATGGCTATCAATCTAGCGATCTCAGAAGGGTGATAACGGATTATGACGGATCGTAAGGAATCGATGATCGAGTAGAGTTCGTTTCAGAAGCGTAGGCGTAGCTCACCGATAATCTTTGGAGAATTTTCAATTTTCATTTCTGAAATCCAAACGAAACTTGCATACGACGCGACGTTGGAATTAGGATTTAATAGAGTTTTTAAATGAAAAGCTAGCACTCTTAAATTAATTTTCATTCATTTTTTCAGTTAAGTGCGATGTGAGAAATAACTTTGGGAAGTTCCAAAGATTATCGATCTAGGTGCGTCTACATAGTTCTGAAACGATCTCTACATTGGGTAATGGCTACACGGCAAAGTTGGTCATTACTTAGACCCCCGTTTGCCCAACTCTGGTAAACTCTAATTATGGGTGATGTTAATCTTTCGGGTAGGCATTCCGATAAGAACTCTTCAAAATCTATGCTGAGCTCATGATAGCTCAAGAGTCGTCAGTGAATTTCCGCAGAGATGAAGGGGTTTCGGAATGACAACTCGAAAGATAATCCACCAATAGTAAGCATGAGAAATTCCCTATAGATTGGTGGTACTTACATACGTCCAGGGCCGGCTCGAGCCTACCTGGCGCCCTCACGCGAATTTCTGGACAGCGCCCCTAAGAACGTCCGCCCCAATGCGGGGGTAGGGTCCTGGGGGCTCGGGGGTCTTCCCCCGGAAACTTTCGGTACTTGTGAGTTGCCGTGATCGAATTTTAAGAGGTGCTTTCCAAAAAATTTGATCGTAAAAATGTATCGATTTTTCCCAATTTTCCTTTCAAAAATAATAAAATATTGACGAAATTTGTTGCTATAAAAAACTATCTTATTCTGCAGAACAAGCGCTATATTTTTCCCAACTCCATTCGACTACAAACTCAAAGGATTGCCTGAGTCAATCAAAAGACTCAAGCGGAAAAGCAAGAAACAAAAAATAGCCACCTCTGACAGTGACAATGAGAGGAGACAGTGTTGCCAGGTTTGGACCGGGTAGAAGACTCCACAGCCAGTGATGGGCAAATAACCGAATAACGAATAACCACGAATAATTGACTAAACTTATTCGCATTATTCTTATGTTATTCCTATTAGTAAATCGAAGTTTTGACACTACCAGCATATTCATCTGTCATAAGATGAAGGAATGGGAGTGTTAAAACTTTGATTTACTAATAGGAATAACATGAGAATAATGCGAATAATTTTAGTTAATTATTCGTGATTATTCGTTATTCGGTTATTTGCCCATCACTGCTCCACACTGGAGATAGGGTTAGAAGACCGTGGACTGTCCACGCTCCCTTGTAGCTATATTCTCATCAAAATAGTTCACGTGTGGACTAATCTATCTATCACAGAATAATACAATCAGAACGGAAACTCTAATTCATTTTGAAACATTCTTTACTTCGGGCCGCCATGTTCGAAAGTGAGTATCTTCGGCAATCTTCGGCAGATCTTCGGCAACTGGCCGAGTTGTGATTGGTTGTATAGCCTGAAAAAGCATGTCCGCCATCTTGAGAAGTGAGTAGGCACAGTTGCCAGTTTGTACCAGTAAATTCCAAATCTTGTTTCCATTGGCTCTAAAGGGAGTTTCCCTTCTGATTGTATTATTCTGTGTATCTATGATTGGCAACACTGAGAGCGGGAGAGGAGACATCATAACATCGTGATTTGTTAACTGACACTCACTAATCCCAAATAGTGCTGTTACGTACTTACAGAGAAAATACGTGTTTTCAACGAATCGAATCAGTTAATATTCGTCGCCTACGTACCCTCCGGCTGCAGTTGGTTCAATCAAAACGAGGTGTTCGATTCGTTCACCTTGCGGTATCGTTCAAATGAACGATACGTTCACTGAAAGACCACAGGCTCAACGCCCACGCATCTAGGCTTACCAACCGTCCGGCTTTTGCCGGACATGTCCGGCTTTTGGCACCGTTGTCCGGCGTCCGGCCGGATTTTTGAAATTTCGGAAAATGTCCGGTTTTTTTGAGTTTAATGATATAAGGCCCAAAAATGTGGAAAAAAAGGAGGAAAAAGGGACAAAAAAAAAAAGGAGGAGAAAAAAGGTTTGCTACCGCCGCAAATTCACGACTTGGCGTCATTAACGAGTACAGGTACTTACTTAAAAATGTAAGATTCTACATTAAATTTTTCACTCTTAGAATTTGGATTTTCTTTTCTAATCCTTTCCCTGTGTGTTTAATTCTATATGAATTTTCTTAATTCAATTTAATTCCTTTCGAATCTATAAATAACAAAAATTGCATGCAAGGACTTCATAAAAGTTGTATACATTCTATTAGCATTCGGATGTTTCGGTGTAAATGAGGGGTGTTTTTAGAAGGGGGTTGCTGACTTGTTTGTTCATCGATCCCCCTCCATCTCCATCACACATTCGTTAACTGCAGGAAGGCATTATGCTAAAAATTTATAGTTGCTTAGTCTTATGAAAATCACATTAACATTGATTATTTCGAACGAAAACGCTTAGTTTATGTCTTTCAGGAGCCGAAAATTTTGCGAAATTCCTTTCTTCGAAATGTCCGGCTTTTTGACGAAAAGTCCGGCTTTTTGCGGCCGAAAGTCCGGCTTTTTCAAATTGCCAGTTGGTAACCCTACACGCATCGGACACGGATGGGGACAAAAACTTCGCATACCGCTTTGCGGCTTTGGACCTGGATTACTTTCACGCGGTTATCACGTAGAGTAAAGCCCGGTCGCATCCGAGAGACTCAACAAAGTATGAAGAGTTGGAATTTCATCCCCCCCCCTCCTCCTCACGGACTTGAGGTCGAAAAGCCAATGGTAGACACAGACCAACCTTTGAGAAACATTTTCGAGGTTGAAATCATAGCAATAAGATATAAATCTCTGACGCTATGGCAGAGTGAGGGTTAGTGTCTTTTATAAAAAGGGGGAATCCTGGTTCTCTCCCTAAAAGATTTGAAAAATTACAGTCTCACGAACTAATTTTGTGTCATCTCTTGGCTAAAATATTGTCACTTTAGTTCTTGAATTTTAAGATTTTTTCCTCAAACAAATACGACCTGCATCAAAATTGTTAAGATTCAGACTATTTAATGACCTTTAAAATTAAGAAAAAATCCCTGACTTATTTTTAGACTGCTTTCTTTCTGCTTTCTTTTTTTTAGACTGCTTTTTGATGGCTAGTGATTCTAACAATTAGATCAAACAATTACGACTTAGAAGTTCACAGCTGAGAATGAGAGGTTACAGAGGCTGAAAAGCCTCTCTAAACCACACCTGCATCACAAAAAGAAAGAAATAGGTGTTTGGACTAGGCATTATTATTTCGGACAGCAGTGATTGCTGATGTAAGTTGTAGCTCCTTCCCTGGAGTTGTAATCCCCATCAGGGTCTCTCACAACTAAGCCTAATAAGTGTGAACACTGATAAGAGAAGATATGGTCTTTTTCAGGCCTTATAAACCTTAGAACAATGTGATAAAAATTATTTCCTTCATCACTTTCATAATCTATAAACATTTCATAATACTATGGCCACACACAGCACACAGAGGTATAATGTGCAATTTGACAACGTCATTTGCATTCATTCAAACCTGTGAAAAAGATTTAATTATTTGGCATGCACTGTACAGTGAACAACATCAAACTTGACTGCTTGCTTGGGTTTAAATGAACAAAATGCAACTTTGCCAGATTGAACACTACACCACTGGTCACCATAACTATGTCACTGACAAACAGCGAAGTTTTGTTATTAATATTCTAAACAAAATTTACTGACTTTTTCCATCCTCACAGGCCTGCATTGAAAATAATAAAAACAGAGACTGAGTATAGATGCGGTGAGAGGTGGATGAGATTGCAATTTTCCTTCATTGAGACAAAGTGGTTAGGATGTCCAAAGTTTCCTGATTCTCTTTAAGGTACCCCTTAAATGGTTCGCTATCACACATCATCATCTACATTCAACAGTATTTTATCAAAGGAAATATTCGGGAAGGTGAAAAAGGGATCCCAAAGAAATGCTAAGAAAAAAGGGAGGGTGCATTGGTTGGAAAGAAGGGGACTAGAGAAAATATTGAAGATTTTTCCGAGCATTTTGAGCAATTTTATAGCGCCAGTAAGTAACTAAGGAACTGAATATAAAGCACTATTCTGGAATAAGACAATTTCTTGGAGTGAAACTAAAATCATACAAGAGGTAGGGTCTGGGTATTTAAGCAGAGGGCAAGCATAGAATTTTGCTGTCCATTTTAAAAGAATGGTCTTGATTCTTGGAAAAACTCAAGTGAATGATAATTTCCTCATCTAAATAGGAAATAGTGAATGATAATTTCCTCATCTCCTTCTTTAAGCATGAAATGAGAGATTTTGCCATCCTCAAAGAGACTAGGGGCCAGTAAGAATATCAACTAGAGGAGATGCTCCTTCTTACATCTACCCTCTCACCAAGCCCTCTGTGGCCTCTAAATAGGAAATAACCTCTAAGGGTCAAACTACCATGGCTGAATTTATGTATTCAACACATTAATATAAAAAATACTAAAGACTTATGTAATCCAGACTTTGTCTATCAATCAATTTTAAATTTCCAATGAACTATGAACATGGCAACAAAAAGATAAATACTTAGTTGGTGTTCACATGCGAGAAAACTGACCATGGGAGAAAAGCTTGTTCATCAAACCAAAAAGCACCTTTGATAAACAGACTATCTTCACTTGCAATTTAAAATCTAATGCCCATATCTTATTTGCTCATAATACTCCAAACCAGGCCAGTTACGAAAACCATAAAAAAACACACAGACACTACTCGTTTCACAAGGAAAAATACATTATTCAAAAGATTGACATTCCTCAAATGAATTTCAAATTTTCAAACAAAATTGCCATTGCTTACAGATGTGTTTCTGTTTCAGCCATTAAAGAGTTCAACGGAT
Organism: Trialeurodes vaporariorum; assembly: GCA_011764245.1. Classification (NCBI taxonomy): domain Eukaryota; kingdom Metazoa; phylum Arthropoda; class Insecta; order Hemiptera; family Aleyrodidae; genus Trialeurodes; species Trialeurodes vaporariorum. The sequence goes on along the minus strand of VMOF01000024.1, from coordinate 20,750,733 downwards.
CATGGCAAACACAGTGTGAGTAAGTATGTTGCACTAGGTGATAAATGTGATAATAAATGTACTCACTGCTAGTGGAGGTTAGCAACAGTTGAAACATGATGCAGATGCAGACATAAAAGCAGCAAAAACCAGGTTGGAAAAACCAAAAACAGAAAACAAAAATGCAAAAATGGTTAGTGAAAATTCATAAAATAAGAAAAGTAAGTAAATCATTTATTTAAAATCCTAATAGAGAAAAAATCCGGAACTCCTACCTTAAAGTCAACAGGAAACATGAAAACAGAAAGTTGAGGTGCTTAGTCAATTGTACTATCTATTTAAAAAAGAAAAACTGTAGGGAGGCACCTTCTTCTAGATTCTTTTCAGATGTCTTTGCTTTCAAGGTTCCAATGTATTCACGTTTAAGACCAATATGGTGGCTTCCAAAAGTGTCATATTTGTTAATACCATTCAACAACAGCACTTTCCAAAAAAAATTAATCACAGCATTTTTACTGCAACCCATCAAAATCATTTTACACGTTCACAATTCCGCAGTTCTACAGTTGAAAAATAAAAGTTGATAAGAAAGGAACATGGCAAGTGAGGCTTAAAATTGTTTCCGATTAAAATTGGCCAAATTTGTAACTCAACTGAAGTATAGTCACTGATGTAGAGATTTAACTCATAATATAAAGTTGATAATATATGATCCACCCGATAATCAAGTGAACTGGAGAATTCTAAAAAAGGATAAATTTCACGATTTTTTCGGCAACTTAAACTACTTCATACAGGATGTTATATGATGCATGACCAACAACAGGCAGTGTTGCTGCAGACTATCATAAGGATGTAGTCCATTGTAAAACGTGGGAACGATGAGGAAGGTTAGCGCTAAAAAGGAGTTTAGTTACAAGGGTTCCACTTACAAAAGAAACTAAGGAGACCCTAAAGGAATCACCTTCAATCTTGACAGCACTTTCCAGCTAGTTAAACTTCCAGTGAACTTGAATAAAGTACAACTGACAAAATTACTGATTGTCAGGCCATCATCATGAGAAAAGTGGCAAGGCCTGCATCGCTCAAGAAACAGCTTCACATTACTACCGCCAGACAATAGGAATCTTGACAATAACTCTATGTCTTGGTAAATCCTGGGTTCCATAAGCATCAGATTAGCTCAATGGGAAGGAAACTGTACAGAGCTGAGAGAGACTTTGGTAAAATGCAAACCAGGGAAGTTTAAAAATAAACAAACCGAACTGCCTCTAAGGTAAACATTGGGGTGAAGAATTGTGGGGTGGATTTGGTGAGGGTGTTGACCTAAAAAATGGAGGCAGGGAATAAGGCAAAAACCTTTCCAAGAGATACTCAAGGGAGAAAAGGCAGGGAAGAAGTTAAAATCTGTCTGAATCTCGCGAATTACCGATGATATTTACATTTTCTTTTTGGCGCCAGGCGCTGATTAGGGAAGGCAGAGGGCGAGCCTGTCAGGAAGAGAGGGATGGGAAAGAACTCGGGATGTGAAAGAAAAAGCCGACAAGGTTTGTAATGATAATAAACACTGACCGTTTCTCTGCATTGTCGAGTTTCAATTTACACTAAGTACACAACATAAAACCACAAATCAATACTAAAATTTCATTTTACACTGAACTCACTTCCCGTACTATGACTGGCGACCGTCACGAACTCGAATCGAATGTTTCGGGGATAAAGGGAAATACTGTTGGCGAATAAGCAAAACTAACTTTCTCCGAAGAAACGAGTTAAAAAGATGATTTTATGATTCTATGAGCTTGGCTGTGAACAAAGAGTTGCGGAGGAATTAAATAGAACGTTTAATTAATGAGCTTTTAGCTAAATTATAAAGTTTATTCCGAGGCCGGATAAAAAATTTAGTCGAGAAATTTGGAGTTGGTGGGTGACAGCTCTGATTTTCGTTTTTTTTCTGTATGTAAACGTTGCCGTTTCGTCACTGACAATTGAATTGGAAATATTGGAATTCTTCTCGAAGAAATTCGCATTTTGTTTGCTATCAGGATGAAAATATATCATTCCTCAAATTTCTGGGGTATCAGTAAATGGCTGGTGGAAAAAAAAAGATTCGGCGAGAGAGAAAAGGAGTTTCCAAAACTCCAAAAGTTGTAAAAGTACAAAAAAGAAAAATATAAACTTCAATCTGGCAACACCACTATAGACTTCGCAGTGTTACCGCTTCACGAGGCAAAAACTACTCTTCAATCTTCATTGCCAAAAATTCCCTCATTGTGCTTGTCTTTAGAAGTCAAATGATTCTAACCTAAAAAGTGTGTATGCTGTGTGTTTATCAAAACAGCATCGAACATCTTCTTGGTGTTTTCTCTCACCCTTAGCAAAATGTGATTAATTTGAAGTTCTTATTTTGTGTAAGTAACATCGATATTCAGTTAGTTGGACCATTTTTACCGCTGTTCATTCAACTTCACACTCTCACCCACCTCCCTCAGTGGAGACACAGAAGTAATTATGGTTTTATTCGGACAAACAAGCTGTAGATCCATCCTCAGATCATATCTTGCGGTATCAAACTATCCTCTCACCTGCTCACATAATTTTTCTTCGTCTGCTGCTGCTTTCTCTAAGGATGAGAATGATATTAAACATGGTGTCACTGTTACCAGAGATGGGTCAACAATCGTCTGTTGGCATCCAGAGGAACCATTCCCATACAAATATTCAAAACCTCTTCCTGAATTGAAAAAATCAGAAGTTAGTTCAGTCCTGAAGATTCAAAGCAAGCAAGAAATTATGGATCTTTTCAAAGACAAGCCTCAGGATTTCGTAATTCAAGATTTGATGAAAATCACGTTCACCTCTAAACACAGATGGGCTCCACGACAAAGGGACAAGAAAGCAAAGAAAACTCCACCAGACCGTGAATGGTTGTAATCATTGGAACATAATTCATATTAGTCACAAATATTTACTGTTCTACTACCTTTTATTTGTAATTGTAACTGTTCTCATTTTTACTGTTGTTTTGTCATTAGGTGTATTTTTTGAAATCCACCCATTAAAGTGATTTTTTTTTTTTTATAAATCTGCCTCACATGTTTCCTCCAAGTCACCCTCTTCTTTCTTTAAATCTGATAACTACAGTGATTGCGTTACAATGAAAAATATATTTCCAAACATAACTCAATAGCTTATGCCGGAAAGTTTCGGAGAAAAGAAAGTCAAAAGGCAAAAACTCAGGAAGAAATCTCAATGAGAGTAGCCTGAAGATGAACATACCTAGAGCAGGACCATTTGGAGTATCAGGTTCTGATAAGACGCGGAGCGTGCTACCGAACCACATCAAAGCGCATCTGTGAGCGGTTGATTAGCAACGAGTGGTCACTCTGCGCAAACCAACCGCTCACCAATGTGTTTTGATGCAGTTCGGTAGCATGCAGTGCCACTTGTTAGAACCCGATACTCCAAATAGTCCTGCTCTAACTATGATCTAGAATATTTCTAAATGGTTTAATGGTTGCCTGTAGATTTACACATTGTGTGGAAGACACTATAGGTTAGCTCAGCTTTTTGACAGAGAAAATGGCTGACTACTATTGCAGAAATAAAACAAAAGATTTATCAAGTGGAAAAAGGAAGAGAGAAAATTTAATTGCAAAATTCTATGGTAGTTTTGGTAAACACCTAAATGGTCAGGTATTTACAAACACTAATAAATAAAAAAGGAATTGCTAAAAACACCCACAAAGATTACAAAACAGTGATCATTTTCATTTTGCCGTCTTATCACAATCAAGCCAAATTGAGGTGACTTCTTCATTTCAGAGTTCGGACAACTGGTGAATTTTCTGCAGCAGCTTCTTCAGTATTCAGTCTCTTTTCTAGCACGATAAATCAAGTACAAGTCACCAATTTACATTCAGTTAGCATTCAATCTAGCCTTCTTTTCTTCACTAACCCACCAAGCTAAAAAAAAAAGAAGAAAACATTGTTTTTTTCAATTTATACTTTCTTTGTAATACCATAATATACACTATAGAGAATTGATAACAACTTAAAGTGAAGGATAATTCTATCAGTGTTGGAGATGTAAAGTCTGGAACTATCCCTACCGAGCAAAGAGATCTATCTCCATAACAGAACTGTTGCAAACTTTTGCTTCAGACAAATTAAGGGTCATTCCTGCGTAAAAACCTGTAAAAACAACTATCACAGCGCTGAAAACTTACAAAATCCACTCCTAAATTTGTTAAATTTCATAAGCGCGATTGTAATGGCGGCACTGTCTACTAATCATGAGATTCTTACCGTAATTTAGTCACCATGACCAAAGGAAAGTCGTCTCTCATTGGCCACTTCACGATAAAGTGGCAGTATTTTTAGGTAGGAATCTCACATGATTAGTGCGCAACGCCCCCATTACGAACCCGCATTGAAAAGCATTTGATGAGCTTAGGAGAGAATTCCAAGAGTTAGTGCTGATACCATGCAGGTCTTTCCATCTGAATTGCCCTTCAATCACCTGCAGGGAAAGTTTGCAATGTGACCCCGTCATGCACCTTAATTTTGACATGAATAACACAGCAACTACAAAGAGGTTGCCTTCAGTGAAAGACAGACAAAGCACACGAACAGTGTTATAAAAGTGTCACTATTCGTTGCTTAGAATTCAAGGTGCGGACATAAAGAGAGAAAAAAAGTGACCTAGATCAAAGAAAACTTTTTCTATTCACAAACTTTAATTCCAACTACGTAATTAGTTGGTCATCTGTTTTATCAGTTTCAGTTTTTTTTTCAATTACCAATCCAAATCTATTGTACAGGATTCATATGGGATTCAAGTTTCTTGTTATTTGATTAATGCTATCAACAACCTTCAACAAAATTTAAAGTGTTTTCACCAAACTCAGAGGAAGCAATTAAAGATTACATCCATGATCTAATAGCCAGATACGTTCTGAGATGCAAGTTCAAGAGAGTAACAACTGACAACCATTCAAAAAGTTTGAAAACCAAAGATTTATAAACTGGGTGTTTCAGAGTTAATGTTAGAAAATTTCAGGGCCAGTTTTTCAGCTTCAAATGAGACTTATTTTGGCTGAGGATGGGTCCTAAAATCCTTCCTTCCTGAGCTATAATCTTTCAAAGTTTCGAGAACAATCTGGTGTTTTTTTTTTCTCTCTCTCTCTTAAATTGCGGCTAAATTCATCTAAAAAATTGCACTCAGATTTGACATTGATTAAATTTTTTGAAGTGAAACTAACCAATTCCCTTTAAAAAATAAAAAATTAAGTGTGAGTGCACTTTTCTGACAATCTTGCGCATTTGATGTTCAAAATTTCATGATACCGATGAGAACTTTTAAAGTTTCCTGAATGAGTGAAGTTGACAAAACCCTAGTAAAGATTTTTAATGCCTTTAATAAAATTTTTCAATAAAAAGAGTTTTAAGCACCTTGACCATGTACTTATGTGTCACAAAAAGTGAATGAATGTCGGCCGATACTAGGCAGGTTGCGTCGGCATGCACCATGGGTAAGGGTCAGACTTTTCCAACTCTGACAACAATTGTCTCGTTTAAAATGCATCATTGCAAAATTAGAGGGACCAAAAATCTTGATCAGGATTTTCCCGACAAAATTTCTTTATACATTTTTGAAAACTTTAGTCGAAGACATGAAATTTTTGCAAAATTATCAAAGATCAATCATGATTTTTAATGGCACCCATGAATATTACACCAAAAAATAAATAAATCAATTCTAGATTCAAATTAAAGTGAAATTTCTTTGATAAAAGTCGCAATTTTAAAAAAAACTAAATTTTTTCCAAAACTTGATCCAAAAAAAAAAAAATTTGTTTAAATGGTAAAATGGTAACTCAGATGGAAAGCATTTTAATACAAATAGCCATGCGCAAGCTAAGGCTTGTTTTGACTTGAGAAATTGACACCAAAATTTCCTGACAAAAACAACTGAAACATACCTAGTATTTTCAGATTTTAGCAGTAAATTGTGATTGGGAACAAGGATTAGTGAAAGTTGCTTGGTCAGATTAAGTGACAACTGACAAAAATATTATAAATTCAGAGAAGTATGTACTCACAAGATCAGCGATGGGAGGGAGATTATTAGTTTGGTCATGGGTAGAATCTGTAATTGACGGCGGTGGAGGAGGAGGAGCTACTTTGACAGGCGCCTTCAAATTACGGTGTTGCGGAAAAGTTGGCATCATCTTCGGTTCACACGCTGAAAAATTAATTGATAAGTGAGGCAAATCTTTTTTAATAAATTGTTAGAAATGAAACTACACAGAAAAAAATTAGTACTAAGCAACTGGTATTTTAGCGGAGCCAATCATTTCAGTCGTGCACATAGTGCAAGCATACGAAAAGTTACCCCTGGTCACTTTTTTTGCAATATACCTTCCAAGCATAGTCAGACTCCCGTCTGGCTGGCTGGTCCAGTGCCCTTCGGCTCCTAGTGCCGGGAGTCGGGCAACGTTTTGGTGAAGGTCCTCACCAAAGCGGCCAAGAGGGGGCACAAAACCAGTTGAAGAGGACTGGGAAGTCTGAAGAGAAATACACATCAGGAACTGTTTAAAGGACCCAAACAGAAGAAGCATAACCTTATGTACAGGATAGGAAGCATAAAAGTGAAAAAAAAAAAAACAAAAAAACAAAAAAAAACAAAAAAACAAAAAACAAAAAAAAAAAAAAAAAAAAACAAAACAAAAACACCCATTGTGTAGAAATAGATACATTGATTACAAAAATCAATAGAAATGCAGTACAGAACAAATGAATCAATACGATACAGGTTTGAAACCCAATAAAAACCAGATTTGCAAGGGATTCTCAAGTGTAAACAATTTAAAGAATCAATTCCAAGGATAAGGAAAGAAACTAAACAATCAAGAAAGTAGACAACAAAACCCTCAAAATTAGACCAAGAAAAGTATGCAATAAAAGAATGAGATATACAAGCAGGACAAATATAGTGAATCAATAATAATAGATAAATCAATTAAATAAATTAACAGTGATCAAAAGCAATGATCAGAAACAAACATAGCACCTAAAGAAGAAGGATAGTGACCATCAACCTCAACGCAGTCTGTATTAACCAGTACCAATTCAAAGATCACTCCACATCAAGTTGGAAACAATATATCGCCTAATGACAGGATTATATGACAGGATAATATGGTGTGGTTGCAGACGGTTGCGCAGACCTTGCCCTGGTGATTTGGCTTGGTCAGCACAGCAAGTAACCCTTCTTGATTCAAGAAAGCAAGAGAGGTAAGAGAAAATGAGGAATATAAGGAGAAGTGAGGAATTCACAGTTTTGTGCCGTGCCGGCTGCGTCAGGTGGTTAATGCAGGAATGTGCAAATGATTTGCACAAATATTAAATACTAATTCAAGTAAACAAACTTCTGTTTAAACATAAGATCGTGCCAAGAAACACGAGTCAAGGTATATGAGAAATAAATACAGTAAGTACAAAGGAACGTGTGAAAAGGAATAAAGCAACCAATTGGGCAGGACCAACCAAATAAAACTCAAATAACAGTCATCATAAGCAGTGATTCAGAAACGAGTATTCTACCTGGTACCAGCAGTCTATAGCTACTGATGATATAAGATACCCATACAGTCATTCATTATTATAACACTTTATATACTAATTTACAAAATTACTTAATACCTGAACACGAAGTAATGATTGAAGTACCCAATACAACAGAGCAGAGTAACAGGAATAATTAAAGAAGAGATAAGAAATGCAATAATTACAAAAGAACGTAAAAAATAATAAAGCAATCAATTGGACGTTAAAATAAATAGTGTAATTAAATAAAACTCAAAAATTGAATGCAAGGAGATTTTTTTTATAAAAAAAAAAAAAAAAAAAAAAAAAAAAAAAAAATTAAGACACCAAGAATCAATTTCAAAGATAAGTCTTATTTGCTCTACCCCTTGCTTGTTTATATGTAATGTTTAGCATCCCCTACCCCTATCCCTAACCCCTACCATCCTAAGACTGTCCCGTAGGACGAAGAGACCCCACATAGTAACCCTGTCTTGCAGAGTTACTACAGATATAGAGTGTGGATGTATTAAACGGAAGTGATTAGTGTTTTAGTAGCTTAACGCAGTACAGTGCAGTGAAGTGTAGCAAAGTTAAATGCAGCAAAGTGTAATATAAGGAGTGTAGTGCTACCCCACGCAATTGTGTAATGAAATGTATTTAGCCTCCTACAGTGCTTCAGAATCTGAAGATTCCTAATTGTTCTCTTGAAGAGACTACACCAACAATATGTGCATCCGATTGCCTCAAGGGCCATTCCCATTGAGATGAGGAAGCACCAGAATCAGCAACAACCAGTGCCAACATATCATGCCACATCAAACAGAGGCGACCCACCTCTTGGACATCTCTCCAGCTAAACGCAAATTATATCAAGGTGAACAGCAAAGGACATGGATGTGGCACTGTCCACATGAGATAGAAAACAGACGAGTTACACTTCAACAGAGGTCAAGAACGGATGTTGGAGTATCAATACGGTTGGAGTAAAATTCACCAACAACAATGAAGAGTGCTATGCACTTACAGCGACGAATATTAGTTCGGTTAGCTTGTGAGAACTGCTATTTTCATCCTATGAAGGACTGTAAGATAGAGTATGGTGGTGCAGAAGAGAGACTGAAGGTCCCTTAGAAGATGGTGCTAGCGGAAGTGGTTTTATGGATGTTCTCAATGATAGAATCTATAAAAGCGATTGTGTAGAAATTGATATCTATCATCTATCTCATATCTCATCTATGCCGTTTCTATATTCCATTTGTTTGTTAATCCATGACTAAACGCATGCTGCTCTAATTGGCCCTAGGGCTTCTTGCGAGTCTCTACTTAGGTTTCAAGAAGGCTACCACTACTACAGGTAGCAGGAGCCTATAGATCGCGGTTACAAATTGTCTTTATTTTGTGCTTCACTAATGTTTGTTTCTTTGTTGTAGGATAAATGTTTGTAGATTGTGTAGTTTGTGGATATTATGTTAAGAATTAATGAGAATTATTCAAGACGACCGAAGAATTGATGGTGGTATCAAGAGCTATGTTGCTGTGGAAGTAGCTAATATCTAGTGTTGTTAGTTCTATTGGAGTTTTTCTCATCAGTAGTCCCTAATTAATCTGGATCAACCAAAGACAAATATGGAGCAGCACTCTCATGATAGTTATATGTACTGTCCAGAACATTTGCTTTTTCAACGTTTGGGAAATAAATCTCAAATTACTTATTCATGGAAACAGTTCAATGATAGAATTTTGCATCAAGATAGTTTGGAAAGAAGACTTAACATATGAAGAATGGCTGAAATGGTCAGAGTTCATTCAGAAAAAGATGAAAACGAACGAGCCTTGAGATCATAGACTTATTACTTTAAGTAGTGTTAGTTATAAGATTTACAGCTAATATCCTCTAGACTTCTTCACAAATGAAGAAGTCAATGGAAAAGATCTCAGTAGATCAACCAGTGACTTAAGAGATGTTGAATGTTGACTTCGGTAAAAATAATCAACTGTAATTTACAGTGCGGCGTTTGAGACAGCAGTGAGCTACAAAATAACACTACCGTAAGTTCCCAATCCTAACTTGCGGTAGGAAGTCCTTCCTATTCAGGGTGTCTCGCTTGAAGCGGTATCCCGGTGTGTGTTCCTCATCCCCATACCTTCTTACATGTTCAGGCCTGCAGTTCGCTCTGAAAAATGAGCACAAGAGTTTTCCGATAGCTGGGGCTGCAGGTCTTTCTAATTCTAATTCTAATTCTAATATACCTTCCAAGCATAGTCACATAGCAATCCTTCACTCCTTCAGTAACTGGTCTCTAGTAGTGCAGATATTCTATGTTGAATACAATACAATGACAAATATGAAATAGGAAGTAGCACTGCCTGTTTTTCCCTTATCAACCTGACAAAATTTAGAGACCAAAGATTTTGGTCAGGGCCAAATTTTTTCAAATTCCTTGAGGCGGATCATAAAATTAATTTTTTTTTTTTTTAAAGCCCCCCACTCAAGACTGGTACCAATACAAAACCATGATGGATAAAAAAGCTCCTTTGGAGAAGTAAGTATGTACTAACTACTGCGGATACCTCCTGAGCACACAGGAAGTATCACTTATCTACGTCAAGGCAATTAAAGATAATTAAGAGAGCAACCGGAATTGTGCGTCAACAGTGCGAGTAAATGATTAAGAAGGAAAAGAGGTAGAATGAAAAGCGTAAAATTGTTATTCTTACGTAAAGGTGTTTCTCGGAAGTATGAGCTTTGCAAGCATTCTTCAGCTGTTGCTCTTTGTTTCGGGTCGTACATAAACAAGAAATTTAGTAAGCGCAGCCCAGCAGCAGATAGCCATGGGAACCTTTGCTTTAGATTATTGTAGGGCTGATATTTTAGAGTGAAATTCTGCAGAGCGGGTAGTGCTGAGTATTCTGGCCAGATAGCATCCGAGGGTGTCCCAAGCAAATCAATTATTAGCTCTATTTGCGCAATTTCTGAGCGACCTGGCAAAAGGGGTTTATGACCTGTCGGGAGATAATAGAAACAATTGATTGAAGCAGTCTTTATTGATTAAGCAAATAAGTTGATGGTTAACCGTTTCCCATCCCATTATTTTTTTGAACCTGCAGCCAACTCCAATTAAAATTGAAAGTTTTTCAATTTCAAATTTTTTTTAGCTCTCCGTAGGAACAGAAACGGGCATTACTCCAGTCGAGTACAGCTAGGCATGGGCAGGAAAAGGATAAAATTACAAGGTACATACAGAACTAAGAGCTCATGAAACTGTGGGTTTGAATAACCTTAAGCGAACTTCCTTTTTCCCTCCCCACAGAAAGCTTTGATTCACCCCTATTGATCACGACAAGACCAAAAATACAGACGTTTAATTTTCTATGCTGACTGTCTGAGAAAGACTTGCAAAGGAAAGTTAAAACCTTCTGTACCTGGAGTATTATTGCAATAACACTTTAACTAGCTTTGCCACAAAGGAATTTCCTCGAAGGTGTCTTTTTGACATCTAATACCTCAATTGATTTTTAGGCACTGAGAATATTTTGAAAGAGTGGTACGAACCTAAAAGTTCCCCAAAAATGCAGCCTGCTGCCCACATATCTATTGCGGTTGTTTGAGTCTTCGAACCTAACAATAACTCAGGAGCTCTATACCAAATTGTGACCACTCGAGGAGTCATAGGTCTTGCAGGAACTCCAAACCATCGTGCCAATCCAAAGTCAGCTGAAAAGAAAGTTCAATACATTGAAAACCCGTTTTGATAATTCATGCAGCAAGTTAAGAGGGACCTTAAAGCTGTTGGTTTTTTCCCCTTGCAGATTGCCAATGGGCCAAAACAAACGGGACATCTGAGTTCCTCCCAGATGTCCCGTTTGTTACAATCTAAGAGTCAAAATATTTCTTTAACTGAAAAACAGGAAAAAACAAAATTTTCTGAGGTGTTAGTAGGCACCGCTTGGCAAAACTTAAGCCTGTTTTTGACTTGGCTTTTCAACATTTTCACCAGCTTTTTCCAGTTTTTAGGAGTCAGGTGTCCCGTTCGTTACGCACGTTTTGGCCTCAATGTAGATGTAACAGATCTAGCCATAAAAGATGTTTTATGGGTTCACACCACAACTCAGACCCATTTTCTCTTCAACACTTGTATGCTCCTGTGAAAGATCCACTTTGATGGGTCAGTGAATTATATGATCTAAAATAGAAAATAAGATATTGCATTATTCAGGTGTCTTGAGCTGCGATTTTTACAAAATGGGTGGTGCATCCACAAACCGTGGTAAAATTTGACACCTGATTTCAAGCTAGTCAAACTCTTTCTAACAGAAATGAGACTACAGGTGAAATAAAAACCAGAGATCTGCTGATACAAAAGATGATTCTTACCAATTTTAACACAGCCTTTGTCTGTCATGAGGAGGTTTGAAACTTTCAAATCTCTATGCACGATAAAATTACAATGTAAATAACTAAGTCCTCTTAGTAGCTGAATCATAATGCATTTGACTTGAGATTCAGAGAAAGGTGCTTGCATATTATCCAGGAGACTGGCCAAGTCTTGTTCGCAATACTCCATTGCTAAAAATATACTAGAAATACAATCAAAACCAAAACGATGATTAGAATTTTTAATTTTTTTCACTCAGGTTTTTATTTTTTTGCAGACAAAAAACAGAAAAAAATGAGGCTCATTACACAAATTGATTGATTGCAGAGTTGGGCAAAAAATTATTCACAGATTATCTGGTAAGAGTTTGGCAAAGCAATAAAATCAGATTATTTGACATATTATTTGGTCAACTGACTTTACCTCTTCACAGGCAATGCTGCTATACCTCACGCATCAACTCTATTGCTAGGCTGATTTCAATATTTTTGATTATTCAGTTGCCCTACTCTGATTGATTAGGTACAAAGTTCATATCATTAAAGTGTTTCCCAAGTTTTACAACACTGAATAAGACAGACAAACAGTAAATAAAGGCTTATCATTCCATCAACCTCTGAAGGTTAGATGAGGTTGCTGAACAACTAAAAATGATGAACTAAACGCTGAACCCTAAACTCAAACTATTTAGTCATGGCCGCAGTGTGATCTTTTTTCATTGTGAAACATATTCTGGGATAAAAAGCAAATTTATACCAAAGAAATCCTCTTGGAAATGTTATTTAAGTAATTTCATGAGAAGTTCGGAGATTTGCCATCTATCACGACTGATGATCTCATAGCGGGAACAAGAACAGACATGTATCAAAACAAATGACAAGTAATGCATTTAACTATCTGACATCAAACACAACTCGTCTGATGAATTTAGCAACGCATCACAGAAAGTACAGCTTCTGACTCTGATTTTCGAACTCGGATCAACTAAAGTTACAAATCTTCTAATAAGCTACATAGGTAACACTACAAGACCAACGAGGTTAGAGGAGAATAATGAAGTTCAGAAACATCAACAAATAAATCACACTGACTTGATTTAACTTCAAGAAGATTGCAAAACTATGTCAAGACTAAGAGAAAAATCGAGAGCCAGAAACGCCCAGAATTAAGTATTTGACTGTTTCAAAGGATTTTATAGCAAATTGAAAGCAGCAAGCTTTATAGCCACATTAAAGGAATGTCATAGCTCAAAAAGTAGTAGTAAAGTCCAGCCGCCCAAACATGGTGGTTTCTTATGCTGGTATTTCACAGCGAACGACTGGGTTGGTTAAAAAAAAAAGAGGGAGGAAAGACAATCAAAGAATTCTCGAAAATGATAGGAAAGAGGAGAGATGGAAAAATCAGCCTCAGTAAGGAGATAACATTGGTCAGAGTCTTGGTCTTCTGTTTCCACTTGATTCCTCAATATACAGGTCATTAGGCTAAAGGTATTTCTCTGCGCTGATGATCAAAATTTGAGGCCAGCATGAGTTTCGGCCACTGTGTGCTCTAGATAATTGGCAAGCTACACTATCATTGATAGAGCTTTTTTAAATAAGAACCTCATATGTTTTTTAGCACGGAACATGCTGATACCCAAACAAAAGTTCTGCGTTGCACATCAACCAAGAAAAATTACAGTTATGAAAATTATGACAATGGCGTCACCATAAACCCTGTTTACTTGCAGCATTAGTGTTCTAATATGTTAGAGAACACACCCTCAGAGGTTCCCCTGAAAACACTGTAAATAAAAGTGCATGCAAACAAATAGCATCTGAAATTGATGACCCAATAATGTTGTAGGGTCACTATTGCAGATGCCATCTTCTCTGTACCTGCGCAACGCACAACTTTTACATTGAGAAACACCTCTAGAAAGATTCAAACACCAAATTCAGGTTATAAAGACCTATGCAACATATCCACTCTTTCAAATGCACCTGACGTAAAGAAGAAAGGATGCATGGATAGAAGGCAAAAATTACCTGTCTAAACTTCGGCCAACGACCACTTCTTTGAGTTGAACAATATTCTCATGCCTGCAGGTAAGCAGAATTGATATTTCGCGCAGATCTCCTACAGGTAATCCATCGTGCTCATGTTCCATCCGTACCTTTTTCAAAGCGACGATTTTATCCAACTTTGTATCTCTAGCGCGATCTGAGAAATGAAAACAGTTTATAAAATATAAATTACTTCGAAACGAAAGAATCAAGACCCTCTGAAGCCACAGGTTGTTTTTAAAATCTGTCCTTTCAAGCATTTTGAGAGCTTTAGATCAGTAATTTAATCCATGGTCCCTCCCAACAGTAATGTAGCTTTGATCTTAAAAATAGAGACAGTTATCAGCATGTCCTTCCACCGCCAAGTGTCCAAGAGCCCCTTTCCTCAGTCTGTGTATTTTTATATCAGGGTTTGACAAGAGGCATTGGTGGAGAGTAGAGACATGAAAACTTCATGAAACTATATCCTACCCACGCAGCCACTATCTGGTGGAGGCGGAAGCGCCTTCCATTTTTAGATTGTGCAGTTAGCAATGCTTTCGTGTGATGATATTGCATACTAGCATGAAATGAAGGAGTTTTCTGTTTTGGAGTTGGTGGTAAAGAAAACTTGAAAAAGCAAAATGTTCAGGACTCCAGGCACTAACCATGCAAAAATGCATCCAAGAGCGGATAGTTTACAGCCAATAAACTTGATCCTGACAAACCTCATACCAAAGTGTGCAGTCGGCTTTGCGTAAGAATACATCACTTGCACTAGGAATACATCAGCTCTACTAACTTTAAAAATCATATCGAGGGTTTCATCTTATGATTACCTTTGTTTTTCTGAGCCTCAACCATCAGATATCGGAGGATTAACAGAAAAGATTAAATATTGTGATGAAAGAGGACATATGAAAGGTATACTTACAAACTATACCATAGGTGCCCTCTCCAATTTTATTTAATTTTTCAAACTCCGTAACGAACCTGCATCTCCCCAGCTAAAAACAGAAAACAATTATGTAAGCCATAATATAAAAAATCTGGTGGACAGTTCGAGTTTGATAGAATTTTATTCACTCTCCATGATAATCAGGAGAGAAAGGAGCAAAACAGAGGTTTCCAAAATACAAATTTAAAAAGGAAGTAAATAATCTAGAAGAAATCTTCTAAATATATCAGACGGTGACTGCGAGGAGGCTGTTTTATTTCATTAATATTTATTTAAGCTGAGTCGGCAGGCCTAAAAAAAGGTTTTGAAAGTAAGAAAAAACAAAGAAATAAAATATTCCCCTGTGACGTTACCAAGGAGGGCGTGATGAGGCAGTCAGCCCCCCCCCCCCCCCAAGGAATGGAGAAGAAATGAGGAAAAAGAAAAGTATATAAAAAGCAGAAAAAAACCAAAAAAAGAAAGAAGAAGAGAGAAAAATAAACAAAAGGAAGGAGCAGGTAGGGATTATTCCGGGAAAAAAGGAATAGGAAACAAAAATATGCAGGACCAAAGGACGAAACACCAAAATGACCCATAAGTAAACCAGAGACAAATAGAGACAGAGCACTCCGCTAAAATACATAAGGAAGATTTGAGGCTTGCTGAATTCTCACAGATTCAACAAAACAACAATCAACACCCCTCTGATGTTGCATGGTGTTGAACGATGACATTCAGAAAACACATGGGGATGGGCTGGGAAGTGAGGAGGAGGGAGGGTGCTCACCATTCAATACCATGCGACATCAGAAGGGTTTTGACTGTTGTTTTGTTGAATCCGCGAGAATTCAGCGTGCCTCTGCTGCGGCTAGTTAGTGCTCTGTCTCTATTCGTCTCTGAAGTAAACAGAGCTATAGTGAAGCTTCGAAAGTCAACATTCTCTTCAAAATCTCAGAGCGTAGTATTATGGACCAACCCAAATAATGATGCATCCCAACTGTTTTCTACAAGCAGAACAAATTATAAATCCTTGCTTTTGATTTGTTATTTCATACTGTATGTGGACTAGATCTTTTGTTAGCATTTTGTTGCTAACTTCTCCATTGTTTCAAGTATAAAATACAAGGTAATTTTGTTATTTTGTCAGCAATGTTAGCTACAGTATTAATTGCTCAAAATTTAGTCGAAAGAAGTCAAGTTATTTCTTCAAAATTTTCCAGGGGAGGGCCTCCTGACCCCCAGCTAACTGTAGCGTGTCCCTCACACTCCCATGGTGGCTCTCACCATGGGCGCCCGCAGCGGGGGGCAAGAGGGGGCACTTGCCCCCCCCTGGAATTCAAAAAAGTCAAAATTTCACGGTAAAAAATGAAAGGAAAAAGAAAATGCAATGTTAATGAAAGCATTAATAGTTAACAAACTTCAATATTTGTTTATTTTGTAATTTTAACCTATTTTTTGCAAGGAATATTAGAATGAAACATTTTCCTTGTTATAATTTTCGTCTGCTGTCTCTTTATCCATTATATCAAACACGTCAAAATTATTACTATTATTTGATACACCTACCATCGCTTAATAAGTGTACACCATTTGGATGAAAAAAAAAAAGTTTTCCTTTTTTCCCTGGGGGGGGGGGGGGGTCTACTAGACCTTCCATTGAGGTTCAACAATTTTGCCCCCCCTTGGAAATTTTTCTGCGGGCGCCCATGGCTCTCACATCTTGTCCTTCTAAATGCAAAAGTCTAGAGACACCACTGATACTTTGCAACACAAGGTAATGAAACATTTACTTACCAAATCTTGTTCTGGAATGTCCATGGGGCTTTTGGTGAGGAAAGATAAGAGAACTCCTTTGCGAACAACAGGAGTGATAGGATCATTGTTCTTCATGACTTCTTCTCTTCCTTCTTCAACCTCTCTCGATACTGCAACGTCAAAACGTTTTAAAAATAATGATGCATCTTATCAGACTCAAATGATGAATCGAAATCTTAACAATGAAAAAAAAACCGCCTGCAGTCTGATATTGCAGTTGAGACGATTCTATGCCTATTATCCATTTAGCACACATTGTGAACAAATATATCAATTTATTGCTCAGCATTTGCTTACTTTTCGTAGGGTTGTACTTCTGATCCTTTTACTTTTCTTTCAAATACTTTAAATTCTAGAGAGATAGAACAAAATTATTTTTGAATGACATTAAAGATACATTTCTAATTCTAACTGTCGATTAAGACGGAGCCGAGGTAGAAGTCGTTTCAGATCAGTTGGTCGATGGAGATTTGTAATGATTAGGCGTAGCAAAACACAACTCCTGCGCATCAAACAAACCTAGCTGTGAGAGCAATTGCAGCCTATTGACAGTAGTGAAACTGGCCTCTTATGACAGTGAAATGAGGATTTCTAGAATTATGACAGTAACTACTGCAGGACCATTTCGAGTATCCGCTTGTGACAATAAGCAGTGCCTGCTTCTGAACTGTATCAACACGCATTGGTGAGTGGTTGGGCAGCACAGAGTTTCGACTTGTTACTAATCAACCGATTACCAATGCACTTGGATGCAAATCAGAAGCAGGCACTGATACTCAAAATGATCCTGCACTAGAGAGCAATATTCGCACTTTTTGTATTCCGTGAACTATTTCTGTAACACCACCTTAGAAGAGCTAGGATTGTTCACAACATTGAAATCAAAATTGCAGGATTCCGATCAAATTAGGATATTTATTTCTACAGCAAACTTCAATCAGGTGCAGCTTCGAAACTGTTCATTGTCTGAGGTCGTTTTACAGAAGTTGGCACATGACAGATCAGCTTTTTTACTGTGCGGAGGGCGGGTTTGTGTTTCAGCTCACTGACTTCCATGCACAGAAACTTAGGTAAACAAACCTACTGCGCAGGAAACCGGGCAAGCTGTTATCCATCTTTAAGGAGCCAACAGATGCGTTTTTTTTCCCATCTACTGCACTGATCCAGCAAGAATTTAGCTGGGACTGCACTGATCCATCAGTCCAGCGAACCGTTTCTGTCAAGTTGTACGATTTTGCTTGAAGAGGTTAGCTTCGCCTGGTTCGCCCATTTGTAAACACAAATGTAAACTAAAACGGCCTATCCAGCGTACGCCCAGTGGCCTCAGGAGACCGCTGAGACCGCTTCCAGCTGCTGGCAGCGAATGGAATCCAGCGAAATTGAGAGAATCGGTTTGCTGGATGCCAGCTGCTGCGGCGGATGGGGAAAAAAACAGGTCTAACCTCTACTATAATGAGCACAGACCAAGACGAGCAATTTCTTTCTGATTGGATGGCGCTTGTGGAATTGAATATGATCAACGGCAAATTGGATGCAGTGTCATCTGCTTCAACTTACTTAATTGGAAAGAAGCCGATTCAGCCTGTCAACCAGTCCTTGGATATCAACAGTATGAGCTCAATCAGTTTCCACAAAAAGAGAAGAATAAGGGAGAAGGTTAGCGCTACGATTCCAATAAGTTGCGATAGTAGTGAACTTTGACCGCTAAATTAGACAATCGATTGTAAGATAGACAGGTCTGTATTTTCGAGTGCAAGAATGAACAATTCACTACATTTTACGAAATTCGCATTGGTACAACGAAACATTCATATTTTCTACTTAAAAGAAATGTATAAATGAAAGTTCATCGAGTTGCTTACTTTTTGTCATGACTGATATGAGTTGATGATTAGGAACGTTTAAAGCAAGCGATTAAGAACGAAATTTTTTAAAAAAGGAGCAATTTTCATTTTGGATAGTAGATTAAGTAAGTGATAATTAAAATTAGTTAAATTAAAACAGAAAAAGAGACGTAAGAAAGTGGTATGGAGGAAGGTTTGTAAACAAATCGCAAATCTCAATTTTCCTTACCGGTAGATTGACTGATTGGATTGGTCTAGAAAGCTTTCCTAGCAGAGATTGAAGGTAAACTAAGACGGAGAGTCTCTCATTGGTCAAATGTCAAATCAGGAAATAGAGAAAACAAAAACAAAAGCACGGCGCAATTTCTAGGTTAACTGATTAAAAGTCGAAGTAATTAAAACTTAAAAGTTACTGTCAGCTATTATTTCGTCAGTTTACGCTTTATTTCGACTCGCAGAGCAGTGTTTGTGTGCTTAGATTTCAGGTTTTATGGAGTATTTGTGTATTCAAGTTAGCAGTATCTTTGGAGAGTCCCTCTCACTGGTTTGAAAGTAATGGGCGATACTCTGGATCCGTCCCGGAAATTTATCTTGTCTTTGGATGTGGGCAGCACTACAATCCGATGTCACGTTCTTAACGAACTTGCAGTATCGATCGGAGCTGGCACTAACACTGTAAGTTATTTATTTTCCTCCTATTATTAAACTCTGATGTGCTCGGGTGGTGAGAACACCACATGGACAAAGAGCATTATTTTTTTAAACACGTAAAATTGAATATTGAGGACTTTAAATGGTTTCAGTGGTGACATCATCTTTTGATGAGTGTTCCAAAGAAAAACAAACTCTCTCTCTTGCTCTCACGTAACCCCCCATGGACTGCTAGAGGTCGTTTCACGAAAGATGACAGATGTCAGATATGGGTTTGTTCACTGCGCAGAGACGGGTTTGCGTTTTTGCGCATGTACAAGAACTCAAACACGTCTTTGCGCAGCGAGCTGCATGATCTGTCTTCGGCCCTCTTTCATGAAACGAGCGCTGTCTCACTCTCATTTCAAAAATCGATTATACAGGGTGTTTTTTTTATCTCCCCCCCCCCCTGGTTTTTTTCTTGCTAATTGAGATAAAATGTTGCGGTTTGGACTATTCTTCATCATTTTGGCTGAATTTTCTTTTTTTGGGGTCGAAACCCCCCCAGCCCCCCTAGGGGGGCCCCCAGGGGGGCTATCTCAAAAATTTCAAATGGCAACCCCTATCTTGTGATACATCGTTCGGAAGGGCATAAAATTCTAAGACTTTTGGCGCAAACCGGAAGTTGATATCGTTTTTCGTTTTCGATATATCGAATTTCAAAGTTCGATTTGGACCCATTTTCAAAAAATCGTTACTCCACTTTGGAAAGTCGGAATTAAAAAAACTATGGGTCCAAAATACTCTAAAAAGCAAGTACTTTTCAGATAACGAAATGGTTTTGACATAAAATTTGATTTTAGAGCCCCACATTTTTTTTAAAAATTTTGCCCCTAAAAGTGGCTATCTTGAAAATTCCCTTCCACGACCCTTATTGAATGATGCGTCGATCAAAAAAGCATAAAAAACTGAACATTTTGGCGCAATCCGGATATCGATATCGTTTTTCGTATTCGAGATATCGAATATTAAAAATTCAATTTTCGCCTATCTTTAAAATTCGATATCTCGAATACGAAAAACGATATCGATATCCAGATTGCGCCAAAATGTTCAGTTTTTTATGCTTTTTTGATCGACGCATCATTCAATAAGGGTCGTGGAAGGGAATTTTCAAGATAGCCACTTTTAGGGGCAAAATTTTTAAAAAAAATGTGGGGCTCTAAAATCAAATTTTATGTCAAAACCATTTCGTTATCTGAAAAGTACTTGCTTTTTAGAGTATTTTGGACCCATAGTTTTTTTAATTCCGACTTTCCAAAGTGGAGTAACGATTTTTTGAAAATGGGTCCAAATCGAACTTTGAAATTCGATATATCGAAAACGAAAAACGATATCAACTTCCGGTTTGCGCCAAAAGTCTTAGAATTTTATGCCCTTTCGAACGATGTATCACAAGATAGGGGTTGCCATTTGAAATTTTTGAGATAGCCCCCCTGGGGGCCCCCCTAGGGGGGCTGGGGGGGTTTCGACCCCAAAAAAAGAAAATTCAGCCAAAATGATGAAGAATAGTCCAAACCGCAACATTTTATCTCAATTAGCAAGAAAAAAAACCAGGGGGGGGGAGATAAAAAAAACACCCTGTAGAGATATATTTTGTAAACATTTTTGGCAGAAATGAATTCTTCAGGCAATATAATGCAATTTTGATATTAGCATGGCGTAGAACAAGGCCCTGCATACGAATTTCAAAACTAGATAGAGATGAGCATACATGGGAGTTATGTGAGAATGAGTGAAATAGCTCGGAACGCTACGCGAATTTTGTCACGACCAATGGCGACTGATGAGTGTATTGGTGTAAATTTTGGATAACCTTTGACTTCGCACTAAAGCCGTTTTTTGAAAGATGATTTTTGGAATGTTTTTGTTTACTTTTCTGTAACTCAGCTTACAATTCTTCAATTGGTGAAATCTCCCTTTTTCTATTGATCAACGTAATTAATTTTACATTCTAATCAAAGCCTTCTTTCAATAACTTCTTTGCTCTATTTTTGTTACTTTCAAGTGCTTTTTATTAACTTTTGTCTTTCTTTTTTTCTAGGTGACAGAGTTGTACCCGGAAGTAGGAAGAGTTGAAATTGATCCTGTAGACTTATGGAATAAGATTAAAAGTGTTGTGGACATTGCTATTTTGAGTGAGTAAAATTATCTCACTCTATCTGCTCAGCAAAAAAAAGTTTGGTTCTCGTGGTACTTTAAAGACTTTTCATACTTGGCCTTAACTTTTAATAAATATCCTGAGTGTACTGTTTGAGTATTGAAACTGTACTTTGGCCTTAACTTTCAATAAAGAATTTGAGTGTGCAGTTTGAGTTTCGAAACTGTAATTAGTCAAACGTGCGTGCATTTGATTTACTTTTTGTGTGGGTTTTATCTAAGAGACCATGGCAAGTGATAAACTGGAAAATCTTAATCCCAAGCTGTTCAAAAAAAGTGATGATAGGAAAATTTCCGCTGCTGAGGAAGATGATTCAATAGAAGACGAATTTGATGAAAGAGAAATTTTTGATCTGATCCGATCCATCAATGACCCAGAACACCCCTTGTCGTTGGAAGAGTTGGATGTTGTTAAACAGAGTCTGATCAAGGTCGACAACGAGAAAAGCTCCATAGAAATCCTATTCACACCAACCATACCTCACTGCAGTATGGCGACACTCATAGGACTCTCGATTCGCGTTCAATTGATCCGATCGCTACCATCACGATTCAAAGTTAAAGTAGAGATCACCCCCGGTACTCATGCATCTGAGTCAGCTGTTAATAAGCAACTTGCTGACAAAGAACGTGTCGCTGCGGCCTTAGAAAATATTAATTTACTTCAAGTAATTAATCAGTGCATAGCATCAACCCTATCATGATGCAATCAATGGAAGTTCTCGTAACGTATTTTTGTTTCTCATGGAGTCTGATAAAATAATGAACATAAAGTATGAAAATTAGTGTCATCCTATAAGTTTGTCTGTTACTGTCTTTGCGCTTTGCTCCATGAACTAAAAAAAGTTTCACCGTAAGGTGGGCCTTGTCACTTTTTTGAATCCAAGAATGGATTTTATTTTTTTTCTTTTGATGAATATATTGATGTTTCTGACCATACCAGCGTGAAATATTTCAGTTTCCCTTGTAATTGTTTCTTTTCTTACTTTCGAGAATTTAGAGTACTCTAAATTTATTGATTCTCTCTTCCAATGCTTCCGCAGAAATTGTACAAATTTTCACTTGTAACTGCAATTTTTTTTTAAGAAAAAGTTGGATGTTGGGGAGCAAATTTCAATGGGGAAGCACAAAAAGAAAGGAAAGAAAACAGAGAATGATGAAGCGGAAGGAGATGAAAGAAACGGAAAAAAGGAAAAGAAAAGAAGATAAGCAAGACAAGAGAAAATAACACAAAACAATCAATAAGTGATCATAATCACAATAGAGCTTCGAAGGTTGGCATTCTCATCACAATCTTAGAGCATAGTCTTTTGAAGCTAAGTAATTTGGCATCCTGAGAAAATAAACTTAAAATATTTGCTTTTGATTGGTTAGTTCTTGCCATACTTGGACCCCACATTTTTTGGCAAAAATTACAAAATTAATCAAAGCATCTAGAATTTGAAAAAAACTCAAATTTTAATGGATCTACTTTTTCAGTTGTTTCCACTTTCAAGTCGACGCTACGAGATAATTTGGTTTTTTTTCCAGCAATGCGGACTAAAACTTTACTCTTGAATAATTTGAAATTTTCTCCTAGAAAAGTTATTCTTTCACATTTTCCCGGATCCCCTGTTAAGTGGGAAGTGCCCCCCTCTCACCTAACTTAGAGGATCTCTCATCTTGTCTCCCCCTCTCAAATATTTCTGCCTCTAGTAATGCATTTTATTCAATAATTTCTCAAACTTGCATTGTTAGCTGGGTCCTTTAAACAATTCATTATCTAACTTTCCAAAATTGAGGCTAGGAGTGCAACAAAAATACTCCTCTCATTTAAAATCCATTAGAAAAGTATTCTGTCATTTAAAATGCAATGGAGTAGTGGTGATGCTGTACCCACTGTCTCAATTGGTCAGTTCCTTGGGTCTTTCTAAACTGAATTTGCAGATGCTCGAACCCTTTTTATTTTGTTACGAGAGAAATAGGTGGCGATGAAAAAGTTCCCCGTTGTGTAGCAACCCAAAAACCGCATTGAAAACAATGACCTGGTGACAACATCGGGTCAGCTAGAACTTTTTTCTCTCCAAAAATGTTCAGGTTTCAATGGTATTTTCCTATTTTCTTCAGATGCTCATCATCAATGTTGCAAAAATTATAAAGTTTTTTTCTTCACCGCAGTTTGCCAATTTTGGCACTCTTACCTTGAAAGTTTTGCAGTGTCAACAATTTATTTTCCAAACTCTAAACAGTCTGCAAAAATCACCAGTGAGAGGTACCTCTCATAAATATTGCAACAACTCCGCTAAACATCACAGATAAATGAGACCCAATTGAGAATTTTCCAAATGGACAATCAACTAATTTTATCATTTTTTGAGTAACGACCGAGATTTGAAATGTGTGTCGTTGTCGGAAAACAGCAGTTGCAAGTGATAGGTGAGTGAAAAATAGAGACTTATCTTACAGTTGTTGCACTAGAATCCTATTTTAACAAAATTCATCCATGGAGTCAAACTTTTTTTTGCTGAAAGCTTTTCAGGTAAGTGCAAAAGAATTCTATCGTAAGTTTTTTCTGAAATGAGCTGTCTGCCTCCAATTGCATTGATTAAAGACAAAATTCTCTATTGTCGTGAGGCCTAAAATTATTTTAATCCTTAAAATATAGTCTTTCCAAAAACTAATCTTCATGATAGTGAGCCAAGGTAGTTTCAAAAGATTTTATAAAAACTCCAGTTTATCATAAAATGTTTTAAAGTTTTGAGACTTATGATTGTTTGGACAATTTATTTCATATAATTTTTATCTTTGAAGATAGTTTGAGAAAAGAACTGCTTCAAGACCATCTTTATTTTTTCAAAATTTTCTTCCAAAACCAAGTTTTTTTTGTGCCGTTCAATCAACAACATCCATTCATAGTTGACAAAAAGTAAGTATGTATGGAATGCCCTTATGATTATTAATTTTCTCCTAAAACGTTTGCTCTCATCTTGAGTACTCATTTAAAATGATTAACAATTTTTGGGCAGAATCCAAAGTCAGTCAGAATGAGATTCAATGTATTGGAATTTCGACACAGCGAGCAACGTTCATCTCATGGAATCGCCATAATGGAAAGCCGTACCATAATTTCATATCATGGAAAGATAACCGAGCAGACAGTTTGGTCAAATCATTAAACAACTCAATATGGATGAAGGTCAGTCGCTTATTCTTTTTGCCTGTCATGGCTCTCACACCACGCGTCTCTTTTTTCTTTGTAACCAGATCAAATCCTGAACGGTACCAATTGTCGACTGCTAAATTATCCTAATCAGAAATTTTGATCAATTTTGCAACTGCCCTTACAAATGTTAAATGCTAGTAATTTGTATTACCCTAGATAAAAATCCCCCTCAGAAGCCATCTTCAAAACATTGGAAACTCATTCTTGAAGTTTATCCATCTCACAATTGTATAAACAACTAGGCGAACTTTGCATGTAATCTTTACCGTAGATAAGTACTCTCAGCCCAAGCAAGCAACCTTACATTACTGCTGGCATGCACACACTTGTTGCAGCATACTGTAGTTTTTTATACAATAATGGTTTATGAGGCTGTTTTAGAAGCGTAGAAATGCTGAATGAAAACTTTGATTAGAAAATGTGGTTGCATTAATAAACTACAATTTCACTTCCTTTTCAAGTGTGAGTGAAATTGGATTTAATTAACGAGTCCGCATACTCTAATGTTTATTATACTTGACTGATTGGTTCCCTTTTTTGTTTTTGTAAACACTTTGATGTTTGCACTTTTGTCGTTTTCTCCACAATAACTGTCCGAATGTGAATCTTAAAAAAGGTCATCAAGTCACAAAAATGGCGGAAGCACAGAACATGAATGGCTTATCTCACAGAGGAGTGCAAACGAGAGGTTTGAAGGCACGCTCGTGTGGAGAATCACCCAAACCCTTTTATCATTTCCTTGTTTCCAAAGTTTTTAAAGAACATTTGCTTTCATGTTTTAGAGTCTACGTTTTAGCTCTTGGTTGGTCTACCTCGTAACAAGAGGAAAAAGATTTCTTGCAGGGAGCAATCTTCAACTTATGAATGCTCAGGTAAATGTTATACCCTCTAGTTTTGTATAATTTCTAAAGGATAGCTACTCTGATGTTTCATTAATTTTAATCGTAAAATGATGGATAAATGCTACCTACTTGGTTAATGATAGCTTTTATCTTCTAATTTGTACAGGTAACGGTCCGACTTCTGTGGATGTTAGAGAACATCGAAGGGTTAAAGGAGGCTGCCAACAAAGGAGATCTAATGTTTGGGACCCTGGACTCATGGTTATTGTATAAACTAACCAATGGAGCTCTTCATGTTACTGATGTGTCATCTGCAAGTGCAACCGGGTTTTATGACCCATTTACCATGAGCTGGGCAGATTGGGCATTCTTACTCTTCAAACTTCCTGAAAACATTTTACCTGAAGTTGTCGATTCTGCCGGTGATCACTTTGGTTGTGTGGCCAAAGATATCTGGGGAGCTGAAATTCCAATCAGATGTTCGGTCAGTTTGCTTACTGTAACTGTTTACTTAGAGCAGGGTTTGGAAATTTGTCCTCTTTTTCAGTCAATCAAAAAACAAATCAAAAGATTTTTCTCCAGAAATTTTATTTTTTCAGCTGCCCATGTGGGTAGGGTTGTGCGGTATTGATTTTGGTATTTTTTTTAGAGTCTAATCGTTTTCTGTGAAATATCAGCATAACGAACCACAGTTTGGGCTGCTGGACTTCACTACTACTACTACAATTTGGCATTGTTTGTGATGTTTGCCTCTGAAAGAGTGAAACTGATAAAAATGTCACTATAAAAGCCGGAAACCAACTAAATATATACTATGAAACTGGCAAAGTATTGATGGCATTCCTGTGTCATAATACCTTCACGTTGGTTCCAGTCAGTAGGTCTACAGTAAGTAATATGGACTACAGACAAAATGTATAGTTTTTCTAGTCCTCTATCAAATTGTCTACAAAAGTACCTATGTCTACGGAAAATTGTCAACCTTGAAAAGTGACCACATTCTAAAAACAACTACATATTTTGTGTCCACAGAATAAATGTCCCCGGTATATTAATGGCTCTTTTCAAAATGCACCCACTTTTTTTGACAAAATCGTCTACTAATTGGTCAACAGTGTCTACAAATTTGGAACAGAATATTGAAATGGTATGGCGGTGCCGCGTCCATTTGGCAACGCCGCGAGTAGATACCTTGGCTACTCAAGGAAGCTGTACTTTGGGCATTCGTGCACGCACGTCATAGCGTCTTGGATTTCGGAAGGTTTGTTTGGAAAATCGCGTAGCGTGAGGTCAGTGGACACGATTAGCGTTTCCGATCATCCGAAGTTTGAGAAGTTATATACCGGGGGTTTTCATCGCCTCGGGGCCTTTTTAGAGTGACACTGCGGTGTACAGGTCAGAAGTAAGCGCTGCGGTGCATTTAAGATTACGTGGTGATTATCATAAGTATAAGTTAAGCGCTGCGGTGCAATAGAGATTATTAGGTATAAGTTAGGTGTTAAGCGCTGCGGTGCATTTAGTGATCGTTAGATTAAGTTGAGTTCAAATATACAGATTCTGATAATAATCGACGTAGTGCGTTTGAGAGTCAATCAAATACCATATAAATCCCAACAAGAACACCCCGGGGAGACTACAATATTAACCTTAAATTTATATTTATTTGAAGTAACATATAAACAAAAAGAATGACAAAAATGGAAATTCTTTGGAAACTTTGAAATTTTCAGCATGAGTACATACAACACAACCTTTAAGAAAGGAAAACAAATTTGAGTACATCGATTTATTCCACTTGTCCATTTTTGTTACAAATCTGTAGACATTGTTGACGAATTAGTAGACGATTTTGTAAAAAAATGTGGACCTATATTGTAAAAAGAGGCATTAAAATATACTGAGGACATTTATTATGTGAATGAGGAGTTATTAAAAATAATCATGACGATTTCAGTTTTCTCAACTGTAACATATTTTTTACTAAACTAATTTCAGCTGTGAAATGACGTCAGATTTTAACCTGATAACTGACATTCGTTGTCCCATCAACTTTTTTTGTTATTTATTTTAAAAATTTGCCTGTATCTTTTTAGCTAGCTGATCAGTCTGCTGCCTTGTTTGGCTCTGGATGTTTCAAACCGGGGGATATGAAAATAACATTGGGCACTGGTGGTTTTCTCGATGTCAATACTGGTCAATTTCCTCATGCACCTGTTGCTGGTATAATTTTTTACTCTTATTTTCGTTGTCGCTGTGGGCCATTATGGGCTCTTTGCTGCTTTAGTATTAATTGTTGACTGCTTGTTTGAGTGCTAAGATAACATGACCGGCGGCGTGCTGAAGGGGGGGGGGGCAGCAAAATCAGAGCAAACAAGCCAAAAAAAAAAAGGGTCAGGTATTTACTTTATTTAAAGGGGGCAAAAGTGTGTACAAGCTAAAAAAAAGTTGTCAAATTCATAATTTTAAGAGGCAGTGATTCGCGGAGGGTGGCAAAATTGCTATCTTGTCCCCCCTCTCCAGAAACCTAAAAACGCCCCTGAACGTAACATCAAAAAAATCTGGTGAACCTAACAATACATTTAGTTCCGAGATTTTTATGATTCTTAATCATCTCTAACTTTGAAGTAAAATACTTGCTGGCTTTGTTCTTTTGATGTTATGAAGCTGCCTCAATGTGGTACATTCTTCTAAAAAAGTATGTACGTACACTACCCTTCTTGGTTTAGAGGATCTCAAAATTTCAGGTAGAGTGTGTTCTGAAAGGAAAAAAATTAATGGGAAATAATATGCTTTTTTTGGTTCTCCGATCAATTTTTTAAATGTGAATATTTGCGTTCAAAAGAAGTTGTAATCAAAAGGAGAGACAATTAAGGCAAGAACCAAGATCTCTGCAAACTTGAGTCTGTTTTTATTAGAGAGGGAAAATGATTTACAATTATTTATTAGAGGTTATTTTCCATAATCTGTTGATTGCCGTCACTGGTTGATTTGAGTTAGAAAGTTTCACTGATGATATCATGGAATTATCAAACCAGGGTCTAATCCGTCACCGCTCAAATTGGACGACTTTTCGCTAGAGAGAACCAACTTTTCCATGTCTACAGAAGGAAACCAACTGCCTTGGGTTTCTTTTGTAGTTGGCTCCCTTCTGCTGACACAAAAAAGTTAGCTCCTTTCCACAGAAAGTAAGTAGTCCGAATTTTTAGGTTACTCACTTCTCTCTGCTTGTGGTAAGATAAAGAAAAATTTAATTCCGAATAAAACTGCAACCAGCGCTCTCTACCGATAAAGTTGCAAATTGAGCTAGATCTAGTGATTCAACAGTTGACTTTAAAGATCAGCCTGATTAGCAGTGTGCCACACTCAACACCTAATCTTTAGTTGGGAAAAAATGACTAGAATAATTTGTCAGGTATCATTTGATAGGAATGCATCCTATTAATCAATCTTGTCCAGTAACACTCATGCAACTAAGGTCAAAATCACCCACTTTCTATTTAAACAATTTTCGCTAGATTTACTTTCTGAAACTTGTACATCAATTAAGAAATAAAAACGTCTAGCAACTCGCTCCAATTGGTCAGTATCCTTGGACCATCTTTGTCTGAGTAACTTAACTTGAAATTTTCTAGACCATCCTTTAAGTCTTCCTCTGAATACTCAATTGTTTTTTTTTTTTTTTCTACAATTCTTAAGGTTTGTATCCGTTGGTTGGATGGCGGACAAAGGATGAACTGATTTACGCAGTCGAAGGATCCTCGTATGACACTGGTTCCATAATCAACTGGGCTTGTTCAACTGGTAAGAACTGTACTGATGTCCTTTTAATTCACAATCTCCTTCATTTTTTTGAAATTTTTATTCATAATTTTGCCTACACTTTATGCAGTGGCGGTGCTTGTAATCTAGCAAAGTTGCATTTCGTCAATTTGAACTCTTGTAGATATTGATTCAAAGGAATGTGATGTGTAAACCTTTTTCTTGACTTTAAATGGACCTAATTCAACGTTGCCAAATTTTATGCGCCCACGAATCTTTTTTTTAAGATCCTATTTTTTTCTATACGTCATACTAAAACGGGTTTTCCGTTCATTCCCAAACGCTGCCAAGTATCAGCAGAGCACAAATGCCAAATTCATCATCGTTGAAATATTTTTCCTCTCCTCCTTAGTTCTTTGCAAATATGCTTGGAGCATGGGCATGAGAATAACAGCTCTGACTGTCAAACCAGTTTTTCCCTTTTCCTGATTTGAAAAACTGAAGCAATGAAACTTGGATTTAC
The DNA here is from genome assembly GCA_011764245.1 of Trialeurodes vaporariorum. Lineage (NCBI taxonomy): Eukaryota > Metazoa > Arthropoda > Insecta > Hemiptera > Aleyrodidae > Trialeurodes > Trialeurodes vaporariorum. Next base: position 20,720,989 of record VMOF01000024.1, on the reverse strand, counting down.
CTCATATTTCACTCGTTATCGTAGCTGAAAGGTTGGAAATTATAAAAAAAGCCTCTAAAGAATGTGGCTTGTTTTTCACATTTATGTTTTTGCTTCAATTTGATATACTGTAATCCCTCGCCTTTGGCAGGGGTTCGGTTCCGCGGAAACCCCGCTAAAGGTGAGACCCTATTTACATGTAAATTTGGGGGCTACGACCCTTGTTACCGCAAAATTCAAGATGGCGGCGATGATGTTTGGAACATAATGATGTCTCTATCTTGCGACCTAGGCATTACTCATCCCATTTCTTGTTTTATTCGATATTTCAATCTTCTGTTCCAAAAACATCACGAATCGAAACCGCTTTGATGTGCTTCCTAGGCTGCAAGGCTTGTAAGGCATGCCCTCTTTATAGCTCTCATTTTGAATGATAATTTTTACTGGAAATTTAGAAAGTAAGGTCAAAGAATTAAAGCTCACTAAAATTTTGAAAAAAAAAAAGGATGCGAAAAGGACAATTCTCGGTCAGATTTGATATTTGTATTGAAAGCTTCCCCTTTTCCCCATGATAACTGAACAGAGCATATTAAAAAAACGACATTGATCATACAATTTTTTCTGACGACTGAGAATCGATCCGTGAATATGCGATACTGGGCTCGCTAAAGGTGAGACCCGGTCACAAAATATCAGCTGCGAATACCCAAACCACTAAAGACGAGGGACTACTATACATAAAGATGAATCTACATTATAATCAACTGTTGAAACCAACTGAAAATTTTTCTTTTGCTTTCTATTTTTAAGGTATAATTTTGAATGTCAACGAGTCTTCTAGCCTGGCATCATCAGTAGATACTAGTGATGGCGTTTTTTTCATTCCTGCTTTCAGTGGACTTCAGGTAATATGAAAGAAAATATGAAAATTAAATCAAATAATGATGCTTATTTTAATAAAATGGGCTGAATAACAATGAAATTGTATCAAATTATTTCCTTTCATCAAAACTTCAAACTATTCTTACCGTTAGAATCTAGTAAAGAAGGAAATGAAGTCAGAAAAAGTTTAAATATTTGGTAACTTTTCATCATTTGTGAAACACCTTCAACTCCCTATAGTGTTCCTCCACGCATGTTCTCATGTGAACATGTGAACATGTGACACACACACACACACACAATGTTCAGGAAGAATGTTAGGCTCATAACTGACCGTATGGTTGTAGCAACTGGAATGGCCAATGGGTCTGTTGTAAACTTTTGCTGCAGTGTTATGAAGGGTTAACTCCAGGGTATACTCGTGTGAAAGTTGCATTGAAAGCATCAAAAAGTCTCAAAATCCACTCATAAACTCAAGAAACCTAGTCAGCAAAATTCCAAGATGGCGGCTGAATGAGTTTGTTACAATGGAGGAGTCCCATTCAATTGTAGTTACCTCTATGATGAATCACTTTTCTCAGTGTAGAAAGTTGCGACTAGGTGGGACTCCCCCATTGTGAGCCGCTCATTCGACTGGCATCTTTGAACTTTGTTTAATGGATTTATTGAGTTCGTGAGTTGATTTTGAGACTTTTCAATGCTCCTCATATGATTTTCACGCAGTTTTATTAAGGAATTGGCCCTCCGTAACGTTGTTGCAAAAGTTTGCGACAGACCCACAACAACCACTGTTCCGTAGGGAAAAATAGTCCTTAAAGGGACTTGCCTGGTAAATTTTACTCTCTAACTGTTTCAAAATCATAGAAAACTTTTATTTTCAAATCATTATAGGCTCCAATCAATGATACCAAAGCTGCAGCTGGTTTCATCGGGGTGAAGCCTTCAACAACACGTGCTCATCTTGTTCGATCCATCTTGGAGAGCATTGTCTTTCGTATGAGTCAAATTTACAGTGTCGTCCTTGATGGAAGGGATTCTACTTTTTCGCACATGCGGTAATTGCTTTTTTTACAATTTTCATTTCCTAATCATTTGCATCATCTTACTGACTTGATTTTTCTAAACCAGCCTAGATCCCCTCCCCCCTGACACCCTTTTAGCAACTGGCACCTGGAGGGTGATCACGGAGGATCGGATCGCTTTGGTATCATTATCGTTTACATATAATTTTATGGGTGGCTCAACTGATCAAGTCGTTTTGAGCCCCTCGTAACGATTGAAACGGACGAAAGGAAGCGATGAGTCGGGGGCTGTCGTAGTCTCAATCGTTTGAAGTAGGAAGAGATGAGGAGGGGGTCACCTGCGCGATTGAGTTGCGCAGAAGCAAGCCCATTTGATTTAATGGAAATGGTAATGATAACGATACCCAAAACGATCCGATCTTCCGTGATCACCTCCCTGGCTAGTCATCAGGCCCTCAGACCAGAGTTGGGTAAAAATAGGAGTGTAATCGATTACACGATTACTGTGTAACAGACTAATAGGTAATTGTCAAAGCTTTGGATGTGAATCAAATGTAGTCTTCACAGATTTAAACTAATTTTTAGGTCATTTCAATTAGATCTAACTCTTCTGCAACGAATATGATGGGTAACTTGGGAAAAATCAGCCCTGATTACCATAAAATCACCCATCAAAAAAATGACGAAGTTTACTACCCCCATTTGCCCAACTCTGCTGCAGATCTGTCAAAGCCCAATAACAATGTTGTTTGTAACTTAAGCCAGAATGTTACACTTAAAAAACGATATGGTGTCCAATACCGTATCGTTTTTTCAGTGTAGCCGTAAAACTTGGTTTTTAAAAAATATTAAATGATGATCGGTTGTTTTACCTGTGCGAGTATATTATTGTTATCTAATAGGTAAATAAATAAATGAATGAATAAATAAATAGATTCTTTTCTTGAATGCAGCCAAACATCAGCATAGAAAGGAATATCAATTTTGAGCTGTGACTTTCTAATTTTGTCTTTTCAGTTTAAACCTTTTTTTCTCTCCCTTTTAAATCAAAACAATCTCTGTAACTTTTCAGAATTGATGGTGGTGTATCGAAAAATGATTTTGTGTGTCAATCTCTTGCTGATCATACAAAGCTTATGGTGGAAAGACCAATTTTTACTGATGTGTCTGTTCTAGGGGTCTGTTATATGGCTGGCCTTCATGCAGGTAATAATTTTGTATTTAAGTGTATTAAAATTTAAGTTTGTTTGAATTAAACCAAATATATACACTGCTGTGTAAGATTTTTTCGAAGGTCATGAATTCAATCTTATCTTTTCAGGAGTGTGGAAAAACAGGGATGAAATTCTAGAGCTAAGGAAAACAGATCGCATGTTTCATCCAAAACCAGTGAGCGCCAAATCAAATCTCATATTCTCTGAGTGGGAGCGAGCCATTTCTCGATTCACGAACTGGTATTCATGACATATTTACTTTTGTTAGTCCAATTTCAACTCTTATTTTTTTACCTCTATACTCTAAGTATTACAAATGTTCTATGTAACATTACATAAGTTTTTATGTAGATACTCTTTTTTTGTTGTATGATTTTATGTTTCACCTTTTTTGAGAAAAGATTACCGGTGACATTAAATGTTTCCTAATAAGCACACCAATTTTCTACTTTGAAGGCATTGGTGCATTGTAAAATATAAATTTGAAAAATTTTAGTCATCTCTTAAGTTATTGGCTCTGTTATTTTTATAATATTGATATCAGCCAAAATTGAAATTACTTGTGTTGATGCTGAGGTTAGAATTCTCGCATTTTTCGTATCGGGTTCTACCAGTAATGATCCCTGCTTCTGAAATGCAACAAAACACGTCCGTGAGCAATTATGGTTGGCAACTAGTTGAAACTCTGCTCTCACCAACAGCTCACCGAAGTGTTTCGATGCATTTCGGACGCAGTCACTGCTACTATTGTCGGAACTCGATACTCAAAATGTGTGAGCTTTAGTAGCATTCTTTCCTGAAAACAGTCGCATTGAAAATGCATTTATAATTGTAAAAGACAAGTGCAATGAGAGTATAGTCATTTTCACAAAGCCCCCTCCCTCCATTTGTGTTTAGAATTAAACTAATAAATTAATTTTCATTCCAAAGTTTCAGATTTTTGACAGCTGTTGAGCCATGTTGTTTTAGTCTTTTTGATTTTTATAAATAAAAACATATTATTTTACAGCTTGTTTGTTATTTACTCAAATTATTCAATTCCTACCATTTCCACTTTGAAAGATGAAAAGCTGATGAAGAATGCTAAAGAGCAATGAAATATAGAGCTTGACCCTTATTTTTTAAAACCATGCCCCATCAAACTTGTACAGCGAAAACTTTGCATAAGATTGGTAAAACAAATTGTCCTAGATTCCAGCTGACTGTTGAGCAAGAGTCTCATTATTGTTGAAAAAACCAGAGCGCTCTCTCTCTGCTGAATGTTCTTCATTTTTGTTCAAAAACTATACTGATAAAAATACATGCAACGTCTAGAGCATTTTGTTTTGTTTTTTCAACCTCATTCTTGGCAGCCTTCGAGACCGAAGGAGCATGGTGCTAAAATGAAAGGTTATGCTCTTTTTCAAAGACAGTGGTATTAGCTGCTCTACTGAGAGTCTTGCTTTTGCCAAGTGGCTACCAATCAGAGGCTGTTAGGCGCTCTTTTTTCTCTAATGCTTCCTCCATTCTATTTTTAGCACAGCTTTTTTTTTTCTCTGTGCAGGGATAATTGGTAGATAGTTGGGCAAATTGTTGTCTTCTGTTACACAGATAATTACCTTTCAGAAGTAATGGAAGTGAATTATATCAGTAATCAGTTGTGCCAATTTCAATGAACCTATAAATTTATCATATAAACAACAATTTGTTTCATCTTAACACATATTGGTTTCATTAAAATTGGTTAGCCTGACTGCTAAAATCCATCGCGATTACTTTTGAAAAGTGATCGATTACCATTTGCCTAACTCTCATAGTCCGTGATGAGTCACAACCAGGTGATTTATTTTACTCTTATCCTATCCACTTGTGAGGATTTTTCACTAGTCGTGATTTCTCTATGCCACTATTTCATCTCCCTTTTCCATCTTCCAAGGTTTGTTGTCCCCTTTGGAACAAGATCATTTCAAGCCATAGCAAGTAGCTGGAGCGGATAGGCTTACTTATTCTCATTCTCAGCAGCATACCTACGTCAGAAAAATGCAACGCCACGAAAGATTTTAAAAATTGCTGCTCATTCAATCCAATTTATACCTTTCAAATGCAGCCATTGGATTTTTCTTTTATTATTTCATTTCCATTTTGTCAGAATCTTGTATTTGTTCTTCTCGCAAGTGAAGACGATATTTTTCATGCAAATATTATTTCAATGTCTTTTATTGAAAACATTTCCATGAAGATATGTGACAAAACAAAGCTGTCAAAACAAATGATAATTTGAGCACCTAGATACCTTGGCGAACATAGATATAGTATGGCACTCTTTCCTCCTTACTATTTGCTTCCCTAGCTCTGATAAAGTAGTACTCATTATTTGTTTACTTTGCTAATTTCTGTTTTTCTTTTGTTTTTTCAACAACTAAACAATATAACTTGTAACCTTGGTCGGTCATAATCTGGTTTTCGAAACCTCAAATTCAAAACAATAGAGAGAATTGTACTTATCCTTTCTTTTCTATGGAAGGCGAAAAACAATTTATGAGAGGCTTGTTATTGACTGATTTTTAGATGATATCACAGCACTTAATAATCAATTCAATTTTTCCAGAAAATGTCAAGAAAGCTTATAGCTTCGGTTTCTTTACTGGAAACGTATGAAGTTTAAAATGTTTCACAAATGGAAATGGCATGCTGACGCCCGCGCCGCGCAGAGCGCTCAGAACAGAGATCTCGCGTCTTCGCTGTTTGTAAAACAATTTCATTTCTTTCCGTTTCCGGTATGGGAAGAGCCCGGCGGCTCTCTGATATTATTACAGCCTGGCTCTGATATTAACCGGAAACGCGATGTCTCGAAGAAAGTGCATCATACTTACTGTGGCAACGCTTTTTATATATCTAGTCGCTGAGATATCGCATCTTCGCTGTTTGTAGAAGTTTCATTTACTTCCGTTTCCGGTAAATGAATCGTGGAGAGAGCCTGGGACCAAATAATTATGTTGCGTCCTCACGGTCCCGCACGCAGATGATCGGTGAGCACTTACGGGGGGTATAATCTACACGCAAACATACTTACGTGCGCACCATCCAACGTCTTTCGGAGGACCGTCAAGCCGTAACATTATTTGGTCCCAAGGACCAAATAATGTTCGGTCCCGAGCGTAACTTACGTATGATCATGTGACCGTGCGTAGGCTCTCTGATAAGTGGAAACCGCACGCAAGATGCACGCAAATCAATGCTCGGGACCTAATAAGCCTAACTTAATTTGGTCCCTGGCTCTGATATTAACCGGAAACGCGATGTCTTGAAGAAAAGTCGCTGAGATCTCAGTGTCGCAATCGACTTGATTTCACCGGATATGGTTGCAATTTTCAAGGAAAATTAGTCGATGTATCCGTTTCCTGAGCCATAAGAGACCGGGAACGTTGTTTAATTTTGTGTAAAATCGGCAACGGCGCCGCGGGTCGCGACCGGCGACACCCATGCACCGCGGCGCACAGTGGATCGAGTCAATGGGTGGGGTCGGACATGAAAGATGTTACTAAAAATGCAAATTGTTCGTGTTTTTACGGTTATAAAATGCATTTTAAGGGAAGTTTCTAGCAGGAAATTTTACGATAAAACCAATAAAATTACTTTCAAACTTCTACATTCCATATTAACAAAGATACGCTACGTGCGGCCTCTCTAATTGAATGAAATACTTAAAATACAATTTTGTATGTTATCACAGTCTAAAAACAAATTATATGTAGTGATTCTAGCAGAAAATTTTACGGTAAAATCAATGAAACCACTTTCAAACTTCTACGCTGCGTATTATCAAAGATACACGCATTTAAAGTAGCTACGCCATGTCCAACTTCTCGCATTGACTCGCTCCACTGTGCGGCGGATCCGGACATCGCATCGCGCGGCTAATGAGGAAGGAGAAACCCCCCTCCAAACCCAAAAGAGAGGGGGGGGGAGAAAAAACGGCAACGTCGGCAACCCTGATAGAAACGTGACCGACGATAAGGATTTTTGACTCGTGGCTTCAATGTTTACATTTTGACGAGAGGGGCAATCATGACTATCATGGCATGAGATCAAAACATAAACAATAAATTAAAAATTGGAAACGGATCATTGACGTGTTAATCGTAAGCCCTTTGATAAGAGTGACATTTTGAAGAGGAAGAAAAATATGTGGGGCGAAAGCCGCAGGTCAGTTATGGAAACGGGAAGGGGGTGGGGGGAGTAGGTTTGTACTTAATTCTGTTGAATTTCACGGCTTATCAGTTTTCACGACTTCGACAAAGATCAGAGGAGGGGTAAGAGGGCTGATTGGTAATAACAGCTAATCGCCATTAATATATTGATGGATAAACATTAAACTTACGGTCTCGCATTCTCATTCTCAAGCGAACATTTTGCGATAGTGTGAAGGGGAGGGGAATGTTAAAAAATAATAAAACCACAAATTGGTGAAATAAACACAACAGATTTACATTAGAGTTACTCAGCTTTGGTTGAAATAGGACTATAGGCTTTACTTACTTCTCAGGCACCTGAAAAATAGCAAGTGCAATTTTTAGCTGACGTTCAACCAAGTTTTTATAATGAAAATTTTGGAGCACAATTCATCACCTCACCCAGTTCCGGTAAGTTTAAACTCAATATGAGGACCATTAGACATGGTTATTTTTAATTTTTTTCTTTCTCAGTGCATCTGGTAAAAATTTTCTCCTTTAGGTATTTTTTAAGGTAAGTAACAAAATTATACTTTGGCCGTGGCGCCAACTGTCCTAACCCTCTCCCTCCGGACCTTGAAATTTTGGGCAACCAAATTTGAAGCACGAAGATACACGCAGGGATCTGATAGCTCTAAAAAATAAATTCCCATTCTATTGGAAAGAAACATTTCATATAAAAAGTTGTGAAAGTTGTATTTATCAAAGTTCAGGAAAAGTTTAAAACTTTTAGAGAAAAAATTACAATGGACATTTTATTTTGCCTCCTTTTGAGATAAAAAAACTTTTCAGTGCAAGGTGAATTTTTTATTTCCTTGCTCGTTTTGACTCAATTTGTCATATTTTGCAGGCTGGCTGGAAATTCTGCTTGGGACAAAAAGATGCCTGAATTATTTGTAAAAAAAAAAAAAAGAGGGATGAATCTTGAAGGAATTTCTTCATTTTCAAATAATTTTTTTCTTCTTTTCTCCCCCCCCCCCTTAAACTCATTATTTAACTTGTATAGTTGACATGGATTTGCTAAAAGAATTTCTTTCTAAAATTGAAGCTTCATTTAACAGTGTATTCTCAACCAAATTCTTTTAATTCCTCAATTTTTCTCTGTACGTAGCAGCAATTTTTTATGCAAACTGAGGAATTCTGATACATCCATAATATAAAATTCTACTATGGCTATAATATTCGGGGAGGGGGAGGGGGTGTTGTGATACCTCTTTGTCTATCAGTGAGATGGGGTTAGCTTTTTCTCCCAATCAGCATAAGTCTTTCTTCCAATATCCATTTCGTTTGCCTCTTTTTTTTATTTTCTGCTCCTTTGCTTTTTTCTTGTCTCTTCCTTTTCTACATCTCACTTTTTCATCTTACCTACACTTCTATAATGGTCAACTTATTTTTGAAGCAAATAGTCTTCGATAATTTTTATACATAACAAAATTTTGAGTAGGTATCCACTTTCTTTTCCTTTTATTTTTTCTTTTAATAAGATATTAATTTTGAAACATTGTACCTCTTTAGTTAGTATCCATCATCCTAGTCCTCAAATCATTCTTAAAAAATATGTTTTCGTTCCATTAAATAAATTTAAATCCTTGTCTGAGTCGAAATAATTTTTTTTTCTGCAGAGCAAGGTTAAATTATTGGATGTGTCTGAACTGTGGAGGCCTGAAGCAGAATTTGCTTCAAAACCTGTGAGTAATTACCGAGACTACACAATTGATGAGGATGACCCAATTCAGCAGAGAGTACGCCAAACTTACGATGAAATGCACACGAATCAAACAGTAGACTTTGTTCAAGGTACTGTACACCTCATCATAAAAATGTTTTAAAAATACTTACGGTCCACTTAAAACTAAAAATCAAACTTTGTGAGAGAATAATCTTTTCCCAATTTTTTAAGGAATTGGATTAGTGAAATAAAAAACAGTAAGAACTGCGTCCAAATAAATAAAAAAAATAAAAATAAAAAGAAAGAAAAAGTGATAATAATATTAGAAGCAATAGTAAAGCCCAACCACCCAAAACATTAAGTATGGTTTGTTCAGGTGGAGTTTCATGGCAAATAGCTGAACTGGGAATAGAAAAAGTCTTCAAAGTTGAAATGCATTTTGACTTGCAGCATAGAGAATCTACGTTTGCAAAGGGGGTGGCAAAATTTTGCAGCCATTAGCACAAACCTTTAACGACAAATCATTCAGCACCCTTGCTACACTTAAAGCAGACTGAGAAAACTAGATGATTTCAAGTTTATGGCCAAGCTTTTGCTGCAGTCATTTCAAAGATGCAGACAGTCCGCACTTTCTCCTTTTTTTTCTTTTACAGGAACACCCAACAAATAAGAAATTAAAATTAAAATTAAAAAGTAACAAGTTTCATTTTTTTCATTGCAGCTAAAAGGAATAAATGGTTGAAATTTGATACTTTCAAGGCGACAATTTTTGAAGCTCTGACCAGACTGAATGAATTAGTGGATGAGAGCGACCCAGATGTTGATATTCCTAACATAGTGCACGCTTTTCAAACAGCTGAAAGAATTAGGAAAGATTTTCCGGACCAAGATTGGTTTCACTTAACTGGTCTAATCCATGATCTGGGCAAAGTAAGCTTATCTTATAAATTTTAATTCAAGAAAGTTTAGAGAAACGAAATGAGGCACATGAAACACAAAAATTAACCCTGTTATTTTTCATGAACACCTGAATTGTCATTAATTTCAGCAATTTTTCCATTAAAGTAAAAAAAGAATATATCTTAGTTTTACGAATTTCTATTTAGATATCTACATTGCTACAATGCAGCTTTGAACTTTCAACCAAGTTGCAAGGAAAGATTATGAAACACTTAATCGAGGAATTGGTGTGTATTATGAGTCATTTGCTTGCAAAGTAAAGTGGAACAGGAGCTAAGAAGACGGAAATATTCATTCAGGAAGAGACGCCCTTCCTAAACAAAACCAGCCCTTATTCCCTGTTTAAAGTGACATGGAAAATGTTCAAACAAACAGACAAATCTTCTTTAGTTTAAATTTTTATTTTAACAATTTTTTTACAAAAATGTATTTCTTAATCAAAAGTTATAAACTTGAGTTGTTGTGTACTTACAGCCCTGACTCGACAAAAATTCACATTTTCAGTATTTACCAAAATAAATGACCTCATGAATAGAATAGAAAAAAAATAAAATAAAAAATTTTGCTTCCACAAAAAAGATTGGGCAAATTTTTAGATATCTGCAACTATTTTAAAAATTCTAATAAATTTATTCATGGCTTTTAATTTAATTTTACCAAACTTCGATGCAAGAATGATTGGAGCATTTGAAAACTAAATATTCAAGCACAGCTCTGTAGGATATACTGATAGGTACTTCAGAAACAGTGGCTGCTTGTGCAATCTGGCACCTATGGATTCCCTCCGTTGAAACCTATGTAAAATGATTGATTTTTTGGCGAGGCACTGAGCTTCACCTACATTCGGTCTTTTTGCATAGGTTTAAATACCAAAAGAGCATGATTGCCAGATTGGACAAGCAGCTACCGCTTAGAAATTGCCCATTATTCTATCTTCTCTATCTAAGTATTTTGTTGTTTTTTAGAGACATAGGTAACACACTTCAAACCGTCATCTTAAACATCAGAAAACAGATAGACCACCTCGATTATTAGGTTGGATCTAAAAATTGCAGGGTAAATTAAAAGAGCTTTTCAAGTACCTTGTTCAACTTTCTCAAGTTTCAAGAGTGCTCAAGAACTTAGAATACAATTGAAAGTTTGGTATTTTTGCATTGTTTTGATTTTGCACAAAAGTGGGTCATAAAATCTGCCAGCTCTAAATAACTCCAGAAGCTAAAGAGTCACAAAGAAAGGGGGGCACAAAAATCTTGATCTGAAGTTTACAGTTTCCATTTTACCTCTCAGAGTCGGATTGTAACAAAAAACGTTCTCAGTATTTTATGATAAAAAATTACATTGGCAGTAATAAACTACAGATTTTAATTTTTGATGTTAATTCAAACCAAATAAATTTTTATTTTTCAGTATCAGGTTGATTATTCGTACTTCGTGATAATAAGAATTTGTTTGATCCTTGTTTTCAAAAAACTGAATTAAAATCAAAGCACCAAGCTTCTACACCTGAATTCCAACTCAAAATGAAAAATGGCAGACTTCTTCAAAATATTTGCCACTGCTTGTGTCATGCAACTTTAAAAAAGGACGTAGAAAGATTTTTCTCTAAAAGGACAATGGGATGTTTGTTTTTCTGTCTGGAAAAACAGAGACAAGAATCATTTAGTAGTTCTTTTTAGTTCCTCCTCTCTCTAATACAAGGGTCGTCTCAAAAGTAAGTATCTTTTTTTTTTTCTAAAAAAACTATTAACCCTAGGAAAATCTGAAAACAGTGTTGGACGCGTCGTATCTTCAGCTTCAAGACCCTTTATTTGGATTTACGTTATCTTTAAAATTGAACAAAAGGCGGCGATTTTACCGCAACCATCTCCCGTCACAGTGGGCCCAAAATTTTACGCAATCAAAGGTATCGTTTTTCAGACATGGGGAATCAATATTGCATAAAAAAACAAAAATGAGGTAAAAACTGTCAAAAACTGATAAAATGGCATCTAACTTTATTTTTTGATACAGTCTCCTACTTTATTCAGACATTTCTACATTTCTACATTTTTGATACATTTTACACCAGTTTCCTTATTCCATGAAGAGAGAACACTTAATCCTAGTTTGAGATCCTAATAATGATGTTCTTTTCTCATGGAATAAGGAAACTGGTGTAAAATGTATCAAAAATGTCTAAATAAAGTGAGACTGTGTCAAAAAATAAAGTTAGATGCCATTTTATCAGTTTTTGACGATTTTGTACCTCATTTTTGATCTCTTAGACAAAATTGATTCCCCATGTCTGAAAAACAATTCCTTTGATTGCGTAAAATTTTGGGTCCACTGTGACCGGAGATGGTCGCTGTAAAATCGCTGCCATTTGTTCAATTTTAGAGATAATGAAAATCCAAATAAAGGGTCTTGAAGCTGAAGATACGACGCATCTAACATTGTTTTTAGATTTTCTCTAGGGATAATAATTTTTTTTAGAAAAAAAAAAGATTTTTACTTTTGAGGGTTGTAAATTAAAAATTCTTCCAGCCTCTCTCAAAGTTTAAGAGGAGACAAAAATTTGGACTTTTTCTGTTAGCTTAAAAGTTCTCGGCAAGATCTAGCTTTTACCACCTGAATGAAACCGCAGATTAGATTAGGTTACTCGATCATCTCAAAAAATTGTTTGTTTATTTTGATGTTTTTGTACCTAGTTGCCATGCACTTGCATCATTTTTATAAATGAATAGGTAATTCTTAATTTTTTTAAATGAAAATACAAGATTGAAAAATCATCTCCTTACAGGTGATGGTATTCTATGGTGAACCACAATGGGCCGTAGTAGGTGACACGTTTCCTGTTGGATGTAATTGGGGACCTTCCATAGTGTACAGGCAAACAAGTTTCAAAAACAATAAAGATGGTCAAAATCACTTGTACAAGTGAGTACTTTATGGTAAATAATTATTACTTTGTGGATTATTCATTCAAAACCTGATGTATCTTTACTTAACTTAAGAACAGATCAATAGTTTGAAACAAGTAATTAATTTGGACCAAACATCTTTATAGTAAAGTTTGTAAGTACAAGCGTATACATGGTGTCCAACTCACCAGGTCTCCACTCTATTTTGGATAAGCATAAGTAATCGCTTTGAATTTTTTGTATTTTAACTCTTAACTATTTTACGTAGTAGAACGTAGAAAGAGAAGAGAAGAAGAAAGAGAAGAAAGAGAAGAAAGAGAAGTAATTGCTTTGAATTTTTTGTATTTTAACTCTTAACTATTGAGAAAAAAATATATATAAATACATAAATGTGAATGGTGATAAACCTTAATGTTTGAAATATCTTAATGAGGGCGAATAACACCATGAAATTTTAGTATCTGTAAAAGGAAAACACAAGTTGTAAGTTTTGCGATTAACGCAATGAGAAGTGATTTGGAATTTTTACATTTATAAGAGTTTGAATTGTGAGTTTGCAATTAACACAAAGAGAATCTGGGTGACTAACGCTGATGTGATGTTATAATTTTAGAAATAGAGATTAAGTAAGAAACTTTGCAGGGCGATTAACGCCAAAGTTTAGAAATACGACAATTAATGTCATGAGATTGATAGCAAGCAGGGCGATTATTAGAAAAATGAGTAAGTACATACTTCATCACCTTTATGAGAAAAATTATTAGGAAAAAAAAAAAATGATCTTTTAAGGGGAATATGTTAGGTTGGAGCTTAATGTGTAATGCATCATGTAGGGAACACTGGAAAATAGGCTTACACTGCATAACCGGCGACTACCGCGGAGTCACAGTTCAAATTACTCAGGTAATCAGCACGTGAATTGGTTATTAGACAGGGGTTGCACCAACCATATTGTAAATAGCAATTTATAATTTAGAAAATATGTTGCTCTCAAAGAACCAGTAAATGTTGGAACAGGTGATGGTACAATTCAAAAGTCGACAAAAGTTGGTCAGATTAATACCTCTTTTCTAGCATATTGTCAAAAAAAAATGTTCAAATTCCAAATGCTTATTTCATAAAAGAAATAGATCTCATACTAAATCTTTTCCTTCATTCTCTGTTTCAGTACCAAGTATGGAATGTACTCGCCAAACTGTGGATTAGAAAATGTTCTAATGTCATGGGGCCATGATGAATATTTATACCAAGTTTTAAGGCATAATAACACCACCCTCCCTAAGGAAGCTTTGCAAATGATCAGGTAATGTTTTGACCAAAAAAACTAGAATTCAGGTTTATAATGTTTTGTGAAGAGAATAGCTCAATAATTTTAATGGATGAGTCACAATGGGGATGTTGCAAGGGTCGGAATTTCGGTGTTTTGACTTGAAAAATCAAATCCGTACCAAAAATGAGGAATATGTGTTCTTTCCTTTTTCTTCTAAGTTGCTCCGTTGCGGAATTATAAAACACTGAAATTTTGCCCCGTTTGAAATGGAGCCTTTTGGCGGGAACCGAGCATGAGCCGACCTGTGACGTCAGGGTTCGGATCGCCTCCCAGCGAGCCGCGTGGAGTTGCGAGCGGCCGATACCGTATCCCTCTTTTCACGCGTTTTCCTCCGAAACGGTCGGTTTGGCGTAAAAATTGAAGAGAGTCGAATTTGAAGAACATTAATTTTCCGATCTGTATGTTGGATTAAAATGTCATTTCGATAACCTATGAACGGAATTAAAGCAAAATATTGCAAAAGAGTAGCTACTTTCTATATCGCTCATTGGGATTTTTCTTTCATACATGGTATCCTGGTCGATTCAACGTGAGGCAGTGATGAGAAAATATGTAAGGAGTCGATTGCAAATTTTGCATTCTTTCATTTTGTTCCTTAGCATTTTCCACCTTCGATCAAAAATAAGCGAGATTGACTGAAAAAATGTATGAAAATGACGAATGCTCCGATGAATCTCCAGAGTTCCCGATTTTCGCGTTCATCCAGTTACCGAGTCGACTAAATGATTTAAGGAATTATAAAAGCAGTCATCTGAGAGGAAATTTAGTGTTCTTTAAATTTGATAAGAAGCATTTTTCTTGTATGATGAAGTCCATTCGAGCTATTTGATATTTTCGACAAAGAGATAGCTTTATTCGATCAAAATAACGCATCATTAAATTCAGCAGTTAGCTTGCAGATCATTGATTATTTCGATTACGACGCATCCAACGCGAAAAATGCTTCTTATTAATTTTAAAGAACGCTAAATTTCCTATCAGATGGCTACTTTTAAAATTCCTTAAATCATTCAGTCGACTCGGTAACTGGATGAACACGAAAATCGGGAACTCGGGAGATTCATCGGAGCATTCGTTATTTTCATACATTCTTTCAGTCAATCTCGCTTATTTTTGATCGGAGGTGGAAAATGCTAAGGAACAAAATGAAAGAACGCAAAATTTGCTATCGACTCCTTACATATTTTCTCATCACTGCCTCACGTTGATCGACCAGGATACCATGTATGAAAGAAAAATCCCAATGAGCGATATAGAAAGTAGCTACTCTTTTGCAATATTTTGCTTTAATTCCGTTCATAGGTTATCGAAATGACATTTTAATCCAACATACAGATCGGAAAATTAACGTTCTTCAAATTCGACTCTCTTCAATTTTTACGCCAAACCGACCGTTTCGGAGGAAAACGTGTGAAAAGAGGGATACGGTATCGGCCGCCCGCAACTCCACGCGGCTCGCTGGGAGGCGATCCGAACCCTGACGTCACAGGTCGGCTCATGCTCGGTTCCCGCCAAAAGGCTCCGTTTCAAATATTTGAAATTTTGTCCAACTTTGAGCCCATTTTTCTTGGCGTTCCCGCCACTTAGAAGTAAAAAGAAAAAATACGGGGTCAATAATTTTTCTTCTAGTTTCATTATCTGGAATAAAAAAAAATCGTGCAACATCCCCATTCATACCCGAAAGTAATGAATGCAGTTTCAGAATTTTTTTGTTTTCATTTTCAACATAACTTCAAAGCTCTCCCTTAAACTTGGTTTTGCATAATGAAACTGTTGGTGAAAATGTTGCAGATTTCACTCTTTCTATCCATGGCACACAGCAGGTGACTATGAATACCTTTGTAATGAAGGTGATAACGTGATGAAAGAATGGGTCAAACGATTCAAGTGAGTATCCAAAATTTATGGAAAGAAACTTGCGATAGTTGTCTTTTGCTCTGAATTAGTCCTTTCTGTAAACAAACAATGAATTAAAGTTCTACTGAATTTTGAACTTTCGAGCTTTAGTGCACAAGTTTTTTACAATGATTTTCAAGCGGAACAGAGCAAAAAGTTATAGCACAGACCTACTTTGTCGTAGTAGTCAAGAACTCTGAGGTTCATTCACAAGTTGCAAACATTGTACACCTTTAATGCTCTCCTGCAAAACACCAACACAAGAGAGATTGGCGATCTCTTCTAAAACGTTTCAGTCACACAAAGAATTTTTTGGGAGAGACAAAACCAAATACATTCAATTGGATTCCAACAAAAAGAAAATAAAAAATGTACAATCTTTATAATATGTAAATGGACTCAGAGTAATTTTACCGAGTACAGCAGTATTGATTCAGATCAATACTTTTGATCCTCAATTCACTCACGCTGCAAAAAACAGTGGATAAAAAATTCAGCTTAAATTTATATCTCACAGCCACATTAATTTGGTATGAGATGTAGAGGGATCACATCAGAACATCTTTACCTGTTTGCTGTCCATGGGTAACTCAAAGTGCGCCGAGCCTCCACTTTTAGGGTTGGGCGTAATGTATAAACAGATCCAGGTTTTCTAAAACAGGGGGGCGAGTTTTTAGTTACAGAGTGTACATTGTGGGATTTTTTAGAGGGATCTGGGCCCTAGGCAGACCGCAGAGAACAAAAGGAGTTCCGAGGCCCTCTTCTGGAAAATTTTGAAAAAGTCGCTTCTTTCCAGGACACAAATTTAATCTATTTCAGCCAGAAAAATCTTGAAAGGTCTCCTCCAACCAAGACGGGGAAATTTTGGTAAAGATTGCCTCTCTAAAACCTTCTCTTTAGCTATTTCAGCAAGAGAACTACTTTAAATTTTCCATGAAAAAGGATGGGCAAACTTCAGAAAAAAATGCTTTTCTGAAATCACATGAAAGGGCAAAATAAACAGAAAAAAATATGGAAAGCAGTAATGAGCCAATAGTAAAAGTTACAGTAAAAGTTATAGAAATGTTGGCTCCAATATACAGTAAAAGCTCGCTGTGTCGGACGCTCAGTTACTCGGATTTTTCGCTGAGTCGGATTTTTTTCCCGGTCCCTTGAATTGCCCCATAAGACCAATGTAAAAAACGTCGGCATAAGTCGGATTTTTCAGAGTCGGAATTTCGCTTGTCTCGGATTTTTTTCCGGTCCCGAGATGACTTTTTTTTTTTGGAGTCGGACAAAATTGCAGATAAACGAATAAAAGAACCCAAGAACAGATTGCCGAGTTCAAATTTTTGTTTGCGTGTTCATGTCATATATCAAACCAGCCGACCCACCTTTCATCTCTACCACACGCCGACTTCGTAGCGGGGCAGTGAGTGTCGTGAGTGATGCGTCGCGCGTCGTCGTGATAACACTGCAAGGACCCCGAAGAGAGTTTCCAATACGATCGGCATTTAATTAAAGACGACTCCATGCCACAAGGCCAAAAAAATGTTGAGTCCTCGCTAAGTCGCTAAGCAAGAGGTACGTGCTATGTAAAACGTACGGTCGGCAAACGTTCGCTCAACATTGAGGTTATGTAGCACTCCTCGTACACCCTTCGCAAGTCTCGGACGTAAAAGACTTCGAGGATTAGAAGTCTTTTGGTCCCGGAAAGGACCGACTTTTTTGGGCCCAGCAGTGTTGCCATGGTGGCATCATTATGCTAGCCGGAAACGGAAGACGAAATACGACAGGGTGACAAGATGAGGAAACTGATCGGAAACAAAGGAAGAATGGCACGCAACACCAAAGTCTTGGCGCGACACGGCACACTTGGACACTTAGGAGAAGAAAAAGGGGGGGGGGATCGGTGAAAAGTAAACAAAAAAAATGCAGAGTTCAGCAGACCAGATGATTCATCATCGACACGAGAAAATCTCTTGCGTCGGTGTGATTTTGTGATACCTCCCCCCTCTCCTTCATACTAGATGCTGCGTCCGAAAAGACCAATTCCTTCAGACACCTCCAGCGCGAGCGCCAACCAGACTCAGCCGCTCGCTGTCGTGCTCGTGGCGCCGGTTCAGCGGCAGGCGGCCCGCGGCAGTCATCGTGTCGCAACGAAGAATCTCTATTGCTTCGCGGTAAAATCGATAGTACACCCCTCGGGAGTTTGTTTAGTTAAGCGGCAAAACCTCTTTTCCCACATCCGAGTTGCTGACACAAATGTTGGGTACGAAATCGCCAAGAAAATACTGGTTTTTTCGGGAAACTTCGCGCTGAGTCGGATTTTTTGGGGGAAAATCCGACTCAGACGTAATTTTCATGAGTCGGACTTTCGTTAAGTCGGACAAATGCCGTGGTCCGAAGACGATCCGACACATCGAGCTTTTACTGTATCCATAAACAGTCAAAACCAGTCATGATAGACAATTCTAACCCTTGATGAAAAATTTTGTGGACGGTTTACATTGGAATTTGAAAATTTCAAGGTCCATGGTGCTATTGTTTCGGAGATCCCTCTGACCATAATTTTTTCATGTGATTTCAAGCTCATTTTACCACTCATCTTTCTAAACTTTGCAAAAAATTTGGAAATTATTGTTTTTGAACGCAACCCAAGGGTCATTGAAGTTGGATTGCTTTTCCACTCAATAGAATTCACAGAATTTTTTTTTTCAATTTTTCAGCAAATATGATCTGTACACTAAAGGATCAGAAATACCAAACATAGAGGAGCTGACACCTTACTATCAATCGTTAGTGGATAAATTTATTCCTGGAGTTCTTTCTTGGTAAATAGCTTGGCAAGTGGATGGCATTGGTGCAACAAGTATTTAAACCTCTGACAGTATTAACAATGTCCGATAAAATCAAAACATTGATGGATCAGTCTGAGGTAACTACAGTTTATAAGGCAGTTGGTAGTCAAGGAAACATTTCTCTTTAGATTTGGTGCCTTGATTTCCTTAATATTTATGATTGGTTTTGTTCAAAAATTTTAGGGTGGAATAAAAAAAAAAATATTCGTCAAATTTGTTTCTGAACCTCTGATAGAGTGTGAACTTAAAACATCAAGTAAAATGTACCTTGTATTTAAGAATTATTATTATTAAATATTTACTTTTGTTTGTCATGTTTATGTTGTTATCTATGTGCAAATAAATAATAAATATGATAGGTACATTGGAAAAAGTAGTTGCATATTAATTACAGACAAATTATTGCACTGTGAGGTCTTAGAAATAAGAAAATTAAATATTGATGAGGCAATTAATGCTGACCTGAATCAGGAACTGATGACAAAAGAATCCACTCGTGAGCCATCAAACTTCTTCCTGATGTGTTCAATCTTCGACATCATTAACAACAGGTGTGCACTGTGAAGAAGAAGAAAAAAAAGAATAAATCAGAAGAAAAGGGAAACTAAGTAAAGTAAAAATTAATTTTGACCAAGATGCAAGTGTCAAAAAAAGGAGATATTTGGTAGGTATACACTCTGTACTTCATAGCAGGGGTTGAACAACAAGATGTTTTGATTCAGTTCACTGTTGGAAGCTGGGAATATACATGGATGTGTGGCAGTTATTTCAAGGGTTAGTCCCGCAATTACCCTGGCCACATGGCCACAAATTAGGGGCTGTGCGTGGAGGCGTCCATCAGACAGGAGGGAAAGGTTTAACTATCTACGGATCAGATAATAAACCTTTTAAGCCCAGTCAACTTAAAAAAAAAAAAAAAAAAAAAAATTAAGTATATAATTAGTAATTACTATGCGTTAGATTTAAACGGATAAACTGATACGAGGGGCGTTCAATAAGTAAGTTCACCCCCCCCTCTAAAATCCACAATAATTGACCAAATCAACCCAACTTTAGACGAAAATCTTTGTTAGGATATAATGAATCCAGCTATCCAAAGTTCAGAACAATCTGTTAAAATGCGGCCACACACGGGCCTAGAATGCACGCAGCGGCGCGGGTCGCTTCTGCCACCTCGGCCGGATTATAGAAGTAGCGTGCTGATTTGGAAAGCTTCTCTTTCAATGCTCACACATATAATGACAAATTCTCAATGGATCAGTGCAACAGATAGGAAAAGAAACGCATCTAATCTTTGACAGTTTGTCCTTTATTCCCTGTTAACCTGTTTTTATTAACCGGTAGATTGATAAAAAATCAAGCACAAAATAAAAGGCAGCCGTGAAAAGGGCATAAGTGAGACCCAGTAAATAATACTTACAAAATATTCAACATAGCACAGTTGCTTATTTTCAGTGTGGATCATGAACTGAAAACACAGGAGGCCCTCACTGTCTGTTCGTATGGAAACTTTGTCGGAAACGGATAAGGGTTTGAGCATTGGTTTTATTTGAGTGTACTTGTACCTGCCACGAGACGTATCATGACATTGAAAAACTTCCACCATCTCACTATTTTTACTGATCTTCACCTGAAGAGAAAATAATAAGTTATCAGTTATACAGGGAGAAAAAAACAACAAAAAAACAAGAAAAGTCTTCCCTTGACAAGGCACAACACCAGGAACATAATTTCAAATTTTTCTAGGGGAGGGGGGGGGGGAGTCTGATCCAACAACCCAAAAAAAGACCCTACCAGTTAAAATAATGCAAATTAATGTAAGGCAGGGTAGTGCTGCTCCTTCTTTTAGCCAAAAGAATCAATTATTTTATAATCGTGACTGTTCGATACAGAAATGTGACTGTTGAATAAAATCCCCCCCCCCCCAAGAAGAATAAGACAACATAAAATAAAAATAAATAAATAGGTAAACAAATAAATTAAAATAAAACAAAAAAATAAAAATAAAAAAATGGTAAGTCAAGAGTCAATGGTAAGTATGCTTGCGGCTAAATTATTTAATAAGTTGCCAGAAAAATAAAAAAAATAGATTGCTGACAACTGATTATAACAAATTTTGAAAGGCTCCAACTAGGCAAAGCTCACTACTCGGTCAATGAATATTTGGAAGACAACTTATGATGTAAGTTCTCCTCTTGTAATTTCCTTTACTTTTTAGCATCTCCCAGCGCACGATCTTACTTGCCTTGTACAGTAACACTGGTTGTTTCTTGCAGGCCTACAGAATCTTTCACGACCTCTGAATTCTCCTGCAATCCCAAAATTTGTTTGCCAACTCTGTTTTGCACCAACTCTGTTTTGCCACGCTTTTCGCAAAAAGGTCAACTTTACCAACCGATGAAATTTTAACTCAAAATCAGTACGCTTGATGATATTTTGGCTAAGAACCAACATAGATGAAAAAATGTCATTCTCAAATCGACATGAATCGCATTAATGAGCAGCAGAGTCGTGCTTTTTGGCAAAAATGCCAAAAAAAAATTAATCGTCAAAAATTTGTTTGCCACAAAATTCCTAACTTTGCCACACCGTTCACGCAATCCTGGAATCATCAGATCGAGAACATTCTGCAGGCCTGGTTCCTTGTACTAAATCAGATAGATAGATATATAAATGAGTACTGCGGAATCGAGCTTTGTTGGTGCTAGGGAAACTTCCATCTAATGTAATATCTGGTTAACACCAAATCCCAAATTCATGAAAAAGTTATCTAAGTAGAGCTCGTTCTCACAGAGACTAGATAAGGTTCTTCAACTTACATTACATTCAGTCCAATTCCCGATTGTTTTAATTCTAAAGTAAGGAGGATCCGGAGACATGAAAATTTCAACAAATTCAGAGGAGGAGTCCAAGTCACATATATCTTCGTATAAACTTTGAGATCTCAGAATTAGTTTATTCAGAACGTGCGAGGGTGGAAGATCAAAATCCAATAATTCAAAAGCTTCCATTGTTTTTAAAGAGCAGTCTGTGATGTACCCCTCTTCTTCCAATCTGTGAAGGAAGTAAAAAAAAAAAAAAGATGAAACTGAAATACTAACAGCAATTACAATGAATACTTGCAAAAATCAAAAAAATAAAATAATGAAGTCACATGATAGATTAGTAGGGGCTAGAATAGAAGAAGAAGCTTGTTTATGGTAATTACAAATAATAAATTGAGTGTCCCTGTAAACCAAGTAGGTTTTATTATCCAATTTAAAGACTACAGCAAATAAATTATAGACGGAAAAAAAAAACTTTGTGATAGCAGAAGTAAAGTCCGGCCGCTCATTAGAAAAATGAAGATCAGCAATAGCTACCTCAAATGGCTGTCCACAAGTCACAATGACAAGTCATCACTGAATCTTCTGACGCAGTTAAGTCAAAATCTCATTTCGGAGAGAATTTCACAAGATTCAGCTTGTTTTCGGACCTGAAATTCCGCTCATTTAAAATTTGAATCACGTATGGTTAAAAGGATCCTGCAGAATACAGGGAATATGCCACATTTAATTGTTATTCACATCTTACATGAATAAAACGAGGAAAGCTAATGTCCCCCAGGACAAAAGTCCTGTTGGTAACCAGAGATTTTCTTTCTGAAATTTGTTTTTTAAAACGTGTAAACGATAAATTCTAGCTAGAAATCAGTTTTAAATGATGTCATTCATAATTTGCAAGCAAAGTTGCATTAATTAGTTCAGATTTTTATCATAAAAAATGATAGAGCAACTTTTGATGACGGAAGTTTTCTTGATGTCCTGTCAGTAATCACAATTTAAGTCAATTTGATAAAAATCGGTAAGTTTAAAGACAAAGTCAATTAAATCAACTAAAAACGTGAAATGGTCCCTTCACTATCCCCAAAAATTAAACCCAACTATTGCTCCAAACGGCAACTACTTACTTACTCACCTGGTTTTGCACAGTTGGAAACAATGTCCTGTCAGGAGCCTCTCTTAACGTTAACATTGCCCATGGAAAGGAAACTTGCGTAAGAAAGCTAAACTCATCTGCGAAACTGCTCTAAAAGTGATGTTAATCATGCAAAAGTAACGATTATATACCAATTAGTATTTACTCAAGTATGTTATTTTCTTTGAAATTTTTGTGACTCAATTCAACCAAATTGAGATTTTGACCCAGTTTCCAGTGTCAACTACAGAGAGAACAGACAGCAAATGGACTGCAGGGCTGCACATCTCTCATCCTCTACTTTTATTCAATCGCAACTTGTATTTTGGGGTTACAGTACCTTTAAGACCTCACGAAAAAAGATAAAGGAAGAAGTAAGTAAGACCCTTACAAAACTTGCAATGGAGATCCATTGTTTTTGTACTTCAACTTCACCGCAGTATTCGCGCCAGGAGTTGAAGAGATTCCATCAAATATCGTCAAACATTCTATCAAAGTTGAAAGGTTCACTCTAAAAATAACTGGATCCGGATCTTCATTGACTATATATTCCTGAGGAAAGATAGAAATTATAAATGAATGAAAACAGAAAATCTACAAGTCAGTAACAGCCCTTCATTGGCGGATCCAGCCCTCGTGAACAGAGG
Organism: Trialeurodes vaporariorum; assembly: GCA_011764245.1. Lineage (NCBI taxonomy): Eukaryota > Metazoa > Arthropoda > Insecta > Hemiptera > Aleyrodidae > Trialeurodes > Trialeurodes vaporariorum. The sequence goes on along the minus strand of VMOF01000024.1, from coordinate 20,697,482 downwards.
GGGGGGGGCGTGGGATTTTTACCTGTAAGCGACCTCCTTGTTGTTTTTCTCCGTTTGTTTCCCCCTTCCTTCCCTCTTTTCCTCCTTTTTGGGCCGAACAAGGGGGCACCCCCCCCCCCCCCAGTACCCGCCAATGCAGCCCTTGAAGTGACAAGACAAAAAAATGCATTACCTACTTACAATTGAGCCTTTGGGGCGGTCATTCCCATTAAGCCAAGATCTGGTAAAATTACAATGAAGTAAATTGAACCATCACCAGTTTGTTGGATTCAGTAAGGATCAAAGGGTCAATCAGATTTTGATAAAAGAGCAAAAAGGAAAGATTTTGATGACAGAATGACCAATTTGGGTTGGCTTGCTGATAGAGTTAGAGTAATTTCGGCAGCAAATTTTCCCATTCTAAATAGAATGAGCAACAATCAGTATTCTAACACAAATTAATTTGTGTGCAAGAAATGATGAAACTGTCTGTCTCATACAAAATGGTTGGATACAATTCTGATTGAAGACTTTTTAATTAGAAACTTTCGAGATAAGCTGGAAATTGGACGCCAATTCTGCTTAAAATAAACAAGACCTCTACTGATCACGTTGAAATTAATTCTTGGGAATCAATGAAACTATGACGTTTTTCAGAGTAACTAAGGAGTCAGTAATCAAGTGAAGAAACAAAATGAAACTGTCCTATCAATTTACCTCAAAAACATCCGCACAGACAAAAGCACTTGCTTGTATACATCTGGAATCTTCGACAACCATTTTTATACCGTTTTCGGAAGCAAAGCAGGTGGCGGTCTGAAACGAAAGAAAATTAATTTATGAGAATCTCCCTTAGCTTACTTACAAGTGGACAACTAGACAGTTAATCACCTACAGCTGACTTCAAGAAAAGGGTTTGCTTCGTCTAACAGATTTGTCAAATAAATTTCTCTGAACAAGTCGCTTGAAGAATTCATTTAAAACTTGAATCTGTTCAAGCTTAATTAGTTCACAGTAACAGGGGACCGGTCGTACATTAGCTAATTTTTTTTTTTTTTTTTTTTTTTCTTCTTTTTTTCTTTTTGCAAAGAATTGTTTCATTCTTTTTTTTAACCAGAAAGCCAATAACAAGCCATTAAGTTGACTTAGCGGATAACAATTGACTTAGCCGTATTTGCCAGTTACAAAATCAGCAGATTTCACTTTCGATGGTTGATTCTTGGATAAAATGCTAGAGAATAACCATAAGCACTATTAAAGTGGTCCCAAATCAATCTGTATTTCCAGGATAAAACTGATTGAAAATGCTCTTTCATGACTTAAATCCTTGTCAACATTTTGGTTCAGTTTTTGACATGCTTGTATGACAGCCACAGAAGGCAGTGCCTCCAAAATGCACCGTACGCTAGAGCAGAGCCAATATGAGTAACGGGTTTTGACAAAGAGCGGTGCCTGCTTCTGAACTGCATCAAAGCACGTCGGTGAGCGGTTAATTAGCAACGAGTCGAGACTCTGCGCAAACCAACTGCTCATCAATGCGTTTTCATGTAGTTCGGAAGGAGGCAACCCTACTTGTAAGAACCCGATACTCAAAGTTTAGTTCTGCTCTAGGATGAAAGTGTAGTGTGAAGAAACAGCATATCAATTATACTGTCAAAAGTTATTTACGAGCAAAAAAAGCAGTGAAGCAGCACCAACATAAAGCGATGTGCTAAGAACATTGGTACACCTCAGTTTTGCTCGACTCATCTAAGGATATCGCCCAAGTCGATTCCATTAGTCCAAGTGGACTGAACCACTTGTGGGGTAGGTGGTGCCAAAATGAAGTGATGAACTTATAACCAACACCAGTCAGCTTGGCTTACTGCCATAGGACGCAAAGTATCTTAGTGGATTTGTTTAGTCGACTCCATCGCTTATTATCAGCTACCAGTCTGGCGACAAAATTCATCGCATTCCCCCTGGAGTTCTGAGAGCTACAAAAAAAGTCAATTCTCCAGGAGCCAATCTGTCCCATTTTCGACACCTCCGCATTAGAACTTGGACAAGGTTTGGACAAACCCAAGCATAGAATAAGGACAGAACAGAAGCAAAACTGCGACCCGTTTTGAGTCGCGCTGTCGGTCATGACAGGCTGGTTAGAACAGTGGTACAGTACAGCTCGTTTCTCAAAAGAAGGCCGATGCCGGATCATGCGGCTCGCTGCACAAAGACATACTTGCATTCTTGCACAAATGTAGAAACGCAAACTCATTTCTGCGCAGTAAACAAACCCATCTATCATCAGCCAACTTTCGTGAAACGTTTGTCTAACTCGAACCTCCACTGGGACGAGGCAATACCGAGAATCGCCTGACTACGAATTTTATCCGTGCAAAAGTCAAATCAGAAACGGTTACAGATACGACAAGATGCGAATCCATCGCATCGGTTGAAAAAAAAATATAAGTACACAGTCTTACGTAGAAGGAATGGATCCAGGAATTCATCTGTCGTACAAACTGAGTGCCTTTAATTGTAGTCAAGTTTTGTTGATATGAGTCCGTAACTTTGATGACATCGACTTAGTGCGTACAAAAGACCTCTAGCATGTAACTGGTTTGAGTCATTCCCTTGACTGCAAAATGGCGAATCAAACAACTTTGAACACGGCTACCATCCTCCACACACTTACCAGCAAAAGGCAATCAGAGCAACCCATTGTCTCTTATGAAAGTTTCGCTTCTGTTCCTTCCTTTTATTTATTCTATGACCCGAGTCCTCACCGACCATCGTAAACATTGTCTCTAAATCAATCTGAATCTGGAGACAAACTATGAAGAATGGGGAACACTGAAGAACCATCTCATCGAATGGACATAAAATAACATTTCAAGATGATTGATAGTAATGAATTGGAGATAAGAATATTCTTACCTCCTGAAAACTGACAGCTTTAAGGACTTTAGATAAATTCGCAACATTGTCAACTTTGGCAAGTAACATATACTTTTCATTCCTGATTGTATTCTTGGGATCCAATAGGTGGGCCATTATCAGAATTAGGAAAACGATAATTCTCAGCACACAACAGCAGATAGCGGCGTTAGAGGATAAAAACTTGATGTTAATTTACTCGTCGACAATTCTCTTTTCTGGCACATTTTTAATTTTCACGCTCGTCGATGGAAAACATAACCTAAATGCTGTTGTTTACATTTTTCATTTCTTCGTAATGCATCATGGTACAATTTTGGCGCGGTGTTTAAACGGGTAACTTTTAAAAGTTCAGCGATGCTTCAAACGCGATTATTTTGATTTGAAAATGGCTATTATACAGTGAGTAATCTTCATTTAATTTCACGGCCTTATACGCCCTAAACAGCTGATACTTTGATCATTAGTTTATTTTATTCATTAAGATGCTTCGTTATGCTTCGATAAACACCTTGAAAATAAAACTTGTTGTTAAGAGTAATTTTCGCCTTAGTCGATCACTTCAACAACAAAAATATAATGATGCGCATCAATAATTATAATGAATGATAATGATTGATTAGAGATAGACCTATGCGCTAAAAATTTTATTTTCAAGACAATGGTTAGAACTCCGGTTGTCCATCGCTGCGTTGAGGAAAATCATCAATTTGTCATCAGATAAAAATTGAAAATTTACCTAAAAATTCCATGAATAAGAGCAAATTTGATATTATAAACATTGTTTTGTTTTGTGCATCAGACGAAGACTTTGGCATCACATCTAATGGGTTACAACACAAGAAGCACATCTCACACCTTGCTTCAAAATTCTGACTAATAGCAGTGGTAGCAAATCAGGGTAGCAACCCCCCCCCCCCCCCCCCCCCGCGCAAGTAGGTAGCGGTTCATGCAATCTGGAGACCGAGCTATTTTAAAAATATCGATTCTACATAAAACACGATGCCTCACCAACTGAGATGATTACTTTAAATACGTTTAAATCAAGCTTTCTATAGTGTCCTTGGTCCTTTCCGGCACGCAATTTGGGATTTGAGTTATTTTGACATTTTATTAATTTTTTCAAAAGGACAATTTTCTAAGAACTTTAATGGGTCACTCAACTTTCTTAAAGTGTCCATTTAAATCCCATTGAATCCCATGTTAAATTAAGTGGGACACACGTGTTCCACCGCCCCTGAAAGGGTTAAATGGAGAAAATCCATTGTTGCCACATTGCACCAGCTGCAACTGCCACCCCCTCCCCTTGATTTTTTATTGACTTATTTGATTTCATATCCACCAGATTCTTCGGCTTGGATTTCTGTCAACATAAAGCTTGAGGGTGACCCGATGGCAAACAGCAAAATAATGGTTCTGACTCCACAAAATTCTTCAATCACACCTTAAAACTCTTCACACCAAAGCTTCACACAGAGAAACAAAGGTTTATAGGTTTATATGTAGATATTTCAGGTACCTAGGTATAAAAAGTAATTTTACGGCTTAAATTCAAACACAGCGCCTCACTAAAGAGTTGGTTACTTTGCATACGTTCAAATGGAGGGAATCTATTGCTGCGGCCCCTCCCCTCGATTTGTAAGTGACTTTTTGTTTCCACACCCAATAATAAATATACAATCTTTATTTATATAAAAAAAAAAAAAAAAATCATGATAAAATGAAAAATTGCGTCTCAGCTTCGTCCGTTTTAATACCTAACTTTATTTATTTATTTCTTTACTTAGAAGAAACTTAAATTGAGTCCCTGACAGGCAAAATCATTGCAGAAAAAGAAAGAACACTGGGAAAAATAAATGCAAGTATATTTAAAATATATTTTAAGAAAACAAAATAAAGCAACATTTCCATAGAAAACTTAACATTGGTTGAACAGTATACATCCTTGAAATTTACATTAAAGGCAAGAACTATCCTCAGTGTTCTGAAACAGGTTTGATATGCCGCTACATCGCCCTAAATCAATCTTTTGTGAGACATAAATTTTTTAAATAGGTACTTAATTAAACATTTGTGACTTAGGTATACTTTAAACTCTGGTGGGAGGTTGCGAAATATTATTTTTCAAATTTTGAAACTTCTTTTGTTTTGGTTGAAAGTTAAAATTACAAAGCTTGCTGAGTTATCAATTAGGCAGTCCTGAACATGCCTGAATGTTGAGTTGAACATGACGAGATTTCCATCCGCAAGATGGTGCCACCAGTCAGTTTTCTCAATTTTGAGGTTGTCGAGAGTTTTTTATAAAATGACAACTTATGGATGATTTATTTGATTGTCAGGACCTCTGCTATTTTTTATGGATTTTTTTAGCTATAGATATGGGCATAGCTACAAAGTATGTCGGAAGAGGCATGCGCCCCCCCCCCCCCCCCCCCCCCCCCCACCTGGAAAATTGGAGAAGAAAAGTTGGGGTAGAGAAGGAGAAGACAGTAAAACCAGAAAGGAAAATCTATGATTTTAAGGAAAAGCTAGCTTCATAGTCAGGGTGTGACTGATGACCCCATCTAAAAAAAAAATCCTAGCTATGCCAATGGCCATGGACTGATTGTGAGTAAAATATTTGATAGATGGTAGAAATTGCTCCAAGAGTATCTCAGCATCGTTTTTTACAGTTTTTTACCTCAACTTTTAACAGTGCATTTTCATGAAGCAATCTTGGAGGTCCTGACAATCTGAAAGTTTGATTATTTTTTCTTATTTTATCCAAATACTTGACTTTCGCTACTTTCATAGCTAAAAGCCTCTGGCATACAGATTAGCTACTTTTTCATGACAGGTGAGCTGGCAAAAAAAATTCATGATGACATTGACAAGAAGACATTCACGGGAGTTGTCAGAAAACCGTTAACTTCTTTCTGGTGCAACAAGTTTATCAGCTGCATCTGTTCATCAGAAAGAGCATCGTCAAACAGAAATGGTTTAAAGCCACCTATGAGAGAACTAATGCTTATCTGACAGCTCATGCGAAAGAACCTCTAGAGAAAGTACAGGTAAAAAATTAATTTATTTGAAAAACAAAAAAATTCATTGAATACCTTTCAGTTTTATAAGCTTGTGAAGTTGGCCAATGTTTTTTACAGTTTAACAAGGCAGTCATTGTTTGCAACATTATTAAACCCCTTGAATGAGGCCGCAGACAACAGACTGAGTGATATGTGCGACACTCTACATTTATTAACACTGCTGCGAGTTGCTACTCCATTGACACTCCTTATTTTCCATCCATCTGTTGTTTGCATTATCTGTGAACACTTCTTTCTTCCAAATTGGAACAACAGCTTTGAATTCATCAATGGCAGAATGTACAGCTTCCAGTGCATCTTTCCGGTGTGGAGAAGAGGCAGCAATGACGATACTAATTTCTGAAACAGCTACAGGGCCCAGGCGATGAAACATTGCTATATTTTCTAACACCGGCCATTTCCTTCGCATTTCATCACAAACAATCTCCATTTTTTTCAGAGCCATTTCTTCGTATGCTTCATAGACTAATTTTTCGACTTTGATATCATCGCCGTCTTCTCTTGTGGAACCAACAAAAATAGACTGAGCACCACAGTTTCTTGATTGAATTAGTTTACTGATGAGATTCACATCAATTTCGGAATGTACAAGCTTCACGTGATTCATTATTGGTGACAAAACTTTAGAGCTTAAGTGATTTGTAGCGCTGTTTACCCGCCGCTCAAGGGTGGAATGATGGCAACTCTGTCACCGTCTTGTAGTTTGATTTCATCAGACTCTAAAACATATTCCTCATTGATAGCAAGAATGAGGATACTTTCAATGGCTTGAAGTGAAAATCTAGTCACCAGGTTCTTCAGCAGATGACTTCTAGAACTACTGGATGGAACTTGAACGCGCACTTTTTCTTCACCGGCAAGTTCTTTAGCTCTGCCGAATAATAGTACCTCAACTGATACATTCATCACACAGTGTGATAATGATAAGGAAAGAGATATGATGGAAACACTTAAACGCACTTGGACTAATAAATACCAGAAAACAATACGTAGGATATGGTAATGTGACGAAGATTAGAAATACTTTTTACTGTACAATTCTTACATTTTCTGAATTAGGTGTTTTATTTTAGGTTATTTACATAACGAGATGGGAGCGTTCTAGAATTCTCCGATCCGGTAAACCGGGAAAGTGCATCAGAATTTCCGGGGAGTGTTTACGGTAAAGCCGATAATGTTTTGATAAAGCTCATCGGTTGTCCGATGAATTTAAGAACGATCACAGGCGCAGCGTGTTATTGCTAAAAATGTCTGTTTACATTTCAATAACCTCCAAAACACCCATAAGAATACATGGAAATAGGTTGTTTACTTCCTCCATGTTTGTTTTCATCGGCTTTACCGGAGTTAGAACTCCGGTAAAGCCGATGTACTCCGGGGAAGAATTCTGATGGACTTCATCGGAGTTCAAGAACGCTCCGATGAACTTCCCCGGGTTATCAGAAACGAAATCGGAGAATAAAAGAACGACTTGATAATTTAGCGGTTTAGCGGGGAAGCTACTTGGAGAATTCTAGAACGCTCCCATTTGCAGTAATTTGTTATCACTGGACTAGTTTGATTACGCAAGCACGCAAGGTGTGCGCGCGGCATGCGTGAAATGAAAACAAAAGTGACGCAATTTAATAACCTTCAATCTCGTTGAAGCGGAAATATTTGGAATAGATCCCCGGTGGCGCGCTTGAGATCGAGATTGAAGGATATATGTTTTGTCCTCGGTTTTTCGATTGTCGTGTCGTGAAATCAAAGTCCTTTTTTTAATTTGATTTATTATTTAACCATTTTCTTCTTCTCATCCGAAATAATGACGCCCATCCGCCCTGGTAATAATTTTCTCCTCCTTCTGCCTTTAACCGCGTTTTCTCGAATTATTTGGTATGGAAATTGAAGGCCGCTACGTCCTGAGAGGTTAGGAACTGTCGAAACGCTTACCTCCGTCGTAGATTTTAGCAATTTATTACACACCTTTCAACATGGGTGATAAAAACTGGCATTTAAATGACTCCGGAATTTTGCGGAAGAAAGAAGTACCAAAGGAAGACTTGCTAGTGTTTGGCTATTCCTGTAAGTTGTTCAGAGATGACCAACGTGCCTTATTCATTGATCAAGGGAAGCATCTGATTCCTTGGATGGGAGATGAAGCCCTCAAAATCGACAGGTAAGAACCTCAAATTTTGTTGTTTGATTGAATTGCTTGACTGCTCAACCATCAATATTAGTTGTGATAGATGGAGCGCAAAACATTTTGTGAACCCGGGGGCTACCATGTAGAGGCATAATACTCCATGAGTGTGTAGTACAGTGGTTTCAGCTTGATTGCGTCTGATAAGTACAATTTTGGATAACCGTTGACTTTGCACTCAAACTGTCCACTGATGACATCTTTATGGTGACCAGAGTCCCTCGATGAAAACTTTATTAAGAATGCACTGACTTGTCGCCGTTGGAGCTCAAAAAGACATTGTTGGCTAACCGTTGACTTCGCATTGCAACTGTTCTCTGAAGACATCTTTACGCTGACTAGAGGCCGTTTCAGATAGCTTCGGTTCTGACAGTTCTTTGTTTACATGCGCGGAAGGACGATACTACGTCCTCCGCGCACGCCCGCTTCAGTGTTACCACCCGCGTGAAAACTTCGACCCCGCTTACTACGCGAATAACTAGAGCTGTTTGCCGCGTAATGGATTCGGTTAGCATCGTAAATAGTAAATCTTTTATTATTTACTAATTACGATAATTAAGCTAGTCTATTACGCGGCGGAAAGTTCGCGGAGTGAGCGGGGTCGATGTTTTCACGCGGATGGTAACACTGGATTCCGCGTATGTAAACAAAGAGCTGTCAGAACCGAAGCTATCTGAAACGGCCTCTAGAGTCCCTCGATAGAGACTTGATTCAGCACGTATCAACGCAACGCTGTTTGAGCTCCTAAAATGGGTTAGAAATTTAACATTAGCCTAGTTTACCTATGCGAAAAATCTCAACCTGGGTTGGGCCAACCCGGGTCCACCTGGGGTTAGCGCAGAAACACCCATTTATGTGAACTTGAGTTAAAAGGATTTATTTCTTCTTCTTCTCTGTGTCCAATTACATTTTTTACGAAAATGGCAGCGATGGCAGTATGGAGAAGAAAGGCCGAATAAAGCGCGTGCTTAATCTCGCTCGTTTCGGTGATGTCCATGCTGCGTTAACTCGAGTTCGGACCTCCGCGGTGTTTATGCGCAAAATCTAAACTGTAGTTAGCCGACTCAACTCTGGTTTGAATCGGGGTCTAGTCCAACAAGTTCAGTGAAAATGGAAGTGTTCACAAGGGTATCTCAACCCAAGTTCGTGAACCTGGGCTCAGATCTCTTGCGTAAACTAGGCTCTTTGCAAGATAGCACATCGACTGCTGTGTTCTCCATAATTTGCTGCTAAATGGTGTTGTCTGATGGAGCTACTCTCGTTAAATCAACAGTCAATCAGAACTCGTTGAGCTCGTGTTGCCCGTGTTGGTATTCCCTATCAAGAGTTTCCATCGATACAGGGGTGTAAAATATGCCCTACTTTCCACATTTTTGCATGACTGGCAGTTGGCCTTGCTTTATAAAAAATTTGCCGTTCCCTAAAATTTTCACAAAAGTGATGATTTTTTGTGTGCTTGTAAGACGCTTGCTGTTTGTATAGAATGCCCTGTGTTGCTGCGCGCATGGCACAAATATGAAGTAAGTCAAGCATACGACATCCAAATCCTGTAATATACCTATATCTGAATCTTCATGTAAGCCTGTGCGATGTTCGATGCATCGATTGTTTCAATGTTTTCCTGCCATCGAATGGATTCAATGCTAACGTTGATGTCAATAGATGTGTCGAAACTTGTGTTTGATTGATATTATGACTGAAAACAGACCTGAGAGTCGTTTTTTCCTCTGAAACCATCTCTAAAGCATTAGGAAGTATCATGATTTCCAGTGATTTCATTTTTGACTTGTTAAAATTTGTTTTGATATCTTGATAAAATGTCAATGTTTTTTGGACATCGAACTTCGATGCACAAAACTGAACATCGCACAGGCCTATCTTCATGTTTCCACATTTTGCTCTCAGTGTTCCTTTTTCATGTGACAAACAAGCTCACTGCTCTGTCTATTGCCGGCCAAATCTTGTTTTGAATGTTCATGATTCGTTGTAACTTAAAATCCTTTTTTCCGTGTGTTCTTACAACTTACTGTGATAAAGAAAAATATGAAGTCCTACATAGTTTCATTACTCTGCATGAAATGAATCAAAATTTTCCTCTGAACAGGTCTATTGAATCGATGGTCTGATTCTAGGTTTCAAATAAAAGTGAGATAAATTTGCAAATATGCTGCACATTTTGATAAGGATTCATTTTATTAGCTAAACATTCCTAAGGCCTTTCGGCACTTATAGTAGAACTCAAATCAACTGGGGCTTGACGCTCCGTTTCCCCTCACTCGTCAGCACTCATTTTTACCATCTCCACTATGCAACCTGCTGGATGATGTACCGCACACCCTCTCCCGTCCTTATCCTACCTAAGGCTCCGCACGCAGGTACAGGGTTTTGAATAGAGCCCCAAGAGACCATGAAAGAGGAGAAAGACCCGACGCTGGTACCTGTTGGCTGGTGAGTTAGGTTAAGTCCGTTGTGGTGGGGGAAGGCAGCCAAGGATCGTCAAGCCCCAGTTGATTTGGGTTCTACTATAGTGCCATCTTCAGAGGTAAGGTAGTACTTCATTGACTCGGATGTTATTGTACATGTTTGTAATTTATAACGTAACATTCTTTGTCCGTTGTTTAATTTATATTTATGTAAATTCTTAGCAAAATTTTGAGCATTGATTCTGCATTTTTATTATTGGTAGGAATAATTGATTTTAGTAATTTGTCCACAAACTTTGCAACCTTGTAGGATGAGTTGATGGCGTGAACAATAGATCTAATGGGGTAATCTTTTTTGCACATTTCTGTAACAGGTTTAAATTTTGGACAATTTGCCGCTTTTAAGGTTTGGTCGCTAAATATCTATTTTGCCAATTTCCCTCTGAATTGTAAACATCTACTCATTATCTTTTCTCAACTAAAAAATTTCAGGTATGACGGCCGTGGAACCCTTTATGATCTTTCAAATTATGAGCCATCGCAGGATGGAGGGGACCGTTGGTTTGGTTTGTCAAGTGAAGAAAAATATGTGGAACAAATGTGTGATGAAGAACGTTATCGAGCCCTAAAAACCAATGAAGATGAAGAGGCTCTCTATCAAGGTCAGTAATCGGAATAGAACCTTCTTTCTTTCAAACCAATTAGATCCAGTTAGATTTGAGTTCACCTGAGAATTTTTGTGTAGGTACTTTCATAACTTGTTCTTAAAATTTTCCTTTAATGCCTTGTCTTCATTGGCAAACCCTCGTCAAACGCTTTCCTAACTGTTTGTTAAATGTTTTAAAGTATGTTAAAACATTTAAGGTCACAACTGCGGAGCAATGAGCAATTATTCACATCCACAAAACGCGCTCTTAACCTCCAAAAATGACAACATGGTCGCAGTGGGAGAGAGGAGGCGCTAATATAATTTTTAGTAACTAGAGCAGATGCATTTTGAGTATTGGGTTCTGACAAGTAGCTGTGCATGCTACCAAAGGGCATCGGTGAGCGGTTGATTAGCAACGAGTTGAAATTTTGTGCAAATCAACCACTTACCGATGCGTTTTGATGTGGTTCGGTAGCACGCACCGCTACTTGTCAGAACCCGATACTCAAAATGTGTCCGCTCTAGTTACCATGCTATTTCTACTTCCATAATAATATTTGTTTTTAATATTCATAATAATGCAACTTAATATTAATTTTTCTACTAACTACATAATAGCGCCTGTTTGGACACAGGGTGTTGTTTGTTTAAAGGCTCGCCGAACAGCTGGAATGTTTGCTTGTGGTTACTAGAGTCTCTATATACTATGGGAGTTGTGCCGTGTCTTTTTCTTCTTGTTCAAAAATTAAAAAGTAGAAACAGATCATGTAGGATCACGGAGTGCTTAAGAGGCAAATGCAATTTTCTAGCGGTAGGGTTTGCTTTCGACCTCTCAACAGCATATCAAATTTAATTTGTTCAAAACAGGCCTCTATTTCAAGGTTGCTTCATCAAAATTTTCTCTTGTTTACAGAGGAGGAGGTAAAGCGAATACAACAAGCACTTGACCAGGATAAAGCGTACGGACAAGTAGGTTACAACTATTCTGATGAAAAGAAAGCGGAAGATAAAAGGATCGAACAAGAAAAAGCAGATGCTGATGATGAAGATGATACTCCGTTTGTTCCCCCTCATGAATTGGATATTCCTGTTGACATGGTTGTGGTAAGGCTTCTCAGTTTTTTACAGCATCACTCTTCTTGGAAAGTACAGCAGGGGCCTGTGTGTCACCAGCTATTTTATGAAAAATGAATCTTTCCTCTGGGAAGTAAGGTTCTTTCATTCATAAAATCATGAATACCAGTTTAACATTTGAACTTGGGGGAAATGAAGTTTCAGTTTTTTAATGAAGTTGAATTTGAACAAAGGGTTACTGTTGCATTTTAGAGGGGTTTCCTTTTAGGGTTTGTTGTATGTAGTTCAATTCCCTGATTCTATTTTCACTTAAGCGGAATGCCAGTTTGAATATTTGATTATTAAACTAAAACTTGTGAAATTCATTATAAAAGATAGGTTAACGACAGGACATTCGGGTAGTTTCAAATGATGTAAGCAGACATTATCCAACCTTTTTCATAATAATAGACATCAATCCCTACAAACGGAAGCCCGAACTACCTGTTATACGTATCATTAATTATTTTTTATTGATTTTTGACAGAAGGTAGCCTCTGGGACAGTGACTTTACCAAAATGTAATTTTAACCCAATCCTGCATCAGCGCAGTTAGTTTGATAGGGCTGAGATGCTGATGTATCTACTGCTCAAGAACACAGGAACTGTCAGATTCCATCGAATTTGAAACTACCTCTACTTACTTTGAAACCAATGATCTGAGCCAATAATTTTGCTCAAAGCAACATTTTGAAATTTGCCGTTGCTTTCCCAAAAGTTTTAAATTTTCCTCCATTAGCTGGTTACTCATTAACTTCTCGAGAGAATCAAATTAAAAAGCATGTGAAAGAACTCAATTTTCTCTTTGATCCCCGATTTTGTCTACACTCTACTTGTATATCAATGAAAAGCTCCATGACTAACTGTCCGCAGATTATTTTTTTATTGTTTCCTCCTAATTCTAGAATATTGTGTTTAGAAACACCACCTTGGGATGGGATTTTAAGGTAGGAACTGAAAAAAGTAATACCTATCAAATGCTTAAATCCATTAAAATGCATTAACCAGCAAACAATCTTTAGTGTAGGATTTGTTTTATTCTTTTATTTTTTGGCACCGACTTGGATTTTACTGTAAACACTGAAGCAAAGTTGCACATTTATCTGTTTTTTTATTTTTTTAATTATTTGTTAGCATCAAATCACCTTTTCTCATCAATGAGTCTGTTGCAAACTTTTGCTACAAAGAGGGTCTTTCCGGATGTAAAATACTTAAAAACGTTGGGAGCATCAGAAAGTTCCAAAATTGACTCACAATTCTCAAACTCAATAAATGCATTTAACATAATTAAAAGATGGCAGTCCAATGGAGGAGTCCTATCCACTTGCAACTTTCTAAGCTGAGGAAAGTGATTCGTCATAGAGGAAGCTGCTATAGACGGTTTTAGTGTGAAGTCAACGGTTAGCCAACAATTACAACAATGCATTCATTGGTCGCAATCGGTTGTGACAAAACTCGCGTAGTGTTTCAAACTATCTCACTCTCTCTCCTGTGACCCCCTTGTATACCCATCGCTTTCTAGTTTCTAAATTCATATACAGGGCCTTGTTTTATGATGTATTATTATCAAAATCGCACTAAAATGCCTCGAGGAATTCATTTCTGCTAACAAATTTCACAAAAAATGTACCTCTATCTACGATTTTTGAAATGAGAATGAGATGGCAGTATATGGGGGTTACTAAAGAGCAAGAGAGACAATGTGTCTTTGTTTGGAACGCCCATCACCAGATGACGTCATCACTAAGTCATCACTGAAACCGTCTATTATAGTCCGTTTCATTTAGAAACGTCCGTTTTTTAGAAGCTTGAGCTCAACTCTTTCCCCTAAGCGTTTTACCCTCACTCTCGTACCTGCGATGACTCGAGACCTGACCCGTTGGTCGGGGATTCCGCCCCGTCACAATAGACTGTCCTTTGGATTGCTGACTTTGGAATCCCCGACCGATGGGACAAGTCTCGAGTCATCACAGGCACGAGAGTGAGGGTAAAATTCGTAGGGGAAAGAGTCCAGCTCAAGCTTCTATTTAAATGAAACGGACTATAGATGGGGCTCCCTCATTGCAACCTGCTCATTCGACCGCCAGCTTTGAGTTTTATCAAATGCTTGTATTAAGTTAGTGAGTAGATTTTTAGACTTTTTGATGCTTTCAATTTGATTTTCATACGATTTTTTGTCTCCTTAATGCTGAAGCCTAAGCTTGCAGCAGACCCATTGGAAGAATTTGTTTGTGACATGTATGCAATTTTTTTTTTGCAGCCTGAAAAAACAAAGCTGAATGCGATAATTGAAAGAACTGCCCAGTTTATCTGTGAGCAAGGAGCCCAAATGGAGGTTCTCCTGAAGATGAAGCAAGCCAATAATCGTCAGTTTCAGTTTCTCTCGTTTGGTAGCGCACTCCATCCATATTACAGGCACCTTTACATGGCAATCAAAACAGGTCGTTATCGTCCTGAAGCTCAAAAACCCAAAGTCCCTGAAGGTAAAGTATATTCCATTCTACAATATTTTTGTTTAAAACCAGGTGTAAATTATACTACCCATGGGTGACTTGAATTCAAAATACGATTGTAAAGTTTAAGAAAATTAAAAAGGCATAGGCCCCCATCTCAGGGAATAGTTTAAATCAAGATCTGTTAATACCAGGTTTTTCCGGTTGGCAGTCCATGACAACTTCTCCCCATCAAGGTCGTCTTTGCCATTGTATTCCGCATAACAGCTAATGATTCCACCATGTGAACCAGTGAACAATGAAGTTCTATGAAGCCGCAGCTTGATACTACAATAGGGGTGAGATGACCAGTATGAAGTAACACTCAGAACGAAAGAAGGTCGCCCCACCTACTTGCTCCCTTGACTATCCTGGTATGAATAGATCTTGGTTTAAATGATCCTGGTTACCCACCAAAAACTGACAAGGTTTGGAAAGACGATTTTCAGGCTGTAGCAGATACCATTCAAATTATTTCATTCAAATCAAAGAGCTTAGAGTTGGCTCGAATATGGATATTCAGATTCCAGAGAATAGACATTAAGGAAATGCCCCGCGCGTAAATGAAAGCTCTAACGCTCGGCTAGGACCCCTGTAGCATTGTCTTAGACTAATTTATTTGTCAATACCGTAGTTAACTGCACGTATCCAGAAGATTTAAATTGCACGCATCTATTTCTCTCACTCATAACTGAACAAAAAGAAAAATAAAAAAAAGAGAAAAACGGAGGATGGCTCGCGGTTTGCTGCTGATCTTACAGTTCGAGATCAGTGATGAGAAGAAAAAGAAACTTCTACTGTAGGCAGACACATCCCCGTTAAACGAAATTAATACACACGAAAGAATTTTAATTTTGTACGAAAAATTATGTTTGGCGAGCAGCTATGCAAGAAACGATAAGAAACTATTAAAAGTATGAGAGTGAGGTGACTGTTTGCCACGAGAATAGCACAGAGGACAAAGTAAAAACGAAACATTGTTTTCAATAGTGTAAAAGGTTATTAATTTCAGTCAGTGGTCCATGGCCACTTTGTTAGGAGTAGAAAAGATCTGCGGGTACTTAAAGTTTGAAAACCTCTTGCGTAGAATCTATTATTCTGGGACTTACTTTTTTTCTTGAAAATTTTATTTCCATGTTTAATGTTTTTTCCCTAATCTAATTTGTTTCAGAAAAACAAGAAGAAGACGCAAATGCTGGTCATTATCTTCATCCTAGTCTGGCAACACCCTGTCTAGAAGTCCCAGAGCCGGTAGGTGTATTTTTTAGCAACTGGATTTTTTGTTTAACTAATCAATCGGCTCTTGGCATTTTTCTCTTTTTCACATCCTCAATTCATAGGTCGCCTGCTCAAATTATTACTTCATTCGTTCTAATACCTGGCGCCTCGTGAAAGGATGATGTATGGTTTGTTCTTTTCATTTATTCAAACTGATTTCAAAGACTATGTCAACCTTACCACATTGGAAGTTTATCCCAGCGGTGAGTACCCAAGTCCTTCATGTTTAAACTCACCGTAATTCTATTTGAAAAACTGAACGGTTTGAAAGAACGAATTTCTACCCTCTTCTCCAAGATTACAAATTTTGTTAACTACTGCCAGAAGTTACGGTTTCATTCAACCAAAAAGTATGGAGATAAGTGTTTTCAGAAATTATCTTTGCTGCGACAAATGTCGGTCGCTTTAATTGAATTATCAGTGGTTTTCTTCAATATCCATGATGCTCCAATACACCACTCAACTATAGCCATTTTGGAGAGTGTATCGATGTCTGATGTGAAAATTACAGTCTGAAGGACAAGAAACCACGAAATTTAAGAGTTTCTGTCTCCCACCACGTCATTTTGAATGGAGTTCTTGTCAGGTATGGCTTTAATTTTCTTTGAACGCTTAAATCTCCCAAAATTAATTTAATCAAATTAGTACTATGATCCTCTGAGAGACCAGTCTTTATTTAGATTTTGATATAAGTCTCACTTGCTCTTTGGTTTAAATGATTTCTCTCTTGAAAGGGGTGGTTTGTAAATTTTATCCTTTTTTTCCATCAATGTCTAGCTGGTCATCCGTTCCTGCCCCCAAATTACCCTAAAAACTGAGAGAGAATACAAACTACGTAGGTATACCAATGTACAATGATTAGAGAAGAAACCAAGATAAATGTTGTTTGAAATGTCAGGTTCTGCCAGTGTAGGTCTCAATTCAGTATATTATTCCATCGTGAACTTTAAAATTCTTCTGATTTTGTATCTAACTACAGTTAATGCAAAGATCAAGAAAGTATATCTATATCCCTCAATCCTTCTCCACATAACATTGCTTACATGGGCTCTATTCAAAGACTGAGTCCCTCCTTTTTCTGACACTTTAGTCAGAAACGGCTCTTTTCTCAACCAGTCATACTTTTTTTTTGTTGAAACGACAAGTGTGTAAAATCAAAGGTAGGGAGGGAGGGAGATTTTCAGCTATGCTTTCATTGGTAAATCCTGTTATCTTGATGAATCTCTTACCTAATAAATGTTACCTAAATTCCTCTGGAGGCAGGTTTTGTCAGTTTTTTCGAATCATCAAGGTTAAGCCAAGTATGTATTTACTATTTCTGCATTATTAGTGGATTTGGTGAATTTTCCTTTTCTTTTCCTCCGATTTGCAGGTGCGATGCACACATTTTTCTTGTACTCAAATTTTCTTGTGGCAGAGCTTATCGAGTTCAGTCAGCTATCAAGGCTCAGGATGGCTGTAAATCTGGGATAACTGAAAGAGTCAGGAAATTTCCTTGTTTCTGGAAAAAATCATAGAATTTTTTAATTTCTGTGCAAGTCAGGGAAAAATCTGAAAATTTGCTAGAATCGGAAAAGACGTTTTTATTTCTCAGTTTCTTATAGGAAATCTGTTTAAATTACGCAAGTAAAATTCCCTCAACCTTTACTTTGCTGCTTTAGTAAGTTTTCTGTATAAATTTCAGGAAAATTTCTTTCTGTATCATTTAAAAATTGATGTCATTGAGCTTTAAAATTCAGGGAAAAATGCCAAAAAATGATCTGGTAGTTCTTAAGAAGTCAGGGACTTTGTCCAGTTCAATTCTTGTAGCCACCCCGCAAGATGATTAGGAACCATCGTATCTACTCAATTTCAAGTCAATAATGGAGTACATGTTCTTATGAGTGATCTTACATGCTAGCCTTGTCGGTTACAATAGACAGCTCTTGACTCGGTGAGTTTGAACCGATAGGACCGGAAGAATCAGAGTACTTGCCTTGTAAACACGTGACCTTGATTGAGTCGATGAGATCCTCTCATAAGCTTTGCACTGACTCAATATCGAGTCAATACAATGGTCCATAATCACCCTCCTGAGGTTATAGAATAGAAGCAGCCTTCAATGGATTATCCCTTTCACAAGGAGTTTCAAGCAGGAAGCATTTCTGAATTGCACCCGAAGAGCAGAGCTCCACCTTATCACTTCTAAAATGAGCTCAACTATGGAAAATAAAGCTGCAGATTTATGTACTGAAATTCAATTTGCTTGAGTTTGGAAGGATAGTAGAGAATTTAGTAACCAGAGAATGGTATTATTATTTTTTATTTGTATCTGTCTATCCTTCTGTCGATCGCTTTTAAATGTTGATTCCCACCACCAAATTTATCTTTGCGATTTGACTACCCTTCTTGTCCATCCTTGCTCTACAGGCTGATTCTTTGTAATCTCGTCAAAGTGCCGTAGTTTTTTATCATAGTTTCGCTAATGTTCTTTTTTCTTGTCATCTCAGTTTTGCGCTTGTTGATTGGCACTATTAAAAAAGAAAAGATGTTAATGACGCAATTGAGAAATGATTGAGAAACGATAGGGGTTTGATAGTGAAATGATACTTCAGGGTAGAAAGGAATTATCCTGCAGAGTAGCGGTAGCTCCATCATTTTGTCAAGGAGTCATGTAACAGAAGAATGACCGGACCACTCTTAATGGATCTGCTGCTAGGATCAGAATTATGGTTTTTGTTGGTGAGAGTATGAGCTGAAAACAAGGATGTATTTGGTTTGTAATTAGATTTCATGGTTCCAGAGGTGCGATTTTGGCCCATAATACATTTTATTAATAGGAATTCCGCATTGTGACCTTCCACAACACACAATTTTTTGCAACTTTTTACAAGTGCATCTCCAAAACCGGGACACCTAGGAAATAGCCAAAGGCACCTCAGTTCTCAGCTCATCGAGTACTTTCATTTTACTCACAAAAACACAAAATTTCAAACCTTTGTACCGCCCCATCGTAATCTCTATCACTTACTTTTCACCCTCAGTTTTTCCTCTTGAAATTCCTCTTTTCATTCAACTTACAGAAAATATCAAATGAAAACCTCCGAAGAAAAAGGGGGTTGCCATGTTTCACTATTGTAACTTCCCTTACTTTTTACACCTCGTCAAGAAATTGATGGATAAATAATGAACTTTTTTTAGCGATCAGTATGAAAATGGGGGATGATTATTTTTTTATTACTCAGTCCAGTTGTTCGCTTTGAAATACAAGCAGAACAAACGCAAGGTTTGGGCGGTTGGACTTTACTACTACTATACTTAATAGAAATTTGCGAAATTAGTGAAACATGCAATGGATTTAGTCTTTCTTCCCCTACTCTTCAAACGTTTTGATAAAAACCCAAGTTTTTTCTTACCCTATCAAGAGACATCTTGCATTTGTCCTTCCAAGTTAAATAAACTATATCAAACTTTTACTGAATTCACTGCCATAAAACATGCATTTAATTTTTCAGCAGAAGAATTATCCTCCCAGAATGTATTTCTAATTGAACTTGCCACCAATCATGGTTGAATCATTTTCGCATCATGACGCGTTCTTTTGTGACCACAATGTGACTTTTCTCCCCCTTTTTTTAGGTATGGTTGCATAATGTGAGCAGTAGACTCAACATTGTAGCACTCAGTCTGTAATTGCTGTTACATCATTTCTTAATAATCTATGTGGGATTTCTATTTTTCAGGCTTATCAGTTGACTAATTTGCTGATGTGTGGATTCAAGTGTTTTCAAAACTGTTCTGCAGGGTAAACTTATACAATATGCCAGTTGGAGTTCCTTTGTACATGTCAGAAAATCTTACGACCATGTATGGGGACTCCAGTCAAACTTTCAAATTGAATTTTTTATCAGTGTATGCTTCAGTTATTTTGTCGATGGTATAATGATATTGAGGTTAAGGTGAATCCGATCTGCGGTGTTCGGTTTCAATGGATTTAATGAAAATTTACCTTTTTTCTGGTAATAAATTGCTTCTCTGAATCTTAAATTTTTTCTAGTATGTGTTGAGAGGCACACTGCCAGTTCATAGAAATAATTTTTAAAGATAAGTCTCCAAAATTGGCATCGTTATATGACAAAAAGCAGTTTTGCCAATTTATTTGTCGATTTTGTACTTTTAAAGTTGAAATTAATTATTTCAACTTTGTTTCCTTTCTTTCGTTATATTCTGAAACCAGCTTAACGAACATGTGGTTAATGCGGCTGGACTTTACGACTTACCACCACTGCTACTAAAGTCTTGACTGAATGGCTTTATTTCTAGAAATTTGTATTCATTGAATGTATTGATCCTCACACCCTCTATTCACCTAAATATCAAAAGATTTTACTCAAAAATTATTTTTAACAGGGTGATATTTGGTGCTCATTGTGTTCAGTTGTCATCTTTTCATGACAGCTTTTGTGTTGCTCTTCATAGTCGACGTTGCAGTGCTTTACTCTTTTGATGTCAACAGAAGAGGGACCCAATGTTAACATTGAAAGGACCCCAATACTCTGTATGGCAACTGATATTCGTGAGCTTTGTATTTGTTGAGCTCCTCATCATTCTGAGTAAAATTTCTCTGGACAGAAATAAACTGCAGGATAACTTTCAGGGTCATTCAACTTCAAAGTTAGTGAAAAACTGGTCATCTGAGCTTGTTTCAACATTAAAAGAAACACCTTTGCGTTTATGTGGTTGTGTATGTGGTTATTACTGGTCACACTCTTTTGGACGTTTCTTTTGTTTCCTTGCATCTCCTTATTTCTTTGATTTAAATTCTATTCTTGTTTAAAAAAGTCCAGTTGACTTTTTACTCTATTAAGATGCTTCATTGCATCTTTGCTGGACTCCTCTTGCAGCAAAGGTCTGTGCCTTGAAACATTTAAGCATGAGCTACTCAGGCTGCTGGTGTGGCAGAATCTCCATCCACGATATTTATCTATCCATCTAAATTCAAGCTTTAATAATTTCTAAACTTTTCATTCAGTTTTTTGCCGCCCTTGATTACTTTTACGTAGAATGATGTGAACAATTTTTCCAAAGCTTATCAAAAAGTTACTGTACACCAGTTGCTGTAAGGAATGTGTGGGGTTCTTTGGCAGGTACAGGGACTCATTAGCAATTCAATTTCATTGATTCTTTGTTCAGCGGGTATCACAATAGTGTTTAAACTTTTTTTTTTTTTTTTTTAAATTCTCTGTTTGGTTGCAAGAACTGATCTAGTCCTTATTGCCTTATAACTGAAGCTTACACAGGTAATTCATATGTCCTGCTTCCCAATCTGTGTGAATTTCACTAACTTTCATTTTCTTTGAGAAGAGGTTTTGTTTCGGCGTGTCCCAAATTCAGAAAAAACATGGTAGTTGTTCAGTGTGATTCTTCTGGGTTAATATTTATCAAAGTAGATCTTTGAAACCATCTGATGACCGGCCTCTACTGATTTGAAAACTGTGTAGTTCAACATTTCTTAACAGCAATTAATAAATTACAAATTATGAAGGAACAGAAGTCTTTCGGAGGCAATCCAAAGCTGTAAAGGAGGAGTGTCAATAAGGCCGGTTTTTGGCCCCAAAAATGGTCAATATTTAAGATGGTCTAAAAGTTCGTGTAAAATGGCTCTACTTACTCTTGAAGGGTTATATTTTTAGGTTTGGGTGGTGTTTTTGGGTTATTCGAACTTAAGAGGCGTTTTTTACCACCTCAAAGTGGGTCGGTTTTGTGTTTTTCACGGAAAATGCCCGATTTTGCGTTAAATTATTAAATATTTAGATGTGAGCCGGACATAGTTCGGTTTTCTCCTTTAGATATGTTATTATACCACTAAAAATGAGTAACATACTGCAATATAGTCACCGAACTATGTCCGGCTCGTACTTAAATATCAACTTTTCTGATTTCGTAAAAATGGAAAACTTGAACGAATTCTAAAAATTTACGTACAATAATACAAAACTGCATCTTTGCAACCTGCAAAACGTATTTCATGGTTTGACAGGTGGCCAGGTTGCAATGTAAGCATTACTACATTGATATTAATCGAATTCGTTCAAGTTTTCCATTTTCACGAAATAAAAAAAGTTGATATTTAAGTACGAGCCGGACATAGTTCGGTGACCATATTGCAGTATGTTACTCATTTTTAGTGGTATAATAACATATCTAAAGGAGAAAACCGAACTATGTCCGGCTCACATCTAAATATTCAATAATTTAACACAAAATCGGGCATTTTCCGAGAAAAACACAAAACCGACCCACTTTGAGGTGGTAAAAAACGCCTCTTAAGTTCGAATAACCCAAAAACACCACCCAAACCTAAAAATATAACCCTTCAAGAGTAAGTAGAGTCATTTTACACAAACTTTTAGACCATCTTAAATATTGACCTTTTTTGAGGCCAAAAACCGGCCTTATTGACACTCCTCCTTTTAGGTATTGATGATCTTCTAAAGAAATAAAATGTTTGGTGCAAGCAAAATTCTTTTATTGAAATCAGAAGTTGAAAACAAGCTGTTTCATATTTTTTCTCACCACAATACATGCAAATTAATCACTCAAAGATTTCTGTTTCCCCACTTTATAATCAAGAAAGTAATTTTTTCCAAGTCCCTCCTCAAGTAAAGAAAAAAAATCTGTACCGTTGTGCTCTGCAGTAGATTTTCCCACTAGTAATTACTTTGATGAATTTTTAGGCACGATCAGAACTCCAATTTGCAAATAGGCTATTCTAGAGTATGCACCCTCTTTTCGAATCAATGGGTCTATTGCAAACTTTTGCTACCGCGAAACTTAGTCAGCTAGGGGCTGTTCTGGTGTAAAATCACTTGAAAATAACGTTGAGAGCATCAGAAAGCTCCAAAATTGACTCACAAACTGACTTGCACTTCAAATCTACAGCGTAGTCTGAAAGGCGCTCAATCTGCTGATCACAAATTTGACCTTGTCTCTGGCAAGGCTGTTAAATTATCTTTCGACCCAAAATGCTGTGATTTTAATGGCAATTTCATGAGGAAGTAGATCATGTGCCTGTAAACATTAATATGCACTTTGAATCAAGATAAGTTGACTGAAAATATTGCATGTGCCATCCATTCTTGCTCTATAATAGAGCAACTAAGCAGGTCTTATCCTCACGGAATACAGAAAGAGAGTAGTTTTTTAAAAAGTATAGTTTACAGTCTGATCATAAATCACTGTATAATTCTAATTCTTCTGTTTGTTAACCAGATACATGTAACATAATTAAATACTTCTTTGAAATTTTTTGTGTGAGAGTGAACCAAAATAATTTTCCAAATAATACTTCACTTACTATGTGAATACATACATGCATGCCGCAGGTGCTAGCTAGATTGTTCATAATGCTTTGACCCTGCTAACTCCGCAGTTATGCATGAGTGCACGGGAGGTACAAGCAATGTCATAAGTTGATTTATCTTGTTTCGGACTGACATTTAGTGCCTGCAAGTGTGCCAATCAGCTCCATAACGAGGTACATCTTAATTTGCTGTTTACAAGGCTGTTGCTAATTTCAGAAGGGGAGGCAGAGCTGGCCTGTTATCTTTGGAATTTTTCGAATGTCATTCCTTTAGAGCGCAGTGACAGAACAGTAAATATTGTTAGAAAGTTTTTTATTTTGCAACTATGAAGAAAAAAATTAAGTTTTATGAGGGTTTTCTTCTAATTTGAATGCATTGAAATCCAAAATTCGCCGAAGATTACAGGTTCAACCTTGCCTTCATATCTGAAAGGAGCTCTATCCAAAATTTGTATTAACCTCTTCAAGAAGGTGCTCTAGTGCTTGATGGCTTAAATTTCTGTAATCTTGTTATGACAAAGGAAGATTCTGCGTGAAATAAGCTCAGACTACATCTTTTCAATTGTTAGAAGGGGCCGAGTATCAGATTTGAAATATCTAAAAACAGTCTTTCTGAACCTCTTGGCATTCGTGTAACTTCCCTCACTATGAAACGTAGATGGATACAATTGTATCTTGTTTCGTTCACCTTAACCTCACTTTATTTTTCTTCTCTAAAAATTTTATTAGTTCCTATTCCTTTATTATTAGGTTGCAGTTTAAGCTTTCCAGCTGTCCGATTTTTTTTAACTTGATTATTTTAACGCCTTGAAACTGGCCGTGTTATGGCACCCTTTCTCAAAACCCTTGTTTTTTATTCAGATAAAGTGTGTACAGATACATCTACGTAGTCATTAATAGCTGGTTTCGGCCTATTCTGGAGCATTTATGTACTACCACCGTTCAAGCCAGTCTAAGAAACCACCAAACTTAATTGCATAGAATAGGCATAGATAACTTCTAATGTTGTCCAGCTACGATTTGTCGATGTTAAAGCAAAGAATTAGTTACCTCAATCAAACAGTGGAGCAATGCAGGTTTCAGCCAAGCTGACAAATTTCCAGTCCACAATTTTTGAATTATTCTATTTGATAACAACCAAAGGTGTTGGATAAACATAGACAGAGCATTAAATGTCCAAAGTCAAAGCCGATTTCTGACTAGCCAAAGAAATAGTCATGGTCTTAAGCTTATTTGCATTAATTTATTTTATGAATTCTATAAAAAATTTACTGGAAAGCAAAACGAAAATTTTATCGCCAGTATAGGTTTACAGCCCTGACTGCCAGATTTTATAAAAGTTGAGGTACAAAATTTAAAATTTAGAAACTGAAATCAGCATATTATAATTTAAATCAACAAATTTTCAAGAGTCATTGTGAAATAAAACAAAGTGTATTAATCGGCAACCTTGTTGCTTTTGCAGCATTATTAAATTACTCTGAAAATAAACGGATAAGGAGCTGAAAAATTTTATACATCAACATTCCTACTTGGCACAAGTATTTTGAGTATTTTTTTTTTATTTTACTTTTTCCAGTCTGTGTGAGATTTTAATTTTTACAATTCAACTGTAATCACAGTACTTAAGATTCGATGAAGCTATGAAAGTCTTAATTCTGTGCACCTTTATTCAAGTTAGATTTAATACAACCGTGTCTTTTATTAAAATAGCTTCAGAAACATCTGAGGCTGAATAAGCGGTAAACAAACCAATTTCATTGAAAACAAACACGTCCAGCAGATTAATGATATCTACTTTGTTTGCACGAAGTTTAAATACTTTGGTACTCTATTGCTCCTAGTTACTGTAGTGGGTTTCAAATCTGCTGTAGGTGCTCTGCACACTGTTAGCGTTCTTTCAGCGTCTTTGAAGATAGCATTGATGTCCTTAAAACTCTGATGAATTGAAAGATAGACAGCTGGAAAGCTTGTTAGCTGTGTCAACTTCCAATTTCCTTAAAAAAATTAGGCTTGTCCATAGTTCTGATTTGTTCGTTTCCAGTTTCCTTTCATATTTGTCCTTTAATTTACCTGTGCATTTAGTAATGCTTTATCCTTGATTCTAATTTGTTTTGAATTATTTTGTTTGATAGGCACCAATCATACCAAACATCAACTATAAGCCATCTGCTGATTGCGCTTATTCCATGCTGGTAAATAAAATTAAAGAGAAGCAGACCAGTTTAATATTTCCGATCATTCCTAATCTTCCACCCAAAGAATCAAAACCGTTAGTACTTGATTCTTCTCCTGGACCTACCACTACAAGTGCAACAGTTGCTCCACAATCTCCTATTATTAGGTAATTCATTTTTTGTTGCCTGCTATTATGCTAATTGTTTGTATCAACTCGAGTTTTATCTTCAAAAAATAGTAACCAAAACTAAAATTGTCATCAATGCTCATCAATCATATTGCTAAATATGCCTCTTGCCTACTGAGAGTTTCTTGGTTGCAGTGCCTTCTCTTTTTGTAATACATTGTTGAATTTATGCTAGACCCTTTCAACCTAAATTAGCCAACCGGGGTCGAGCGGAACCAAAGTTGAGATGCCTTTATGAACAGTTTGGCTTTCCTAACTGGTTAACTTGGGTTTGACTCAACTCGGGTTCAAAACAGAGTCGAGTCAGTGAACTCAGGTTGGGAATTTTTAAAAAAAAAAAATGCCGCTAGACTTGGAACCCAAAACTAATTTCCATCTATAGGAGGTGCTTTATGGGTATGAAACATTAAACAGGAGTTTCTTTGGAATCAAAGCTAGCAATTGATTGATTAAAATATTGATTTTTAAATTGAAATTTTTCTTTCGAATAATAGGACTCAAAAATCTGGATTTCGTTAGAATATTACGAATTCTTAGCTTTGTTATCTATTTATCAAAACACTTATTTATACAAGTTAAAAGTTTCAAATGATTTTTTTTTTTTTTTTTTTTTTTTTTTTGCGTAAATTTTTAATTTAGTTTCTATGCATATTTTATCTCTGATTTTCTCTTGAAATTTTAAACTTTTAACTCTTGAAATTTCTTTGATTCCTTTTTTTCTTCCTTTATTTGATTTTACTTACCCTCAAGCATCCTTCCTTTGCAGAAATGATGATGAGTCATCTGATTCAGTAGCACCAACTGCCTCTAGTCCAGAACCAATGGTTTCCAATTCAACCTTGAGGAAAAGGCGTAAGAAAGCTCGTGCTGAGCAGGCTTTGGTCGACTCTCTGTATTATGACCGCAATGAGAATGAAGCTATAGAAGTGAGTATTATTTTTAGATTTCCGTCATTATTTGTCTTCTCTTTTTAAATAATCAAGATCTGCTCTCCTACCTGTAACATGGTTTTGTCAGGGACACCGAAAATCACTTCTAACCCCCAATTTTAAGCTATAAGAAGCGATTGTGCCGAAAAACAAAAAATTATGTAAAGGTTTGAATGTTTGCTGCTTTAACATTGAATTTATCCAGAAGCTATAATATGTAGTAGTGGTAGATACATTGACACAAGAAGTTTTCATAGCTTGGACTCTAATGGTTTTGTAATAGCGAAAATCTTTGCTCAAGTGGCCTGAAAATGAGATACAGTCGACGAATTAAATAATGTCAGCCAACGCCTTATATTTTGGCGTAGATAGGCCACCTGCAATGCTTAATTTCATTGTGAATACACATTCATAATACATATAATATTGTATTGATATGAATACACATCAACATTCATTGATATGTATTGCAAATTGCCTACGTGAACCAAAATTTAAGGAGTCAACTGACATTATTTTATTCGTTGACTATAGCCGTCTTTTTTTATGTCTGCAATCGTTCACAGCGGTTCGCAATGCGGTCATGAAACCACCTGTTTTCAAGAAAGGATTTCATTGAATCTAGTCTAATTTGAATCTTGAGTCCCTCCCGCATTATTTTCCTTGCAGTCCATGAACGTTTGCAAGCTCAAAAGCATGGGAACGCTTGTGGACCGTGGAACTATTTTCATCCGCCCGTCCGCAGTGGGCAATTGTGGACGTACAAAAAGACAGCTTATACATATTTATTATAAATTCCAACCCAAGTTGACAGAGCCACTGTAAACTCTGTTTAAAATGAACTCCCTTTCAACAAACAGATTTGGTTTCCCTGTGAAACCCCATAAACTTGCAACTCCCACTCTCAACAAAAACTTTTTTGAAACTGTGCTTTTTCAACAAACTGATTTGGCCAAAATTTGCCTGGTTTCGTCCATTTTTTTCTGCATTAATAGATTTAGTAGTAGATTCTAGGGACCAATCAATGTTGCAACCTTAAGGCTCCTTTTGTAGAGGGTTTTTGTGCACTTGCTGCCGTTTAAAACCCCATGCAAATATTCACGATCCTACATTTTTTGAGGAACGTCAAGCCATAACATTATTTGGTCTCAGCCGCCCAACACTGTATTGACGGTTTATTGAGTTACAATGAGTATAGCTGTTTGTAGGGATAAATTTACCAATAATAATCAAATGAATGAATGAATCAACAAACAGACAAATAAATAAATCTATAAAAAGATGGGTAAATAAATAAATTGATCGATTAATGGGTAGATGAATACAAAAATAAATAGATGAATAAATCAAATTTACAGGGGAATGCTGAAATTAAGGATGAATGTAAGCTATAATTTCTGCAGGTTTTGAGAGAAATTTCAGCTAGGGCTGACTGACAAGCTTTGTATGGAGAAAAATCAAACTGTCTATTCAAACATCTCAATGTGGCAGTCCATTTTTGGTTTGAATACCTGATACAAAGAATCATGCTATAATATTTATATTAATAAGGCTCTATGGAGCCTGGGAGGTTGTTATGGAGGATCGGATCGTTTTGAGTATCGTCATCGAGATCGAGCACATATAACCTTATGGGTGGCTTGACTGATCAAATCGTTTCGAGCCTTTCGTAACAATTGAAACGGACGAAAGGAAACGATGAGTCGGGGGCTGTCGTAATCTCAATCGTTTGAAATAGGAAGAGGTGAAGAGAGGGTCACCTGCGTGATCAAGTTGCGCAGAAGCAAGCCTATTTGATTTAATGCAAAAGATCCGATCCTACGTAATTGCCTCCCAGCTATTTCTTGCTTCATTTGTGACTGGATGGTTGAGATGATTCCTCAACGACTTGTAGTGACATTCAAATCCGCTAAATCGCTCCACTGTTGCATGTTTTCTGAAACCATAGGTTTGCCGCCTTTGACTGTAGTTTGGGGGAGTCATAGTTTTGTTATCATTCCGAGCTTCCTATGCAATTTTTTGGGTCAAAAGTGTTGGTAAGAAATTGTGAGTTTGAAGGTTTGATCTTGAACGCAGCATTTAAAAATTTTGAAAAATTTCTTTAGCTCCCGCAAACTACGATCAAAGGCAGCAAACCTATGGTTTCAGAGAGTGCGTGATCTAGCAAATCTGAATGTCACATCAGGTCGCTGAGGAATCCACCTTAAGGAATATTTGACCGGTCTCGCATCAAAGCCCCCAAAATTCATATTCATTCATTCTCCTTTGGTTTTACAGGGCTCACATACAGCTCCTGGTCCAGTTGACACACCACCTCCACATTTGCAGCTCATCATTGATAAAATGGCCTCCTATGTGGCGAAAAATGGTATTGATTTTGAGGGCATAGTGAAAAGTAAAGGTGAGCATAAATATGTTTATTGACTCATTCTTTCTTACCAAAATCTGATAGCTTCAGTCATGTTTTCTCTTTTCTAGGAAGAAGAGTAAAAAAGGCAATGAATAGTTAAAAATTTCAAATTTTTATGACTTCGAAAGATGGCCTCCTTTGCCTTTTAAGTTTCTCTGCGATGGAATAAAGGAGGCTCCCAAACTTTCTAGGCTACTAGAGTTTGTGTCAGAAGTGCAGGCGCACTCAGAGACAATATATAATAGAGACCGTGCTTTACCTATCTCGCCCATTGTAACTACTTTTTATTTCAGGGTCTCAACAAAACACCGCCAACATGAACAAGACATTGACTGATGAGCAAAGATGTTGAGCTCTTTGCCTAATGAGAGCGAAGCACTGAAGTTGCGCCAGTCAACGCATGGTCCATGTTGGATGGTGCTTCCTATGTTATTCTGTTTGAGTCCCGAGAAAAAGTTAGCCTCTGTGCGATTGGCTAGTACGTGGTCTCTAATATAAATTGTCTTTGGGTGCACTTAAAATGATAATATTTAGCGAATTTCAATTTTTATTCCTTCAAATCAAAGCATAACTTGCCTCCTACTTTGATCTTTTGATTCTAAAGTGCTCCTTCAGGAAAAGCTAACACTCCAAATTCATTCGCATTCATTTTTACCTTGTAATATGAGAAATAACATCAGAAAATTCCAAGGATCATCGATTTAGGTGCGCCAGCAAACTTCCATCAACCAGCGCTTCTAAGACAATCTCTGTTTAGCAAGAGAATACAAAGAGAGAACATTTTACTGCCACTTCTCAATTCTTTAGTTGTTTCTGTTCTTATCAGTTTTCTATCAGTCAATCCTCTTACAGAGACTAATCGAAGGATCGAAGCCTTACCTTTTGTTTGTCTTAGATGGGTCAGTCTGGAAACAACAGAAGTGAGAGAAGTTTCAATCATAATCCGTAAAAACTACAGATTGATCAGTTGAGCGTTGGATGAAAGAGAAATAAAACTTGTGCACTTGCAGTCAATTTAATCTTGGAACTAAAGAATGTAGGAACGATGCGTGAAAGTTAGCTCATCCAATCAAATTCTTTGAATATTTTGATGGTTCAAAGAATATCTGTCTCGGAACTAAGGTGTCAAGAAAGTCTGGGATAAATGTCTGTGTCCTGAAAATCTCGGAAAAAATAGTCGGATAGGCTCTTAAATAGGCCTAATTGAGAAGTTCCCCTTCCTCCTCAAACTTATGCAGAATACTTGATGCTTCAATTTATTTTTCAGTCACAATGCAATATATTCTGGGTTTCAGTACTGAATTTGAATTAGTTAACTAGCAGCTTGATTGATAGCATGGTGATTGACATGAACAAATACAATTTTTTTTTTTTTTTTTTTAATGTTTTTCATGAAATTTTTAAGCTGAGCATCTATATATTAAAGTCCACATTAGGAAAAATGCTGAATGATTCAGTCTAGTTTTCATCTATTTAATTTGTTTTTTTACTTTAGGTGATGAACGATTTTCATTTTTGGAAGAAGGGCACGAGTACCATCCATACTATCGGCAAAAAGTTAATTTGTATTTGCAGTTAAATCCCGTGCAATATCCTTCTGACCAGCTTGAGAATAGCAATGAAGCAGCTCCAGTGGCAACAGAAAATTCGGGTGTATCGTCAAAAGAAAACAATCAAACTAGACCTTCCATCGCCAAACCAGGTACATACTATCATCATTTTGTGTTTCCTTTTGTGTCTGTTGAAAACAAGGATTTTTTTTTTGCCCAATATCTCAATCTAGTTTGACCAAAAATGGTCAAGTTACACATATGTTAGCTTCGTAATATCTTTCTCTCTTGAAGCTATATCAAGCGATATCTCTTTCATCACGTGTAACTATTTCTTCCTGTACCGCTGTGCTGTGGCAGCTTTTGTCATTGGTGTATAATGCGCACCTTTTTACCCAAAATCATATTCAGCAAAACGGGGTTTATTGCATGTGATCACATTTCACAACTTCCTCCCAAGATAGTTGACAATGTCATTGTAGGACAACCTTGATGCAGCTCAGTTCATTCAGGTCCCAGTAGACAGTATTAGAGAGGGATAGTCATATTGCTGGGCCTCATCTATAAGCCCAGGAGCAAAGTGTTGGCAGTGCAAGTTTACTTGTCTGTAGTCTAAAAAGGGTTAAGAAGGTCCTTTTAGAAGCAGAAGCAAGCAATGAATCTTTTTTGTGTCATGCCTGTTGTAAATCTACCTTTTTTTGACCCTTTGCTGAGAGCCAAATTTCTGATGATTCAAATCATTTTGCATTTCTGATGGAACTCAGTTGGTTACAAAAACAACAGAGATCATGCACTAGCGGATCAGGCGATGGACAACTACTTGTATGTGTCCGAGACTCAACAAAATAATATCCGAAGGATCCCATGTTGATTGTCGACTATTGATCAAAATTTTGGATGCTTTTTACTGATTGGCTGCTGCTGACATCAACATCTGTGGTCAACAGTCAAAATATGAGCCCTTGGACGTTGTTTTGTTGCATCCTCAATTTAGAAAGTTGTTATGGAAATTTAAGAAGTGTGCGAGATAGCTAGTGTGGGGCGGTCTCGTTGTCTCTAGCTGGTTACGGCTCATAAATGTAAACTCATTTTTGTATTTTTAGTGCCTGTTTGCTTCTCAATAAAGAAGCCAAAAGAGAGCGAAACTCTGGAAAATCGAAGTGCGCTCCCTGTTGAAGAATCATCAGAGGATGAAGATTCAGATGATCACAACAGTAGCGAATCAAAGTCTTCAAAATCAAATCAAGATGTGAAGAAATCCACTGATAATATGGAAAAGGCAGCATCTCATGCTGCCGACAATAGTGCAAAATGGAGTAAGTTAATTTCATCTGTTTGTCTCAAATATGTTGCAAATCGAAGCAGTCGGAATGATTTTGCTCCCTGTTTTAGCCAATCTCTTCTTAGCTGACTGCAAAGTCAAAACCTTGGACCCTTGCTGTCCTCTGGGGTGATTACGAATGTTTAAATTGTAATTGTATTATGGTGAAAGCCATCTAATGCTAATCATATAGGCAGCTCATTCTGACTCAATCAAGGTTACGTGATTCCGCTCATGTGTGCTCAAAGCCCATGCCTATCAGTTCCTCATCAGATGGTTTTTGTTGTAACCCTTTTGTAATGTAATGAGGTCTCTCAAAAGATGATTATGCTTCTGATCATTGACAAGATCAGATCACTTTTTGAATATTCGTAAATAAAAGCCCAGGTTTATAACCATCCTGCTTTGTGTAAGATGAAATGTCAGTGAATGAAAGTATGCTTTAGATTGTTAAATTGAAGGATTTCAAAATATTATTGAACTTTAATTAAATCTTAATCAACAAACCGCATTTTTGTTGAAATATTCCCAAAATTGTTGTTTTTCAGTAACTTCATTATTATCAGCTTTCTACCCTTCAGCATATAGTCAGAATCTATCTAATCTAGAATTGCAATCCACGAGATCTGCACCATGTTTAGCGCAGGAGGTTTGCATTGAGTGCTTCATCTTCCTACCTCTCTAAAATGTTTCGTGTGTGAATTCAGTTCGTTGATAAAAAACTGACCAACTTTTTTCGATAGGAAAAAATTAGTTCCAAGAGATAGATCTGAAAAACTGTTGTCTTTCTAATCAGGAATCAGTTTTTATCAAACATGACTAAACTGTGCTTTAAATTTGGCAACATGAAACAAGATCATCAAGAAGAAGCGTTGTCAGATCTACGGCTTTAGGCTATGTAATTTTCCATAAAAATCAATGTAAAATTTACAGATTTTTAATTCAAATTTGGTGACACTGTCAATGAGAGTAAAGACTTTCCTACTTAATAGTCATCAGCTGATTTCAATCCAAGGTTGCAAAATTTGCTCAATGTTTTTCTTTTTTGTAAAATTATCAAAATTTGAAACCACAGCAACGTGATTTTAACCTTTACCCTCTGGACTGATCAAAATTTAACAAAATTCTAGTGTTGACCACCAATGTAGTGTTAATTCAATTCACTCATTGAATATTAAAATTTTGATTTAAAACCAATTCCAAATGATTAGATACAATCCCCCCTCTGAATTCTCTTTGTTGCCCTTAAAGTTGTTTTTCTTTTCTGTCTGTGTATTTTGAAAGCATATTTTTCTCAAACGTTTCATGGTGTCTGCTGGAGTGATGATTGTTTAGTGTAGAAATTTGAAATCATCGTTAGTGAAGTGTGAGTGTTTTATGAAGCCTGTGTTTTGTAGAGCATTTTATCTGCAGTGACGCCATATTATAAATCATTTGTTTTGAGTACCCATTCTTTCTAGGAGACCTCCTTCGTATCTTACTTTTATAACTTCCTCAGTGTTCCTAATTTTGTTTGTAAAATTAGTAGTATTTGTTCTCTACAAGTGTAAAGGCGTACCATAGACATTGTTTAGAACTGAGTGTTGAAATCAAAAGAAAGTGAAAATCACTTTCATCGGCTTGTCAGAGTCTTGCAATCCCCAAAGACATTGTGTCTGTGCAATAAAAACCCTTTTTCACTAATTCCTAGTGAGCTAGAGTGTATGTTTGTATAATTCACTCTAAATCAAATTTGGTGGCCCAAATCTAGTTTGCTTGCTCACCTGCTCATTTTGCTCGGCAAAGTTAGGTGTATAGTTGCACCTTTAGTGCCCCTTTGTTCAGCGCTCTACCTCGGTACAAAATTTCATATTTTTTTAAAATGTTCACAGATGAAGAAAGGGTCAAAGACAAACTATCTGCAGTGGCCAAAGAGAAATTAATTGCCAAAGAGCGAGAAAGGCAGATCCAATCAGAACGCAAGAAAAGAGCTGCAGCATTTCTGAATTTGTTACAAAAAGATAAACTAGTCACTTCAAATCAGCTCATCAGTGGTAAGGATCAAGTCTCTGTTTTAATCCTTTTATTTACACATTTCAGAGGAAAAGATTTTACTGTACTGGCTGGGGGGGGGGGGGGGGGCAGAGAGTGCACGGAAAGTCCGTTTAGGCTGCAAAACAACAAGAACAGGCGGAAAAAAGTCATTCCTTCCGAAATCCTTTCTCCAAGGGTTGTCAAAACTAAAACTTGCAAGCTTGCTGAAGGGAAAAGCGGACATTTTTTTCTCCGAGGGCAGCAAAGTGTATTCTTGCATTCTCTCCTCAAAATCTTAATCCAACTTTCCAAGAAATGTTTGGACCTGTATACTTGGATCACAATTTTCTCATTTGGTCATGATGGTAGATTGGTAGATGGTAAAAATGAAGCAGGTAAACCAAGGTGAAATAAAGCTGAAGGAAAAATGATTCTGCTGTTGGTGAAAATATCCCAATTTGGAAGACGAGAAAGTTTTTGAGGATTTTACCAATCAAATAAATTTTTGAATGTTAAGAGTATCCAGCTGGTTTTGGATGGAGCCATGAATTAAAAAAAATTAGTCCTGGTAGCCGATCATGAACGATCGAGTCGACTTGGAATCGACCTTGATGAATCAACTGGGACAACGAATCAAATTGGCTTAGCTGTGTCCAATCAATTTGTTAGCCATGTATGGCCAGGTCTACTATCATTAATAACCACTTTTGATGGTTAATTCCTAAATAAATGCCAAGAAAATTTCAATGAGAGCATTTGCATTGTTCTTCGTTAAAACATTAACCGAGTCATAACCGTTTGAAAATGCTGTTTTTCGCGTCAGTGACGGAGAGCAGTGTCACTAAAATGTCAACATTAAGTTGCGAGATACTTTTATACAATGAATGCGAGGTTTAAAGAAACGGGATATCAATTAATTATAATGAAATGTTATCAAGAATTTACTGAAGTATTAGAACAGCATCATTAGCAAAGGATGTGCTAAGTTGATTCAATTGGTCTATGTTGATTGAGCCACTCGTAGGGTAGGTGGTTCCCAAATGGATTGATCGACTTAGGGCCAAATTGAATCAACGTAGACAAATCGACGTAGCTTTCCCCCATGAGACGCAATGTATTCGTCCAAGTCAGCTTGATCATTTGTGATCGGCCTCCTGCTTAAAACTTTTTTTTCCTTGAATTAAGCTGGAGTAGATTTTACCCATTTTTTATTACTTTCTCTTTATTTTTTGTTTTTAGCTGGTGCTTCCTCATCCCATGATGTTGATGTGCCTGATGATGTGGAATCCTTGCCTTCTCCTTCATCTGTGATAGCTATATCTGACAGGTGAGATTTTTTAGATCGGGAAACAATGTGTAAATAAATGAGATAATCTTACTGAGAATTGGAGAACCCCTAAAAAAGAAAAAATAGTCATCATGCATATAAAGCTATAGACCCTCCAAAATGCATTTCCAATTTTCCCGAAAATTGGTCAAGAGATTTTCCTCAAATTTGGCATTATGATTCCTTAGGGTATTTCAAAGAGATCCCCAAAAACAGAATTTGAAAAAGTCGTCTGTGAGTGCCGCAAACTGAATTTTAAAATTGGAGGGGGAACTTATTTTGTTGCCTGCCATCCTTCCGATCAAATTCACACAATGTGACGCACTGAACGAGATGTTCCCAGCCATCGCCTGAGCTGGATTCTCTAATCTGCCCCGCCCCTGCCCACTCTACGCTTGGCAGTACCAATTGTGGAAAGAAGAGTTTTCCGGAGTTGCTCATCCCGAAGAAGTCCACCCCCTTTTTTTAACTATTCTAGCTTTTCCCTGTTTGTTCAAAAAGCTAGAAGTTTTCTTTGTCTGTTTGTTTTAAAAATCTAAAATTTCAACCCCAGTACTTTTTTAAGTCACTGAAGTCATTTAAATACTCAAACTAACATTTTGTTCTCTTAATAGTTCCAGTGACGAGCTTCCAAATTCTGATCGGAAAAAATGTAATGGCTCTGTGAAAAGTCATCCTTTGATCGATTTGTGTCCAACATCACCTGTTAGAAGAAGGAAACGAAGTCCATCTCCGGTTGAATCTATTCGCAAGAAGAAAAGAAAACACAGAAGCAAATCATCAAAAAAGTATGTTATCTAACTTTCTGCTTTTATAATAATAGCGGACTCCCAAGAAATTTGACTCAGGTCATTTGTCTCTCATCTGTCGCTATTTAATGTAGGCTGGTTTTTTCTAAATCTAGAGAACCTTTTACCTGGAAGGGGGGGGGGGGTTTGTTGGCTCCCCCAGGGTTTGGGGAGAATTCTATCCACTTTTACTTCTCTCAGAAAAGAGCTGATAGTATGAAAAATTGATGTAATCAAAACACCAAAGTTTGTTAATTGGCCTTTGAAATTTGATGTCTCAAATATGAAAAATGATATCAACCTTTGGTTTGCGCCAAAATGCTCAGATGCGCACTTTTGATGGACGTATCACTCAAAAGGGGTCGTCCCTCCGAATTTTTAGGAGGCCTCCTTGAGCTAAATAATGTGAGGGGGCTCTTGAACCAAGCTTTTACAACATTATTGTTAAAACTGTTGACTCATTTTCTTATGAGTTTTTTTGCTTTCTAGAATTTTAAATTCCCACTTTTCAAAGAGGAGTAATGATTTTTTAAAAGGGGTTCAAATCGAACCTTGACCTTCGATATTTCAAAAACAGAAAACGATATTGACCCTCAGTTTGCGTCAAAAGTCTTAGAATTTTATGTCCTTTCAAACGATGAATCTCAAGATAGGCGTTGCCATAAGAAAAGATGGAGTTGACTTCTGCCCCTCCTACTCCCTGAGGCAGGGGTCATCAGAATAGTCTTCTCAGATAGCGCATTTAAGGTAAATAAGAATGGTCCAAACCTCATCCGTTTATCTCAATTTAAAAAAAAGTTAAGGGGGGGATTACTTTCAAATAACCCTGTATTTATAAGCCTATAATGAACAAAAGCATCGATAACTTCAAACAATTGCTCTCACTGGGTTGTATGTTTTAAAATTAACCTTTTACCTAAACAGTGATGCAGCCTGGCTAATTTCTTTGCGTTTGAGGTAAATGTATAAATTAACTGACTTTCTTGACTACAGAATTTGTTTCCACCTTGTGAATAAGAAGACTGATATTTTGACTTGTTTTTCATCTGTTTCAGGTCACACAAAAGTAGTCATAAAAATAGTAGTAGTCTTAAGTATGAATCCAGTTCAAAGCACCGGAAAAAGCACCGCTCTAGAAGCAGGGATTCCTTACGACAATCTCATAAACACAAGAAACACTCGCATAGTAAGCACAAGCGACATTATAAGGATAAAAAACTAAGGCACAAAAGTGGTTCAAGCTCATCTGCCTCGGATTCTGAATCAAGTAGCAGTCTGTCAAGTTCCTAGGAAAGTAATGTCTTGCCGAAACATATATTTTGTCTAGTCAACTGTATTGCATGTCTTCATTGACATTTGATGTTCGGTTGTCGGGAATCTCGATTATTTGGAAAATAGGCGAGAGGAGACTATGTCATTACGGAAGTGCCGAAAATGTCGTTGGTTTGATAGCGATGAAAGAATGAATTCGATGAAATTTCTTGTACGGTGCCTTCTTCAGTCTCTCGATCATATGCCTCGATTTAAAATCTCGTGTAAAGGGCGTCGATATCACTCAAAAGATTCTCCGTCAAACGATCCCTGCAGCTCCTCCGATAGTAGTCAGAAGGACGATACCTCTGAAGACCAAGAGCCTTGTCACAAAGAATCATCGTCAACTCAGTCTTCTAACTCAAGTGCCTCCATCCACTGAGCTTTGCTGAAATTGAAGGTTTTTTAACTTTAAGTTGTTCTTGGAATTTGGAGTCTACAATCGCATTTACCATCTTAACCGGCCCAAACTTTTCCTCAGCTGCTTGCATTGTTTTTAAATAATTAAGGAAAGTTGTTTTCTTGCTTAAAGTTTCTGATAATTTGTACACTGACTTTAAAGTAATTCGAAAGTAATCTGTGATCTCTGTGAGGAGACTTCCACAAATCAGGAAAATGACTTGCTGTAAATTTGCGACTGGTTGTTATTTCAATTGTGATCTAGAAAATTGTAAAAATTGGTGTCAGAAATTGGAGTTTTATAAATCCAAAGTTTGCCGTTCAAAGAGAAACTGTTTGGTCAGAAAAAGAGCTGTGAAAGTGGTAAGAAGAAATCTAATCATGCCAATTTACCTGCAACAAAGAAAAGTAGTCGAAAGAGTAACAAACCCAGTCAAAGTCGTCTTGAAAATCGAGGAAGTCTCAGGAACAACACGAGTTCATCATTTCAAGCAGCCAAATTCCAGGATGCAATTGATGATGAAGACGAGGAAATCATTGTTGATGACTTTTGTAAATGTGATTTTCCGAATGATCCAACATCTTATGTTTCTTTTGAATCAAATCAAAATTTGGTCCATAAAACACGAGAAACGGTCTGCTCTATGGCCAACATCATCCATCATATGCATAAATGTTTTGAACATGGAGATCCCAAAAAAATTAACTCTAAAGATAAGGCATCGATCAAGAAATCTGCTTCACCCCAGAAGTCCTCTACCCCTCCAAACACGAGTCCAAGTGAAAAATGTGTCAGAATAGAAAAGCCCAATGTTGAAAGTAAAATTCAGCATTTTTCCGGCTCAGAGGGGAAAAGTACCACGGAAGTTATCTGTTGCAAGCAATTTTCAATGCCGGAAATTAGTGAGAGAAATCAAGCTACTTGCCAACAAATTTCAATGTCAGCACTGATGAATAAATTAAAGCAAGGCATCTCTTCTTTATCACCTGAGGATGCATCCAAAGAAATGGAAGAATGTGAAAAGACTTCGGACGATAAACGTGATCGAATAGAAAAGTGCAAGTTATTAGAAAATTTGAAAGATGGAGTCGGTTGTTCAACTGAGGCAGCGAAAGGTCGCAAACATTGTATCTTACTGGATAAGATCTGCTGTCTGAAAAATACAGCAGTAGAGGCTCATGCGAAACTTCAAAGTGTCATTCCGAAAGTTTGTATCACTTTTGATAGAACCAATCGAACTCTCAGTGTAAGGCGTGGTAGACCCAATCAAGATGTGAAGAAGCAATGATTAAGATATCGTTGATTCATAGGATTCTCGTTTTCTGTTCTCTCACCCCAGACAGAAGATCCTGCTCCATCACATACATTGTATATTTGTTTTTATTTTTTTACTCTCTGGCTGTTTTGTAAATTTTTACCTAGGTACGGATCACAATTTTTTTTTTTAGTTTCTTCATTACTCTTTCCATTTTTGTAAACCCTTCCTCTATTTTACAAGTACTGAAGTCAAGCAATAGATTTTTTGTTTTAAATTTATTTTTATGCAAGTTCTGAAGAATATTTTTTGTAATTTATTTTTTCTGACATTAAAAGAAGCAAAATTAATGACCTTTGTGTTTTTGTGTTTTTCTCTAAAATTATTCCTTAGTGATAAGCAGGTATAGTTCCTCTCAGAGGTGTAGGCTGACCCCGATCTACAATCTTTGAAACGCTTCAGAAGTTATTTTTCACGATTTATGATGAAAATCAATGATAATGAATATGAGCTTTGAATTTGCCTTTAAGAACGCTTTCGAACAAAAAAATTAAGTTGTAGATAAATTTTGTTTAAATTTGAAAGAATGTAAATTGAAATTCGCCCAAGATTGACTGGGGTGCACCCTCCACTTCTGAAACAAGCTTTGCTTCATCTGTATACTGAGGAAGACAAAAAGTAATTTATCATTGTAAGTAGACTTGAAAGCTTTTCAAACTGTCTTTGAATGTACACTTCAAGATCAAGGGTGGGCATACTCTCTTTTGAGGAGTATTTTTCTCTGCGGCCAGTTCCTTCCTACCTCTCGTAATGGGGCTATTGCACACTTTTTTTTCCGCATTTTTTCCACACATTTCGCAAGTTTTTCGTGCTGCCAACATTATTCTTTAAGGTTTTTACACCAAAAACCGATTATTAAAACTCTTACGGCTGAAATGTGAAACAGTGCTATTGGTTTCAGTTTGTTCTCTTCACTCAGCTCACACTGCATCATCTTCAGCAATAGTTGAATCATTTTATTCTTGTAAGGACAGTGATTCGAAAATTCATCTGCTTTAGAAGTAAATATCAAAGCTAAAAGGGATTGCTTAGGGGGAAACAGGGATGAGCCAAAATCGAAAAAACACTTCTGTGACCTGCACACTGATTATGAGCGATCGTTTCGTAATGCTAGTTGATAATTGAGTACATGTTATTCTTATGGGTGGTGTGATTAAGGTAGGTTTCATTCCGATAGAAACCCTCCAATCTCTGCGGAAATTCTTCGATGACTCCTGAGCTCTATTGCAGAATTTCCTTGGAGATTGGAGGGTTTCTATCAGAATGAAACCTATCGTAATCACACCACCCATAAGAATAACAAGTACTTGAAAGTATTTCAATATGATCGCTTATAATCAGCCTGCCGTTGATGAGAAGAACTGAGTGAATGACAACCCCTAAAAATCATTGTTGCTTTAAGATGATTCCAGGGTCGATTAGTTCCAACTTTGGACACCACGTCGCGCTGCTCGAAAAGTCAACAGTTTTTGGCTAAAATTGACGAATTCACGCTAAAAACACGAATTTCAGGAACGTCAGCACCTGCGAGCATACTCCAGGAAGATACCCTGAAAGTTTCAGGCTGAAACACTCAAAAATAAAGCCGAAAATTATGAAAAACGAAACTTCCCGTAAGCCGCAATGAGTGCGAGTGAGGCAGATACACATATCATCACTCGCGCTCACTCACTAAGCTTATGGTGAAACGAATTTCATAATTTGCGGCTTTAATTTTGAACCAATTTTGCTCATTTTGGGCTCAAAAAATCCATAAAAAAATTTTGCAGGTGCTGACGTTATTGGATTTTGCGTTTTATCGATGGTTTCAGTTTAAAACGCCAAAAACACGACTTTTCCAAAAAGCGGCTAGTGGCGCTATCCATCGGATTGAAATCTGGAAAAGTTTCGCCTGGAATCACCTTAATAGTTTCAAGCCGTTCACAAGTAATTTAATCAGCTGAGGTTAGACAGACACAATATTTTAAGGCAATTTCATTGACAGTAAAAGAAGTTTGTGAAGATAACAACTACTTATTGATCTGATGTTCAGGTTATTTAAAATCTTGATTTCAATATTTAGAACCCTGATGAAAGGAATTAGGTGTCAAAGGAAGAGGACAGTACTAGAAAAGCAGTTTCAGAAAGAAAAATGTTTATTTGAAAGTAAATGCTACAGGTGCACAACAGGCATAAGTAATTGCAAAAGACTTATTTCTTACTTGAAAACCTTCAAAACTTTGGAATCCCGCGCCTTTCAGCAGTGACTGAAAGAAATTTCAGTCTAGCACAAACCACAGGGAAGTTGCTGTCATCAAAATAAACAACGAAACTTCACACAAGACAAGAAGACACCTGAGGGGAAACTATGTCGACCCAAAATAGAAATAATGAACGGTCTGTTGCTAACTCCTGCTCTCCTCAGAATGCAAGAATCCAAACAACCCGTAAAGTTTGTAAAAACCTGCATTTCTTTTGTAGTTAGACCCAAAGAGTCTGCATTAAATGAAACTTTACCTATTCAAAGAAGAACAGGGTGATACATTGGTGAATTTATAACAATTACAAAATTTAAGCAGCAAAAAAGAAAATTGCTTCAGATATGAGAATGGTAAAAATTTAGTATCATCATGTAGCTTCTTAACTGTTATAAATTCTGGAGTACACCCTACCTGATTAACAAGTTGGGGTGCAGTTCAGAGCAGTGGCGTAACCTTAGGGGAGCATAGCCTTTTTGCACCTCCAATAATTTGATGAAAAAGAGGGAAGGAGAAAAGAAAAGATGGAAACATACAAAAAAATAAAGAAAGAAAAGAATAATTACAGGAAGCAAGAACAAGTGGCTCAATTTTTCCCTGAAACTGCGCCTAAAGTAAATCTAAAGGGAAAAATTCCTCTGTTGTTAATGAAATAAAGAAAATATACATTGAGTCTACTAACTTCCGTTCTGTCGGTTGGTTATTTATGAAAGATTCTATTGCTTAAAATGTAGTCTGAGAGAGCCTGAATCCTCAGATTTTTCCAGGGGGCCCCCCGGACCCCCTTCTAGCTGGGGGTGTCCCCCCAGAGTGCATCGCTCAAAAGTTGGTCTGCCCCCCCCCCCAACAAAAACTAAAGTTTATGCCACTGGTTCAGAGACTCAACAAAAAAACCTCATTTAGATGGTCTTAGCGTAAGAATTCCTTGAGATTTTCCTAAACAGTGTTTAAGGAATGAGTCGTGCACTTTGGAGGCGCTTTACTAAGGAATCTTAAGGTATTCTCAAGCCAAAGCCATCTCAATGAGGATTAGTTTTTGAGTCTCTGCGTTGCACCTCAAGGGTGGCATCAAAAACTTTCAGCCCCAAAAGATGGTAAAAATTTAGTATCATCATTTAGCGTGCTTAATGGATAATTATTTATTTTTAAGAATAAAAAAGAGTAGTGTTGCTTCAGATGTTAGGATGGCATCAACAAAGTTCAGCCCCGAAAGATGGTAAAAATTTAGTATCATCATTTAGCGTGCTTACTGGATAATTATTTATTTTTAAGAATAAAAAAGAGTAGTGTTGCTTCAGATGTTAGGATGGCATCAACAAAGTTCAGCCCCGAAAGATGGTAAAAATTTAGTATCATCATTTAGCGTGCTTAATGGATAATTATTCATTTTAAAGAATTAATGAAGAGTAGAGTTGCTTCAGATGTTAGGGTGGCATCAAAAAGTTTCAGCCCCGAAAGATGGTAAAAATTTAGTATCATCATTAAGCGTGCTTAATGGATTATTATTCATTTTAAAGAGTAGAGTTGCTTCAGATGTTAGGGTGGCATCAAAAAGTTTCAGCCCCGAAAGATGGTAAAAATTTAGTATCATCATATAGCGTGCTTAGTGGATAAACATTCATTTTAAAGAATCAATAAAGAATAGTGTTGCTTCAGATGTTAGGATGGCATCAAAAAATGTCAGCCCCGAAAGATGGTAAAAATTTAGTATCATCATTTAGCATGCTTATAATACAGACTTTGTTGAGTTCCTGATAAATGAATAGGTACTTATTATAAAAAATCAATGAAGAATGGTGTTGCTTCAGAAGTAAGGGTGGCATCAAATAATCTCAGCCCCGAAAGATGGTAAAAATTTAGTATCATCATAAAGCTAACATACCATTCAATCAAATATACACACAAAAAATGGATCATTACTTAATCTACAGAATCAACATAGGAACTATTAGCTTCAGAAGTAGGGATAAACAAAAGGGATAGGAAGTAGGGTGAGGGATGGATTTGGCATAAATCTCAGCCCCGAAAGATGGTAAAAATTTAGTATTATCATACAGCATACGGTGAAAATTAGTCAGCAGTGGAATCGTGTAGCTGCTTTTATTAGCAGATCAATCCATCGAAGAGAAAATTAAAGTTTCAGATACGCTGAAAAGGTGTAAATCAATTGCCGCAGTAGCTTGAGAATTTGAAAAAAATGAATCAAGCATTCGAACTATCCGTGATGAAGAAAAGGAAATTCACGGCTCTATTCATGCTGACCCAATGACCTTGAAAACTGTCTCAACAATTCAAGATCCGACAATTAATTACTAACTGAAAAAGCCTTGAACCTTTGGATTGAGGACAAGTCTCAAAAACATGTTTCGGGCTACAGATATTATAAGCAGTTTCAAGTAACCATGTTCTTTTCGAAAGCGTAGGTAACATTTAACATGTTTGATTCAGTTGGTCAGCAATTATCGTGCGTCTCCACTATCCCAAGATGGTCCGGGTGCAAATCCCCCTTCCCCTTCCCAGGATATGGAGGTCCGACAATATTAAAAGATGAAACTTGAAGGACTAAATTAAAGGTGAGGGATAGATTTGGCAAAACATGTACAAGGCTTATTCACAATAGTTACAGAGCTGAAAGGGGACTATGGCTATACTGAATCAATTTGAAGGAGTAAAGTATCAGCTTAAAAAACAACATTCTTCAAGTATAATTTTTTCAGAAGACCGTCGTTATTTATCATCATTTTAGGGTATCTAGAAATGAATTTGAGTAAAACAGTTGCGCTAATTGATCAGCAAAAAAACAACATTCTTCAAGTATATTTTCAGAAGAC
This sequence comes from Trialeurodes vaporariorum, assembly GCA_011764245.1. Classification (NCBI taxonomy): domain Eukaryota; kingdom Metazoa; phylum Arthropoda; class Insecta; order Hemiptera; family Aleyrodidae; genus Trialeurodes; species Trialeurodes vaporariorum. The sequence continues at coordinate 20,653,228 of VMOF01000024.1, read as the reverse complement.
CGTCGTTATTTATCATCATTTCAGGGTAGTCTAGAGGCGAATTTATGTCAATAGGAGCACTAATTGATCAGCTTAAAAACAACATTCTTCATGATTAATTTTTTCAGAAGACCGTCGTTATTTATCATCATTTTAGGGTAATCTAAAAATGAAATTTAGTAAAACAGATACTCAAATTGATCAGCTTAAAAACAACATTCTTCATGATTAATTTTTTCAGAAGACCGTCGTTATTTATCATCATTTCAGGGTAGTCGAGAGGCGAATTTATGTCAATAGGAGCACAAATTGATCAGCTTAAAAACAACATTCTTCATGATTAATTTTTTCAGAAGACCGTCGTTATTTATCATCATTTTAGGGTAATCTAAAAATGAATTCAAGTAACACAAGAGCACGAATTGATCAGCTTAAAAACAACATTCTTCATGATTAATTTTTTCAGAAGACCGTCGTTATTTATCATCATTTTAGGGTAATCTAGAAATGAATTCAAGTAACACAAGAGCACGAATTGATCAGCTTAAAAACAACATTCTTCATTATTAATTTTTTCAGAAGACCGTCGTTATTTATCATCATTTCAGGGTAGTCGAGAGGCGAATTTATGTCAATATGAGCACAAATTGATCAGCAAAAAAACAACATTCTTCATGATTAATTTTTTCAGAAGACCGTCGTTATTTATCATCATTTCAGGGTAATCTAGAAATGAATTCAAGTAACACAAGAGCACAAATTGATCTGCATAAGAACAACATTCTTCATGATTAATTTTATCAGAAGACCGGTCGTTACTTATCATCATTTCATGGAAAAACCTGAAACTACAAGGAAATGAAAATTCAACGGAGGGATAGAATGGAGGGGGGGGGGGTAAAAATTGAGGAGGAGGTAAAAGGTAGCATAGACAGAGAGGTCAGGCAAGTTGGACACTTTGAACAGAAATATTTGTTTCCATCAGGTAAACGAATCTTCAAAATTTTCAGAAGACACCCGTTAAGTTATCATCATAGGAGATGTTCAAAGACTTAACCTCATGGCCATACCAAAAAAAGTCACCTCATAATTATGTACTAAAGGTAACTATGCTGGAAGGTGGCATAGACACTAGACAGTGAGGGCAGGCGAGTTGGACACTTCGAACAAAAACATTTGTTTCCATCAGGTAAACGAATCTTCAAAATTTTCAGAAGACACCCGTTAAGTTATCATCATAGGAGATGTTCAAGGAGAAAATGCAGTCAATAGCCAATAGCAAAAAACACGGTTGCAAACTGAGGATAACTGCATCGGCAGATAAGTGATAAAATTATCCCCAGAGGCACAGACAACTACCTTCACGAATCATTCAAAAGACCGTCATTCAATATCATCATCAAACGCATCTTTCAGATAATTTGAGATCAAAATATGTGATCAAGATGAGGTAAAAGGTTAGGCAAGTGCGACACAGAACAACCAGATTTGTTTCTATCAGGTACAAACGAATCTTCACAATTTTCAGAAGACACCCGTTAAGTTATCATCATTTAAGATCTTCATGAAAGCACTGCATCAAGGTTTCCATGCATTAAAGGTCAATAGTTGGTAGCATTTAGAACTGAGCTAATCAGAGTAATTTCCAGTCTCATTCAGTTTAACGAATCTTCAAAATGTTCAGAAGACACCCGTTAAGTTATCATCATTGGAGACATTATCTGTCGAGCTATGAACACAGCAGGATGATTACGAAGGATTAAATCGAGTCACTATGGAGTGCGTGTTGTCATTAAGATAGGTTCCATTCTGATAGAAGCCCTTTAATCACTACACACAATGTGTGCACAATAGCTCAGGTGTCATCAGTGAATTTCCGCAGAGATGGAAGGTTTTCTATCGGAATGACACCACACATAAGAATAACACAAACTCAATTATCGATTCAATGGTGTTACGATGCCATCGTTCAGAATCAGCTTGCTGGATAATCCTTCTGATAGAGAAAACATTTCCTTCATAGATTGTTTTGGTAAGATATCAATGAGCAACTACAAAAACATATCAACTTGAATCCCTGAGACATTCAGCAAATCACACAAATGGAATTTAAGGCAGTGGAATCCACAAGAAAAACAGTGATATTGATGAATAATGTCAACGCAGCATAATAGTACAGATATGGTCACTTAAAAGTTGTGGATGAAGATGTCATTCTCCAAAAAAAATTCAACTTGATGCACCACAGCAGCCCAGCAAGAAAGCACACTAGCCATCAATTTATGTGTCCAAGATGGCTCTCTATAAATGTCTGTGATTTATGGTGGATGTTCTGTAATTTTAAGAACAATGGTGAATTGCCGAGCTTCTTGCTTAGGAACGCTGCGAACTGTAAAATTCATGTGCGAGGGGCAGTTGGAGTAGCAGAGATAAGCAAAAGAAAGTGAGTAGCAACACTCTCTGTTTACAAATGATTTCTACTGGTTACCAGCAACCGTGTTGCGTAGCACACAGACTTAACATTCAAAAAATGCCTAGGACATAAGAAAAGACAGCTGCTGCATCACTGCACGACATCCCTTCACTAACAAAAGGTAACAGCTTCGTGAGGTTAAATCTTCAGAAGGACAGTGATGTCTTAGTTCAGAAACTTCAAACAGACATGTCTCTGTTACTATGCAATGAAGAAATTTTAGATTGACAACATCGACATTATCTGAAAAACTCCACATGAAGCATGCCCGAAATTCCATTTGAGGGAGGTGTTTGGCTGAATCATTAAAACAATTGCTCATGAGTATATAAAGATCAGAATTCATATTTTATGCACCCTTATTCTTTCTTCTCATGATATACTAACTCATATTAAACCCCGTTTTAGATAGGTGATCAGGTCTCCAAGATGACATCACCTATACTAAATAAAATCATAACGCAAATCCCTCGCAGAATCTGCTTATAAATATCTGATGTTTTCATGGATAAGCTGGGCAAGCAAGTCGCAGTGTAACTTTATAAACACCCTGGACTGTTAATTGAATTACTCATTCTAAAAACCCATCAAGTTCGAGTTACTTAGGCCATAAATAATGCCAGTTTGAATCAATGCGACAAAAAAGTTTTTTACCTGAAATCGACGTCTGTTGGACGCATAGGCGTAAGTCAAACCCAACGTTTCATGATCATCTTTCACATTTTAAATTTTTCGAAAGACAATGCATGTACTATTCTGCCGTGCTAAGGAAGAATGCCGTAAGCGCCATGAGTTACTTAAGCTGTTTTTGCAATGTAGCTAAGGGCCCCTACTCTTCAGTTTACCCGCACCTCCAATGCCTCCAATGGTTTGTCTTTCCAAGGATTCTTGCATTGAACAATAGACGCGCGCCTTTCCTAAATGCTTGACGGGCAGAGAGCCTTTGTTAGAGAGAGTTGAGTGACCAGGTAGATAAACAACAATAACAAAATCCTAAAGATGAACTCGGTATAAGAATAGAGGCCCGAGCTATACTGCAAAAACAGTCTAAGTAACACATGGCGCTTACAGCGTTCATCCTTAGCACGGCAGTATTAATCCTAGAATATTCTTTTCCTTTGTTCTTCTTGAGTCATGGAACCACAGGAAAATAATAATTGAAGTAATTGAATGATTAACCGTAGTTGAAAAAATAAAAATCAGTTTGGAAATTTTGAAACGTTGGATTTGACTTGCGCCTATGCGTCAGATGGACGGCGAAATAAGGTACCCAGGGACTCCAAGCCGGGGCCGAAGTTTAAATTGAATTTTGCATCTTTCACAACATTTAACCATAGAAACTGCTATCAGATTTATAACTTATAATTCCAAAACTTAATTGAAGTGTCCTCGCACTTACAAAATTAATTTCATAGATTACGGTTTGAATTTTGTGATGGGAGCTCTAAAGGGATCTTGTTTTGGGAGCTTCCATTGCAATGATTTCAACAGTAATTATAAGATCAATTTCTGATTGCGCGAGAGCACTTGAGCATTCAGTTTTGAAGCAACAAATTACTAATCATAAAACATTTTCCTTCGTTTTCTGCCATGGACGACTCAATATTAGATTTAAACCGTGGCTCCAGCTCTGAGTCCTTGATGGCACCATCCTAGCATTTCTACTGAAGTTTTCTTCTTCCTCTGTGGGATGATTACAGTTGAACGATTACAGTTTGAAACTTATCAGAGGACCCAGAATAATGCAAGTTCGTGAGAAAAAATTGAAAAGTCTCAGTTCATTTGCCTTTCATAAAAAAGAAAAAGTCAAAGGTTAAGACAAATTGGAATATGTTTGGGGCGTTAATAAACTAACCAATTCAACTAGGATTTTCAATTTGTGCTGATGCAAATTCAGCTAATTACGGGAATAAATGTTGAGATGTACTTCAGCAAAGCAATTAGTTAGATATAAATTAATTAGTATTTTATGATTTGTAAATTGAAAATAGAATAAAATTAAGATTCCCCTGTTTAAATTTGTATTGAAAATATAAAAAACAACTAAGTTTGAGTTTGGTGTTTTTTTTTTTATTAAAAAAAAAATAATAATAGTTACATTTGCGTCAGGTGTTAAAACTTCTTAAAGGTTTTTTTGTTGTTTGCTCCTTTGGCGATCTTCAATACGTTAAATCTAACTGTTTTGCTAAGAGGTCTGCATTCGCCAATTGTAACAATATCACCTAATTCGACATCCCTGCACAGAAAACAAAACAGCTCCGTTATACTCAAACAACAGTAATGGCTCGAGGGAGAAGGTGTTGAAGGTGAATAAATAGGTGAGAAAACTTTATCACAGTTAGAGGCGGTTTCAGAAAGCTTCAGTTCTGACAGGTTGTTAACACGCACAGAATCCAGAATACCATGGGCGTAAAACATCCACCCCGCTCACTGAGCGAATCATCAGAACTTTATGCAGCATAATAGATTCGATTAATTATTGTGATTGGTGAATAGTAAAAGGTTTACTCTTTACGATGATTAAAAGAATCTACTATGCAGCACAAAGCCCCAGTTATTTGCGTAGTGAGCAGGGTCAAAGTTTTCAAGAGGATCATAACACCGAGACGAACCTGCCCACCAGGGTCTGCCGCATTTTTTTGTCACAGCAGTAATGAGAGTCAATTTCAGTTGAGTATCACTGAGAAACAATGTTGGCAGCATCATAAAGTTCCAAAATCCACTTACAAGCACTGTAAACGCATTTAAACAAAATGCTCGGAGGGTTGTGATAAAGCATGTCACGACGGGGGAGTCACAAACAGTTTTTCTACCTCCAGGATGCACCACCTTCTCCAGCATGAGGAAAGTTGCAAATTACAAGGGACTTCTCTATTTTGACACGCTGTATCACAGGCATCTTGGAATATTAGAACCCGTTCATAGCGTTTGTTAAGGAATTTTTTTATGCTTCCAAAGTTATTTTAGAGTGAGGCTACACAAGAATTGATCCTTATCACTGCTGGAAACAAATGGAATAGGGATGAGAGTGTATTGAAGAGTTCCAACATCCACTCATAAACTGGAAAACCTCTAGAAGCTTAGTCGAATTCAACAGCAGTAACTAATTCCACTCTTTGCCAAAAATAAAATTTCCGTTCTGAATTGATAGGTATACTGACTCATATTAAGAGGAATAAGTGAAAAAACTACTCATTTACCTGAAACAAGGAGACATATGAACAGAAACGTTTCTATGCCTTTTTTCAAATCTGTTGTATTTGGGAATGTAATGTAAATAATCCCGCCTAACAACAATCGTCCGCTTCATCTTCATCCTTTTGATGACACCAGTGAGGATGCGACCACGAATCGAGACGTTTCCAGTGAAGGGGCATTTCTTGTCAATGTAGTGACCATCTCTTGCCTAGTAGAATGAAAGAGAAAAAATATTAGATGCATATTTAGAGAAGAAATAAATACTTGGAGCCAGTCCTGGAATGAAAACATTCACACAGGGTGTATATTTTGAAAAAAAAAAGGAAAAAATAATGTTTCACCTAACTTTTATTTGTTTGCCATAACTGACAAAGAATCACAAATCAATAGCAGGACAAAGTTAAGCTAACTATTAATCCTTAGGAGCTTTTATTACAAATATTTAAAGATCTTACTAAATATTTCAGAGACAACACAGAATACTACAGTCAAAACAGAAACAGAGTTGGGCAACCAACTAATGAGAGATAATGAAATGACTCCGGCAACACTGAAAACTGGGTTTGCTACCTGAGCGGAGGAAAGAAAAACACACGGAAGGTATAGGTCAATTGTGGCATTATTCGTAGATTAATTCGATTGACTTGGCGTTGCATGACTCTCCGAATAATTTTTTGCCCAACTCTGCATAGAAGTTTCTGTTCTGAATGTAGAATTCTTTAGAGACGCTTGCTTGCATGTTCACCCTGTCGCCTCAATTTTGTTGTATTTGTGCCCACTGTTCTATTCACTTTTGAAGTATCTAGCCAAATGTTTTCTAAAAAATTTCCTGAAATAATCTTATTTGTTTCCTTTCTTCTTTTTGTTTGAAAGCAAGGATTGCGCAAGCGTAAAAGCTAACCTAGATTTTGCAGGCAGAAAAATTTTGTTCACACATAAAAAATTAAGACATAGAAACATTTTCATAATTAACTAGTCATTGCAGTAAAAATTTCTTTTTTACACCCAAGTTTCCTGATTTTACTGATCTAGGATCTACAGACCAAACGTCAGATTTATTACACTTTTTACTGATACAACCTGACACCCTAACTTTACGCTTGAAGTACAATGATGACATAGCAGCATCTTGCTATTATTGGCTGCTTGAAAGAGTTAGATAAGTTACTTTCTTGAAATTAAAAATGATTCAGCAGAATTCCCAAAAATTTACACTTGGTTGAAATAAATAAAATTCATTCTCAAGCTCAATAGACACAAACTCTAAAAAATTAGAAATCACCAGCAATTCATTACAAAACAAAAGCCTTGCAAGAGAAAAAATCAACATAAAATTCTCTCTGTCCGTTAAGTCTGCATACTGGAAAAATTTAACTAAAAATGTATTAGCATGCAATTCAAAAACAGCACTAGCAGTTTACAATTAGGTGAGAGTTTAACAAAGATTTCAGTTAGGTTAAGATAAAATCATCAAAGTGTGAGCAGAAAGGTTGAAGTAATTCAGGCAAGCAGATGGGAAGGCATCTAAAGATAGTCACACAATTTGAAAAAAGGGCACATTTCAGAAGTGAAGTCTTGCAATCTTGGGAACTAGGTGGGTAAATTTAAACTTTCCAAGCAATATACTATATGATCATACTTAATGGCAATACTTTCTGTTTCTATGAAGGGGATGAGGGGGGGATAAGAATTTTTACTTTTTTAAGTCAATACATTTATCACTTTTTAACAGAAGATTTTAAACCGGATCACCGGCAAAAGGGATTATGAAGGCATGGGCCTTTTCTACGGAGATGTAGTCAATTATTAAACCAGAGTGTGATAAAAGCACATTTTTAATGGGGTTGGCCAGCTCAGTTTGAATATTTCCACAGAACACAGGAACCATGTTGTCCAGCAGTACACAGTTACTTTTAGTTTCCTTACATAACCTCTTACCATCACTTTTCAAAAGATGCCATGATGTAAACTAACAAAAAATAGAGGAATCCTTTTTCTTATCATTGGAAAGCTTAACATATTATACCAACCGTGAGTGGCATGTTCACAAATGAAAAACCATACTTTCGGAGTTACTTCTCGCATATAATGTCCTAGTGAAAGAAAAAGGGAGGACGGAAAACAAAGGTGTTCCACACCACGGATGATTGCTACAATCAATAGAAAGCACATTCAAAATTTGAGGAGCTCTTCCTCAAAAAGAAACTAGGTCAACACACGAAAAGGTAGGTAAGGATATTTCAAGAGATAGAATCAAAACAGGCATGTTCATAATTTTAACACAAAATGTCTGCTTCTTAAAGTCTGTCAAATTAGGGTTTTTTTTTTTTTTTAACGAATAATTTGTTTTCGTATAGTGTCAAGCACAAAGAATAAAATATAAATAGCCTTGTCAAATTTACAGATGTGCCTTCATTTAGGTCTATATTTCTTGGTCTCTTCACAATTTAAACTTAACCAAATCCAGGTTAACTAGATGGAAAAGTTTTTCTAATCAGTTTAACACAGTTAATTGATCTGATAGACCTTAAAGTAAAATTAAAGCTATGAATCATCAAACATTGAATTTTCTGATGTTTAGTGGTTATCACAGACATTTTGGTCATAGAGAGATGCTCATTTTAAATCTAGTCATCTTCCACGATTCTTTTACCTGATATATCAGAGGCGTCTGATTTGTACCTGAAATAAGAAGCTCAATACAAATACTTACAGACAAGTAGAAAGTAGCTTTAGTGAATCTTTCAGATCACATGGCAAAAAGGTAGGAAGAGTAATGAAGTGGTTTGTCGGCAAGAAAGGGGGAAGGAAAGAGAACGACAACAACTAAAGAGCATAACATGCATTTCTCTTTTCACTATTCACTTCTTCAGAAAAGCAGTAAAGGCGCACTTTTGTTCCAAGTGATTACTCTATAAACCAAAGTTTTGTAGTGATTCTTATCAGAACAGCAGGCTGATTATGAACGATTTTATCGTAATGCCATCGAGTCGATGATCGAAAACGTGTTATCTTATGAGTGGTATCGTTCCAATAAGTTTCTTTCCAATAGAGACCCTCCCATCTCTGCAGAAATTTTCCGATAGCTCTGGACTCATTGGCAAAATCCCGCAGAGATGGGAGGGTTTCTATCGGAATGAACCCTGTCATAGTGCCACCATCCATAAGTATAACACGTAATTGATCATCGACTCGATAACATTACAATACGATTGTTCATTATCAGTCTGCAGGTGATGAAAAATCTATTCTTAAAATAGACTTTTCTTGCTTACATATAGGTATATTGAAAAATCTTTCAAATGATACATGCAGGAATTGTTTCAGGTTAAGAGGTAACAGTGTTTTAGGTGGTTAAGGAGAGATGTAGTTCAAGGAGAAAGTAGGGTAGATGACTCACAGGATTAAAATGCACTCAGATAGATAGAAGAATAAACTGAATAAAGGAATTAAGAGTTACCCGAAGCGACCCACATGTTTAATATCGCTGATGAAGCCCGTCTCCAGTCAACAAAAGTTATGACCCAAAGCAAGCAGAGCAATGAACGGTTGTTCACTGAACATTCAATAGATAAAAAGATTAAAATTTACATACCTCTTTGGGTGTTTTAAAACCAAGACCAATATTCCTTGTTACTCTAGTTGGCTTCTTTTTCAGGTTAGCTTTCCTAGCCAGGAAAACCTGTTTTTGTTTCTGAAAACTCTTTTCGTTCTACGGGTGGAAAACAAAAAACAACGATTAAAACTACTACGAAAACAACAACATGCACACTACACCTTTACCAACCTCAATAGGTACTCTGAAACCTAAGCCAATGTTGCGAACATGGCGGGTTGGTCTATTTTTAGTTTTAGCACTCGCAGTTCTCTTTTTAGCCAGAAACACAGTAGGTTGTTTCTGAAATGAGCGCTCAGACTGAAAACAGAAAGTCACAGAGTTATTGGAGGTAAGACACTGAATAAACATACTTTAGCTTGTCAAGAAGTATTTAAGGATCCATCGATACCCTCAAACAAATCAACATCTACCTGCAAGATTCTTGCTAGAACAAAGGTATAAGCAACGCGATCTGACAAAACCAACCTTGACTTACAGGAGAGCTGTAACTATCACTTTCCAGTTGAAGATACCAACTGCTTTTTCATAATCTTTCCAAAATGGTAAGCACACTAAGTTTTCTTCAAGAGCTGGATGGCACTATAATACGTAGTCAGACACTAAGCACCCTAGAACACAGCTTTTTCACTCACCAATGTCTGAATAGCTCTCAAAGTTGAACTTCAAGATAGTATAGGGTTAAAATGCTCAGAATGCATCAATTTACGGACTTTCAACATGTTCAAACAAATAGACACACTTTCAGCAGCAGACAGCTTGCTGAAAGCCCCTCTGTGTAATGGTGCCAACATCTCACTTTAAGTGTAGTGGTAAATTTGAGGTTGGTTTCGACAGGTCACATAGGAATATCAGAGAATTTTACTATTCGGATCGAGTGAAGATTTTTGCTGGAACCAATGGTTGTAAATGTTTCATCACACCCACACTATTTTTTCTGTAACAATGGATGACACTGATACCCAAACCTCGGGATTTGTGCCCATCCCTAATGTAATGGCATAAAGAGTAACTCAACGATGAAAGAAAACATTTAACAACCCTCTTCATGGCCTCGAAATGGTTTACCTAACTCCAGCCTTTAATATCCCCCATTATGTTCTAACCCTCAAATCTTCACCCAAAAAGAATAGTAATACATGCTTAACATCAAGAAGGCATCACAGCTTCCGTCTGCAATACTAACGGTAGTACGGACATCCATTAGAAACTTTAAACCTGGGGTCCTGGGGATAGATAGATGATCCTTGCAAGGGTTTTTTGGTTTGATTCAAATATGGCTGGAAAAAGCTTAAATGGCATTGGTGAGGGGAAATTTTGAAGATGGTATGCAAAAATATCTTGCTGCATACAGCAAATGAAGTTGGAATTTTTAGCCACCAACTTGCAGGAATGACCATTACCCGAGCTTCATGAGTAGAAGGAATGGCTCCTTGACATATGGGTCGGAACATTCAAAGGGTACGGAGTGAGAAAAAAAGAGAGGCACTCGATTTCAACCAATCATCGAGAACATGATCGGACTCCGCTTTGTATACTGTACTTCAGCAAAAGGAGTTGGAACATTCCATTTAATAGAGACGACACAAACCAGCCACTCTGAATAATCAGTCTACAGAATATGTTCACTTCAGGCCATCCAAGAGAAACCTATTCCAACAAGTTCTACGGTAAACAGTCAGCCTAGTAAGGCGACTCAGAATGCTTCCGTTGGAGGTTAACCGTAATGATTTCGAGTGAAATAGCTCTCGAGGTTTGTGAAAAAAACAGAGACTAGTAGAATTTTTGGTCTGGTCATGGTAGGTTAAGATGAATAAAAAGTAAATATAGAATCCAATCGGTGGAGAACATAAGGTTCTGAGCCTGTAACAACATTGATACACGAGAGCCGTGAGCTGACACGGAGCCAGATGCTCGTGGGCTCTCTATACGAGGTTTAAACCTTTGAAGAAACAGGCTGGGCGAATACATAGAAAAATAATTATATTAATAAATACCTGTTCATTCATGATTTAGAGTGGTGATAGAATTGACGCTGAAGATTCGAAAACCCACGAGGTTCGTCGGCTGAAATTTCACAAACCACACACTTACTTCAAAATGGCCGTCCGCATGCTGCAACGTTGCTGTGATGAATGATGATTTTCCTATTGTTGTTGATGATAGTGACAACGGTGCAACCGGTTTTTCTAACCTATAAAATTTTCCCGCTAAATTCTAAACAGAAACTTCTTTGTCGGCGAATTCCAGCGGGAAAATTCTTCTCCATGTTGTTTTGTTATTCGATTCCTGCCTGTTGATTCTCCAAATCACTCCACCCGATTTTGATTTTTGTGCCCTAAATTGTCGCTGCTTCTGACCTGTTCGATTTTTTACTTTTTCCTTAACTCATTTGATTGTCTCTGACGGAAGTGTTTTGTTTGCTCCTAACTTAGTTTTAGAGCCCCCAAAGTAGAACCTCGAAAGTCAAGTCGCCTTGAACATGGATGCACAGTTTAGTGATTTGGATCAGCGTATGCTGGACCATCAGCGTGAATACTTGGATTTCATTGATGATGAGGTCAGTTCCGTTATGATATTTCTTAGTTTTACGTTTAGCTCGAATATTATAGTCAAACCCAAATCAACTAAAGCTTGACGCTCCTTTTCCCCTCAGCTCGCAGCACTCACTTTTACCCTCTCCACTATGCACACTGCTGAATAATGCTTAGCACACCATCCCCGGTCATCATGCTACCTGAGGCTCCGCTCATAGGTACGAGGTTTTGAATAGAGCGCCAAGTGAAGATGAAAGAGGAGAAAGGCCCGACGTCAGCTACTGTTGGCTGGCGAGTTAGCTTGGGACGTTGTGGCGAGGGAAGGCAGCCGAGGCGTGTCAAGCTTCAGTTGAATTGGGTTTGACTATAGTGCAAGATTATCCTTTGTCTGTCCACTCTCCACTGGCTCATTAGTCCGTGTGTTCTATCTTGAGACCTGACAATTCGAGCAGATCTTATATACTGTGGCAACGCTGGACCATCCTACCCCTTTCAGTTAGGTAATATAGTTAGCTATTATTATCTGTCGGAATCTATCAAAACTACCATGAAGCAACCAGTGCAATTCTGGCTGTTCGAGACTGTGGTGCGCCGGCATGTCAGTCTAAGTCTATGGCCGAAAATAAATGGTAAGTCAATGGGTTAAGCAACTTGCTCGTTTGCGAATTTCCTCTACTTGTGGTTGATTTGTGACTCATTAGTTACGATGTAAATCATTGTTTGTGAGAATCACCTCAGCATTGGTTTGAACTGACTTTGTGTCTTATCACCCAACATGATTTGTGTACTAGTAAGTGAATGGTTGTATGATTTGGTGATTTATTTAAAGACTCTGTAATTAATTCTATCGCTATTATTGTATTCACAGGAGGATCAAGGAATTTATCAAAAGCGTGTCAAGAATATGATTGAAGATAAAAGATGTCGGCTCCTTGTAAATATCAATGATCTTCGAAGAAAAATCCTGCTAGAGCACAAGCGTAAGTGTTTATCACCTCACTATTATCTTCAGTTTAGAGGTCGTTTCGGAAGTGGTTTTGGCAGGTTTTTGCTTACATGTGCAGTAGGCCGCTTCTGCAACTGTCTTGCATGGGTTGGCAGGGACAGTACTCCCAATCTTTGGTTGGCACAGCGGATGGAAACACGTTTGTTAGGGCTTGTAAGCAAAGAGCTGTCAGGGCCACTTCTGAAACGAGCTCTAACAACCTTCGTAAAACTTTCTAAAACATCATTTGAAGCGCTTCTTGTATAACTGTCTTAAGTATTTCAGTTTTAACAAAGTTTACTGTAAACATATGAAAGTTCTTTTTTCAATAGTTTAGGAGTAAAGCCGAAAGCGATGGCAAGTTTCGCTCCTTCAGGAGTACTCACAGCTCTTTTTGAAACATGCCTCTCTTGATACCTTATATGATGGCCTAATGATGTGGTGAAAATATTAGCTGGAGTTCTCGGACGGTCCTCGAGGGTTCCCCAAGTTCCCCCCTAAGAATGGGTCTCTTATGTTTCGGAGGCAATAGTACCAATTTTCTTGCAAATCGGTTTCCCTGGAGTATTTTTTGCGCACTTTCATTTTTTGGGTCAATTTTAGGTGGGTTTGGGGGGTCCGATGTTTGGAAACCTTTTCTTGCCTGAAAGTCATGGATACTGTGAAAAATGGAGAAAATTGGGCACCGATATGAAAAAAGCGCCTAAAAATGAATAGCGATGATGAGATTGGTTTTTCTTGTCTGATCAATATGCTTCAGGATAATTGATCTTGAAGTTACATTTTGATGGATAGTCAGCAGAAAAATACACCATGAAACCTATCTAGTTGTAAATCGATGCAAATGCACCTATTTTGTGGGTACAAGATCAAAAAATACAACTTCAAGACCGATTTTCACGAGATATATCGATCGGACAAGAAAAACCAATCCCATCAACGCTCTTCATCTTTAGGCGCTTTTTTCATAACTGTGCCCAATTTTCACTGTTTTTCACAATATCCATGAGTTTTAAGCAAAAAAAAGTTTTGAAAACTGAACTACCAAATTTTGGTGAAACCAAGGAAAAGTACGCTTAAAAAATACCCCTTGTAGGTGATTTTCTTGAAAATTGGGCGAATGCCTCTGAAATATACAAGAAATTTGATTTTTAGGGGGAACTTGTGGGAGCTATATCTCAGGGTCCGAGCAAAAACTCCAGGTAATATTTTCACCACATCAGTAGGCCATCATAAGGTATCATTTGAAGCACTTTGCGCAAAGATCCGTGAGTACTACAGAAAGGGCAAAAACGGCCTGATTTAGACGTCTCTTTTTAAAACCTCTGCGAGATTTTCTGGGCCAGAACCCTTTAATCTATCTATCTATCTATCTATCCATCTAATTTTGTATTTTCTTCCATTTGAGAAATTGTGGAAAAAACATCACTTATTCCTTGTTAAAAATGAAATAAAAAATAGATTTCACTGCTTTGAATTAAAACGATTTTTTCATTTTGATCTTGATTACATTTATTTAAGTCTTACTTTCCTTCTTTGTTACAGTATATTGAGCAATACGTTTGAAGAGCAACTGGCTTTCCAAAAAGCTTTGAAAGAGTATGTTGCAACCATCGATCCTGTATATGCAAGTGAAGTTGAAGATTTTTACATTGCATTCGAAGGAAGTTTTGGCAACAAGCATGTCACTCCTCGCACCTTGTCTGCCCGGTTTTTAGGATGCTTAGTGTGTGTTGAAGGAATTGTCACTCGAAGTAAGACTGAAGTGCCATTAATCCGGTCATTTTAAGAATTTTCATAATTGTTTGGTAGCCTTTGGTCTAATTTTTTCTAAAATATTAGAATCATGGTTTTTTGTTTTGTTTTGTTTTTTTTCTTCAAAATTGTCAATTGCGGTTTCCATATACAGGGTGTAACAGATGTATCCCCCCCCCCCCCCGTCTAACTTTTGAACGAGTTGAGATAAATTGTTGCGGTTTGGACCATCCTTCATAATTTTAGATGAACTTTATTTTTTTGGGGGTCAAAACCCCCCACCCCCTCAGGGGGGCTATCTCAAAATATTTAAATGGCAACCCCTATCTTGTGATACATTGTTTGAAAGGGCGTAAAATTTTAAGACTTTTGGCGCAAACTGAAGGTCAATATCGTTTTCCGTTTTCGATATATCGAAAGTCAAAGTTCGATTTTGACCCATTTTCAAAAAATCAGAACTCCCATTTAAAAAATCGGAATTTAAAAAACTAGCGGTCTAAAATACTCTAAAAAACAATTACTTTTCAGAAAAAAATACGGTTCTGCCATAAATTTAGTCAAAATTTAGTTTAAGAGCCCCCCAACAGTTGTAAAAAAAATTGCCCCTCAAGGGGTCCATCTCAGAAATTCCGAGGCACGACCTGAATCGAGTGATACATTACTCAAAAGAGCGCATTAAACTGAGCATTTTGGCGCAAACTGCAGGTCGATATTGTTTTTAGTTTTCGATATATCGAATGGTGGAGCTGGGTTTTCACCCATCATCAAATTTATTTGTTACACCCAACATCATTTGTTACACCCTGTATAGAATGGTGCGAAGTCCTCTAGTTTTGATTAGCTTTTTTATAGCATTTTTTTCTGCCTGTCACAGTGAGATAGCCCTTTGAGCAGACCAAATAAATTAAATTCTCTACATTTTGTTGAAAGACAGAGAGGTTAAAACATTAGAGTAATAAAGTGGCAGAAATTATCAACCTCAAAAACTGATAAAAACAAAAAATATATGTTTTTTTAAATATTTTTTCCACTTTGTTTAGGTTCTCTTGTACGTCCAAAGGTTGTACGTAGTGTTCATTATTGCCCTGCCACAACCAAAACTATTGAAAGACGCTACACTGATCTGACTTCATATGATCCTTTTCCAAGCGGTGCCACATATCCGACAAAGGTATCGAATCATTTTTTCTTTAATCGTTTTAATGTTAGATTTGGAATCAGATCAATTTGTTCTTGCACTAGGTAAGGCCAAAGGTGACTTGATATTTCGTTAAGCACGATTCTACTTGGGCATCAATTCTGGCTGAAACAGCGTTTATTTGAATTTGATTGGAGTGCAGCAAGCTTCAGATTTTGGGCCATTTTTAATAGTAATTATAATATTTTCCACAATTGATGAAAAAAACCATCTGCATTAACATAAGGTGTCAAAGATTCCCTCTTGTATTTACAGATTTCTTTAAATACGTCCCCCCCCCCCCTCAAAGCTGTTAACTTCGGTTGCCTTATTCTTGTAAGTTTTAATGTAGATTGGTCGCATATTTGATGATGCTATATCATCATTCTTCATCTAATCATTTATTTATTTACTTATTTAATCTCAATATAGAAAACATACCAGAAACAAACAAAAAAATACAAAACTAACAATATTATGTGCAAAGCATGAAAGTAACTAGAAAAAGATTAAAAAAACACAATACATAAAATAAAACTAACTGAATTTAAAAACACCACAATTCTTCTTAGCTGATTCACCTACCTCCTGGGCTCAAATGGAGCACGGAACAGACAGCCCTCCAATTAATGTGAAATCAGGCGCAAGTTATGCCTCTACCAATCAACTGCAAGAACATCCAACTTAAAAATGGCATTGAAGATTGCCCACCGAGT
Source organism: Trialeurodes vaporariorum (assembly GCA_011764245.1). Taxonomy (NCBI): domain Eukaryota; kingdom Metazoa; phylum Arthropoda; class Insecta; order Hemiptera; family Aleyrodidae; genus Trialeurodes; species Trialeurodes vaporariorum. The sequence continues at coordinate 20,636,792 of VMOF01000024.1, read as the reverse complement.
ACTCTGTTTGGCCCCGACCCTTACCTTGTGGAATGAAATTAAACTGACAAACCGAAATTCTAATTTGTAATTTTCTTTTTTCATTTCCTTTGCAGGATGACGATGGTAATCTGTTGGAAACTGAGTATGGTATGTCCGTTTACAAGGATCATCAGACAATCACAATCCAAGAAATGCCAGAAAAATCACCTGCTGGTTGGTCTCGTTGTTCTTTTCTCTCTGTTTTTGGTGGAAGAAAGTTTTTTGTTCCTCGATAGTTTCAGGAAGTTTTAACATTCTTAACTTCTCTATGCTGGAAAAAAAAAAAGTGTTAAATTCATCCTAGAATGCTAATGTAACACGTTTTTTTTTTTTCAGTGATGTGAAAAGTTTTAGAGCAGGTCGAAGAAAAACCTGATTGTTAGTGGTTACCAGTGGCGTGGGGTGGATATGAAATTAGGGTAGGCAATATGTTTTGGAAAGATGAGTATCTAGAGACTCCTTTTAGAAAATATTTAATGTTCTACTTTGTAAGCGCAGAATTTGGTAGAATGACCGAGAAAGTATTGAATATTAGGTAGGTAGACGGTTCCTACCTTGCTGCCTAGCAGTGCACGCAATTGGTGGTTATGGTCATGCTTGTTTCGGTCACAATCTCAATCAATACAAAAAATAGCAAACCTGAAATTTCAATTGTGATATGTATGTGCCTTTGATTTTCTATTGATTACACCACTACCGTGTTATTTAGCCATATTCATTCTCATGCTTCTATAATTTCCAGGTCAGCTTCCTCGCTCAGTGGATATAATTTGCGATGGCGACTTAGTGGATTTGTGTAAACCCGGAGATAGAGTTCAAATTGTGGGAAATTACAGGTGTCTGCCAAATAAACAAGGTGGCTTTACTAGTGGAGCTTTTAGGTACTACTTTTTTTGTACTTAAGAATAATTGATTCCTCGAATTTAATTTTGTCTCATATTTGTACCTATTTCCTCATGTATTTACTGATAATATTTCTGTTGGCTTTTAATCCTTCCAAAAACAAAATACCGTATTTACGTGTGTATAAGATGCACCCCCTGATTTCCATGCATAAGCCACATTTATTTCAAGAAAAATAGATAACTGTACAGAAAAATTCCCCCAACAGTTCAGGAAATTGAAAAATCTCTAGCAGAACTCTTTCATTTTTGGGCTTGTTAATGCATTGATTTGGCATCATCGTGGGCCGCGGCAGATGAACAGGTCTGGGTCTCTGTCGCGCGCGTCCTTAACTTCTGTGTAATTCATGTCTTTGATGTTCATCCGCCATTGCAGCGGCTGGACTCAGGAGAGCCTCTTATGCACAGGGGAAATCAGCCCCCCTAATCAGAGTTGGTGGTGGTAGTAAGGGAAGGATGGCTCACCACAGGACCCACCGTGTCTTCACTCGCACCAACCTTGCCGCTTTCCCAAGCTGCAGCAGTTGATGTTTCTTACTGCGCATGCGCATATGAGGGTCCGTCAGGGGTGCAAAATGTTCTTCTCTTCTTCAATTTGCACACAAACCAGAATTGCTTCCGCAATCGGTAGTGTGAAATGGTTTTCTAGAATTTTATTTTCAAAACTATCTCATGATATGATATTAGAAGGAAGGTGACCAAAAGTTTTAGAATTATTTTTTGAAAATTTTTATTACTTTCTGTTATTTACATTTTTATCCTTTTTGATCTTACCATAGGTCTATGGTTTAATCACGTTTTTCCCTTTTTCTTTTACAGAACAATTGTTATTGCTAATCATATCGCTCATTTAAGTAAAGAAGCTCAGATTCAAGTAACTCGTGAAGATGTTCTACAATGTCGTAAATTAGCAAAGAAGAAGAATGTTTTTGAGCTTCTTTCCCATTCATTAGCTCCATCCATTCATGGACATGAATACATTAAAAAAGCCATCCTTTGTCTTTTGCTGGGTGGTTTAGAGAAAATCCTTCCGAACGGAACTCGTCTCAGAGGGTATGTCCTGTCAATTTTTATCCTCCTGTTTTGCGCCCAGTTTTTAAATTTCTAGTGCAGGCTTGCTCCTTTTGTGCTGACAAAGGCTCCTGTCTCATTTTAATTCATTCACTGAAACTAGCCAGTATACTCACCAACTTTGAAGAAATTCTGAAGAAATAGATAGCGTCACTTGCTCCATTCTACTTCCGCTGTTTCACTGCTAGGCGCGCCACTTGCTTGTCTCTACTTCAGTAGCTTTACCAGTAGGTGCGCTACTCGCATAGAACGACCGCATAAACGCTGTTGTCAAGCAGTCATAATAAACTCAAAGCTTCAGTGAATGGGTTAAGGTTCTCTATGTTCTTTTTTTCAGCTTTCTTACATGAAGTGGCTTAATATTGATTCTTGAACTTTGACCCTCGCCATCTCATCAATAAAAAACGTTGAAAACCTCCTATCTGTGCCAAAATTCACAATTTTTTATTATGTTTCACAACGATCGCAAGGTAGAGGTTGCACTTTGAAATACTTGAGTTAAGGAGGATGGTAACTTACCACTCCTATCATTCTGGCCCTGGAGAGCTGAGATAATGGAAACCCTCTTCATAGATGCAGCATTTTTCAAAATTCAGAGATGTTCTCTCTGTATTCACTCCAGTTCCTTTTTTATTTTTCCACCTTGTATATCAAGCTTTAGAGGTGAAAATGTGAACTGACAAATTTTATTTCTAAAGTTGATTAAAATATGGATTCACATTACTGAAGCTTTTTGGCTTAGTTGGATGGAGACTCTTTTGACAATGGTTGGTTTTATTCTAATTTCTGTTTTCCAGAGACATTAACATACTTTTAATTGGAGATCCAAGTGTAGCCAAATCACAGTTACTACGGTATGTTTTAAACACTGCCCCTCGTGCTGTGACCACCACTGGAAGAGGCAGTTCAGGTGTCGGTTTAACTGCTGCTGTTACCACGGATAACGAAACCGGTGAAAGAAGGTAGATATATATTTTGATGTTTCATTAAGTTTAAAAATCAAAAGTTAGTATTAAAACATTATACAGTAGAATCTCGATTATCCAGATTTTGCCGGACCGAAAATGTTGTCCGGATAATCAAATATCCAGTTAAACTGATATCCAAATAGCGCGATCTAGACGCTCTGAAATGCAGTCAGCAAAGATTTCTTTAAAACGCCCCTTCAAAGGCGAAATTATGCAACCCGTGTATGGTTATTCCTGCCATGTAAATACGTAGCTACCCATTTTATAGGACATCGCGTTTACTGGTTATTTTCTTTCTTTTTCAAGCAATATTAAGGAGAAATTTGGTTAGATTTGTTGCCGGACCGCGAATTCTGTCCGGATAATTGAAATTTTCGGACAACCAAAATCCGGATAATTGGAAAAAAAAAACACATTGAAAGTAGGGGGATTTCGCTGGGACCGGCCGAAAAATCCGGATAACCGAAATATCTGGATAATCGAGTCTCTACTGTAGTTTTGATGAGTTTTCATGTGAAACATATTTCCGATTTTATTTAAAAACATTTTATTAAAAGCTTTTCTTCGCTCCTGATTTTATTTTTGCTTCTTCGTTTTTTTGAAAATTTTAAAAAAATCTATCCTGTCTCATTTGAATTGAATTCTAAAAACTTATTATGTTGCTCGCTCTATTTCAATAATTTGTTTAACATTGGACTCTGATTTGAGCCTCTCTTCAAAGTTCAATTTGAAATTTAAACGCCAGAAAGCTTTCCCAGATGTTTCAAAAAATCTGGTTTGAGCCTCTCCTCCACTTTAAATCTAAGCATCAGAAACTTCCCCAGGCGGTTCATAAAATCTGTTTTCACATTTTTTATTTATTTATTTTTTTTTTCTCTCTCAGACTTGAAGCCGGTGCTATGGTTTTAGCAGATAGAGGTGTTGTATGCATTGATGAATTTGACAAAATGTCAGATATCGACAGAACAGCAATTCACGAAGTCATGGAACAAGGTCGTGTCACAATCTCAAAAGCAGGTATTCATGCCCGATTGAATGCCAGATGCTCTGTATTAGCTGCAGCCAACCCTGTCTATGGTAAAGTAAGTAATAATCTCCTTTTCTTTCATACTGTTCGTAAATTCACGGAAAGAAACTTTACCATATCCAAATATTACCAACATTTTATGAATATTTAGGCAACTTACTGTAGACAGTACCATCAGTACTTGCCTCCTCTTTGATTCACGACTAGGCCTCTTTATTTTTTCTTCACACAGAGTGTCAAGAATGGTAAGCTGGTAACAAGGTCAATAGACTTATCGATAGAAGCTCTGACTCTGCACTATGTTTTAAAACCCTTCATTTCATTCAGATTATTTGTGTGCCTTCTGCTCCTTGTGATAGTTTCTCAATTGTTTTAGACCCTTTTTATCTCAAACTTTTTGAAATGCATCGTCTTTTAATTTTCTTTCTTTTTTTTCTCTAGTATGATTCCTTCCGCACTCCTATGGAAAATATTGGTCTCCAAGATTCTCTATTGTCAAGGTTTGATCTTCTGTTCGTCATACTTGATAAAATTGATGCTGACACAGATAGTATGATTGCTGATCATGTTGTGAGAATGCATAGATATAGGTAAGTAAATTGAACTGCTCGTTTCTGAGCAGGAAGTTAAATGGTCAAAAAATTTACTAAGGTTCAATTGAAGGTTCAAATCTTATTGGGGAAAATTTGGTTCACGGATTGGTTTTTGTGTTTTTTAGTCTTTCCGGTGTTCCGTGTCCAAGACAGACTAAATATTTTATTCGTAATCAGTGAATGCTATGTTCATTGATTTTAATGATTCTGTCCTTTGCAACTGATTTTAAAGAATTGGAAAATTTACACAAAATATGAATTTCCTTGTGAAAAGCACACCTAGGCCCAATATGGATATCTAATAGTGTGCAACATTTTGATCTTGAATAACAATGTAGTCCCAAGTTGGTGACAGTTCTAAACTTAAGTTAATATTTACCTACTGGCAAAAAAATCGGTTGGTTAAAGTGGTTAGGTGAAATCTGCTATTATTTTGAATCTAATCGTTTCAAACATACCCAATCCTCAACTTTAAATAATTTGATTCTTAGAATGATAAAGCTTTTCAGGCTTGCTGGCCTGGTTTTTGGATTGGGAGGATAGAGTAGGGAAAGTTTGACAGGCCTGCATTGCCTTAAAAATCACAAGAACACAATATCCTATACCAGGGGTGAAAAATGTGCCCTGCTTTTCACATTTTCTCTCGACCAGTAACTGGTCTTCCACAAAACTTTTACGAAAGTGGTAGCTTTTTTTCTTTTAAGCGCTTGCTCTTTCTGTACGATACCCTGTGCTGCTGCGTGCGTAGTATGCACTTGTGCATGGTGCAAAACTTTTAAATGAGCCAAGAATACGACATTGAAATCGGGTAATATGTCCATCTGAATCTTCATGCTATTTTTTGCACATTTTTCATGCCACCTTGGGGTCGTCAGATTGGGCACATTTTGTACACCTGGGTTAAACCTATGAGAGTCTACTGATTTGTAATGGCCTTTAATTACGTCCAGGCAATAAATTTTTGTAAAAAAATAATTTTTTTTTTTTTTTTTAAAAAAATCTATTAATCCCCCAATACTTTGTACATTTAGAAAAACCTGAAAACAAATAAAAGTTTGTAACTTTTCTTACAAAATTTTCTCTCAAATCGGAGGTTCAGGTATTGAGGTTTGGGGGTAGTTATAAAGCTTTTAAAGTTTATTTGTCACTTGTCTAGGTTCTGAAAAGAAGAAACTAGATAGGATTACATTTGAGGCGGTCTCAGGAAATAGGGCTCATAAAATGATATAAATGCTCATCTCAGTGAATTCTAATGAGATCATAAGGCTTATTTTTTGGGAGAAGCACACCTGCTGTTTAACGAGCCCTTATCTACTTTTGTGGTTAATTCATTCCCGCTGTACTTTTTATTTCTACGATTCCTTTGATTTTAGAAATCCCACTGAACAAGATGGAGAAGTTCTTCCATTCGGCGCTTCCGTAGACATGCTTAGCACTCAAGATGTCAATGCAGTTGAAGACACATCTTCCATTTATGAAAAATATGATGCAGTGCTACATGGTTCAACAAGGTCTAAAACGTAAGTTTTCAAGATGTTTGACGAAAATGTTCACCCTTTAATCAGCTAAGTTGGAGGCACTTGTGTTCATTTAATTATTTATCATTATTTTGTTTTTCTTCATTCTAAAAAATAAACAAATTAAAATCAAAAGTGCTGAAAGATGTAATGATACAAGAGAGTTAGAAATACATTTATGAAGATGAGAAAGAAACAGATTTTTTTTTTTTTTTTTTTTTTTTTTTTTTTTTTTTTATTTTAATTGCTCCATAAAATAAAATATATAATACCAAATATCAACAAAAATCCGAGAGCACAAGTCTTCGTGTGCTTTTGAGATCTCCTTTCCTGAGGGTGTCATGCTTGGTGCGGTATTCTTCTTGTCCTCTTTCCGCAATGTGAGGTACAGTCAGGGACAAAAAGAATGGTAGACAACTCGTAGAGGTAGGCCACCTGTAATGCTTAAATTCATTGAGATAAGTACTGCAGATGGCCTACTTCAAGGAGACAGTCTGACATTCTTTTTGTCCCCGACTGTACTTTCCTTGGTAGTTACCTCCATTTCTTCTCATTCCTTTTTTTCCCCTTTTTTTCTCATTCTCAGTCCAGTCGCTGTGAAATGCCAGTAAACAGACACAAGATTTGGGCAGCTGGACTTTACTACCACTCTGACTAAAAATTCTCACTTGTTACCTCATACTTTATTCACTTCATAATACCTGAGCCAACCTTTTGTAAATGTATTTTTTATTTGTTCCTTCCTATTCCCTTTTTGTATTCTCAGTCCAGTCGTTGGCTTTGAAATACAAGTATAACGAACGAAGGTTTGGGCGGCTGGACTTTACTACTACTACTAAAAATTTTCTAAAGTCTAGTTTCTTTTTCTCATGTTAGTCTTTACTTTGCAACCTCAGATGCACAATGACTCAATTCTATCTAACTTTGCAACCTCAGATGCTCAATGACTCAATTTTATCTAACTTTGCTCTTTTTTTGATTCAGGGATCAGATATTAACTGCAAATTTCATGAAGAAATACATTCACATTGCAAAAATTGTAAAGCCAGTTCTAACGCAAGAGGCGTCAGAAAAAATTGCCGAGAAGTACTCGAGGTTACGCTGTTTAGAATCTGTCGCCACAAATGAAGCCAGGGTTTGTAAACTTTGATCTCTTCGTGAATTTCCCTTCTTGTTTGAAATCTTGTTGAGTCGCAAACATACTGAATCGAGATCTGAAAATGTTGCATTTTCAAGTTTTCTTTATCTTAAGTGCCGCAACAGGAAATGCCTTCCTCTCCGGAAATTTTCAATTTCATTGTATGAATGCATGTTGACTGTGTACACTTAAAATTGAAGGATCCGTTCTACCTAAATGACGGTTATGTGGTAGAAAGTGGGCAATGAATATGCAGAGAACAGTAGGACTGCCTCATGATAGACTCTGCTCCGAACAGAAACCTCCTTTTAACAGAAATTATTGGTGGAACTGACTAATTTTCCATTGAAAACACCCCCATTTGACGGTTTCTTCTTAAACTCGGAAACGAATAGGAATCTCTGCTCCAGCGCTGATTAAAATCTGAAAGACTGATAGTGCATAACCCAATGTTTTTTGTGTGTGACGGTTGGGACATTCTTTACACCAGCATATGAATAAATTAAGTTTTAGCAGAAGAGTTAATCGATTTATTACGATTGTCTCTTTTTCTGCCAATACTTGGAAGGAAACGAGAGATTAATGTTTCTGTAGTCATCTAATTTAATTGGTTTATTGATGAGAAAATCTCTGTTATTTCAGACACAACCTGTAACTGTTCGTACTCTAGAAACCTTGATTCGTTTATCAACTGCGCACGCTAAATGTAGACTATCCAGAACTGTAGATGCCAGTGATGCTGATGTAGCGATTGAACTAATTCAGTTTGCTCTGTTCAAAGAGGTAAGGAAAATTGATCAGTTGACCCTGGTTAATATATAGTGGTCTGAGTAGCTTAAAGATTTATACGTAGAGCTTGGAAAATTTTGCGACTACAAATCGCAGTGAAATTTTTAAAATAGTTGTTTAACATTGAATGCAAAATTGAAATTTTTTTGAAAAGCTTTTTTTGGACGTCATTAGTTGGAGCCAATTCACACTTATTGTGCTAATTAATTGCAAAAATCCGCTAAAATTGCCATAAACTCGGCAATTTGGCAGCGTGGTAGCAAGCGAAAATCAATCCCTTTTCTTTTAGAGATGTCTCTTTATTCTGTTTTAAAAATTAGGTCTTCAACAGCTTACTGCTGCCAAGGCTATGGTCATGACCTTTGCTTGCAAATCAACCGCCGAATTTCAGCAGTTTGTCAGCACCCAATTGCACTCCTTTCTTGCTGTTGATTGTATCTAAGAATTTATAGTCTGAAAAGACCAGAAAGCAGGTTTTGAAATCTTTTGAATTCTCCTCGAGTTCGAAATATATTTAATTATCAGGATCATGTAAAAATTTTTCTCAGCTGCAAAACATTTTCTAAACAATTCTGTCGAGTTTTCAAGCTCTGTGTTGAGGTCTTTTTTTCCACCCTCCTCCTAAGACGGGTACAAAATCTGAGGATCAGCGGCAGAACTGTTAACCTTCAATGGATGCATCAGAGATAAAGTTTTCCTTGCTGCTTACACAGTGGGCGCCAAATGTGTCTAAAAGATCAGCGATAGCACCAGTTTCCTCTTTGCTTTTAGATTCAGGGATTCATCAATTTGGTCTGGGAAACCTGGTAAAGTCAGAGAATTTTTTTCCAAATCTTGTCTGCACTTTTGAAAGTTCAATATTTGGTGTTTAGGGGTTCTAATTTGTCCATTATGATTGTGTTTTACAGGTATTGGAAAAGCCAAAGAAAGGTAGACACGCTGATGAAGGCGATGACAGTCAAGCAGAAGATGATGATGACGACGATGGAGATGAAGGAAGAACTCATGGCAAAAGAACCCGTGCGGATACGAATAAAGTAATTTTATTTATTTCATGCAATTTCCATCTTTAACCTTTTTTTTGGATTGCTTTTAGCATTGTTCTCTTTGGTTCAATACATCATCCAGATTGTAAGGAAAGTAAAAAAGAAAAAAAAACCATGCATTACCATTTTTACATTATTTTTAATGGGTTAAAATAGAGAAGACGGAATGCAATGTTGCAAGATTTCATGCAGCGCCTCGAGTCCAAATTCAAAGTTCTAATTTAGAGACAGTTGTTTTTGTTGCCGCTGAAAGTCTAAGGATCAATGAATGCTCTCACCTAAACCAAATCTTCATCTTTAGTTCTATATTTTGCTTGGAGAGACTGTCAGGATAAAATTGAATCCGGTGGCATTCTGTTTACTATTTGTGATGTACTTATAAATAATGCTATCAGAAATAATTGAGGAGGTAGCTGGAAAAACGGCCTAAGTAGCAAAATCGCGTTCTGAGAAAACGGCTGTTAAAGTTTTTATTTTAGTGCCAATCTAACATAGATGAAGAATCAGGCTTGGGTTGGATCAAAAAAGTTGATCCATACCCTCAGGTTGAAGTTGGTACAACTGAAATATGCTTTGGCTGTATAGGAAAGAAGAAATTGGATAAATACGAAAGGTCTACTAAGGTCGTTTTTCCATAGAACGACCTGTTGCACAGAGACAAGTCCTCACTAAACGCTGAGTATTAACTCTGTTTTTCCAGAGAACGACTTTCTGTATGGAACATATGTACTACATGATAGATGTAAAAAAAAAAACCTAAAATCTGCAAAAAAAGAGGCGAATTTATTAGAAAATAAAGAATATAAAATTATTCGTCCTCGTATTCACTCTCGCTTTCACTGTTGCCCGAGTCCTCTTCACCATCTTCAATTTTCCCCATTATGGTCATTATAGTCGCCAGCAGAAGTGGCAACCTCTTCTCATATAAACTCCCATATCTCACTCAATTTTTGACGTACGGTCATGAAATTTTGTGGAGATATTATTGAGCCTATGTTCTCTCAGAAAAGTTGTTCTCCGGAAAAACGGCCTTAGCCGGCTAAGGCCGTTTTTCCAACTAGCTCCTCAATTGTGCTTCGAAGTTTTTTTAAAACCAATTCTATCCAGCAGTAAGTATAACTAGTCCACTTGGATGCCTTGGAATTATCAGCACTTTGATGACAGTTATTTTCTTTTAATTTGCAGGAAAAGGATGAATATGATTTTCCAGATGAAGATGAATCACCAGGAACTAGGTCACGTCCGAAGAGACAGCGCAAAGAAACAGCTCCAGAAAAACCAACTCAAGAATCAGAAAGCGTTGATGTCAGAGAAGAAGTATTTGATGGGCCTGCTCCAGAAGCGCCTAAATTACCTGAACCAACCGCTGTTTCTAGTGACAGGTTCGTTAGATGTATCATTTATCCCCCCCCCCCATTATAAAAAAATGAACAATTTATTGCCTTGCAGGACCAGATGTTTTTCAGAAAGATATTTCCTCTATTGGAACTATCTTGTTCAAAAATTGCCCTCTGTTTACTGAGCCTTTTGGGCATTGTGTGACTCTAGGGGCCTGTTATGTGTAGAGACCTGAAAAAATCGCGGCCGTGAATTGCGCGATTTTTTAAAAGTCGTCCAATCGAAGCGAGACCCGTACCTACATGATGCTGGCAACCTGCTGAATCCTGATCTAAAAAATTTAAAAATGCGGTTTTCGGGGTTTTTGGCTCAAAACGCGAATTTTGGGTCAAAACGCAAATTTTGCGATCTAATGCGCGAATTTCGCGATCTAATGCGCAATTTTCGCGATTCAAATCGCGAATTTTGGCACCATCAAAGCCGAGTTATGAAATCATGAATAATCACGGCAGGCATATGTGTGCTTTTTAACACAAATAATTGTTAAATCATGCCAAAAAATAAAGTATCAGCTTATGATAGAGCTGCCCAGTTTCAGTACAGGAGTTTATGCCACCGATTTTAAAACGATTTTTTGTAAGTTTTGCAGCAAAAATTTGATCTGGTTTTAACATGAAAGACTCGGTTTTAAAATGTTATGCCACTGAGTCTTTCCTCTGCCAGGTCAAATTTTTGCTGCAAAACTTACAAAAAATTGTTTTAAAATGGGTCTGTTGCACACTTTTGCTACAGCGCTATAGAGAGTTCAATCTCATGTAAAATCGTGTGAAAATTCCATTGGTGGCATCAGAAAGTCATAAAATGCAGTATGAAACTCACGAGAGACGTTAAATGAAATCCAAGATGGCGGTAAAATATCGAGCAACCTGTATGCATGCACCACGAACATCCAAGGATAGCCAACCTCACAATATCGATCACACCCGCAATCACAACGTAAATAAACGAATAAACTCTGAGGCTGTGAGGTTGTCAACGTTGGCAATCCTTGGATGTTAAAAAAGCATGCATACTGATTGCTCGATATTTTACCGCCATCTTGGATTTCATTAAACGTCTCTTGTGAGTTTATTATCGCATTCCATGACTTTCTGATGCCACCAATGGACTTTTCGGACGATTTTACATACGATGAAACATTCTTTGTCGTTGTAGCAAAAGTTTGCAACAGACCCATTGGTGGCATAAACTCCTGAAGCGCAACTTCACGCGTGTCAGCCACCAAACACAGGTTTCTGTCGTAACTTCTCTATAAAGTCAGGTTATTTCACTTAAAAAGCACAAAAACAACTGTTTCAGTTGTTTAAAAGGTAGATTCAGGAACCAATAACCCCATAACTTCATTTGTCACCATAAAATAGAGGTTTTTGACAAAAATGAAAGTACCGCTTTTGTGCCTTTGAAAACACCAATTTACTGCCGATTATTGCCCTTTCAAAATCACGCTTTTTTCAGGTCTCTAGTTATGTGTAAAGTAGTCAAGAATTGACTGATGAGTGTACAAGCAGTCATTTTAATAACCGAACTCTAACATGTGATTGCTGTGTGGAAATCTTATCTGCAGTTGGTATTCAAGTATCACAGTCACATTATTTTAGTCCAAAGATCAAGTTGACTTCAGGTACCCAACGCATTTAAGGCTCTTAACATGAGCCTAGGGAGAGTCCACTGACAAGATGTATTGGTGCAAATGTCCCTAAAATACCAAGTCTCAATGGAGAGGTTGTTCTTAGCTCGCGGTCAAGAGAAGATGAGAAATAAATGGAATGCTCTCGTGGCGGAAGCCGTGAACTTCTCTGACCGACGAGTTGAAGTCTGGCGGAACTGGATCATGGTCGACGCGCAGTTGCCACAGCATCTTTCGCATGACAGGCAGGTAATAAGAAATGATCAGTGGTTTCCAGCCAGTGCTAGTGTTGTTAATTTTGGAAGAAAAAGTTGAAAATTTAGGTATTTTATCGCAATTTCAAGTGCTTTTACTGTGGAAGTTGCTCTAAAGTTGCTAATATTAGTTAGGTCATGGATTGTACATTCATCTGCCTCGTAATCAAAATATCATCATCTCACTGAGATCTACCGTTCTCAATTTAAATGATTTAAAGTAAAAGAAACATCAAAAAATGAATCATAGCTATTGTATGGCATTTTTTTCTTCCTTACCTGTTATTTTTTCTTTCCGCTGTTTTTTTTTATCCAATTATTATGGATGGAGAGAGAGGTGATGGTGTACCCTTCTTTACAATCTTTGGTGTTAAGGGCCCCTCGTAAATTTACCCCGCTGATTGCAACAAGAAAGATAGTTCTGAGAAAACTGACAGTCAGAGGAAAGGCTTCAAACTACAACTATCAGTCAAACAAAATTAGAAACACGTCTAGGGATAATATGTCTTGAAAATTAATTTCAGACTCCAACAAAAAACAAAAATTCAAAGGAGAGAAATGGCTCTTAATCTGTTCAATTTTTACTCGTGAGTTATGAACACCTACTAATCTTGAGTTTTAGAGGCCAAGTTCTGGTTTTTTAACCGTAAGTGCTCTCTGTTTTCAGGTTGAAGAAATTCAAGGGAGTCATAGCCGATCTCTTCCGTCAAGAACGTGCCAATACGTTACCATTTGCGCGCATTATGCAAGCAATCAACCATGATAATGAGGCTCAGCCCTTCTCCCCAGGGGAAGCTGCGGCTGCCATTATCCGAATGACTGACGATAATCACATTTACCACGCTGATGGAATCGTCTACTTACTTTAAACATAAAATTAACTATTTTTTCTTCCACAATCAGTGAATCATCAAACATATTACTCTGTTTACATGGCATCCAGTCGTACAGAAAGTAAAAGAGAATATTGTAACATAGTTCCGCAATGATTTTATGTATTTTTAATTTATTATTGGCAAGTGAATATTTGCCTTTGTAGCCAAGGAAGGTGTTGTAATAGATATTCCAAGTGCATAGTCACTTCATCGTAGTTTTTACGCACCGTTTTATTCGCTATTGTCTATAAACGTATACCCTGATTTTTTCAAGTTTTATTGAATCATGAATCTGATGTTTCTGTTCAAAAAGTGGATGAGTAAGCTATGTGTATTACTGTTATTTAAGTCTGACCTCTCCCATCGTTTCCTTTTTTTAATTGTGTAAATAATGTTTTTTAATAATCCTTGTTTCCTACGAGTTTTTCAACTTTTTCTATTTTCTTGTATCGAAAGGGTCAAGTATTTTTAGCCGAAAGTTGACCTTTTAATTTAAATTTTTAAAAATTGTGAAAGAAGTGCAGGAAAAGCACTACCTAACTATCATTTTTATAATTCTTATTTTGTAGCCTGTGCTTATAGTAGTTCTACAATTTTTAGATCTTGTTAAAGCTCCTGGTATCAGTAAATAAAGGAATTTTTTTACTCAAAGTGATTGATTGTTTACTTCTCCCACTTCAATTGAGAATGTTAAAGCAAGAAGAACACTCGTGCAGAAGTGCCTTTTATGCATAATATGGTCTATTTTATTCCTTAAACCCCCCTCTATACTCTCATTAAATAAATATCATTCAAAGAAAAACCTATGAGGCAGGGGGGATGATCAAAGACTAACCTGATCACCTTTTTCTGACTCGGGGATTGTCTGTCTGGAATAGTAGCGCACTGGAACCTGTCCGCTGCTATGTAAGGGACTGTTGCAGGTAGGTTTACATTGATGCTCATATCAGTGTCTATTGCAGATTATGATAAAAACGAATGGTTCATCTGAGACAGTGGCGGAGCCCAACATTTTTTGATGGGTGGGGGGGATCCAGGGTCTAAATGTAGTCAGGGGGTAGAAGGTTCAAAATTTGTCCAAATTCCCTAGAAACGCGGGAAATTACCTGTTTTTGAGATGCAATTTGAAGTCAATGGAGAGGGGTTGGGGGGAGGTTTCCAGAGTATCTGAGCCCCCCTTGGCTACACCACACCACTAAACTGAGATGACACTTAGTGCACTTTTCACTCATTTTGTCACTTTGATAACACATTTTCACAGACAATCAGTTATGATTGAACTTTTGTCAAATCAAGGGCTAACCATTAACATCTTTACAGCCAACTAAGCCCTTAGTTTTACTTTAAATAATTCACTCGTTCCATTTTACAGTACACAAGTTACACATTTCTTATTTCTCCTCCAAATATTCTTGAAGTTAAAAGAATATCGCAGTTCAAAGAATCTCAAATAAGCTCTGCGAGAAGGACACTTCTATTGTCATATTTTTGGATTTTTTTCTTGGTACACAATTCAAAAATGAAAAAATATGATGCGGGACCTAATCAGTAGGAGAACATAACTGAATCTTTAACCGCTCATTTCTCAAAACTACATTTCGTCAAAAGTGCCTTTCATGCACCCAAGTTTTTAAGCTCCAAATAACCTAAAAAAAACCCCTCAAAACCACTTGTTTAGTTTTTGAAATTGGCTTTGAAAACAGCAAGAAAGGACCAATCGATATCAGTGTTGGGCAAAAATTACCTTTAGAATAATCACAAACAATTAACTCAAATTATTCTCATGTTAATCCTATTAGTAAATTGAAGTTATAACACTATCAAGTCATTCATCTCATGAGAGATGTAAACTGGTAGAGCCAAAACTTTGATTCGCTTGTAGGAAAAACATGAGAATAATGCATATAATTTTAGTTAATTGTTTGTGATTATTCAAAAGTTCATTTTTTTCCCCAACACTGATCAAAATTGCTTCGCAAGGATACAACTCTATTTTTTTGCTGACGGAGGTCATAGGAACCGTAACGTTGGAAATAGGGTCTTAACTTTAAGGAGAGAGATTCGTAACAACAGGTGGGGCAAGTACAATTTACGAAAAATTAGGGGATTTTTTTTTTCACCAGTGGTTGACAGAAAAAAAATTAGATACAAAGAAAGAGACGATTTATTTTCATTATTTACACTTACAAATTTTAAACGGTATTAGTTACAAACTTAAAAAAATAAATAAATGAATTAAAAAAAATAAAATAAAATAAAAAAGTAGATAAAAAAAAGGGCAAAAAATCTAGTTCAGAAAAAAAAAAAAGTAAAGAAATGTTATAAATGCTAGGCTTGCTGATAAAGGAAATTAGATCACTTTCCTGGCCAAACAGAGAGTACTATAAAATGCAAGATGACAATTAAACCTGCTTTTAAAAATATTTACACAAACAACTTTTTGATGACAAAAATAGCGGTTGAGTTTCAAGTCAAATGGAGATGAGATTCATTAAATCGCAAATACAGGTTATAAGTACGGATCACAGGAGCGAATTCATCATTCATGATGACTGTTTCAAAACGGAAAAAACAAAGGTAATACTAGAGCTCTTTTTGAGTGTATTTTCTGTCTAACTAAACATTAAACTACCTTAGTCATTAGAGTGGGTGGAGAAAGAATAATGAATTTTCAATTTCCAGCGGAGTGATTTAAAACTTAACAGCCTGCAACTGGTCAGAATGAATCTTCTTCTACACTTGATTACTGGCTGTTGATGGAGATTGCCTGATGGGAGAGAATTCTGGAACAAAAAAATGTCATCGTTATAACTCACAACTGATCAATAAGAAAAAATGGTTGAACAGTGCAATTTTGTCAATGCTCTTTCGCAGCGATTGAAAGTGGCAAATGGTATTTTGTTTTACTCGCACTTTGCTGTCACGGTTTCCTGCTAACTTATTAAGATTCTGAGTTGCTACCAGCAAGGATGCAGAAAATGACTGACCCGAAGAGCAGAGCTCAAGCACAAGGCATGACAATTTCTTTAGAGAGAACAGAGTTAAAACTGGCACGGCAATGGCAAAAATACCTGCTGGCTGGAAAAATGAGGCTACTAAGAAGTGAAGCGTTTTTTTATTCTCCGGAATCCGCACCGGTGCAGTAACCCGGAGTTTTCGGAGCTGCTCTGAAGCTGTCTGGTGCAGCACCGGTCACAAGCAGAAGCTCCGGAGCTCCAGTGCATCCGTCTTCAACTCCGATACACTGGAGCTTGCACCGGAGCAGCTCCAGGCGCATCGCACCGCTATTAAAACAATACTTTGGTGCGCTCCGGTGCTGGAGCACCGTAATAAAAAACACTCCGGTGCACTGGAGCTGCACCGGTGCGCGCTCCGGAGAATAAAAAAACGCATCACAAAGTTGGCACCCTCTCCTTTTTTTATTTTTTTCTATTGTCCTTTGTGTTCCCTAATCAGAAGTATTCATCAGGATTAACAGCAAGTTTTACAATTTTTTCAACCTTACTTTGGGTTTGCTTTCTATTTGGCGAAGTTTCTTTCACATTTTTCAAAAATTCATTTACTTCGTACAAACACTACTCATTTTTTCTTAGACAGAAAGCGTGCCCTTCTAGCCTTCACGAAGAGTGTACCAATCACAGAAATGGATAAAACCTGTAAGGAATTATAGATCTATGTGTAATTGTGTAAGATATCAACAATTCAACATAAGGCCAAATTTTTGATCCAGCCCCTTCCCCCAGAAAATGGGGGAATAAAGGGTTAACGTCAAAGCCTTTAATGCCCAAAAACTTTTCATTTAAACAACATATTGACTTAAACTTTGCACCAAAAGATGCATCTGTAAATGTTCTTTCAGTTGATGTGTATAAATTTCTTTGTTGTAAAATTGAAATGAAGCTTTCGTATTTTCTTTCGGCAATTATTTTGATTATGGAAATTGAAAAACATGAAAAACAGAGGGTAAATGAATTTTAACACAACGCATATTGAGTGGAAGAAATCGAAAACCTGTCTAAATAAAAGTTCAAACTACGTTATTTTGGATAATCTGAACCGCGATTCTGGGTAACTTTGAACTCAAGAGTAATGACCACCCAAAATTTCAAATTTAACCAAAAATAGGGATTTGCTGACGATTCTTTGAAATCAGTAGCTGCTCTACCAGTAACGAATACATAATTCCTTTAAGCTAGATAACCTGGAGTTTGATGGGTTGCTGAATCCGTTTACTGTAATTGTGATTTCAAAATTTTCAAATCCAGGATGATCACTAACAAGTATAACAATGGTGGCCTCCTTGGGTTTGAAAATTTTGAAAAACCCATTACCTACTAACAATGAAAAATGACAAAAACGAACCAGCGAAGACTTGAACAATAAATAAAACAGGAACGGTAAAATGCTGGAATACATCCTAAATTGGCGAGGACGTTTCGGCTCAAATCGCAGCCACTTTCAACTCAAAAAGAAAATTAAAATAAAATTAAAAAATTAGAATTCGGAAATTTGTGTTTTAATTTTATTTTAATTTTCTTTTTGAGTTGAAAAAGGCTGCGATTTGAGTCTAAACGTCCTCGCCAATTTAGGAGGTATTCCAGCATTTTACCCGTTCCTGTTTTATTTATTGTTACTTATCAACAATGGCTCCAGCAACCTAAAAAATCCACCCTCCTCCATACAAGATACACTTCTTCGACTTTTAAAATTTAAAAAGCCAATATTTTTCAATTTCAAGAATTGAAAAAATTGCTAAATCTTGTGCAAGGCCCCTTCACAGGAAAACTTATGAAAAAGTCCACAAAATGTTTATTTTTGAAAGTCTAAGAGAGAATTATAACTTGCAAATGGTTATTGCTGGCAATGGATAGTCCATTTTTTCCCCGCAGTCTTTTCAAATGTGAAATAAGATTAAAAGCTTACCAAGTTTTTATTCATCAAAATATTCAAAAGCTTCTGGAGGGTCAGGCTCCTTTTCATCATCAGACTTTGGACCGAAAGCTGCTACAGGTTCAACTAATTCTTCCTCTTCGCCAGATTTTAAATGCCGTACCATGACAATGCCACCGATAGAAACATCTTTCAACGGAACATACGTTGATTGATCTATAAACTGGACACATTTCAACTGTTGTTTCATCACTCTAGCAGGGTTTTGTAAAATTTCAAAGTTTGGCTCCGGTTTCTTCTCTTCGTCTTTTTTCTCCTTCTCTTTCTTTTCTTTTTCTTTCTCTTCTTCTTTTTCCTTCTCTTTTACTTCGTCTACTTCCATGGCATCTGAGCTACGCTGAGCTGCAGCACCTTTCCGCTTGGCACGAGCTGTGATACTGAGGACAGCGGTTGTTACTTTCTCTCGCTCTTCTCTCTTCTTTTCTTCTAGGGGAGCAGGATAACCAAATTTAGATGGGGGAGCATTACTTCTGAATTCTAATTTAGGCATCTTGAGTTGACTATTCAATCCGATTAAACAAGTAGGTTGAAACGCAAGACAAAGACAATGCGAGAGAGGGAACCAATACCAATACTGCGTGAAGATTAAAGTTCCTACGACAGCTTGCATATTAGTGTGACCAGTTCTTGACTGAAGAGTTAAAGTAACATTTCGGCCACCGGCATCAATGATTCCTTGCGCTAGGATCGCTCCGAATTTGGACATTACATCTTCATGTTTATCAGTGATGACTTTAGAATATAAGTTGCGGAAGTCTTTTACTTTGGAGTTTAGCGATTCCGTTTGCTGAATAAGAATCATAGCTGATGCAATCAGCGCACCTTGCCGGACAAAATTAACAGGATCATTGGTCATGGGCTCCAACAAACTAATTGCTTCTTTTAAACCAGTACCAGCGCAAGCAATACCAAGCGCCATGGCAGCACCATAACGCACATGAGGATTGTAACTTTCAGCCAGCAAACTAACAACACTGGGACATTGCTCCGGTGTTCGGAATAGTAGGAATCCAATTCCAGTTACAGCAGCACGCCTTACATCATCATTGACATCAGACACAGCAACATGTAAAAGTTTACGGATTGCAGTGTTACTTCCAGTTCCGCAATAAGCCATTGCAATAGTGTACATTCCCGATCGTCGAAGAATAGGGTCTTTGTCTTGACAGAGTCTAGTGAGAAGAGGGTCGGCTTCTTCAAGACGACCGAACATGATAAGTGCAATACCCACGGCCAGACCACGCAAAATTTTTTCATGCTGAGATTCTTGAGCATAAGTAACCATATCTTTCAGAGCTTTTTCTGACTTGGAGCCAAGCATCACCATTCCCATAGCTAAACCAGCAGCTTCTCCAGTAGCAGCATCATCTTGATAGAGGTTGAATCTAATTTGAGCATAGATATCTTGACGCTGAGTGCCCATTGCAGCCAGACCTAATCCTAAGCAGCCACCATGACGTACCATTTCATTAGATGCGTTCTTTAATTGCGATAATAAGTAATCATTAATTACAGCTCCATGATTGGCGTGGATCAAACCTAAAGCATAGAGACCTCCACCTTCCGAAAAGCCGCTGCTAGGACCAGTTTCTCTGGGAAGATAACTTTCCATGAGTGCTAGAGCATCATGCTCATGGCCTCGATGGATGACTCCAAGAGACGCTGTCGCAGTTAATTTTGCCCAATTTGTCGCTCGGGCTAGCCATTCCAAATTATCTCTAAGAAACTGATCACTGGTAGTACCAGCATGCATGAAAGCATTAGCTATGACCGTGGCTGTGTGGCAGATGCTAACTCGGATAGCATCTTTTGTATTCTTTAGAATTAACATATCAGTTTTATTACTTCTAATCAAAAATTGTACGTGTAAATCAATAGTAACTTCACCACTGAGGATTTTGCTCAGGTTTTGAATATTTTCTTGCTGTTTCTGTTCTTCTTCAGTGAGATTTTCAAATTTCTTCTCAGCTGGCGCATCTGGAGCAGATGAGGTGGATTCAGTCTTTGCTTGTTCACTGGTTTCTTCAGTAGCCTGAGTTGAACCAGCAGTGGCAGCGGTTGATGAGACGGACGGAGTATCTGAATTGGAACCTTCCACAGGAACTGGTAACAAAGTGTGCGCAGCGCTGGGAATCGGAGCCGAAAGGCGCAAAGCTTGGAGAACACTGCCCAAAAATTGTTGAGTTGCAGACTCGTACATGTCAAATGCAATTTGATACGCCATTAAAGTAGATTTCTCAGTTCCTTTACTCAACCGTTCAAGAACTTGAGCAACAGCAAGTGGGTCATCAAGGTAGATCAAGCACTGACACATGTTGACATAATCAGGCACTGCTAGGTTATGGTATAAATCTACGAGAGCGCGCAAAACTGTGTTACAAAATGCTCTCGATTCAATTGAGGACATTGCTACGACAAATGCATACTGCAGCATACCGTTGGTATCATCAGACATTTTGATTGCTTTATCAAATATATCCATTCTACGAGTTTCAAGAGCAAGACCCAAAGCCTGCTTGTACTGGCAGTCATCAAGACAATGCTGGAACATTCTGTTTACGATATTCTCTAGTCTGGGATCCATTTCCCTAGCGGTTAATGGAGTTTCGATGCGTTCGACACACAATTTAGTGTAATGATCGATACACTTGGCCAGGAGTGTCTGAACATATTCGGACTGAGATGACACGTCAAACTTATCACCTGCTCCAAGAGCATAGGTTAAAGAGTCGCTGTACGAGCCAAGATGGAAATAGACTTTACTGGCAACGAGGGCCGCTAGCTCTTGCTGATCAAAGCCTTTGTCTTCATGCAAAATTTCAATTTTCTGAATGGCTTCGGATATTTCAGGCCAGAATTCGTCCACAATGAGATCGAGTTTTTTTAGAGCAAAAACTTTCAGTTCTGGCATAGGTTCATCCAGTAAAGAAATAATACCTGCGGCTGATGTAATCCTAACCGACACGGCACCTTCGTTCGTCCCCATTATGAATTAAAATTAATGCAGAAGTAACTAAAAGAAATGCA
Organism: Trialeurodes vaporariorum; assembly: GCA_011764245.1. NCBI lineage: Eukaryota > Metazoa > Arthropoda > Insecta > Hemiptera > Aleyrodidae > Trialeurodes > Trialeurodes vaporariorum. The sequence goes on along the minus strand of VMOF01000024.1, from coordinate 20,615,589 downwards.
CTTTAAATTGATAAAGGAAAACTATGGTAAACACAGAGCTCGATCATGAACAGCAATTTCGTTGACGCTACTTGCTCACCACTCATCAATACTCACCATTCGGCATTCACCGTATTCACCACTCATCAGCTTTTCTTCCAGTGTTGGCAATGTTACCAAATTATGCTCAAAATTCAAATTTGTCTATATTTTCTGCACATTTGCTCTTCAAATAAAATTTTTTTCTGAGAGAGTCTTATCTTTCTAAAAATTAATGAAAAGCATTCCTTCAAAATGAACGATAGGGACGATAAACATCATGAAATAAATCATGAACGCCAAAACAATGAATCTCAAAGACTTCTAATACTATCTAGACCTGACAAAAGGCTCATACTAGGGCGGGGAACCTAGGGCTGAGTAGAGGGACAATAGTCCCTGGTTGGCCGCAACCCGTCAGTCAGATTGGTGCACCGCGGCCGAGATTTACATTGAGGTAAATGGGAAAATAACGATTTTTAAAAAATCATAAAAAATAGTAAAAAAAATGTAAACCTATTAAATAGGGTACCGTTCGAAAGCTTATGCTCCGTAGATTGGGCGCCTTTTTTTAGTTTTTTGAATTTTTACTCCAGAGCTTTTCTACCGAGGCTTAAAGTTTACTTGAAATCCGTGTGTGTGTACATAGGGTAGTGCGAGTGTGTGAGTGAGTACGGTTCGACCCTTCGCCCATTGTTTCCCCAGCCGATCCCGTCAACAATAACCGTGCGAAACAAAGCGCCGACCGGAGCCGCACCAGACACACACCCACACATACGCTCATTTACCTGTCTTTACTGGAACACATGCACAACTCATCCCTCTCACAACCTACCCGAGCTGCTACAGTACAAAAGGACAAAAAACGAAAAAGGTCCGCTCGCTCCCTCATTCACTTACTCACACACTCGCACTGCCTTACGTACACACACGCGGATTTCCTGTAAGCTTTAAGCCTCTGTAGAAAAGTTCTGGAGTAAAAATTGAAAAAACTAAAAAAAGGCGCTCAATCTACGGAGCATAAGCTTTCGAACGGTACCCTATTTAATAGGTTTACATTTTTTTTACTATTTTTTATGATTTTTTAAAAATCGTTATTTTCCCATTTACTTCAATGTAAATCTCGGCCGCGGTGCACCAATCTGACCAACGGGTTGCATACCCAATCTGCCCTAAGGAGCTGGCCAAATGTCAGGTCTAGATAGTATTAGAAGTCTTTGATGAATCTATGACTCTTATGGCAATACTGAAACTGAAAATGGCCGCGAAATCCAAACTAGCTTGTTTTCGTCTTGTGAAATTTTTTCGATTTCTTATCATTAAAGACAAATATTTTTGTCACACGCACGAATAAATTTTTGAAACAAATAATTTTGAATCGACTCGTACTGTAGAAAATTTTCAGATGATTAATATGAAGCAATAATGGCATTAGAGTGCGTAGGTAAATACAACCATAACCTCTTCGCTGTTGTCAATGTTGTCATTGTTATTCTGGATTTCTGGGGATGAGAGAGGATTTCAAGCTCTGATTTCGAGTTAATTCTTATCATGTTTGTGCAAACTTATTATTTGTTAGTACCGTAACTCGGCAATGATTTCGATTTCAGCCTCTCCATTATGACTCATCTAATCGCCGACCAGAATTTCACACTCTTGTAAATGAACGCCACAATCAGTATTTATTTCCATAGTCCTAAGATGTTCATCATTAGCCGGATTATCAAACAGTCAAACGTGTCAAACCTGACTGATAACAGTTATCCTACAAGTTTTACAACGTCCTAAAACTATGTGGCATATTAATACCTCCTCAGCAATATATTTCAATGTTCATTTACCCTCAAGTGTGGAGTGTGCTCTAGTTTTTCTGAAAATATCTGATTATCATAAGAGAAGAAAGAAGCATACCTTAATTCCTCAGTTGAAATCAACCTTGTAATTGCAACAGAATTTAACTTGAAGGTAAGTTTTCATCTGAGTTTTTCAGCAGTGCATTTAATGTGATCGTTTTTTCCTTTTCTTTGTTTCTCAAAGCCTCAAAAGCAGTCAGTAATCAGTGATAAAATTGTAACCATGATGAGCCAGAACTCCTCAAAAAACTCAAGTCAGTGTCGAGGGGGGTATTTGGGTACCCTTGCCTTGGGCGGCATTCTCTCGGGGTGATAAGATCAGGGTAAACAAGCAAGAAAATACAAATACAATAAGCTATCAAATTCAAAAATTAAATGGCTACAATTTGTGGAGGGCGGCAAAATTACAATCTTACCCGGCTCCTTTCTGGACAGGTTGCTAACTAGGGTACCTAAGTTCCACTCCAAGTGCAGGACTAAGTAAGAAGTGTGGTCAGGGACTACATTCCTCATCATTGTATCGCATGGATCAAGGTTTTTTTTTTTTTAATTTTAATTGCTCTCAAATTTTAATTTTTTCTGGCCATTGAAACTTCTATCGATAACACCTTTCATTATTTTTCTGTGTTTCAGATGGAGCTGTTGTGTGCAGTTCAGCATTATGAGTGGGGAAAAATTGGTAATGATAGTGCTGTTGCCATTCTCAGGAGCTGTGCGGACACTAGCTATGTGATAGATGAAAGCAAACCGTATGCTGAAATGTGGATGGGGACGCATCTGAATGGTCCATCAGTTGTACGCTCTCTAGGAACTCCTCTGAGTGATTGGATTTCGAAGAACCCTTCTTGCCTCGGAAGCAAAGTCACGGAAAAATTTGGCCACCAGCTACCTTTTCTGTTCAAAGTTCTGTCAGTGAATAAAGCTCTCTCTATCCAAGCACACCCTTCCTTGGTAATATTTCAATTTTGCCTTTAAATTTTTCTAACAATCCTATCTCTATGAAGTCTTACAAGGAATTTTTCTCTTTAGACTGGGTACAGATTCGAGGATTGGAGAGAGCTAGACAATGGTTGCAACACATTATTGATGAGATTTCGGATTCCCCGTTTCTGCTTCTAATTCGCCAAAATGGTAGCCACCTCGCCAGTTGGGTACTAAAAAAGAGTGCTATGGTGATTCCAAAAACTCTGAATCAGAAGTGTTGTGCTAAGTGCTGCTCAGCATTACTGAATCAACAAATCTGAGACATGATAAAATACACAAATGTTGGACTGGATATGTAACTTAACCTGATCAGGATGGTAAAGTTTATTTCTTGATTTTATTTTTTCATGCCCCGAACGATATGCCCTCTCGCCAGTTTATGAAAAGTTTTGATAACTTTGAAAATTCCTTCCCCACCAGTGGCTCCTGTAGTCTCCACAGAGTGGGGCGAGGGGTCCTTCTGACCTTAGAGGCCCCCTATTTACATCTGATCTGAGTATGTGATCAAATATATTATTTAAAAAAGTGAAGATAAATTTCTTTAAAATTTGATGCCAAATATACGTATTTTTTTAGACGAGTCTCTCTTGTAAAATGTCTCACAGTCTCTCTCATCCGGAGTTTATTTCTTTTTCAGGATCATGCTAAAGAACTTAATTTAAAATATCCAGAGTTGTACAAAGACGCCAATCACAAACCAGAAATAGCCATCGCACTGACAAAATTTGAAGCTTTGAGTGGTTTCCGCCCTGTTCACGAATTGAAAAACTTTTTTCAAAGTAAGTTTTGAAATTAATTCATGATTTTTAGTAAGCCGACTATTTATGCCAATAGATGGTTTTAGTGTGAAGTCAACGGTTAGCCAACAATCACAACATTGCACTCATCGGTTGCAATCGGTCGTGACGAAACGTAACGTTCCAAACTATCTCTCTCACTCTGGGGTGACCCCCATGCATAGCTGTCTCTTTCTAATGTTAAAAATCGTTTGCAGGGCCTTGTTACACATCATTTTATTATTAAAATCGCATTTAAGTGACCCAAGAAATTCATTTCTGCCAAGAAACTTCACAGGAAATGTCTCTGGGTACGTTTTTTGCTATGGGAGTGAAATATCAGTAGCCTGCAGTACATGGGGGTTACGTGAGAGTGAGAGAAACAGTTTGAAACTCTCATCAACCGATGAAGTCATTACTAAAGTCGTCTGTAGCCTCTGGAAAAAGCGTACCTAAATAGATTTTTCACGGTATGTTTCACTTTTCTTGGTTGGGAATGGAGCTTTTATATTATGCGAGTCAGTTTTTTTGCTGGAATAATGAAACCTTTATTTTTTCCTTGATATATTTACGCTATTATGCTAGAAAGGCTTAAAACTGTGTATTTTAAACCAAAATTTTATCTCTATAACTTTGATATCTAGAATATTTCTGAAAAAATTGATTTTCCAGTTTGCTCTGCAGTTTTTAATTTATTTTATTTTTTTATGAAAATATTTAAATTAAAATGCTTCCCGCAGTCCCATGGGAGCACTGTTTAAAACATCATGATACTAGTTTTCAAATAAATGAAATAAATAAGAAATTTAGTTGTTGCTAATTTATTCTTGTACCTATCTTTGTTTAAGATGTTCCAGAGCTATGCCGTGTTATTGGAGGCGATCTTATTTCAGAATTTCTTACATGCAGTGAAGAAGATATTCAGGCTCACCTAAAAATATGTTTCAAAGCTCTGATGTCAGCCGAAGAATCTCTCGTAAAATCTCAGCTTTCTTCTTTAATTTTGCGTCTGGAATCTTTGGGTGAGATTGTCTGCGAATTTCAATTTTTTAAAAGTTTTACTTTGATACCTGCGACTGATTCATTTACCTACTTATTTTTTATTTTTTTAACTATCTTTTTATTAGATTTATTTATAGAGCATTCTTCCTCCTTGTGTGTCCTAAATACTTCCTGTACACCTGAGAGTGCCAGGTAGGTTCTCTCATCTTTTCCTATCCTGTTTTGAGAATACGATGTGACTCCCTCCTTTCTCTACTCCTTCTTTTTTATCCAGTCCGGTGAAACACAAGCATAACTAACCACCATGTTTGAATGGCTGGACTTTACGACTACTTCTACCACTAATTCTTCTTATTTATTTATTCACTTATTTAATTATCAAGTTAATGAATGGAGCAAAATTCCTTTGCAACAAGATACACAAAATAAGGCATTCTTAATAGAAACATCAACAAAATATAACACTGCATGTAAAACGAGATCCATGCATCAAACTGAAAAAAAGGCGCAAAATAATATTCAAATGTTATGAAATACTCACATCAGCCAATGGGTCATTATTGTTTTATGATTCTACGCCTAGAAGTGAAAGTTGGAAAAATTGAAATTGAAAGATTTTACAAGCAAAGGATACAAGTCCTTTTCCTTTGATATATGTACAAAATAGTCAGGGTTAAAGTTTGACTTGCTGTTATGAACATGTCGAAGTTTTATAAAACTGAAGTTGTTCTGTCTGGTCCCATTTTTCTGAACCGTCCTCTAAAAATTGTGGGACTTTCATAGTTGACTGTGAAGGACTTTGTCACCCTAAAAAATCGACAAAAACTAGGAAATTTTCTGTCTCAGTTTGCTCTTATTTTTCTCCTCCTCTCCCCCCTTCTGAACTGCAATTTTTTGTCTCTCTTAAATGTTTTTAACTTTTTATAATATTTTGAAATTATGACTGATTGAACCGAACCGGCTCATGCGAAAATGTCTGATGTCCAAAATATTTTTATTGAGAAGACAAATTTAAAAAAATAAAAAAATTAGCTAATTAAAAAATAAAAATTAATGAAAATTGGCAAGACAGTGAAAATAGGAGCAAAAATCGGCGGATCAAGTGTGATCAGTACTTACACAGGCGGAGCATCTTTTTAAGAGTGGTGTAAGCTCACAAAGTCAAATATAAAAAAAATGGACAACGGACTTTTTCGCTTGAGCCTGTTCAATTATCCTTTACTTTACTTTTAAATCTTGGTAACATTTTGTCAATGTTTGTTTACATCCTGCAGGGCGGTTATGAACGCTTAAATCGTAATCTGAACATTTCGATGATTGTGAGCTCTAATGTTATAAATTAACGCTTCCAATCATCAACTCAATCCGATTATGATTATGAACGTATATGATCACCCTGCAGGATTTTGTTTTTTTTGTTATCTGTGACTGTCGAGAATTTGGTTTCTCTCAATGTAAAATAAATAAATAAAACCTTTAAAACTTTAAAATTTTTTTCAGCTATCATTGGTAACAAGTAATAACTTCAGGCCTGTGGTAAAATTTAAAGAATTTTGTGATAAAGACCATCTTATAGAGCTTGATTTTAGAGTTTTGTTTTCTATTTAAAATCTTGAAGCTGACGAATGAAAATTGGCAAACTTCCTCATTCATAAATAAATCTCGTTGGAGCATTTGTCATAGTGCCAATACTGAAAAAGAAAAAACAACCCCGGAACATTTAAAAAATAATACATTGAGAATGAAAAAGTCCATCTACTCCATCGTTTTTTTTATAGAGATTCTAAAATATATTGCCTCAGGCATTCTTTTGTCGGCAATATTTACCTCTATTTAATGGTTTTTGGTTCTTTGTTTTTTTTATTTCCCTCAGAGCCCTCAAGTCAAATAAAGTATCACCTTGATCTTCTGAAAAGAATTCATGAACATTTTCCTGGTGACGTCGGTTGCTTCGGTATCTACTTATTCAATTACATCACTCTCAGTCCAGGAGAGGCCATTTTTCTGGGTGCAAATGAAATACATGCTTACATATCAGGAGGTAAGATTATTCAGTTTCATTGGATTTTTTTTGCAGTGCTCGCTCCCTTTTTATAAATAAAATGCACCGCAAGCCATAAAATATTTTGGAACTTGTGTTGAAGGTATTGAAATTTCTGTGCAGCGTTTTGGAACTGTGGACACCATGTTGCGCTCAGAGACAATATATAATAGAGACCACGCACTATCTATCTTGCCCATGTTTGTGTGCGGTGGCAAATTTTTTTTTCGGGGTCTCAACAAAACACCGAAAAACATGGACCATACGTTGACTGATGAGAAACGTTGTTGAGATTTTTGCCTAGTGAATCCGAAGCACCGAAATTGCATCAGTCAATGTATAGTCCATGTTGGATGGTGCTAGTTCATGCCCCCTTTGTTAATTTCTGTTGACCTCCGAAAAAAAAGTCAGCAACCGCGCGCAAGGCTAGTGTGTGGTCTCTATTATACAGGGTGTAACAGATGTATCCCCTCTCCCCCCCCCTGTCTAACTTTTGAACGAGTTGAGATAAATTGTTGCGGTTTGGACCATTCTTCATAATTTTAGTTGAACTTTATTTGTTTGGGGGTCAAAACCCCCCACCCCCCCTAGGGGGCCCCCCAGGGGTGCTATCTCAAAAATTTCAAATGGCAACCCCTATCTTGTGATACATCGTTTGAAAGGACGTAAAATTCTAAGACTTTTGGCGCAAACCAAAGGTCAGAACTCCCATTTAACCCATATATGCCCAACTTTTTTTGAACATGTTGGGTGTTTTTTCGTGTTTTTCTCAAAAAACACCACCTTAGAGTTAATAAAATTTTAAATCTAAAAATTGTGAAATTTTCTGAAAATGGGCATGTATGGGTTAAAAAGTTGGAATTTAAAAAACTAGGGGTCTAAAATACTCTAAAAAACAAGTACTATTCAGAAAAAAATACGATTCTGCCATAAATTTGGTCCAAATTTGGTTTTAGAGCCCCCCAACAGTTGTCAAAAAAATTGCCCCTCAAGGGGTCTATCTCAGAAATTCCGAGGCACGACCCCTATCGAGTGATACATTACTCAAAAGAGTGCATTAAACTGAGCATTTTGGCGCAAATCGCAGGTCGATATCGTTTTTAGTTTTCGATATATCGAAATTTGACAATGGGTAAAAACCCAACTTCACCATTCGATATATCAAAAACGATATCGACCTGCGGTTTGCGCCAAAATGCACAGTTTAATGCGCTCTTTGGAGTAATGTATCACTCGATAGGGGTCGTGCCTCGGAATTTCTGAGATAAACCCTTTGAGGGGCAATTTTTTTGACAACTGTTGGGGGGCTCTAAAACCAAATTTGGACCAAATTTATGGCAGAACCGTATTTTTTTCTGAAAAGTACTTGTTTTTTAGAGTATTTTAGACTCCTAGTTTTTTAAATTCCGACTTTTTAAATGGGAGTTCTGATTTTTTGAAAATGGGTCAAAGTCGAACTTTGACTTTCGATGTATCGAAAACGAAAAACGATATCGACCTTCGGTTTGCGCCAAAAGTCTTAGAATTTTACGTCCTTTCAAACGATGTATCACAAGATAGGGGTTGCCATTTAAAAATTTTAAGATAGCCCCCTGGGGGGCCCCCTAGGGGGGTGGGGGGTTTTGACCCCCAAAAAAATAAAGTTTTATGCTTTTTAGATGGTTTAAGAGGAAATTATGACTCTTAGGTCTGTTTTTAATCAAAATATCAATACATAACAAGTTTTGATTCATCGATAGACATCAACACATTAGCCTCGAATCCAACCGATGGCAGGAAAACATTGAAACTTTGATTGATTGCATCGAACATGCCACAGGCCTACTAGCGGGGCTATCCATCGGATTGAAATCTAGAAAAGTTTCACCTGGAATCACCTTAACACTGTATTTTTTCATGATTTATTTTTTTCCCCCCCTTCATAATTTATTTTATTTTTGACTAACTGAAGAACAAATTTGGTTTCCCTCTTTTAGATTGTATGGAATGCATGGCCTGCTCTGATAATGTTGTGCGAGCCGGTTTGACTCCCAAATTCAAGGATGTTGAAACTCTTTGCAGTATGCTTCTTTATGATCCTCTACCTCCTTCGGAAAAATTATTCCATAGTACGTCAGAAGACTCTAACACCTCCGTCTTTCTCCCTCCTGTTCCAGATTTTGCTGTAGCAAAAATAATCGTAAGTCTTGGTACTATCTTTTGAAATTCACTAACCAAAATTCTTTAAATGGACCAATTAGCTATGGATTCCACTTGGGAGAGCTTTAAATATGGAGTCTAGCGTCGGAGAAAATCTGGAAAACCTGGAATTTTCAGGGAATTTGAATTCATCAGGGGAAACCTTGAACTATTGGTAATGTTTTGGATTTTTTCCATGATGAATAAAATCTCCTTGCTGCAAAAATGTTGACATATTTAAAGATGCAAACTTCATTAAGTTGGGAAAGTCAAAGAAAATCAAACCACTAATTCAATTCTCCGCTTCGCAATTCAAATTCCCTGATGAAGCAGGCTCACAATTAAAATTTCCTAATAATCAGGAAGCAATCAAGGAATTTGAAAGCTTGAAACTAGACTAGACACCCAGTTAAGTTGCTCCATCAGTCAAGTGATCATGAACGATCATATCGACTCAATGTTAAGATGATTCCAGGGTCAATTAGTTCCAACTGTGGACACCACGTCGCGCTGCTCAAAAAGTCAACAGTTTTTGGCTAAAATTGACGAATTCACGCTAAAAACACAAATTTGAGGAACGTTAGCACCTGCAAGCATACTTCAGGAAAATACCCTGAAAGTTTCAAGCTGAAACACTCAAAAATAAAGCCGGAAATTATGAAATACGAAACTTCCCGTAAGCCGCAATGAGTGCGAGTGAGGCAGATAGACGTATCATCACTCGCGCTCACTCTCACTCACTAAGCTTACTAAGCTTATGGCAAAAAGAATTTCATAATTTACGGCTTTAATTTTAAACCAATTTAGCTCATTTTGGGCTCAAAAAATCCATAAAAAAATCTGGTCAGGTGCCGACTTTATTGGATTTTGCGTTTTATCTATGGTTTCAATTTAAAACGCCAAAAACACAACTTTTTCAAAAAGCAACTAGTGGCGCTATCTATCGGATTGAAATCTGGAAAAGTTTCGCCTGGAATCACCTTAATCTTCAAAGGAGGTGGAGATAAAGCCTTCAACCTTTCATAGCTCATCTCAATGATATAACCCATAAGGTTATAATGGTCCCAGTCGTGGATTTCATTCCATTTTCATACGATTGCTCTTTATTAGTGGGTGATTTAAATCTATTGATCAAATGCTGCTTCAGAGGTGTTTAAAGCTGATTGGTTCAATATTTTTCAAGATCTTTGAAGATCTTGTCACTATCCCATAATTTTTGTGCTCCAACTTTCGAGAGGAAGTCACCCCAGTCCAAACTTTTCTAATATAAGTGTGTCTTTTCCTGAAAATGTTGGATTTCATAGTTCCCCTTTTCTTTCACTCATTTTCATATTGAATACTAACTTTTATTTCTTTCTCATCCATCCAGGTTGATCCAGGATCAGATTATCGAATGATAGAGCGAGAGTCTGCATCGATATGTATTGTGATTCAAGGCTCAGCGCAGTGCAATGATTTGTGCATGACAAAAGGCCAAGTCGTATTTTTCAGCGCCGGTCAGAGTATTTCACTTCAAGTTCCTTCGAACTCTGAACCCTTAATCTGTTTTCAAGCATTTTGCAATTGCTGAAGAGAAAAGTGGGGATCAATCAAGTTAAAGATGAGAGATAGTACAAACTTTTAAGGGAGTTTCATAGCAAGGAGATTGAAATTTTCCTATTTCCTCTCTTTCTTTTTTCCTCAAGTTATGTCTTCAAAGTAATCAGAAGTAAATGTTCCCTTTTATTAGTAGTACCATAAAAGTACTACCTATCTTTGTTCCAAAATTGACGCATCGGAAAATGCTATCTCAATCGGTTGTCTTGGTTCTGGACTGGATGCCCTCAAAAAATATTTATCTGGGACGGTCCAATAGAGCTTGTTTTGTTATTATATTGTAGAATTATTTATTTTTATTAAGAATTTTAATACGAGGGTCATTCGTAAAGTAGAGAAACATTGTGTATATCTTGGGAATTATTTAAAAACGGTAAATGAACTTTGCAGGAGAATTTCTTAACCAGCATATTCTCAGCCTTTTAACAAGTTATATTTCATTAAATTTGGCTCTCTGGTTCACGAGTGACATCATTTTTCCCCTACTTACCTCCGGCGACCGCATGCTGACCTCCGCTCGGACTGAGTAGCTCGTTGGGTGTCTGCATTTCCCGATCAGATTCTGTTGATAAGAATTATAACTGTCCATCTAGTAAACTCATGCATCTAAAAGAGATAAAATGAATGATGAAACTCAGAAAATCAGAAAACTTTCATTGTGATTTGGCCCCTATTAATCAGTATTGTGTGAGTAATCATGGATACCCCATTGAATAACATGTCTGATTGTGAGTTAAGTGGTGAAATCCTTTTTCTTACTGTAAAAAAAAAAATGCAGTAAACATTCCCAAGCAATTAGTTTCCGAGTATGGTGATTGATTCGGCTCATAAACAGTGATACAAAGTTATTTTCAAAAGTTGTACAAATCATTGTGCTACGGGCTTTTGCTGGGTGTAAATCGTACTCGTTCGACGGAGCTCCTTAGGGTGAGCGGAGGTGGGCACGCAGTTGCTAGAGGTGAGTTTGGAAAAACTGATGCACACACTAGTAAGCCAAATTTAATAAATTATTGCTCATTAGAAAGCTGAGAGTATGTCGACCAAGACCCAAATTACAAAATCCATTTATGTGTTTTGGTTCTCCAGATGTACACAATGTTTCCCTCTTTTACAAATGACCCTCGTATTTATACCTGAATAATAATCCAATTAATTAAGTATGTTAGCCTTTGCTTACTTTCTACTTACACAACGTTGCAGCGTTACCAATGTGCTTTTTAGTGCTACGTTGCAGCGTTGCCACTTTGCTTTCTAGTGCAACATCGCTGTGTTGCCAAGTATACTGAATCTCTAATAGGTGTCATTATTATGCCACCATACGCTTCATTACAACTCTGCATCCTTTATTTTTTTATTGAGAATACTTTGATTGTATATCCTACCCCTTCTTTTTTTATGCAGTCCAGTCGTTCGCTGTGAAATATCAGCATAACGAACCTTGTGTTTGGGCGGCTGGACTTTACTACTACTACTCCTACTTTTTTTTTTTTGCACTTCCTCCCTCCACTGCTTTTACTATCTCTATCTACAATTGTGGCTTAGAAGACACAAATGAAGTCTGTTTTCTGAATCATTAAGTTTAGTGATACATAGTTTTATATTAATACAAGGGTGCTCCAAGAAATAAAAAAAAAAATTTAAGGCCCCAAAAAAGCAGGGCTTTTTATCAATAAAATGTTATATGTACACAACGTTGAAAAAAAATCAAGACAAATTCTTCAATTCTGTTATATGAAGCTTTTTTAAACCTAATTTTTTTTCAAATTTGACAACTTCAGTTGGCAAAATTAACCTCAGGCAAGGAACATAAATCAAGCCTTATAGAATTTCCCACTCAAAGCAAGAAAATTACTCACCGTTCCCCAACTTTTTCAGGTGAAAAAAATTCCTGACAATCCTAGTTTTCCAGTCACAGAGGCACCCTTCATCAAAGTTCTGTTTCCAGCAATATCATAAGTTGTTTCTATCGCATTTTAGTGATTGTAATTTAAGATCTCTATGTTTTTACAGCAATATACTCCATTGTCAATTAAAATTACCTTCAAATTTTTTATTTCATGTTATAATTTTTATATTTTTGTATTTACAATTTTTAATTTCAATAAAACTAACAAAAATAATTTAATTGATATTATTCTTTCATCTCTTGTTTGAACTAGTTCATGTCATTCCAGCAAAATTCCAGCCTCTTAGTAAAAGTTCTGAGACTTTCTTAATTGATTCCTGATTTTCTGGATTCAGTTTTGTCGAAACGAAAGACATTAAACAAATATCAAGTGATTGGAGTAATGTATGAATAATTTGAAAATTTGTCGCCACACATAATAAGATCCTACCAGTGAGGGATGTTCTCTCTTCCCTTTAATAGATAACCAAAGTTTTAACAATTGACAATAATTGATTAAGGTAAGGTAATCAAAGTATTGATCAAGGTAAGATAATCAAACTAAGAATATTAGTTGAAAAGTTAAATAGGTTTCAATATGAATTAAAAAGGAAATTTATCGGTGGATAAAGTATATTAAGAGAAGAAGTGTCAAAAAAAGCATGTTGAAAAAAAGTATCTAGTTGTATCAAGAATAAATTTTACGAGAAAAACAGAAGCGAAAGAAAAAGTAAGTATTGGAAAAGCATGGAGGGAGCTAAAGTATCAATAGAAAATGGAACAAGATAAATAAAGCAAGGGAATGAAAAGTATCAAAAGAAAAAAGAATAGAATTGTAGATTACTGAAGGATAGGTCCTAAAAAAATAGTCATGAGAGATAAGGAATTAAGAAGATATGTGCCTATCAAGAAAAACGGAATGGAAAGGAAAAGTATTTAGCAAAAAAATATGGAAAGAAAAATCATGAAAAGAAAGAAGTAAGTGTTAAAAACTCAAGTTTCCAGAGAAAAAGTGATGGAAGATGGAAGAAAAAGGTTTGTTAGATGGAAGAAAAATTGTAGGATGATGGAAGAGAAAATTTTGAGAGAAAAAGGGTCGGAAGACAGAAGAAATATTATGAAAAAGAAGGGGTAGGAAGACGGAAGGAAAGGTACCTATTGAAAGAAAAAGGAATGATTATTTCTCAAATCTTATATCAAACAACAAATTGTCAAACCAAGCTTTTCAGGAGATGAATTAGAATCTATGGGATGGTTAGATGATTTTTCACTAGATCCGAGATCGTCTGATAAAATTTCATAAAACCCGCGGTTTTTCGGGGATTTTATCTCCAATTTTGGGGAATTTTTCGCCTCGTTGCTGCGATTTTCCCACCTCTCCTCTGGCAGCCTGGGCTTAATGGGTAACCTAACCTTAAAAATTTCTAAACAGTAAATAAACAATTTTTTTACATTCAGTTGAGGGATTTTTAGATTATACTAAAATAAAAAATAATGAAACATAATACTATTAATCAAACTGGTGAGCCATCTACCGCCACACGCGAGTGTAAAACAAGTGATCTTATTTCAAATAAACTTTCCTGTCGATTCTTTTTCCACCGTAAAAATTGAAAGTGAAATGACATCAGTCCTTTTGCATGAACTAAGAGTCCCTTTAGCCGTTCAGTAAATTGTGCTGTGGTATAATGAACAATTCTTCAAGACTCAATTTTACTTTGATTCTTTCATCATGGTATCTCATTCATTAATATCGAAGTAGTAATAACAATAAGTAGATATGTCTCAAAACGCTCCTGTTCAAAGACCTGTCTTGAAAGTGAGCATATCTGCTCTTCTCATAGAACTAGGCTTTGAGTCTGCAGACCCTGTTGCGTTGGAAACTTTAATCTCAATTACCCAGAGTTGTAAGTGTATTTATTATCTTATTTTATCTCGCACTAGAGCAGGAACATTATGAGTAGCAGGTTCTGACAAGGAGCGGTGACTGGTTCTGAATTGCATCAAAGCGTATCGATGAGCAGTTGAGCAGCAATGATTCAAAACTCTGGCCGAACCAACCTCTCACCGATGCGTTTTCATGCAGTTTGGAAGCATGCACCGCTACTTGTCAGAACTTGAATACTCAAAATGTTCTTGCTCTAGTTCACACTATTTTGTGATTTTCTAGCCAATCAGGAGATTGAACTTCTTTTTCAAGTACAGGATCAGAAAATTTTAAACAAACATTAGAAACAGACTATTTTAATAGTGCGCGATATATCGTGTCGATTGCAGTCCAAGAATCTCTGGTTCCCAACTGACTCTGTTTCAATGTATTTTTCCCACAAGTTCATTTTTAAACAGAAATTTTAGCTATTAAATCAAACAATTAATGCAACTTTTTTGCAAACACAAATCCTACGTCCTTGAAAATGCTTAATTATGCCTGATTCTACAGCAAAAACTGCAGAAATCTACAAGATATTACAGACTAAACGTTGCATTTGGAGGCTGGACCTGAATGCTTGCCAAATTCCACAACATCAACAATAAAAATCGGGTGATTCCTACCTCCAAATGCATAACTTAATCCGTCACATCTTGTTGATTTTGGCAGTTTTAGTTTTGAAACCAGGCATAATTAATCGTTTTTGAGGAGGCAGATTTCATTATCGCCAAAAGGTTGCAGTAATTGTTTACTTCATAATAGCGTAAATTTCCCTTCAGAAGTGCGCTTATGGGAAAAATGCATTGAATCAGAGTTTGTTTGGAACGAGAGGTCCTCGGACGGCAATTTATACGTTTACTGCTCTACTAAAACAGTCTATTGTGTGCCCTCCACTCAATGTGCAAGAATATGAATTTTTATGTACAATCATTTAAATTAATTCCTTGTAATTTTCCTCTGTTCTCAGTTCTACTTGAACTAGGGCAAAGCGCAAGAGCCCATCATGAACTAGCCGGTCGATCAAAACCATTGTTAGCAGATGTAATTCTTGCTTTAGTCAACATGGGTATTGACTTGCGTGGAATTGAAACCCATGCTAAAAGACTGAATAGGACGGTATTATCACCACTTGTTGGATCAGTACAACCAAAACAACTCTGTATCCTGCAGGCTGGACAAAAGAGACAACTGCCTGTTTACATACCTGGGCATTTCCCTCAGTTTCCAGATCCACACGCTTATATTCGTACGCCTGTAAGTAGCGTTTTTTCTACTTTTTTTTTTTTTTTTACTTTTTCTTCCCAATGTGAGAGTCCCTGGCAGGTCGCCATTACTCTCCTCTTTCCTATCCTTTGTTTTGAGAATACTTTGATTGTCTTTCCTACCCCTTCTTTTTTTATGCAGTCCTGTCGTTCGCTGTGAAATATCAGCATAACGAACCACTTGTTTGGGCGGCTGGACTTTACTACTACTACTACTTTTTTTTAAGGAGGTTAAGTAACCAACTTGACTTGTCTGCATAACAAATCTGTCCAATTTATCCTATCTGTCCTTTTACGAATCTCATGTGACCTCTACACAGTCGATCAATTTGGATCCTCTAAGTGGTCTCTAAGTGAACATCTGGTGGTGGGTGCACTCCATCCACCAGTGGCGTAGCCAAGGGGGGCATCCAGAAAATTTGCCCTAAAAACAGGTAATTTTTTGTGTGTTCAGACAAATTTGACCAAATTAGTATCTATGGAACCCCCCCCCCCTGACAATTTTCAGACCTCCGAACTCCCCCCCCCCCAGAAAAATTCCTGGCTACGCCACTGCTATTCACCATCATAGTTTAGCGGCCCCCAAACCCTTGACGATCATTGATGTTGTCAGGGATCATCATCAATCTCCACTCAAACTCATGTCCCATCAAGATGCTCAAAGTTTTTAAAGGTTCGACGTCAAATGACTGTTAATTTGAGAATATTTGAAAATGATGTATGTTGAACACCAATCACTAAACGCCCATGTAAGAGCTATTTTGAGGTTCCAATTTGATTGTCTGTAGAGGCCTGTGTGTTCATGGACAGTGATTATGGAAAGGGTCAGTGGTTTAAAAAAATTATTTAAACTTGCCAACCCCTAACCCCTGCCAAAACAGTTTCTTCCGTCCATCTGCGAGGAACGAGAAATTTGCAAAAAGGCACTTGCAGGAAAACTAGGTCAGTAATTTTTTTTTTTTTTTTTTTTTAAGTTTAGAAAATTCACGAACCAAAACAAACTAGGCAAAATTGAGCTGTTCAAAAATTGTCTAAATTAAAGTTTGGTTTTTCTCTCCTCTGAATGTTTAAACTTCACTATTCCAAGAGAGTTAATCACATCCATCAGTGAGAAAATGTGAAGAATTATTCAACTTGCATTATATCGTTGAACATTTTTTCTTTTCAGACGCACAAACAACCAGTCACTGAGTACGAGGCCATCAGAGAAAAAGCAGCCAGCCAAAAGCGAAGTCTTGAAAAGGCTCTCACAAAGTTTGTAACTAAAACTGGAGAAACCGATAGCCTGTTCCCAAACCAAGAAAACGACCCTTTCCTCTGTAAGTATCTTACAGGCTTCAATAATTTTTGTAAACCCTTCATTCCTTTTTAACATCGGAGCTCAAGTGGTTGATACTAGTTTCAAATTTTCACCTCCGGTTTTGCCGGACTGAAATAGATAGAGCTCCCCGTTTCAACCTTTATTCTTCCAAGAAGGGTGTCTCAAACTTCAGATCTATTATTTTGGCAAAATAAAAGTGTTATCGCCTCGTTCTCTTTCTGGGATTTTTGACTATTTCCCAGTGGCATGCAGTGGATATGAAATCAAGGCAGACAATACGTACTATGAGTAGAAGAGCCTCCTCTCAGAAAAATCTTGATGTTCAAGGCGCAGAATTCATTCAAATGACAGACATTATTTTTGAAAATCAGTCAGTTTATTTGGTAATTGTAACAAAGTCAGAAAATCTTCGCAGATAGTGAATGCTTTGCTTGCAAGTACTGCACGCCCTTTGCTTTTTCCTCTATGGTTTGTGGATATGGAAGGTTTTCATCAAGTTTTAAAAATAAAAATCCTACACAATGGGGGCTGTTGCAAGGGTCTGAAATTTTGTGTTTTTTATTAAGAAAAATGATAGTCCTTGATGAGCTGAGAACACTTAGTGTCTTTGATTTTTTCCTAAGTGTCCCGGTTTTGGAGATACACACATGTAAAGTTGCATTAAATCGTGTGCATAGTGATTTCAATACACGGAATTCTCATCTAAAACAATTACTTTGGGAGGCGTCTTTGTTCTCAGCTCATCAAGCACTTTTAACATTTCAGACCTTTGCAACTGCCCCATTTATTCTGTCTTGTAAGTGCCGTTTTTTATGTGTAATTTTGATTTGGTTCCAGTAATTGCTTGCAAATTAGCATTTCCACCATATCTCAGCGCACTGCTGCCTAAAGACCAAGTTTTTGACTTTGAAGAAGAAGAGACTACTAAACCAAGCCCTCCAAAAAAGAAGAAAGAGAAAGTAGCCGAAACATCTGAAGCTGAAACGGAGCAAGAAGAAGAAGAAGAAAGAGCCAAGGCTGAAGCAGATATTATTGATAATCCATACCTAAGACCTGTGAAACCTCCGCCAAGTAAATTAAAAATTAAGGGTAACACTGTCATAACCATTCCCTAATTGTACATTTTTCATGTTTGTAAGTAATCTCAGTTTTGTAATTTAATTTTGTATAGTATAAATATATTTTTTAACAATTTTCCTTTTTATTCTTCACATTTCTTAGTTTTTACTGGCGTGTGCCCTTAATCTTCATAAATGTCAGGCTTTAGCCAATGGATTAAAACAGAAGTTTTGGACTAACTGTCTAGGTAAAAATCACAAAAAAAAGTTGGAGTGAAAGTGAAGGTGTAGGGTCGAGGGCAATAGTGTGAGATGTATAGGTTAGGCAGAGGGATGAAACAAAACAGTCCCTGGCCCCCGATGCAAGTTCCGCTTGTCCCCTCATATGACGGAACCCGAATCTGGAGCCCGGAACATGCAGAACCGGAAAATATTTTGGAACTAGAGTGATGAAATTTGAGGAGTCGAAACTAGAGTGACCCTGCTCAAAACCGGGTTCTGAATTGGTTCCATATCAGCCAAGTCTAATTATGCATCTTATCCATCTTCAAATTCATTTTCATAATTATAATCTCTTATTATTCAAGTCTTAATAATCAATATTTAGTTTTTAAATGAACATTAAACATAGTTTTGAAGAAACTGCGTTTTATTACAATTCAATCTTATAATTGTATTTTCACTTTCGGCAAATAATTGCAACTAGGAAGAGGAACCAGAACCCGAATCTTCGGACCACTGGACTCGGAACTTTTCCGAAAATTCAATCGCGTTCCCATCCCTGGTAGTGGGTAAAGGGTCGAGGAAGATGACTTGCAGTGAAATGAAGGCAAACTTGAGAGATCAGATTTTTATTATTTAATAATTCCAATGAGTTTATTTAGGGTGAAATAAATTATACTCCACAAAATGAAGGCGACGATCAAACAAACAAAAGAAGTGCTGCGGAAGCTGTCCCAGTTACCATTGAACTTTGGAGTTTTCAGCGTTGCACTTCTTGGGCCCCCGTCTTCCATCATGACTGGTCCTTTGCGACAACTTAACTGCAGATTATCATCATGAGATACATCTGGTGCCTGTCAATTGTTTAGAGGAAAAATCATCTAATTATACAACAAGTTCTTGAATTTTTGCCCAAGAGTTGACCATGTACATAAAGAAACGACAACTTTTTTCTCTAGCAAGTGGCCAAAGACACTCGCTTCAAATTTAAAAATGTCAAGTTTACTGAGAGCATGAAACTTAAAATAGAGTGTACGGTTTAAAGGAAAAAATAACAGGGAGAAAATCTCTTTATATCCATATCAAAATTTAATTGTTTTATTCACTGTCTTCATGTTTGGTGTTGGTTTGTCCAAACTCTACGAAAGTTCGTTTTTGAGCTCAACTTACTTAAAATGCTTACAGATAAGATTTTGCAAAAACCCAAGCTCTAAAGATTGTGTTGACATTTTCCCCACTTTAATTCTTCATTTGTTAAAGAGTTCATAATCATACCTCAAATCAGGGGGCTTGAAAGGAATAGTTTCTCTCAAGAAATTAAAGAAAAAAAAGCATTGTTTATTGAAAATATAGAGCCGCTTGAAATTGGGTTCCAGAGGACCCTAGGATCTCATCACGCATCACAAAAGAGCTCCAGAAGGATGGGTATTAAACAGACACATTAGATGAAGACTCCACTTACGTTAATATTGGCTTCAAAATGCATTACTTAGACGGCTTTTTCTTTGGTTATATTTGGAGCCGGTTAAATGAACACTGGTTTTAATTCAAGTTTTTACACAAGCGCTGTCAGCTAGAGAAATTGATGATTCACGTTTAAACAGCGTTTACTAAGACAAAATTATATCCCTCAGTTGCAGGAGGACTGCATCTGAGACAGTAGAGTTGTCATTTTATCTAATCTTGAAAAATTTGAAGTACTGTTTGCTACTCTCCTCTTGAAACTGTATCTTTTCTCAGAATGAATGAAGTTATTTTAACGAATAAACAGGTACAATTGAAACTTTAGAAGAAGAGAGAGAGAGAGAGAGGGGGGGGCCTCTTAATGAGGACTGAAATATGTACACTCCCAACATTTCAGACTTTCTATCTAAGAGCTGAGATTCAGCTGCAGATGACATCTTCCCACAAGCAATGAGCAGAAGTGGATCCAGAAATTTGTCTCCTCTCTTCTCTAATTCTCTCTGCCCCTTTGAATGCATATATTAGTTACGGACAGGGGGAGGGAGGGGTCACCAAGTGACTTTGGCCCCTGTTTCTGATATCCTGTTTTTAACACATACATGCATTCAAATTGGAGGAAAGATTGAAAAATTCCTTGATCCGTCTTTGGAAACAAGAAATTGAAATCTACCTTTACAACAAAAAAAACATGCTGAGCAGAATCCCTACTCGGATGATATTAGCATGCGAGAGCAGAAAATAATAACAGCAGAGTTGAGACTTTCATAAAAATATAAACTTTATTAGATGTACATAACTTATCACAGAATTTAGCAGGACACTCATTCTCTTAGGTGCTAGAACAATCATTACTATTGTAATAATTCAAAAAACATTATGGAGAAAATTTAGAGTTTATAGAAAAATAGAATCATCTTATTAATGACATTTTCATCTTTTGAAAGGATCAATAAAAAAACTGAGAAAATCACGGAAATAACAGTTGAAATTAACATCCTCAAAAAATTAAAAAGTAGGGCGGCATGAGAAAAGGATCCTTATCTTCACACAGGTCCAAATTGCGAAATCAGAACTCCTAGATAGAGTTGGTTATTACAAAAAATTTGATGCAAAGAATTCACAAAAATCCCTAAAATTGAGGCAAACAAGGAATTTCTTAGCTTAGAGGAGAAAATTTGCCGCTTACAGAAAAATTACTTTTAAAGTTTTGGATTAGAAAGGAGTTAAAGGTAAGTAATTTGAAATTTCAAACAGCAGAATACTTTTTGTTTCTTGTTATACTAGTTAAATATCTTCTTCAGAAATAATAAAGGGCTGTTAGCAGTGGTCCACTGTGCGATTTGGTAACGATGCATTCTGTACAGTCATAACAAAAGAAAGACAGACGACTCCTGGAGGTAGACTACCCGCAATACTCATCTCTATTGCAGGTGGCATATCTGGACAAACTCTGAGGTGTCGTCTCACATCACTTGGCGAACAGACAGAATCTCTTCCTGATACAAACTTCCTCACAAAATGTGCACTCTAAGCTCCCTGGCACCACTGGCGTAGCGTGCAATTTGACAATGCTGTAGTTTGTCCATTTAATCCCACGAAAAATATTGAACTATTGGGTGTTCCGTGATCACCTTCGCATTCGACCTTTTACGTGAGTTTACATGGACACATTACAACATTGCCAGACTGCACGCTATGCCACTCTTAACCACTCAATCTCCTAAAACTCGCTTTTTTGACCATATTACCTACCCAGTGAAGATAGGGCCCACTTCATGTACCACATCACAAATAAGGATATTGACTTTTGAATATTTCTTTACTTGTATGCTTTGTAACGTAATACTTCCTGTCCAGTGAGAGTTGCTCACAAATAATGTCTTGCAACGAGGCAATTGAAGTTTTAAATGGGTACATCAGTCAAACTTGATAACGGGCGAGGACTAGATACATTGTACCTAAAACCAAACCAGGATGGACCATGAACAGGCATTATTAATTTGAAGAGAGAAAATAGATAAGTTTTAGAGTGGCGATTGGTTTTTTAATATTTCCATTTGCTGCATCATGAAGGACTGACTGAGACAGATGAAATTACCAACCAAATATTAAAGACCTCTTAAGAGACTGCAATATTTACATAGACGCTTCTAGTTTAGAATTTTAGAGGCTGATTAGTATTTTGTGTTTATGTATTTTTTGTACCATAACTTTAAAGGCTCCATGTACAGATTTAAATAAGTAAATGATGAATAAATAAGGAGAATAGATCAATAAATAATTAAATACACCTTACATACATAGATAATAAATAAATAAATAAATAAATAATGATAAAACATTTTAAAAATCTCTGCATGAATTCAATACTTTTTCATTAGAAAATAAAAAATAAAAATAAATAAATTGGAGGATATGCAAGAATATACTCAGCTCCAGCAAGGTAATCTAAATCCATTAAATGAACAAGGGAAATACTCCCCGAAGTTGGTAACTAGAAAATAAGCTTTTCAAGCAAATGTCAAGAACCTTACATTTAAAAAAATACAAACTGAACATTTTTGTCTTAGAAATTTCTTATTTTTTATTCAGCTCACCATATTTCCCCTCTTTTTTAAGCTAAACATGAAGCTGTTGGTTTCAAATCAGCAATATCCATTGCAATGTTTCCACAATTGTGCAGCTTTAACATTTTTATAGCCGAATCTAGTGCACCTAATTCATAGCTAAATCATAGCTCTTTTTATTAAGCTAATGTTACGTAAATTTGCAAACAGAGGGCTTCTAATTAGAAGAAACAAAACATTTCACAGTCGTGAAAATGTTGCAATAAACATTGCTGGTTCTGAAATAAAAAAATTCACATTCACTTTTATCTTTTATCCCAACTTTTACACAGTACCATTCTCACTATAGGGGTGTGGAAAGGAAAAAAATCCATTCAACAAAGTAAGGATACGAGGATACTGAAGTAATTCAATAATACCTGCAGGGTCAACAGGAAAGAATAATTGAACAAACTGATGAATTACACAGTAATTTTGGGAGGAGAAATCAACAGCAGAAGAGTAAAGCAAAGGAGGTAAAATTGAAATTATTTCTAAGTCTGTTATAGGAAGCTGTCTCACTTCTTGTTCCCATCTACACTTTGCTCTTAACCCTTATCTTGAGCGGGTTTACCAATGAAACGGGCTCATGCAAAAACGTCCATGGTCCATTTTTTTCATAATTGACTTTGTGAGCGTAAATCACTCTTGAGAAGACGATGCATCTGTGTAAGTACTGACCAGTCTTGTTCCGCTTTGCTCCAGTTTCCCTTTTCTTGTCTGTTAACCTTGTTTTTTTTGTTTTTTTGTTTTTTTTCAGTTTGCATTTTTTTTTTTTTTTTTACATTTGTCTTCTCATTAAAAAAATATTTTGGACATTAAACATTTTTGCATAAGTCAATTCAAGCGGTGATTCTATAGGTAAGGACAAAAACTGATAGCCAGATTGGTCAAACCTTTCCCCTCATTTCATCTTCAATTTATCCTCCTTCTTTTTGCCCCACCAAGAAGAAAACAATTCTTGAGTAGTGCCCAAACCCGAAAGCAAAGGTAATGTGCAAAAACTAACAAGAAGTAAAAAGCGTCTAGCAATTTGAAACTGATTGAGAAGATGAAAGCAGTACAGTAAGAGACCGAATATTAACTGAGACCCTTCAAATTAAGAGAGTAGAATTAGTCTGTAGGATGGAAGAAGCAGGGCAGCTCAAAGAAATGTGGGAACCCACAGCAAAAATTGAAAAATAGCATTGGCTATTGAGGACTTCCAAGAGTCGGGGGCCCCAGGAAAACTTCCCCAGTTGCCTCCCCCCCCCCCCAGAAATGCAGACATTCTTTGACCTTTTGATTTTAGTTACAATCAATCAAACCCTAGAGAGCAGCATTTCCCACATTTTTGATGGTTGTGGACCCTTGAAATTCTGAATAAGCCTATTGCAAACCCCCCTAGAAATCGATTCTTTTTTTGCACCCCCTGTATGTAACTGCTTCTTTTTTGTACGGACAAGGCATGTAATTTTCTTTCGAATTATAGAAGTTTGTTGAGACAAACACAGCCACACCTCCAGAGCAAATTTTGGACTGAGCGCTTGATTACCAAACTCGTTGATTATTCACTTTGGAGGATGAGCAATAGGTTGTCTTGTACTTCTCATCACTTTCTATCCACTTACAATTTCCACAAATTTCTACAAATTTTTTTTCCTGACTCTTTTGTAGGCCCCTGACTGGGGTTTCGTGGGCCATAGAGAGGCAAACGTCCCAACAAAAATTTAAAAAGTTCTCTTCTGAAGGACTCCTTAACCATACTAGATTTACCTGATTTTTACCTACCCCTACCACCTTCCATTCACTTTCTTCCATCTTTCATTTACAATTGTGACGCGTTGCAGGAATAAGGAACCTATCTTCTGGGAGCAAATTTTTTAGGAGAGCAGTACGAAGTAATAATTTTAAATTTAAGATTATAAGAATAAAAAACTTAAAACTAACATGTTTTGTGTAAGTTTCAAGATATCTGAGCATTTTTGGCACAAAAATGTTTGTAATTTGCCCCTCTTTGCAATGATACCAAAATCTCACTCATCTTTTTTAGGAGCAAATTTTTCAAGACAGCAATTTTAAGTAATAATTTTGAATTTGAGATTTTGAAAGGGATAAACTTTAAACTAACAAATCTTGCATAAGTTTCACGATATCTAGGCGTTGTTTGACCAAATGCTCGTAATCTATCCCTCTTTGTAGTGGTACTAATAACTCACTTCTGATTTTTCAAAGATAAGGTCCTTTTTCCTGTAACGTGTCACACTTTAATTAATTCGTTAAATAAAGGGTACTTATTTTCCGAGAAATATTTGAGTTAAAAATTATTTATAACAAAAATTAGTGGTGAATCATTATCATTACGTCTAAGCAATAAGTGAGGAGAAAGATGTAATTATTGAAAGTTCAAAATACCATTTCTTCAGAATATTTGATTATCAGCTATTTGAAATCTTGATTCAGGGATAAGGACAAAATATGACAGCAGGAGGGCACAAAAACAAGGACACATTTAATGAAACACTACAGACTGGCAAGAATCAATTTTCAACCAAAAACTTTGATTGGGCACGGCTTTTTCATAAACATCCCTCATTTCATAATATAGCTCATCTTCCAATAAAACAGAATTTTTCAAGGTTACTTAAAACTCTTTGGTTACTTCACAAACAAGAAATTCTGGAACAAAAATGGAGGAAAGCTCATTTTTAAACAGAGAAACTATACAAGTAATCAGAGATCAAAATTCATCGAAAAGTTTTAGGGGCCATCTTGACCGGCAGGTCTAATTTTTAAGGGCCATTCAGACATTTTTTCAGTCACGATGAGGTTTGGCCTATAGTATGATGCATGCAAAACAGATATGTATTAAATACAGTAGTAAGAAATTGATTCTAACAAAGATATTTTAGGCGCCAACTTTGACTGAAGCTTCAATTTTTGAGCACTGATCAAAATTTCTGAGGTGCATTTAGCATATGGCACTAGATGAATTTCAAATAGAGTAAGGCAGATGATAGAACTAAACAAGTGACAATTGAACAGGATTGAAAACTAAAAATGGAAGCTAAAAGGAAAGGTTTAAAATAAAGTAGACCAGGGATGAAAAAGGTTCTAAACGCTGGAATTTCCACACAATCAGTGATTTTTTTCCTCACAGGGTTTTTTAAAAATTTCATCACAAAAATTTGAAAAAGGATGTCATATTTTTTTTTGCTTACGTTAATGCCCGTCTTAAAATGACCGATAATTTCAAAATTTTGTGACCATTTCTGGGGAGAAATATTATGTGAGGAAAATTTCCTCAAAGTCTCAAAAATGTCTTCACTTTCACACAAGCCGTGGATCCCTAGATCCGTCTTCTGTTGGCCCCCTGAAGTAAACCCAGGTCATCTCTTGTAAAAAGCCATCAAATTTAAAAGTTTCAATCTGAAGAGGATTTACCGAAAGGCAAAATATCTCATACAACTTTAACTCAAAAACTACGACGACATCTCACACAACTTTAACTCAAAAGACACAACGAAACCTTTAGGAAATTTTTTTTCACAATAATAAAGGACTGGACAAAAACTTCATTCAGCATTGAATAATGATGGATGAGGGAGCAACGATATAGGATTTCATTGGATGATCACATGGAGTCACATACACTCATTTAAAAAACAAATGAAATCTGATCATAATGGCAGATTAAAAAAAAAGAAGCAAACCAAACGGTCCAGAGTATTGAGGAAAAGGAGCCAGGTAAACAAGAGGATTTGGATGATGGCATGGGCCAGTGTCGTACGCGGGGGGGGGCTAAAGCGCCCCCCCAGACCTCCAATTTATTGGGGTTGAAGGGAAGGGGGGAATAATTTTCAGTCAATCACTTATCAGTGCGAGCCCCTCTCAAGACAAGTCCTGCATACGCCACTGGCGTGGGCGTCATTTGGGGGGAATAGCCCCTCCCTCTAGCTTTTGACTTTGGGTCAAGAAGCAAAAAAAAAGTTGATCAAATTGGGCGAATATAGGTGAAGAAAGTTGATAATTTCAGGACAGAATGGGTACAAAATGTGTTTTCCCCAAAATTTGCCTGGATTTCAAGTGGACAAAGGACAGTAGGGTCATCAGGAACCTTAATGGTCATAGTTTCCAGGGATCAAACATAAGAGAATCAAGGGGGACAAAAAGGCCAGCAGCTTTTCGCCCCCCCCCCTCTCCCTGGTAAGACCTAAAATTACACTCCTGGATGATGCACCTGTGGAAAATGTATATAGGATGGGGATAACAATGACCTGAATAGAGAATAAATATCTGAGCTACACTGAAAAAAAAAAAAAAAAAAAACTGTTGATTTTACCTTTCGGCTGTTAAAAAAATGTGTAGCAGCCAAAAACTGTTGAATCAAAAGACTTGAGCGGTATAATTAAACCCCTTGACGATTAATTTTACCGCTCAAGTCTGTTGATTCAACAGTTTTTGGCTGCTACACATTTTTTTAACAGCCGGACAGTAAAATCAACAGTTTTTTTTTTTTCAGTGTAGGTGAATTTAAACTGCTCACGCTTTAGATGACAAAGAATTTATGTCATTAACCTCTTCACTGCTAACACTAGGATTTATAGTTTTTTTACTTTGCGTGCTTATTTAAAATTTCGTGAAGCAACTAGTATGTCATGCCCTACCAGTAGCTCTATCTGTTTGAGGAGGTATGAATCAGAGTTGGGCAACCAACTAATGAGAAATAATGAAATGAATCTGGCAACACTGAAAACTGGGTTTGCTACTGTTAAATATTTAAGCAGATTAAATTGTAATTATGATCTGGCAACCATGACAACAATAAAACTTTTCAATACATCTACAAACATATGATTGATACTTTAACAGCCCCCCTCAATCATATTCCCAAAATGGCATCTCTGAACTTTTTGAATTTTGGAAAAGGTAAGCCCTTGGTTAAAATGTCTGCGAGCTGGTGTTCGCTGCTGATGTACTCAATTTGTAAGATTTGATTTTGAGTGAGTTCTCGAACGAAGTGGAATCGCACATCTACATGTTTCATCCGCCTGTGGTCTTGAGGGTCCTTCGCTATATAGATGCACGATTGGTTGTCCTCATTTAGTTTAAAGGTGTTCACCTCGATGTTTAAGTCAGTCAGTAAGTTTTTCATCCAAAGTCCCTCGCAGGCACCATAACTGAGGGCAATGTATTCGGCTTCCGTGGATGATAAGCTTATTGTTGGCTGCTTTTTGGTGGTCCAACTCACGCAGTTGTCTAGAATTTTAAATAAATATCCTGATGTCGAGTGCCTATCATTCGCATCACTACCCCAATCGGCATCAACAAATCCAACCAGAGCATCGCCGTTTAAGTTTCTTCGGAAAGTCAGTTCAAAATCCGAAGTTGATTTCAGGTACTGTAAAACTCGCTTCAGATACTTCCAATGATGATCAGTTGCACAACTTGCAAAGCGGCTAAGATAATTCAGGCTGAAACTGATATCTGGTCGAGTCCCGAGCATGATGTACATGAGTGATCCTAGTAGCTCCCTGTATGGTTTAGTGGTCAGTTTTTCTTCTTTTCCTCTTTCGAGATTCAATTTCGGCTCGATTGGAGTGGAAACAGAATTGCAATTTTCCATGTCAAATTTTTTGAGAATAGTTAGAATGTATTTTCTTTGATTGAAGGTTAAGATGTTTTCAGATTCATTTCGTTTTATTTGTATACCCAAGAAGTTCGAAAGCGGGCCTAAGTCAGTCATTTGAAACGTTTCACTGAGACAATTTTTAAATTTTTGCACTTCATCCTTGCTATCCCCGATAATCAATATGTCATCGACGTATAGAAGTAAATATAACTTAGAATTTCCAGAGCATCGTGAGTACAGGCAGTAGTCATTTTTTGATTGCTGAAATTTTTGCTTTTGCATAAACTGATGGAATCGTCGGTTCCATGCTCGAGGAGCCTGCTTCAGACCATACAAGCTCCTTTTTAATTTGCACACAAGCTGCGGTTTTGATGGATCTTCACAGCCTTCAGGTTGTTTCATGTACAGTTCTTCGTCTAAGAATCCTTTTAAAAAGGCTGTCTTGACGTCCATTGACTCGACAATTAAGTTTGAATGATTTGCAATGGACAGAAGGGTTCTAACAGTCGAAAGTTTCACAACTGGAGCAAAAATGTCTGTATAATCTTCATTCTTGATTTGACTATATCCTTTCGCGACGAGGCGAGCTTTAAATTTTGAGGGATTACCAGATTCATCCGTTTTAATTCGAAAAACCCATTTGTTACCAATTACATTTTTATCCTTTGGAGGCTTTACAAGTTCCCAAGTCTCGTTTGTTTTCAAGGATTCAAGTTCACTCTCAATGGCTTGAGTCCACTCGTCCTTTTGAGGTGACCTCATTGCCTCTTGAAAAGTTGAAGGGGTATCAAGGGTTGAATCACCAAGCAATGCTAGCGCGCCAAACTCATAATCGTTGTGCCAGGCTGGCTTTTGCTTGATCCGGTCTGACCGTTTTGGCAACACTTTTTCATTTCCTTCTTCTTCTTGTTCTGCACTTTCATCATTTACTTCTTTTGGTTTTTCTACATCTTCACTGGTTTTCTTTAAAAGATCGGTTTCAACATTCTGTTCACCACGATCGGGTTCAATTTCAACTGTGGATGGTAGAAATTCGTCTTTCACTGATTCCTCATTGAATATCACATCTCGGGCAAGAATAAGTTTTTTCTTTTCAAGATCCCACAAACGATAGCCGTTAGTGGAGTAGCCCATCATGATGCACTTTCGAGTTTTTGAATCGAGCTTTTATCGTAACTGATCCGGGATATGAGCATATGCAATGCTTCCGAATACTCTTAATTTTGAAATGTCAGGTTTTTTACCATACCAAAGTTCCGCAGGTGTCAAATTTGAGTTAACGATGCTATTTGTAGGGCTTCTATTTATTAAATAAACGCAGGTTAAAACAGCCTCTCCCCAAAAAATTTTCTTCACTTTGGAGGTCAACATCAAACAACGAGCTTTTTCCAGAATAGTTCGGTTCATCCGTTCTGCCTTGCCATTTAATTCAGGTGTATAAGGAACGGTGTACTGAACGTTGATTCCCTTAATTTTGACGAAATTCTGAAAGTCATTACTTTTATATTCACCAGCGTTATCACACCTGATATTGATGATTTTCAAGTTGTGCAGTGTTGTTACTTTTGATTCGTAGTCTTGAAAACAGTTAAAAATTCATCTTTTTTAGCGAGGAGGTAGATGATTGTGAAGTGAGTGTAATCATCAATAAAGGTGAGGAGATACCTTTTATTATTGTAAGTTTTTGGGCTGATGGGTCCGCAGATATCAGAATGCACTATTTCCAAAGATTTTGAAGTGGTACCTTTCATATTTGATTTGAAAGGTAACTTTGTTTGTTTTCCTGCAATGCAACCTTCACAGTTATTTTGAAAATCTTCACTGATGTCTGCCGCAGTCAAAGGAAGTCCAGATACCATATTTTTTGGACCATTTTTGTTAAACTAGTTTTATTGATATGTCCTAGCCTTTTGTGCCACAGAGTTGTGAGATCTTCCTCTGCGACGCAAGACTCAACTTTTTCTGCGGGAATGATCAAGTTAAATTCGTAGAGTCTGTTCAATTTGGAAGCTGCGAAGACCAATTTGTTACCTTTAAAAATTTTGGCTTTACCATTGAAAAAAATAATTTTGTACCCTTTTTCTTCTATTTTTCGAACAGAGAATAAGTTTTGTCTCAGTTCAGGTACATAAAGGATTTTTTGAAAGATGACGCGTTGACCAGTGCTTGTAAATGCGGCAACATCGCCAGAGAATCTAGCGATTAAAGTCTGTCCCTTTTCAGCGATAGCAATTTTGACGGGTTTCTCCAATTTATTGAATGTTTTGAAAATACTCCTATCATTTGTCATGTGTTCAGTGGCACCAGAGTCGAGAAACCACGTGACTGTTGAAGTCGGCTCGTCACTACTAGATAGAAAGACAAACTCGTCTTCCTCTTCATTTTCCTCCTCAACTTCACTAGTGTCACTTTCTCCATCGCAAATATTTACTTTTTCAACTCTCGAATTTTCAAATTTCGAATTTTTCTTGAAATTTTCTTTCTTTTTTCACAGTCTCTCCAGTAGTGGCCCTTACGACCACAGTAATTACAAGTGACACTTACTTTGTACTTGGTACCTGAAAAAGCTGTATCATTTAAGTCACTGGTCTGACAGTTTTTCAGTTCGTGATCTAATAGCTTACTTTTTACGAAATTGACAGTTAGTTTGCTGTCATCCAGCGTGTCTAAGGCAGTGCTGATGACATCATAACTAGGTGGCAGCGTTAGTAATAAGTGGCAAACAATGTCATTTTCAGACATATGAGCACCAGCCTCTCTGAGGTTCCTTATTAGTTTATCGAACTGGAGAAAGTGATTTTCTAATTTGTCATTTTCGTCAAGTTTGAAACTTAGCAGCTGTTTTCGACAATAAAGTTGAGTTTTTTTGCCTTTCCGTTCAAAAACGTCTTCTAAGGTTTTAAAAATTTCAAAGGATGTTGCTTTATCTTTTATGTATTCCAAGCACTCATCACCAATACACTGTATAAGGGTGGACTTACATTTTTTTTCTTCTCTTTTAATTACGGGACGAACCAAATTTTCTGTACTGTTGACGGTGGCCAATAGTTCTTCCAACGGCTTCTCAATGCAACGTAAAAGATCTTTTTCATCCAGCAACACTTTAACGCGAAACTTCCAATCACTATAATTTTCTCCCTTAAAGATGGGAAATCTTCCTCTTTCACTTTCCATACCTTCTGATTATCAGAATTGAGTTGAGGTTAAATTTTCACCGCACTAAACAAACCTCGTATCACGAATTGTTTTGGACGTATCATACATCCATATCCCGTATCAATTCAATCGTATCAAGTATCATACTTGTTTCACACTCTTAAAAAAAACATTTTCGATTAGAAAATGCTTAAACATTTAAATTTTTATCCGAAAAATCGTGGCAGTGGCCCATAACCTGTTAAATTGAACCTGAGTCTACGAAAGGAAAACATACAGAAGGTATAGGTCAATTGTAGAATTATTCGTAGATTAATTCGATTGACTCAACGTTGCCTGACTCACCGAATAATTTCCGGATACTTTTTGCCCAGCTCTGGTATGAAATACTTGATAATATTGATTGGGAATCTCATCACTGTAGCATCGGAACTGTTGTCGTACCTCCAATTTACATCCAAACTTGATGGTAAAATATGCTTAGATAAGCACATTTATAAAAGATTTTACAATCATATAGTTAAGTGTACTTTATTCCGTAAAAATTTGAAAAGTTGATACAGTTCGCTTCTCTCATAAAGACTGCATTTAATTAAAAGAATACATAGACCAATATAGACGAAAAACAACTTCAAGGGAGAATTTCTCAAAATCAGAAACAGAATGAATCATGGTTCTCGCTCAGTCCCCCCTATTATTTTTAGTTTTTTGAGATTTTAATTTCATTTATTTTTAAAGAACTCAATGCCCAGGGCAAACTAGAATTGCAACAGTTTGGAATGTTTACCTGAATTAAGCTATACTTACTGAACAAATAAAAAGTAAATTACGTCTGCGGAAAAGTAGAAAAAAAGCAAGGATAAAGGAAAGTGAAATTTGGAGACATTATCATGGGCAAAAATTTGTAAAAAGTAAACCATACAAATATTTTAACTTTCTACAGAAGAAGTGGTAGCAGTAGCAGTAAAAAAAAAAAAAAAAAAACCTGACAGTTGCAATACTTGGGAGAAAACTGCAAACATAAAATTAATCAAAAGTATAATTACCTTTCGATGAGGTTGATTGCTCCAATTTTTTGGCATTTTTTTCTTTAAACCAGTTTTGGATGGAATAGTACATTTTTGAATCTTTGCACTGCTCAGCGGCTTCCAAAAATTTACGACTAGAGATTTGATCTGCATTGGTGCAGGAACTGATATACCTGAAAAAATAAAAATGAGAACTATGAATCTGAGGAGTTCATTATAAATCCAACGTGAGACAAGACGTGAGTGTTAGTCAAAGACCTGTTGGGATTTTTGAACCAGGCTATGCAAGCATTTTAATTAGCTTCAAAACAGAGACATTCGGTTGAAAGTATTTATGAATACCTTTTAAGGAACTTGTAAAAAATAAAAGAGCCAATTAATGAAATTTTACATGAGATAGGATTTTGAAAGAAAGGGGTTAATCTTCACTAAGATTAATTTTAGTAATGATTTTAAT
Source organism: Trialeurodes vaporariorum (assembly GCA_011764245.1). NCBI lineage: Eukaryota > Metazoa > Arthropoda > Insecta > Hemiptera > Aleyrodidae > Trialeurodes > Trialeurodes vaporariorum. The sequence continues at coordinate 20,583,141 of VMOF01000024.1, read as the reverse complement.
AATAGTGTGTTTTAGGTGCAATGTCCAAGGAATTGAAGTTTTGAAAAAAATTTAATATAAATCCACTATGATTTCACTCCGTGCTAGTTAAAAATTTGTTCAAGAGGCAGTGCTAGCATCGTGTTCTAATATCGTGTTTTAATACCGTGCAAAACAGGCTTCATGTTTGACCATTTCCCTCATTCCATGAAGAAAAAATTGAATAATCATGGCCATTTTCTAATTCAAAGCAAAAAAGTCACTAAAAATTCTCTTTAAATGAAATCTTTAGTGGATTTCTGAAGTTCTCAGTGTCACTATTGCTACATTTTTGCTGAGTTTTAATTGCAAGCCAACACTTCGTTTAGAAGAAGCAAAAACTTTCAACAGCCCCATTGACAAAATATTCTACTAACTTTAGATCAAATAAGCAAAAAGTACCTCAGAGCAGGAATAACCTGTTGCTTCGAAAGCAGAACTTCCGTGATTTCATCTGTAGCTCCTTTCCGGTGTAACATATCTAAAGCTAGCTGGTGAGCTGCAGGCACTAGGTTTTCAAGCGATAATAATAAACACGCCTATGAAAATAAGAAAAAACATCAAAGTTGACATGCATTCAAAATTTTGATTTTTGGTCAAAGTAGCCCGATACATGTTTTTCTCTTTTAAACATAATCGCGGTAGTAGTGAGTAGTTAAGTCCAGCCACCCAATTCAATTGTTTGTTTTACTTGTATTTTAAAGCAAACAACTCTAGATTAATAATGAAAAAAGGGAAAATACAGAGGCACTGAGGTACCAAGTCAAGAGAGGAAAGTGGGTGCAGAAAAATTGACTTTCAAAACCAACCCTTTAGCTGAATTTAAAATACTTAAGCTCATTGGAAAGCTGAGAGTATATATGACTCCCTAAAACCTTTTCTTTGGATTTACATTACCAGCAATATTCCAAGCATGAGAGGAAAATAATACCAACTTTGGCCGCGACTTTTGTGTAAACTCTAAAAAAAACGCACCTTAAGAGACATTACTTCAAAGAAACAAAAAGTAACTCATCACCAATCAGTCTCAAAACCTGCCAAACTAAAAAGTAACAACAAAAAATAAGAAGAGTAAAAAGAGAAAATAATTAAAAATATTTCAGGTAAACGGCAAGAAAGTAACATACCAGTGGCTTAGAATCAGCCATCACATTGTACTGAAGAAGCAGGTAAAGCTGACAATACTCTTTGTTTTGGACAAGGAAATTAATGATGAGTTCAAAAAGGAAATACTGGATAAACTTTGCGTGGTCTGTTAAAGAGCGAACATACTCAAGAAGTACCCAGACAACATACTTATTCCATCCTGAAAAGCAAAAATTAAAAGCTTCAGTTAAGGATAACAGTCAACAACCACAGCGATCAACAATCGCAGACACTTTTCAGCTCAGCCAAACTAACAGCGGGTATCACACAAAAATCTACAACTTCCCTTTCTGCTGGGTTTCAAAAACTTAACAATGAGATTTAAAATTGCATTTCTTGCACCAGGGTCATTAATTATCAATTGGTCCACCAGTCCAGAGGCTGAATCTTAAGATTCCCTTTTAAAACTGTTTAGCAATGTATTCGCACATCCATGTTAAAAACCAGCATTAGCATACATAACTTGGAATTAATTTTACGACTACAACAAACAGCATCTACATGGACATGGAAGTTGTTGGTTCAAACATTTTCCAAACAACTGCGCACATTTTTGATGAATGTTTGTTGTGAGAGACAGGGTCTAAGATGATTTCTCCAGCTCTGGCTTCTTTTTCCAAATTTTAAAAATAAAAATCAGACATGCTCACGTTTGATGTTAGGGCTGGGAGGTAGATTTTGAACATGATTCACTAGACTAGAGAGTACACTTTTGTAAACGTCCAACTGACTTATGCAGGTTTCATTGACCAAAGGTTCAGGGGCAGACGGACTTGGCAGTAGAAGGACTGGTTGTCCAATTTGACTGTTGAGAGATCGCTCGCAATGCTTGCAGAATGCACCGTTTATGAGATCAAAAATTTCTGCTATGGATTTTAGATTAAAAGTGCCATCGAGAACTATATTTTGCATCACCTGATTACAAAGAAGAATAATAAACAAACAACAAAAGAATTAGGGAGTCACAATAAAGAAATTATAGAAGAAGAGAAAGCACTAAAGTTTCAATTTTCCAGACTTATTTATTTAATCCAGACTAATTAAGCATTTTTGAGGACCTAGAATTCATAATCGCAAAAACATTGCATTGTTCGATTTAATAGCCTAAATTTCTGTTCAAAAATACACTTGTGGGGGGAATACACTGAATCAGAGTTTGTTCGGAACCAGCGGTCCTCGAACGGCAATCGATACGATATATCACTAGGGTGCGGCTTATTTGAGGGTTTTCAAAAAAAGAGGAAATTATACAAACGATGGTTGCCTTTTGGTTCCATTCCATAAAAAAATAAGATTCCCAAAATTTCAGCACAATCGGATGACTTTTAGTGGTCTCTCAAATGGTTTAAAGTTTCTCGATTTTTCCCGATTTTTTCCAATTGTTCCCTATTTTTCGAATTTTTTGTAATTCGATATTGTCTTCAAATAATGCCGTGTCGAGTGTGGACGAGAGTTCTATGGCATCTTACCCGAGAAAGTGAAGCTCTTCATAACTTGGGTGCTTCTGGAGAGGGTATAAAAAGTGGGGGGGGGGGGGAGCTGATGAAAGACAGGAATTGCGATCTCTTCAAGGTTAGTCGGTATTAGAAGTACAGTTTCTAATCAGACGGCGGCGAATAGGAATTACTTGTTGTTCGTTTTTCGTTATTTCTAAGTACTTCTGATGATATGAAAAAGGTCACCAGAAGATCATGGACCTCCTTTCATTAACCTCCCCCCACCCCCTTTCCTTGTTTATGTTTGGCTCAAGCAACTAAAACATATTAGAACAAAAAAATAAAACTTTAATAATCGGAAGGGAATTAAATTATTATAATTAAATGTTCTTTTTTTGTTGAGTAAGCGTACGGTTGGAACAAAGTACGTAAAAGCAAAAAGAAACGTCACAAAGAAGGAATACAACAGCTATCGAGATAAAGAAAGGAAATTTGCCTCAAAATTAGACGATCTCTTTGATATTGCGCATTATCGGGCACTTGAACTCATTGAAGATCCCGTTGATAAAGAATGGTTTGCGTTACAGAAAGAAAAGGGGAAAAAAGGCTCGATGTTAGGAGTTGATAAGAAGTTAGATTGTAAAGTAAAGAGAAAAGAGAAAGGCAGCGCTTCTATCGCCAGCAGAAAAATGAAGAGTATTGCGGAGATGGAAAAGTTAGAAAAAAATGTCGTCCTGGAATCCTCCGATGCTGAGACGATTGACTTAGACGTTAACTCAAACCTTCATAAGAAATCAAATAAGAAAAAGCAAACAATGGATGCAGATTTTATTACTCCGAGTTAAGTTCCTCGAACTAGCTATGTAAGTGACAAGTTTAAAAACAGAGGAGCGAAAAAAGTTCTGACTGCAGTGACTGCAGTCAGAAATTTTTTCCATATCCGCAATACTCTTCATTTTTCTGCTGGCGATAGAAGCGTTGCGTTTCTCTTTTCTCTTTTCTTTACAATCTAACTTCTTATCAACTCCTAACATTGAGCCTTTTCTCCCCTTTTCTTTCTGTAACGCGAACCATTCTTTATCACCGGGATCCTCAATGAGTTCAAGTGCCCTATAATGCGCAATATCAAAGAGATCGTCTAATTTTGAGGCAAATTTCCTTTCTTTATCTCGATAGCTGTTTTATTCCTTCTTTGAGACGTTTCTTTTTGCTTTTACGTACTCCTTGTGTAGAGAAATTATACAGTCAAAGCACCGTTGTTTGTCACGTGTTGGGATCCTTGCTTTATTCCAAAAAAACAGAACTTTATCTAAAACGGAACGGGCACTTTCGCGTATTGATCTTTTGTTTACGGTCATTTCGTATAGAAGGTGACCGAGCACTTGTTTTAAAGAGGGAAGTTTGCAGCCTAAAATGTTTGACTCCATCGGCACAAATAAAACTGAACCACTTTTTTGGCGTTTAGGCATGATACTTGATGCTATTTTTCGATGCCTAGACATGAAACAACTTGCTAACAAGTTTTGACACGTTTTCTTGGCAGCCGAGAAGAGCGGCCGCCATGAAACTCGTGAGTAGCATCTTATCTCTCTCCCTCCCCTCCCCCCACCATGCTTCAGATCCACAAAAATGGTGGTAAAAGAAACTCCAAGAAAGTTCTCAACATGTCAGAACCGGTTTTGACCAACTCTGACATGTCAAGGAACTGATTTCCATGATTTTGATGACGGCCGAGTGCAGCCAGTTCCGCAGCCACCATAAATCCCGTGCATTTTGCACCTAAAACTTTCGCGACCTTGAGAGACCACTTAGAGTTGCCCGATTTTGCTCGGGTGATGTTTTTTGGTGTTTTTACATCATTTGAAACCATATGCCGGCCATCGTTTCAAAAATTTCACAATTCGGAAAATAAGCCGCACCCTAATATATCACTCTACTAAAACAGTCTATTCCTAATCTCTTTTATTTCCAGTTTATCTATTTCCTCTCGATGTTTACCCTGCAGAGGTGTTATTTGCCCCACTGAGAGGGTGAAAGCAAAAATTTGACAAAATCACATACATCGGGGATTGATTTTACGAAAGATTTGACATATAGGTTTAGGTGCCTGCAGCAAAAATTGACAGAAATTAGTTCGAAATATTCTTCAAATAGAGAAAATTTTCACCCTCAGAGGGTGAATAGAGAAAATTTCACACATAGACCTACAGCTCGCTAAAAATAATTTCCATAACAAATTCAAGTTAGTTTAGTCCACGACAGCTTGCTGCTTTGCTCTCCTTTTGATTAAAAAACATTTTTATTCTGTGGTATCACTTTACTTACCGAAAGAATAACATCTTTTGATTTAGACCTGCGGAGTAGAAATTTGACGAGTTCACAGACATCGGGGATTGATTTTACGAAAGATTTGACACAAAGGTTTAGGTGCCTGCAGCAAAAATTGACAGAAATTAGTTTGAAATATTCTTCAAGTAATGATTATTTTTTCTGAACTTATAAGTATTTAAAACCTTCAATCAAATAAAACAATTTTGAGAGGGGGAAAAAATTAAAAAAGATTATTAAGGATAGTTACAGTAAGCTCTGAAAGAGACAAGCATGCATTTATCAATGAATGTACAAAGGAAGATGGATGTGACAGAACAAACTCTTTCATTACCAAATTGGTCAAGAGAGGGCAGCACCTGACGACATACTTTACAAAAGTTAGAGTTTTTCAATGAAGTCGACGCTACCGCCAGTTATCATTGAGATATAAATGGTTTCAAATCTAATTAATTTGCTTAGAATAAGTGTAAGACGTAGATCGTAGGTGTTCTCACATAATGTCAACAAAAAATTGGGCTTTTATGCATATGATAACTTTTGATTAATCTCTTCAGTACCAACAATGAGCTAACTCAGAGCAGCAGAAATTTGCACCCAGTTCCAACTACGAGTTGACTCAAAAAATCTTCTACAATCTTTGGCTGCGCTGAATGAGGCATCCATAGTACCAGAAAAATAAAAATAATCGTTCTTACCTCTAAATGAAAAAACAAACTTGGCACTGGAGTATAGTATTAAAAAAAAACTGGAAATTCCATATTGAGCAAGTAGTGAATAAGCTCCAAAGCGAAAAGTGGGCCCTCCGGAATTTGGTTAAAATTGTTGATAATGAAATTGCACACATTTTCTATCATTCTAACACTGTCTCCCACATAAAATACAGTCTAATCCTTTGGGGCGCAAGCCAGCATGCCACTGACGTATTCATTGAACAGAAAAAATCATTACGTATTCTCTACAATCTCCCGTTCAATCATTCATGCAGGGATGTCTTTAAAAAAAATAAACTGCTCACACTTCCATCACTTTATGTCCTAGACTTGTTCAAATACTCGCTGAACAATAAAATTATTTACCCATCAATGATTCAGCCATCACACCGGCACATTTACATTAAGCCACCCCTTGTTAGACTTAAAATCCTTGAGGCTAACATCAGTATTGCTGTAATAAATATCTTTAATGTTCTCCCTCTTTCCCTCCGAGAACTTTTCAGAAGAAATGAAGCAAATATGTTTCTAAGAGGTCTTCATAACTATTTATTAAATAAGGCAATTTATTCTTTAGCTAAAATAGTATAACTAAGCTAAGCTTAGAAGCAAATCCTCTATATGTGCAAATACCATTGTTGTTTTATCCTTTCTTTATGTTATTATTGACTTGTATTATAGTCCTAAATAGGGGCTCATGTACTAGAAATAAAGAAATAAAATAAATAAAAACAAACTAGGCACTGAAAAGGTTCAAGGGTTAAACTTAGAAACTCACCAAAGGCATCCTAGCTTGACATCAATGATTATGTTGGGTTGAAAGGTGATCCACGTAAAAGAATCTACACAAAGTATAAGGATAAAGATACTGAAGTGTTCTATGATATTCATGCACATAATAGATTTTCATTAAAGACTTACTAAACCTTTATCTTCCTGAGTGGGATCTTACAGACCAAAGTTGTGTTTTTAGAAAGAAAAGAAAAAGAGCTGCCTCCCTTTGGACCCTCTCGATACTTTCTGAAACTTTCTAGGAAGAATGGAAGTTTTGCCAAATCTTGCAATTACCAATACTCGTTTGAAATTTCTAAAAAAAAAAGACACAAATAAACGTTATGAGAAAAAAAGGATACAAAGCTCCCATTTTTGTTGCAGTCCAGATTCAGATAATGTATAAGGCTTGATTGACAGTCCAGTTGTAACAGGTTTGCAATATTCGGCAGATGCCATCATGATGTCAAATATCAAAGATGTCTGTAAAGAGAAAAATTAAAATTGTTACATTCATGGAGACTGTTGATCAAAGTTCAACACTACTTAACTTTCAAAATGGTCATAGTGGTAGGCAAGGCTACAAAATAATTTTTAATCAAAACAATAACCTGCAATGGGTCTGTGGTATAATTTTGCTACAACAATATGGCATATTCATTCTAGTGTCAAACTTTCAAATCCCGCAAGTATAATAATGCACACAGTTCAAAAATTTTAAACCCACGCGATAACTGAGGAAATCACTTAAAAGAATCATCTATTTTGAACAACTTACGCTAAGCTAAATATTAATTTCACAGACATACTATTACAAAGACAGATGACAAGAGCCATCACGTTTTGGTAAACATATTTGTAACTTTAAAAGAATGGATTTGCCTTTGAAATACATGGAATTTTGGCTGCCTGATGCGGGATGCCCCTTAGTGAGATGTTGGGGGGGGGGGGGGGGATAGTTCGAAAAATTCAAAGGTTTTCAGAAGAGGATGAAAAAGACGCTGATTGCAAGATGACTATTTTGAAAAAAAAAGGGCAATTTTCTGAAAATGTTTTCATACCATGGATGCTTGATGATGTACAACTACTAAATTATCGACCACATTTATGGCAAAAGAACCAGTTCTCCCTAGAGATAGGATATGTGTTTTTTTTATTTCCGTAGTTCTGAAAAAAAGCACAAAAGTAGACAAACAATAAAATTAAAGCTGGAGACAACAAAATACAAAAACAGATTCAGTAGTAGGAGCTACTACCAATGTAGTTTTTAAAATGGTGAATATCAAATTTTAAGAAAGATACAATTTCAATTGCATCCACTTCAGCTTACCTATCTTTTTTCTCTATTTTCTGCTTGCGTAGCTCAAAATAGAGCCCTCCCCCCCTCTTTCTCGTAAAAGGACAAAGTAGGGTAACGGGTACCTACATCCTACATTTCAATGGGCTTTGCATCTATTCAGCATCTTATATTATATCTGGATGGTTTCAGAGCACAGCATTGTGGACAATATCGCATAGATGAGTATCCGCAGGATTGGTCTGTTTTTGTCATCACAGCATTTTCATGGTTACTCACATTTTTTCAAATTTTTCAACAGCAGTCTCAAGGTCTGAAGTCTGAAGGAAAAAATGCAAATCACACTTGAAGAAGACGATACAATATGACTTGTGCATATTAAGTTGTTAAGAGATATTTTCAGTGCCGTCATTTCAGGCAAACAATGAGCATGTTCCAAAATGAGAACACAAAAAATTTGAATAGTTTCGGCCAAAAAGAGCAACACTTCGCAATCCAAATTTGTAAATTTTTTGGGCATGTGCATACGGGACAACAAATAGATGCGCTTAGTTTCAGATAGTCCAGGTGTTTTCAATTTTTTCATTCACTTTCATCAAAATTGGGTAAGAAATAAAGTCAATGGAGTTGCATGGAATCTGGCAACGTTGTATTTGGTCGATTTAAACCCATAAAAAGAATGAATCAAAGATCTAGGATCAACACCAATGGCTAGAAATACATAACACTTTTTCGGACGCCCATTAACATTTCAGAGGATAGTGTCTTTTCCGGATGATACATAATTGGCTATGGGCCCTTTTTCCGGAAAATTGTCTATTTTCTCATAGAGATGTCAGATCCAAAAGAAACTTCATAGGGTTATTCTCTATGGACCGAAAATGTATTTTCGCCCATTACCCGAAAAAGGGCCCAAGGGCCTGTGGTTCCTCTTTCCGCACATGGCCTCAATTTATTTACAGCCTGTACTAAACACACGGAAAGATAATATTATGTTAGATTACAATTAAATGCCTGCTCCAGAAGAAAAGCTTATTATCAGTTAAAAAATAAGGGTCTTTCATTTTCTCTGAAAAAGGGTTTTTGATTGAAACGTAGAATATTAAAGATCTGAATGGATGCTGTTGCTATGTTGTTTTGAGATAGCAATGACAGGACTTTACAAAATTGATAAATTGGTTTCTGCTGTTCATGGGTGGATACAGGAATTTATCTTTCTCTCTCTTCAGCCATTTGAACACATGTGTTAGAAAAGAATAGCAGAGGGGGCCATTATGTGCAGAGCTGCGGTTTTGCGTATAATCAATGCTATTTTTCTATTCACCGATGATTCCACCGGTTGAGAGAAGATTACACAGTTCAGTTCTGTGTATGACTGTAATGCACGAAAATACTCTGATCTGTAATCTTTCCTTACTCCGTTGATTAATGAAAATATCCGCAAGTTTTTTAAAGTCACCGACGACTCCACCGGTTGAGAAAAGATTACAGATACAAGTATTTTAGTTTATTTTAGTGCAGTCATGCACTGAACTGAACTGTGTAATCTTTTCTCAACCGGTGGAATCATCGGAGAATAGAAAAATAGCATTGATTATACGCAAAACGGCAGCCCTGCTTTAGCCCCTACCTCCATCCTTTTCTAACATAAATATTCAAATGGATAGAGAGATAGATAGACAAATTCCTGTGTCCACCTATGTGGCTATTGTACCAATAAGGCGGACAAAGTTGTTAGGCTCTAATGATTTATTTGCACTGCTTTAAGAGCAGTTGAACTTGGGTTCTAAAACTTACTTGTTTGATTTGTAGGTGACAGAATACACAAGAACGTAAGCTTCAGAGCTGCTGGGGCTTTCTCGTGAATTGTGAGACATCAAGAGGATTCGTTGTTGCTTGTACAGCATTGCCAAAGCAACGTCGCGTTGCTGGTACAATAGTTTTTTCTGCTTCTTCACAGGAACTTCAACTTTGAAAGAGAAGATAAAAATATCAAATCAAAAAGGCAATTTTGATTTACATTAAATAAAATAATAGAAATAAATACACAAGAATAGAGCAGGGCAGAAATTGATAAGGGTACATGATAAGTAGCGTTGACAAGTCCAAAATGCAAGAACTAGAGTGAAAACATGAAAATTTAACTTTTTTTGTTATAAATAATAAAACTTAAATTTTAATTAAAACCTAAGAAAACGTAGTAGTAAAAATCAGCCACCCAAACTTTATGCTTCCTTTCAAAGCGAACGACTGAACTGAAAATAAAAAGGAACCGGGGAGGAATGAAGGACGAAGGTGCCAACCTCCGGGTAAGGAAGGGGGACAAGTTACCTTGGGGAAAGACAAACTAGGGCACAACTAATTCGAAAAAAACTAAGCAGTTGAAAAACAATTAAATCAGTGAATTAGTTTAGCAAGCAACTAATACATGACTAATTTCATAGCTTGCCAGACTAATTCTACGATTTAATTATTTCCAATTAGTTTTGCCCTCATCTGGAGAAAGGAATAATTTCTATGTTGAGATAAGAGAAAATAAAAAAATGATCTAATGTCAAGAAATTGACTTTCAAAAAAGGACAATCTTGGAAGATACTTACATTCAAATTTGCTAAGTTTGATTATATTGCTTGCTTTGAAAAGGAGGGGTTGCATTACGTTTCCACAAGGCCCAGTGGATAGTATCATCATCATTGTAGTGGGGCAACAAACGTACCAATTGGAACTAATACTGAGTGACTGTAATGCTTTCAAACAATTTTTCATACTATCAACCTAAAGCGACAAAATAAATAAATCAATTGAGAACACAATAAGAAACTCAACCTCAATAAAATAAGAAGCTGAAGAAACTACAGGGCAGTGGCCAACCAGAGGCCCCCATAAGCCAGAGACAATGTTTACTATGATGACACACTAGTTGTCTTGCCAATGTTAAAATCCAGAGGCAACTTTTTTTTTGGGGTCTCATAAAAACAATGTCAAACTGAGCCTAACATTGGAAGTAAAGTATTGATGTTAATACCCAATGCAAGCAAAGCATCAAAGTTTCTGTTGTAAGCCTTCAGTCTACGTATGGCCCAGTTAGATGTTGCTCCCTACACTATTCTGTTGAGTCCCTGAAAAAAGGGCATGATCTCAAATATACATTGTCTCTGTCTGCAGCTCAAAGCACTAGGAGGAGGCAGTGGACTTCCATTACAGCTCTGCACATGTCACTAGTTAAAGTTGTAAAAAAATATGTAATATTACCTCTCTCTCTAAAATAGACAAAGGAAAGTTGATTTCCACTTTCCAAGCATTTAAAGTTAAAATAAGTGAATAAGTTAAAATTCCAAAATTTTTAGGAAATATTTTTTACAGTTTACTTTGATTTGAATACATCCGATGCATCAATTCATTGTTTTGAAAGAAAAAAAACTAAGAGTTTACTTAATTACATTTTCCTTGGTTTGTGCTAAAATGCAATCAAGTTTGATTTGAAAAGTTTTAAAATGTTTTGATGTAAAAGAAATTGGCCCATCCCCTTTTCATGAGAATAATTGAGGCATTTTATGTAATAAGGAGTTCTTTGCAATGTATTTCCAAGGGAGAAAAACCCCTGTATACATAAAATGCCTCAATTAGATGCAAATTATGAGGTCGAAACAAAGAAGTCTGCTTTTTTTCTCAATAAAACAAACAGGACTTAAGGAAAATGTATGAAAGTTTGTGAAAAGAAGTTTACCCTTATTACTAAGCTTCAATTGAAAGCAACTGTTCTTTTTTAAAAAAAGGGCCAGTAAAATACTTCGCTTGCCCAATTCTCTCAAAAACCTTGACAGAGCTTTGATTGATTTGTGGAAGGAAAAGGAGAAGATTTAAAATCTGGAGCCGAGAAATATTAAAATCATGATATACTTTGCAAAAAACAGAAGTACAGAGGCTTGGTCAGCGTTGCCAGATTCTACCATAATTACGACAAATTTACATTGAATACATAGACAATTTTCCCACAATCTGGCAACGCTGGGCCTAGCTGATTCCTTACCAGATAAAATTCCACAGACTGATCTGTCACAAATACTATTTCAGTTTCCGAGATCCACTGTAGTCCTAAAATTTTTGCATCATGTTTTTTACTGGTATACAAAAAGCCAGAGTCCACAGGTTTCCCATTATTGAAAGTCAAGAATCTCTGCCGACAAAAAAAAGAATACAAATTATGCAAGATAGCTGAGCCCCTTGAGGTGGATCCTCAGCGTTTAGTTCCATATTCTGCCACCAGAAAAAAAATGTTCTTTAAATGGAAAAAAATGATGGAAAACGCAAATAAATGAAAAAAAGGGCTTCAATGGAGCCTTGGACGCAATCTGAGGAATATTTTAGTACAGACCGTATGCTAAAATGTTATGAAATAAGCGAGAAACTATTGAATTAGGGGGTTTACAAAATTCAATGGTTTCTCGCTTATTTCGTAACATTTTAGCATACTGTTTGTACTAAAATGTTCCTTAGATTGCTTCCGAGGCTCCATCGAAGCCTTTTTTTTATTTTTTTGCGTTTACCATTATTTTTTTCCATTTAAAGAACAAATTTTTTTCTGGTGGCAGAATATGGAACTAAACACTGAGGATCCACCTTAATCATAGAGACAGGGATATTTCACATTTTCAAATCCCACTTTCTTTGGTGAAACGATCATTCAGTGTTCAATTTTTAGTGTATACAGTTGGCAATGCATTCGTGCAACTAAGTTGCATACCTCAAAATAAGAAGGCATCTTTTGAAATGGTATTGGCAGAATACTAATACTAATAGGTACTAATAGTAATTAATTAATAATTATGCAAAAATTGAACCCCCCCCCCCTCCGGGCGCCCATAGGCCTTAGAAACGGAGAAAAAAATTGGCTGCGCGTGTGACATCAAATAGCTGCTACTGACTGCCCTCATCATGAACCGCAGGGTGGCCGAAGAGACAACGTCTCTGACTCGGGGCCAAGAGGTTGGAGGGTCGAATCTGACTCCAGCCATCGAATTTTGCACTGCAAGTTTGCAACATCATATTTATTCCCTCTATGTTTAGACTGTTTTGCCGTGTGCACCAAAAGGCTTTCTATTTTAAAAATAATAACTATGCAAAAATAATACATTAAAACGGCACACATTTTTGCATAGATGGGAGGGGGGGGGGAGGTATCATTGCCAATATTAGAATAGGAAATAAGAATCTAAGTAGGAGAATCGATAAAAAAAACAATGATAAATACAATTTTCCTGACTCACCAACGTGGAACTCTGGGAATTTCTACACGACATTCTCGGTGCCTTCAACTGCAGGCAGTGGCGGATCTAGACAATTTTTCTGGGGGAGGGGGGCACGCCCATGAATTTTTAAATTTGTAGCATTGCAGTAAGAAATAGAGGGCTATTTTCTGTTGAAAATAGGCAACATTTGAGGCTTGGGGGGGGGGGAGATAGAAGGCACGTGCCCTTGCCTCTCTCCCCCATCCGCCACAGACTGCAGGCTTGTAGGATTTGAAATTTGGTTGTACATGGAAAATGTGGATTAATAAAAGTACGTAAGTATTAACAAAAAAACAAATCGCAAAAAAAAACAAAAAAATAAGTGAGTAAATGCAAATGAATATGAATGAGAAAACAAATAATTATATGAAATTATTGTTATTGTTGTTTTTTCAATTCTTCCACTTGCTTCCTATTCTAATATTGGCAATGATACCTCCCCCCCTCCCATCTAAGCGAAACTTTGTGCCGTTTCAATGTTCAATTTTTGCATAATTATTACTTGTAAAATAAAAAGCGGTTCGGTGCACACGGCAAAACAGTAAAAAAATAGAGGAAATAAATATGTCGTTGCAAACACGCAGTGCCAAAATTCAGTGGTCAGAGCCAGACTCAAACCTTCAATCTCTAGACCTGGAGTCAGAGACGATGACCCTTCGGCCACGCTGCCGATTCATAACGAGGGCAGTCTGTAGCAGCTACTTGAGGTCACGCGCGCAGCCAATTTTTTTTCTCCGTTTCTAAGACCCATTCACAAAAACGGCCAAACATGTGTCAAATAGTATCTTATGAGCTACCGATCCTGAAAATTGGATCAAATTTCGAAAGTCCAGGTTCGTGCACTCCCCTTGTCAGTCAAACGTAACCAGAGTCCATATAGATTTCTAATCTTCATCATGGACAAAATTGCTCTCACAAAAAATAGGACTAATGACTAAGTTTAAGAAGGTACTGTAATATTAGGGATTCAATTAAATTTTAGGAAAATTACCACTACAAAGGATGTTTGTTGTATTATTGCCAAAGACTTCATATCTGGTGAGAATTTCATTGAAATGACAGGACAAATGATGTCAGGCCTCATGTGAAATTTCAAGCAGTGTTTTGGTAACAGACCCTGAACGACAAATTCCATTTCCTCTCCTGTGTAGACTGTGGTGACCTAGAAACAAAGAAAATTGAGAAAGAACAAATTTTGAACAGGACAAAAAGAGACCAATACAAAAGTGACATTGCCGTAGAAAAATACACCACGCAGCTTTTCCTTAATTAATGAATGCATCTACTTCAGTCAGTGATCAAAATTCTATTTCATCATAGAGTCAGCTGCAAGTTTAATTAATAGCATCCGTTACAAATCAAGGTACTTGTCATTAAATTCTAACTACCCATATGAAGAGTGACGACAAATCACAACTAGCCAATCTTTTAGTGATTTCATCATGCACTAAATTTGAGCGATCATACCAATTTTTTATGCTTTTCTCATAACTCGTATGAATAATAATACAATCATAAGCGGCGAAAGCCGCAAAGACCCAATCAGAAAACACCCAAGGGAGGGTACACTTATAATTTCCACTCTCCACCTTTTTTTAGCTAAGTCAGTGTAGCCATTCTGATGGAAACAAATTGGCTAGCTAACGAGCTAGCCAATTAACGATATGTACTTTCAGCGTGACTTCTTCTTAAATTTGTTCTGCACAGTTTGCATTTGCTTAAGTAAATCGCTTGACATCAAATATTAGAAAAATAAAAACTAGGATAAGCCATTTTCGAATTTTGTTACTAAAATTTGTGAATCCCCAGTACTTACTTTTTCTCAGAAAACTTATACATACAACAATATACATGCTACTTTTTTGTTGCGTTGGAAACAGCTGCCGTCTATTCTAAAGTATTTAAGAACGATTCTTTGAAAGATTCTTCTTACGCAACAAAATCCTACAGAGACAATTTGGGACTCAGGATTCTTTCGTTGCTTCTCGGCCATTTGAATTGTTCAACTTAAGAACCGTCTGTGAACCAGTTTTTTTGTTGGTTTGCACTATGTCTCAATTTTCGGTTCAGGTTCAAGCCATTTATAAAATTAAGGTTCACAGATCGGTTCAGTTCAACATGTATCAGAGGTTCGCTTTTCGGTTCGACTTCCTGATGTCTTTACACTGACAACACACTGACTGATGTCAATTTGCACCGAGGTGGCGGGTCAATCTACCAGCTCATTAAGACTCAACAGAAACAAAATATAAAGGAAAGTCAAAATACCTGCGAGTTCACTTCGTCCACAAAGACTTCCGTTGTTTTACTGACTGTTTCGAACCTCAAAGGTTTGTCAGAAAGTTCCAAGTAATATGGTACCGGGGTCTCTGTAAATTCTGCCATGGGTGCCGCCATAGTTCCCCACAATGAAGATTAAACCGAAATCAAAGTGAATGGAAAGGAGGGAATAGATAGCGATCGATTGATGCCCAACAAGAGAAATCAAAGGCAGATCAATTTTGACATACAACAAGGCTTGAGAGCTCGGGAAAGAACGTAGGATAATTTAGACGAGACAGCAGAAGAGATGAAGTCAGTTGGTATCGACAGAAAACAATCGTGTCATAGGATCGATATCATGTACTGCAAAGAAGTATTTTGTTAGTTGAACACCTACAGATTGCGGAGTAAAACTAAGGGATGAAAATGATGATTCAGTCTGAAAAGAAATGATTCAGTGATAACAGAGTGACGACAGACACCAATATTTTTAACACTTGGATTGACTAAACCTACGGTAATGACCTCTACGGAATTGGTAGAAAAATACTTAAATTAAGAGCAAATTTTTGATATCGTGCACGGTAATGTGAATCCATGTTTTTTTTTAAAAAAAAATATAATAAAAGAATAGACATTTCAACGATAATCAACAAACAAAAATCAACAATAGCTATTACAATAACATATCCTCGTCCATGACAATAATACAAATAAATGTACTACTCATTCAAGAAACATCTACTTATTTGCAGCAGTTGGCTTTCTAAAATTCGAAGTTCTCACCTCTGCGGGGTTGCTTTGCTTTGCTTCATTAGGCACTTCATGAATTCTCTACTTAATTTTTGTGAAATCTTCGCAATTTCGTGTAACATTTTTGTCCTCCAGTAGTTAGCAAATTTTCCTTTTATCAAAGTGTAAATTTAAACTTCTTACGTTGTCGACCAGTACGTGGGTTAGCATTATTATGTTTGCGGATTCAGTCACCATCTTACAATAGAGTAGCCCCAGCTAAAAATGATCCTGAAATTTCTATGACATTAGTAGACGTAATTTTCCAATTTTTTCTCGATTCCTCTGATCACGTCAAGTAAGTATGATAAACACCTCTTCGATTCTACTTTCCGTTTCCGAATTATCTTGATTTTCTAGTTTTTCTCTTCCAGTCCATATTGCAAAACCTATTGAGCTACTCTCAGCACACATAAATATTCTATCCTCTCATTTGAGGAGGTAATCCATTCTGGTATCCCCAGGCACTCCTCTAATCCGAGACACCTTCTTTTATTTCCAACCCACTACTTTCAATTTATTTCCAATAGTATTATGGCCAAGCTAGTACTTTTATCCAGATTCATGTCAACTCCTCGTACGGATCCGCCTAAATTTTAGCCTGACTTTCGACGTTTTCCCCGACTCTCAAATCAGGCGCTTGTTGTTCAAGTGTTTCTCAATCCGTGCATGATTGTGTTGGTGTACTTAAGCATGCCTAGACAAACTTCTTCTCCTCTAATTCCTACAGCTTTCTATATTGATTCACTGCTGAATTTAGCCAGTGTAGTATGACTCTTCTCTGAAAATCTTATTTTAAGTTCTTGAAATGGGTTTGATAAAAATTTATTCTGCAAGCAACTATTAGTCAAACTTCAACTCAAAGTTTGGATCGCAAATTCGTAGATTGATGATTGATCAAATCTCTTTTCTGATAATATTTGTTGGTTTGTTCTTTTACCTATATGATTTTCATATTTCTACGAATTGCTAGGTATCAACTGTGCGGACTGTGCCTCTTTGGCATGTACGAACCTAGAATAGCAAACTTAAGTTCTTTTGCAAGTGAGATGAGGTGTTCACTTCAGCTGTTTATCTTTCTCTTTACGTGGGTTTGAATTCAATTCAGATGGGAATAAAATCTAGAAATATGGGTTGAAATTCTGTGAACGCACATATTTATGTGGCTCGAAAACACAGCACAGGATCAAGAGGTCTGGATTGCATCAGAAGAAGTAACTCCAAACAAGCATAGAAATGAACAGCAATGTTTCTAAAATTACTGGTACTTTCCGTATCAACAGTAAGTAGGAGAAAGAAACCCTGTTCTGTGATGAAATATATGCAGAAACTGACAAATTTGAATGTTCGTCCATACCCAGTTAGCAAAAACCGTCTTCAATCCGTCTTAAAGACGTCTTATAAGACAAGTAAAGTTGTCTTAAATCCGTCTTTAATCCGTCTTAAAGACGTCTCTAGTTCCGCCCAAACACGTCTTTGAAGACGTCTTACGAATCCGTCTTTAAGACGGTTTTAAGACAACTTCAAAAACCGTCTTACGAATCCGTCTTAAAGACGTTTTTAAGACAACTTTGAAAACGTCTTACGAATCCGTCTTAAAGACGTCTTATAAGACAACTTTGAAAACCGTCTTACGAATCCGTCTTAAAGACATATGAAAGGCGTCGGTCACAATGCTCTATAGGTTACGTCTCGAGGAAGCCTAGCTTTCCAAGCTTGCTTGAAAATAGTCAACATTTTCAAAATTTGTAAAAATTTCGTAATTTTCAAAATTTGAGCAAATCTTGGTAATTTTCAAACTTAATGAAAATTTTCGTAATTTTCAAAATTTATGAAAATATTGGTAAAATTTTCAAATTTTCGAACTGTGGACATTTTCGTAATTTTCGAAATTTGTAAAAAAAAAGTTGTGATTTTTGCAAATTATCAATATTTAAGGACTTTAAAACGTTGGAGTCAATCTTCTAGCTATCTTGGCTGAAGACGGATTTAAGACGGATTAAAGACGCTTTGTAAGTCTGGATTGAAATACGTCTTAAAAACCACTTTGGAAGACGGTATTCAAGTCGTCTTGGAAGACGTCTTTGAAGACGGATTGAAGACAGATTAAAGACGCCTTGTAAGACTGGATTGAAAGACGTCTTAAAAACCACTTTGGAAGCCGGATTTAAGACGGAATACAAGGTGTCTTCTAAAATCGACTTAAAGACGCATTTAAGACGGATTTAAGATAAGCTTAAAAGACGTCTTTGGATCCGCGACCATAAGACGGATTTAAGACGTCTTTAAGACGGAATGAAAAGACGTCTTACAAAAGCCCATTTTAAGCCAGATCGGCAAGCCTGATATTGTTATCTGGGTAAACTCAGGACCTTTAAGATGAAAAGTATTGCACTTACACTGTTAACCGAATGTCCCGCCCATCAATAGGTAGCGATTTGACTTTTTGAAAGTAATTTTGGCTGGTTTTCTTTGCGAAGTAGTTGATTTTGATTGCTTTAAGAATGATTGCTGTTTTTATCCAGTCATGCTTATTGCCACATCCAAAAACTGTGTTTCTTTCTCTTTGTCTGTAAAATAAACAAAAATGTGTTCTGAAAGAATTAAAAGAGGCACTATCACTTGATTTTTGCCTCTACCATCATACTGTTTGAACTCAAACATTTTAAGTAATGAAGAGATCGAAAGACGAGCACCTATACGCGCCTTTCACTAACCCAGTGATTACTCAGTGTTACAAAAATTTTGGGGCACGTATTTCATTTTATGGAATCCGTTCTGGTGTAATAACAGATAGCTGTTTGGAGTTGCATCGACTTTCACTACTTAGTCCGATACGATTAGAGAAATGGTCTCTCAAAATTGAATGTACGTTTTGAATGAATGCAGTATCGCATCACCATTTTGGACATAAATCTCTGGGAATGTGGTCTGTAGAATCACCTTAACCCTCTTCAGACCCTCCTGTTTGTTGAGTAATTTGGGTTTATTAGATGGTATTGGGGTTTTGGTACTGCAAGGTTTGTCCTACAAGTTAAGACTAAGCAACATCTAGTCATCACTATCAACTAGAGTTCTTTTATTTGTAAGTTGAACTGTTAGGAGCATAGAATATTTTATTTCATTGAGCCTATGCGACCTATCATGTCTCAGTTTATCAGTATTAAGTAAGCAAAAGAAAATTATTCAATGTTCATACTGTAAGGAAATTAGTACTTTCTATCTTAATTTACGCGCGTTTTCTCCTACCATGGTGAAAGTTAACTTTTTATTTGTTTTCAAGGAGTAAATTTTAATTTTTCTGTATTTTCTCTCTATGAAACCTACCCTTTATCTTAACCACTACTTGTAATCTATGTCCAGTAGCATGATAGTTCTATGGAAATAGAGGGGATTAGCATTATTTATTCATGAAAATCACACTGCATCGAAGAGATTTTTTGAGACTTTTAAAATTCAGCTACTCACTGCAAAAGGTGCGGTTGACAAATTAAATAACATTAGTTGACTCCTTGGATTTTTATTTAATGGGCCGTCCGCAATGCTTATCACAATGAGTTTAAACATTGCAGGTGGCCTACCTGTGCCAAAATCTAAGGAGCTGACTGACATAATCCAATTTGCCGACTTGGAATATCTGGAACAAAATTATTTTGGATACCTTACATTGTTTGCAATTTACCATTGTGCACTGTTGATACAATCCATATTACTGGAATCCCTAAGAGGGACTTCCTCCAAATATTTAAGTTCTATCTGCTTGTATTCTGATGTATTAACAATGCTTGTATGTTCAAAGAAACTTTTGTGTCCACAAAGAGAGTTAAAGGCTAAAAGAGACTTGCAAGTTTGAAGCAGATTAAAAAAACGTCTACTAACCAGAGCTGCCCATAGGCGGGTATTTGAGTGGCCTAAGTCAGGTGGCCCAGACCCTGGAGGGGCTGGTGCCAATGGCATAAGAAGGATATTTATTTAAAAACCTCCCATTATTGTAACAGAAACATTGAAGTGAAAGGTTGCCAAATTTTTGGGACTTGTCGAGTGGGTGAAGAGGCACTTGGGTCCTTTTTAGTCTTGTCTGGTGCTCTCCCTCCTCGTCTGTTGGTCATGATGGTCTCTTTTATGATTCATTCCTGAATGCACAAGGTGTGTCACTGTCACTTTTGATGAGGGAATTCTTTATTTCTTAATGCTGTCTGAAAATTTTTCAGAAATATGTCATTTGATAATTTAGAGATCAATTGAAATGCTCAGATTAAATGAAATGATTAGCTGTTGTGGGGCTCGGTATAAAACTAGTGGAAATGTGTCAGAATTTGGCCATTGCTAGAAGGGTCTATAGTCTGTGTGCTATAACTTGAGATTTGAGCGGGCGATGAATGAATTTCGAAAAATGGAGAATGGCAACTCTTCATTAGGTTGTCGTAGCAGGATAGTCGGACAGCAGCCCTGTCACCTCGGTCAACCGACGAGGGTGAGCATTCCTACGCTGCTGCTGTAAGCAAAGCTACCTGAATTGTCAGGTCTTAAGTTAGAGCGCACAGATTGTAGTTTTCAAAACAGTCATCTGATAACTTGATAATTGTGCTCGAAAATGAATTCTTCGGTGATTCATTTTCCAAGTTTTTTGTAATATCCCAACAATAATCAGAATTTTTGCCTAATTGGCTCTTGAAAAAAGTAGGAATTAAAAAATATCAAAATTCTGTGTTTTTCTTCTGTTGAGGGGTTACAGGGGGCCTGTAAGTCTTATGGTACTCCTATCTTTTACTGCTAATGCAATCCAGTACAAATTACAATGGAATGAGACTTATTGATAAGAAGATACTGAGCGTGTAATGTAAGACAGCAAGTTTTTCAAGTACTGGGCTCGTGGTCTGAACTCAATATCTGCTGCAGTTTAAGAAGTCAATTTGAAGTCACAACACAGGGTTCGCCTTGTATTTTCCAGCCAGGGTCTAAAAAGTCTGTGAAATTAAATTAAAAAGCATTTTGCCAGTACCAAAAAAGCACTGAATTTAAACTTAGGTTTTTTGCTGTCTAGTGATCTTCGGTCTTTCTGGAAGGTATGCTAATTTCATCATGTGCACTAGTGAGTCTTTGAGAGTTTTGCAAATTGACAGTCTGTAAGACGCAAAGAGTCAGAGAAAATCCTTAAAAAGTATTAAAGGTTTTCCAAAGTCTTCAGTCGACACTACCCAGCCCTGCAAAACCCATTATTGATTTTTTTTTTTTTTTTTTTTTTTAAGCCCTCTGTAATGAACCCTGAAACAAATCCTTTGGTTTTAGTTTTTTAGCTCAACTGGTTTGAAATTTTTTTCTCCCCTCTCATCGCATTTTATGGTGGTTCTAGAGTCATTTGCTATGGCATGGTTGCCTTTAATTCCAAATAAAAAACAGAAATTACGTTTTTGAAATTTTGTGGAAAATGTGAAACAATTTTTAAGGGTTGTAGCTGTTTGATAGCATTTTCCAAGAAACCTTTTGTTCGTATCTCTATTCATTTAGTTCTAACAATAAAGCAAGAAAAAAAAATCAGAACTTCAGTTGGGAAAGTGGTTGCATAATTGCATAATGCATACCCTCATGTCAGGTGGTTGGAATTAATTTTGCTTGGTAGATCGAACAAGCATAGAAGGAGAAAAAAAATAATTGAGAAAAAATGGGGCATTTTCTTCTATAGGCGGTACGTTTTGTAATGATAAACTTTGGCTTAAAAAAGTGTAAAAAAAAATTCATGCTCTTAGATAAATTTTCTAATTTTGTGTATGGTGTATCCGTTTTTTTAGACCTATCCTTTGTTTGGAGAATACTTTGATTGTCTTTCCTACCCCTTCTTTTTTTTTGTAGTCAAGTCGTTCGTTGTAAAATATCAGCATAAAGAACCACGTGTTTGGGCGGCTGGACTTTACTACTACTACTTACTACTTGTTCCTTGGTTTTTGAAATTTTTACTAAGAAACAAAAACCTACTGAAAACGAAACCATTTTTGACCTAGACTTGCCACTTTTATTGAAAACCAGGAGTTTGGTATATCCTGCCTCAGTAGCAGTTCATTAAGAAAAACTTATCGTGCTTTGTGCTGTAAAAAACCTATTTTATTCAAAGAGGTGTGCTGTGGAACATAAAAAGCATGGCCTCATTTTGGATCATAAACTTCAAATTTGTCTATTTGCTGATCTGTAATGAGTTGCGGAACAGAGCGACAGTATTTGTGTGATGAACATTTCATAGTTACTTCTTTATATTTAACGGCGCACACTACCTATTCTTTGGCCACTATTACTTATACTGGTTGCTGGCGGCACTAGAACATAGAACTTGCAAAAAGTAAATATCTGCTTGCGACAGCTCCCAAGCTCAGCTGACTGATTCAGCTGTAAATGTTTGGTTTTCGTCACCATCAACCATAATATCTAAAATGGGGTCATGTTTGTCTTATCCCATCCCCATCACAGCAAGTACTGCTTTCTATAAGAGGGCTTCCTGTCTGTCTCATGATCAGACAGCTGCTAAAGGTCAGAATGAGACCTGGCATTTTTTTGGTATCATGCTAATTTATTCCCTGAAAGCACATCATATTTTCTAAACATTTTTGTGAGGTAAAAGTTTTTGAGAATTTTTGACGAAAACATTTACAAAACATTCTATTGTTTCAGATATTGTTATTCTTATTAGTATCATTATTTAGATGACGCCAGACTTTTTTCTTTAACAGTTGCATTTGTTTTTGTTTTTTCTTAGGATGAGTGGTAATCCACCTGGCATTGTAGCAGCTACTAAGAAACGGAACGAAAGGAGTTCCTCATCAAGTAGTGGAGGAAGCACCAGCGGAAATATCTCTAACATTGGACTTTGCCAAGATCTTTCAAATCTGTTTGAATGTCCTGTCTGTTTCGATTATGTTCTGCCTCCAATACTGCAGTGCCAAAGTGGCCACCTCGTATGCTCCAATTGTAGACCAAAACTCACTTGCTGTCCTAATTGTCGTGGCCCTCTAGGTACTGTAATTTTTAAATTTTATTTAATTTTTACTGCAAGTGAATCTAATCTCTCAACTTCAAATTTATTACCTGGTCATCTAGGCATCTGCTCTGTTTACTCATTGACATCGTCTGCCCAAAATATTTCCTAAAACCAATAATTAACCTTCAGATTTTCTCTAGATTCCTCCAGATTTTTCTAGTTTTCAAAGTTTTCAGAAATCTTCTTCTGTCTAAAATTATTTACTGGAGGTTACACTGCACAATCCTGGATATTCAGTGTTCAATGTAAAAACTAACACTCATCCACATCAGGGATGACATTGTTCAATCTTTTAAGTCAAATTTTGAAGAAAGAAAAAAAAAAAATTGTGTAGTGAAATATGTTGGTAAAAAAAAAAAAAAAAAAAAAAAAAACTCAGTATTTATCCTTCCGCAAAGTGTCCCCTTGCACACTGTGCACCCCTTATCTC
Source organism: Trialeurodes vaporariorum (assembly GCA_011764245.1). Classification (NCBI taxonomy): domain Eukaryota; kingdom Metazoa; phylum Arthropoda; class Insecta; order Hemiptera; family Aleyrodidae; genus Trialeurodes; species Trialeurodes vaporariorum. The sequence continues at coordinate 20,559,633 of VMOF01000024.1, read as the reverse complement.
CAAGAGTTATTTAATACGCGTTTTTAGTCAGAAATTGCATTTTGGAAGGAAAAAGTGATTTATTCGTTTGTAAAATACTGTAAGTTGGAACTCTGCATTTACGGAACCATGCGTTGAACCTCAGCTTTGTCAAAGTCGCTGTCTCCCGTGTCAGAGGTCTCTGGGTCACTACCAAAATCATCAATAGAATAATTAAGGTGTAAGTCTTCATCAGTCCAGAGCGAGAGAGGGTGGCATTCTCTGTTTTGTTTTGAATTTTCTTAGGTAAAAATAAGAAGTAGATTGAGCCCACTACACGAGCGAGAGAGATTTGTCGGGGCAAAGCCACTAACCAGTTGCATCATCGCAAGTCAGCTGTCCTTGGAGTAGCTGGTTTAATGATTTGTTGCAAGTTATGCTAAGGGGGATATTCGCGTATAGAGCGCACTCTACATTTTTATCACATTTCCGGGATAAAAGGGGTGCGAATGAACACAGTATTTTCACCATTTCACTGTCATGTATTTTAAATTGGAATTAACAAAGATGTACAGGATATTCAACCACCCCGGTGAATATTTGCTCCATGAGCCCAAATTTTTCTGAACTTTTTCGTCTAAGAAACTAATTTGCAGGGGTAGGAATTGTAAAATTTAAAATCTTCAAAAATAACCTGCACCCCAGAGCAACACAGGCATTTTTGCCTCCTGAAACATTCAGGTTTTATTATTTTCTTGCTCCTTCGCTCTGAATCTGATCCACTGATTTCACTTTAAATATTCAAAAGATATTATTATGGTGGAAAAATTAAGTTTTAATTAAACCCCTTCTTATTCTTACCAACAGGAAATATCCGTAACTTGGCCATGGAAAAAGTCGCTGGATCTGTTTTGTTCCCGTGCAAGTATGCAACATCAGGCTGCACCATCTCATTACTTCACACTGAAAAGGTCGAACATGAAGAATTTTGCCAATATAGGCCTTACACTTGCCCTTGTCCTGGAGCTTCATGCAAATGGCAAGGCACAGTTGAACAAGTCATGCCGCATCTCATGTTAACGCATAAATCAATTACAACTTTGCAAGGTATAGAACGTCAATATACTAACCTTTTTCACTATAGTCCTTTGTTCACTCAGAAAAATTTTCAAACTGTCTATTGAAACTAATGTGAAATTTTAATATATTTATGTACAATCTTACAACTAGAGGCGTATTAACAGGTGTCAAGTCACCCGGAAAAACCTAAACAGAAACCCACTGTTCCAAAAGTCCAAATAATTTGTTTTCCCTCTTTACATATATTTTATTTACATTGTTAAAAACAATGTTTTGCTTTCATCTTTAATTTCCGGCAAACATTATGGAGCTAAAAAACCATTCAGGGTGTTCCGCACTGTGGCGGTATCCCGGTGTGTCTTTCCGCATCCTTTTCCCTTCTTACATGTTCAGGCCTGTCGTTCGCTCTGAAATATGGGCATAAGAGCTACCTCCGAAAGCTAGGGCGACAGAACCTTATCTATCTATCTATCTAACATTATGGAGCTAAAAAACCACTGGCACTCATACTAGTACATCTCAAGGTTGATTTTTTCTTACGCTCGTGAATGGTTGATGGTGTAAGTCATTGGGGAATGGTACACCACGTAGAATGCGCATCAACTGACCTCTGATTTCTTTACACTAGCGCTTAATGTTGGTGCTTTCGGCTCATTGCTCTGCGCACTGCAGGAGTGTTTTGACCTTAACTTCGATGAATGAGTCCCGTCCCATGGCATAGTGGCTTCTTTCGCAGCACCCAGGTACGGACTCAAACTTTTGCTAGACAATTTTTTTTAAGATGGTGGAAAATTTGGAGGGTTTCTAAGATCGTCCGTAGTGGTCCTACCCCCTCCCACTCGCTGCATCCAGGTTTGGAGCCGAACTTTAGCAAACTCTTCCAGAATGTTGAAATGGTATGGCGATGCCGTGCCCAAAGTACAGCTTCCGCGAGTAGCCAAGATATCTACTCGCGGCGTTGCCAAATGGACACGGCATCGCCATACCATTTCAATATTCTACTGAAGAAAGGTTTTTAGAAATCTTGCCGTTTCCATTATTTTCTCTGTAACTTACAAACACTAACTTTACTTTTTTTTTTCTTTACCCCCCAATCAGGAGAGGACATTGTGTTTCTTGCAACTGACATCAACGTACCAGGAGCTGTCGATTGGGTCATGATGCAATCCTGCTTCAACCATAACTTCATGCTTATTTTAGAAAAACAGCAGAAATTTGATGGTCATCATCAGTTCTTTGCGATTGTCCAACTGATTGGTTCTCGGAAAGAAGCGGAAGGTTTTGCATACAGGTAGCTGGACACCAGATAATAAATATCAATAGATACTAACAAACATACTCACTCTTTGTTCTGGCTTTTTTTCTTTTTTACCCTGAATGTCTCTGCAACTCCCTTTAGCCCAGCTAATTTTTCTGAATTTGTTAATGTTTAGTATTTATTTATTTATTTATTTCCCTCCCTCTTTTTTTTTTATTTCTTTCTTTTTTAACCAGTCCAGTTCACTGAAATATCAGCACAAGAAACCGCCTTGTTTGGATGGCTGGGCTTTACTACTACTACTGAACTACTTATTTCTTTGTTCATTATTTATTATTTCTAAATCCAGTGCATGGCTGAAGCCCATTTGTGGATCCAGGAATTTATCCTTCTTTCTCTGCTCCCATTAGAATGCATGTGTTGGAAAAGAACAGGCTAGGGGCAGTCACGTTATTTTCGCCCCACTTCTATCCTTTTCTATCACATGTATTCTCATTGGAAAAGAGAGAAAAGTAAAATTTCCTGGGTCCGCTAGTGCTGAAGCCATAATCCATGAAGAGTCCTGGGGAAAAATGATAAATGTCACCAAAACCCATTTTTAAACTGAAATAATGGGGAAATGAGATTTGAAGAGGCTTCGGCTCATACACCTGAAGGGCAAATATCTGGCAACAAGGTAAATCTCTTAAAGATCCACAAAGTAGCCGGCTCCTTAAAAATTAAGAGGAAGAAATTAAATTAATCAGACTCCCCACGTGTTGCCTAGGCAGTGACTTCCACCCCCCCCCCCCAAATCAAGCTTTGCAGAGCACTGGGAACCAAGTTTTGCCCAAGAGTCCCACAAAATGTCAAGTATTAACTCAGGTATGGACCCCTTCAGTGGCTTCTGTCAACCCTAATCCGGCTCTATTACAAACCCTTCTCACAAACGTTTTATGAATCTCACTAAATAGAATGAACTTTTCTAGTTTCATTTTATGTGCATAGTGATTTTTTTAAAAATATATTTAAAACCATGTTAATTTGGTGGTATAAATTGGTAGCTTAGGATACAAAGGGTTAACTGAGGAAGGATCTGGCAATAGTTGAGTTTGCTTAGTTACTAATGAAATTCAGCCATTATCTTATACCTAGAATATTTCAGAAAAACTGAAATGTAAGTGAGGCTGAATTTCCACCAATCAAACCTAGAGTACAATATAAGACTGGAGTATTCCTGATTAATGCTACTAATGAAAGAGCCGATTCTAACCTAAAATGGTGGCGATCGGCAAACAGGATCAGGAATGTAAACATTGAGGGAGCAATTATGTTGCTTTAGTCGTGTCGTATTTGTTGGTAATTTTTTAGTTGTAAAAGTAATCGTGTTTCTATATATTTGAAGTGGAAAAATGAGTTAACAGACGTGTATTTTGATAGCAATAGGACTCACGGAAGCATCCTCCACATTATTTGAACACTAAACATTTGTCTTCACACTGTGTGGTCGATTTTGCTAACCAAAAATGGCATCGTCAAGTATACCGGGTCTTATAGTATACTTGAATCAAACCTTGATGAGCCATAAAGATACAAAGTGTTTTAATTTATCTTTGCCTAGATTAAAGTCTTCAATTGTTCTCCAAAAATTTTCCAAAAATCTAAATTGAAGGCTTTCCTCAGATGCAAAGTTTTTTAATGATGTAAGACCCTGGATTAACATAGTTTATTTTTTGTTTCACAGGTTAGAACTTAATAGCAGGCGAAGACGTTTATCTTGGGAAGCAACACCACGCAGTATCCACGAAGGAGTTTCCTCTGCTATCGTGAATTCAGATTGTTTGGTTTTTGACACAAATATTGCCCAGCTTTTTGCTGAAAACGGTAATCTAGGAATTAATGTGACCATTTCAACTACTTAAAATTTTTTAAAGTCTTTTTATAAAATTCTCAAAATTTCTTTATGCATGAACGTAAAGGAACTAGCAAGAAAATCAGTCAGTGAAAAAAAATTAAAAAAGAAGGATGTAAGTGAAGTCAAATTTAAAAAGAGAAATGAAATTTTTCTAATTTTTGATGTGTGTCAAAAATCAACCAAGGTTTAGAGTAAGCTTAATACAAATACTCCTGAATGTGATATCTTTGGAATCTTAAGGTTTAATTTTATTTTTAATTTATTTCTACTAAGTTACAAATGCTAGGGCAGTGGTTTCCAAACTGTGGTCTACAGATCTCAAGGTCTTCTCTTGCTAACTGAATTTGTTGGATGGGAGAAATTAAATAAAAAAAGAGAAGAAAAACCTCTTTAACTCTTCAAACTTGTTGAAAATAGTTATGTATTTCATTTTAAATATGTGTACAAGCTACAAGTACACATTTTATGCTATATCTTGTAGATAGGATAATTTTTCTTCAGCTGATTGCAATGGTCACCTATTCTGGTAGTTGGCCACCCTTCTGACTTGATGAAATGTGGTCCTCGGAACCCTAGACCAAAGAAGTTTGGGAATCACTCTGTTGGGGAACACTACATCAAATAATTTTTTTTTGTTTTTTCTTAATTTTAATATGTATAGATAAATTTAATATCATGAAGCATTGGTATAATGTTTTTATTTTTAATCACTTGCTCCCTTGCAAGTATAAATTAGCCATTAAATTTTAGTATTTATTTGCTGCTCCATAAGTGCCGTATTTACCGGAGTACGACGCTCACTTTGGTGTGTTTCGAATGAAAAAAGTTCACAAATCAGATTGCATGAGCGTGACAATTGCCCAAATGGCACAGGCAACACTGCAACCCTCAATATTTCATATAATTTGAAAGCAGTCACTTATTCTCTGTGCTGTGTGTCGAGTTATCACCAAATCTGACGGACGATCTATTGTAGTCTAACGATCACTCTCCTAATCATCTGTCTGACTTCATCTCTGGTTGACCCAGCTTATTCTTAGCACTAATATCATTAAAAAATTTGTGGCAAATTCATCATCCCTTTTTGATGGAGTCCTGGAAGAATGAACCAGTGAAAGGATGTATAGTTACTGAGTGACTATTAAGGCACTTTTGGAATGACCTATGCTCAATACAGGGTGTTGAAAAACTGTTCCCGAATATTTCAGGGGCGGATTCTACAGGTCAAAATAAGACCTTTTTTTCTTATAAACATGTGTCTGAAAATGCCTCCCTTTTGAGCTACAGCCCCTGACTTTTCCACACTGTGCAGCGATTATCTCGCTTAAAACGCGTTGTATCGAAAGAAACAAAGTGGACCAAAAATCTTTCGAAGGGTTTTTCGCGTCTGATTTCGGTAATTTTTCTTCGACTTTTTAATCCGTAACATAAAGTTCGTGCCGTTAAAGGTACAAGATTGCGTGAAAAATACAGTCTGACTCAACTTTTGAATTTCTTGAGGTCATTAATTAAGGATTCTACATGTAAAATTACCACGAGACGCCAATTTTTAGGACATTTGGTTCATAATAGTGGCCGCTATTCCAAAAAAACAGTAAATTTTTTAAAACTTTGGGGAGCTGTAGCTCAAAAGGGGGGCATTTTGGACACATGTTTATAGGGTAAAAAGGTCTTATTTTGACCTGTAGATTCTGAAATATTCTGGAACAGTTTTTCAACACCCTGTATAAACATTGTCGGTAGCAAAGTTACTTGGGTTCAGCTCAAAGAAAGTAAAAGAGTACAATCTTTCTGTCATCATCAGCACTTTTAAAAGTGTACACATGGTCTTGATACGGAGCTGATTGTTGGGTAGTGGGCGAAGAATCTTGCTGACCCATTTGATCTAGATGTCTGTTGTCAAGCTGATGTGCAAATGGACCCCTATAAATAGGTTTCCGATGAGTTGATGAGAAAGAACTTGTGACATCGTAATGTCTCCAAAAAAAACTCCATTAGAATTTTTCAATTCTGCCATTTTAGTCAGGACCTAAACTATTTTGATGGTTCAGTTCAGTTGAAGATCCTTAAACATTTAAAAATATCAATTTCAAGGTTTTTATTTTAGTTCATTTAGTTTAAGTTTTTCAACTGAAACTAGTTTTTGGTCTGTGATCTTGATCCTTTTAGTCCAAGATTATAGCCTTGATAAGTCCGAAGAAATATCCAAGTCACTATCGATCCTGTTACCTAGTCTGGCCATAAATACTGTTATGCACTCAAATGCACCTAGCGAAAAATTGGTTGGAAATAAGCCCATATACCATAATATATTCTTAAACTGTATATTAAGAGCTTTCAAACAAGCTAAAGTTTTTGAAAATTGGTTTACTTGCACGCACATACTGGTCAATTAAACACTGAAAAATTAACTCTCCTTATGACGCAAAAGTTAGTAAAAAACTGATTAAAAATAAATTACGGTTTTTCATAATTCTTTGGTAAAAAAAGTGAATCAGTGTTGAAGTATACTATGATGCTTTATTACTACAGTGTTTACTGTTTAGCCAATATCAGCCAAAATCACCAATCTGCATTTATCTTACGATCTGGTAATTCGGCCGCTGCTTATCAATGAAGTGCGTCCAACGGAGAATCGACGTTGCATTTCATTGCACAGGTGTTGAAGTGATCCAATTATCAAAAACTTTAACGCGTTAGAAAGTTGTTTTGATGCAGTTTGAGAATATATAGTGGTATATGGGCTTATTTCCAACCAATTTTTTGCTAGGTGCATATGAGCGCGTAACAGTATTTATATCCGTACTAGATTTACTCCCATGCTTTGAAAGTTACCGATTACAACTCTGTTTAATGCGTAAAACTTGAAAAGTCTGAAACTTGAGAATGGATATTTGTTTCTATCACTTTTGTTAAGTTTGTGCTAGGTCCTTGTGAATATAGTTCCAAACAGCTGGGTCAAAGACCCCAGATGATCAAATAAAGGAAATTGGCTCATGTAGAATAGTTTCTAATCAGCTCCCTTTCAATTCTTTTTAAACTTGTTTCCAATGCAAATTCCTATTGTATGCTGCGTGTATCTATCAATTTTTAACTGCGGTTAAGCCAACTTGAGCTCAAAAGTGTCCTCTTATGTGCATTGTTCCATTATTTAGACTTTCTTTCTTCTTCCTTCTCTATGTTGTAACGACCAAACTTACTGCATCATTTGATACATTACATTACATTACATTACAGCTGCACCGACGCGTGTTCAACCTTTTATTGCTGGACATCTTGCTGTTAAATTTAAAAATGTCTTTAAAAATTTTCAGTTCCCCCACAGTAATTGTACCTATTTTTTTCTGTAACAAACTATAGCGTTAAGGCCATTAGACTTTTTTACTACTATTTCTACTTCTAGTACTATTTTTGGCTCTATTATCTTATTTCTTGCGATTCTCAGATCCTTGATGGTCTAACACTATTTTCTTCCACTTTATATGGTCCTGTAGCTTTCTTTAAATCCATTCATGAGTATTTGAAGGTAGCCCAGCTTATAACGAAATTCTGAGCTTCAATCAAAAACTCCATGAGCTTATCCAGGTCGCCTTGGGAGATTCTATAGAAAGAGGCACACAATTCTTTTACTTTTTCTTTTCAGTTATAATAGTTAAGTAGCAGTTCGGCTTTGACCATTCGTAAAAACTTCCAACTCATGCAATGGTAGTACAACCCATAACTTCATGCCTGCTCCATATTACTCTTTGACATAGATGAGTACTACCCATATCTTGTGCTCAACTTTTTTCATGTCAAAGTGCCTGCTGGTCTTAAGGCCTTCTCTTAATTTTGTCCATTGTTTAGTCCATCTGACTCTGCGTATTAGAGTTATACAAGTTCTACACCTACTACTCATACTGAGCTAAACACTTTTACAATTATTGCTTAGCAAAACAAATCAACTTTTAGATGCAAGTGATATGCACACTGTTCTGTGTGGCATACGAGTCTGAACTTCAGTCAAAAGGGAGCCAAGCTTAACCCTTTGCCTGCTGAGTTCGGAATTCAGGTGCAGCCACCCCCCAGCTGAGTTAGGAATCGAAAATTATGCAAATTCGATCATTTTCAGATGGCCAAAAATCATTAGAAAAAAAAACAAAAAAAATCATCCAAAATCATATTTGTTGATATACCCATTGCCTGCTACAAACGAGTATACTCGCTGCAAAAAATCCGTACCTCTGAGGCAAGCGCGATACCGACAAACTTAGGTTAGCTTGGTTTCGTCAGCTGAGCAGAAGCAAAACATGCAGAGAAGAAACATATTTTAAAATCAAGGGGCAACGCATTCTATCGGAAACACTTGTAACTTGTAGTTCGTATCTTTCCCGACAGAATGAGTACCTATAGTCCTATGTTTGGTTCAATCGCAGCAGCGCTACGGCCGGAAATTCAATGGAAGTCACGAATGCGAGTATACTCGGGCGTAGCTCTGAGGAAAGATTTTTTTTCCGCGAGTATACTCGTTCGTAGCAGTGAAAGGGTTAAATACCTCAAGAATATAATGAGACTGCTCGGGTCTGTAAAAACTTCTGCCAGTCGCGCTCATTTTATGAGCGTAACCCTTTTGCTTGAAGTGTAGCATAAATGAATAATGTTAAAAGTGCGCTGTTAGAAGCCTCGGCTCCTATTTCGATGTTTTTTACAGATAACCATTTATGATTTCTCAGGGACAACATTTTTCCTATTCATTTGTATAAGAGCCATTAGTCTGCGTCGACCCGCACTACATGTAAAATTAACGCTCTTATCTTTCTTTTCTTTTTTTTTTTGTTCTCTCAAGACGGAGAGAGGTTCGGGCTGCGTGTAATGTGGGTTGCGTCGGATCGTCGACGCAGGACTAATGGCTCTGCTTGTACATAAAAAAGTGAGGGAATCAAGGATGGAAAGTAGGCTTGACTTCTGAAAGACTGTTTCTCTTTTGGACTAAAGGGTTGTGAGGCCTTTTAATGTGTTGGCAGTTTGACATGAGCAAAGTAGCGTGGACAAAATTTATGGCAAGCGCTTTGATCAGGAGGTGATCTGCTGTGGGCTTTGTGTCCAGACACCAGTTTAACCATTTGTCAACCATTGGCTGTACCTACTTTTTATCAGAACATCTGAGGATGAAACTGTTTTTGTGGACAAAATTGTCTCCAATGTTTTATAGACGTGGATTTTGATGGATTGAGAAAACAATGCTTCTGTGAGTCCCTTGCAAAAGTGGCTATCTGAGCTGGAAACAGAATTTGGCAAATGGTGGAAGTAATGGATTACATGGCCCATAAAATGTACGGGATGGTCGGTCCCTGAAAGACGTTAGAGGGTGAGGACTAATGTGGAGTTTTGAATGGCCTTAACTGGTCACCAGTCATCTGCGTGCGGGACCATCCATCCCCAACATTTTTCGGGTACTGGACTGTATGTAATCTTAATCGTCAATTTCAGCCTAAAACGGTTGACTTTTTGAGCAGCACGGGGTGGTGTCCATAGTTGGAACTAATCAACCCTGGAATTATCTTAAAAATTATTGCATCAAACAAAGACTTAACCTTTAGTAGTGAATCCCTCTTCCTATTCTGTATACCAAATGGCCAAAGCGAACTTAATAAAATATTACCCTTGTGAAATCTGGCTGCTTTAATTGCAATGAAAAACAACTGTTTTTCTCAGGAAATGTTTAATTTACCTATTTTAATCCACCCTTGCTTTCAACTTTCCGTCTTGAAATTTATTGAAATGTCTATTATTGGTAGTGGATTTTAAAAGAAACAAACAAAACCGTTTGCTGCTCTAAGTTTTGATGAGTATTAATTACCTAGTAATCATTTTGGTTATCATTCACCATTTGTCCAACTCTGCCTGGAAAGCAGAATTAAAAGTTTTGTAAGACTCAAAAGAGGAATTACTTAAACCTGCATTTACCAATTTAAAATTTATGTTTTGAAAAATGTTTATCTTGCCCATAGTAGGAGAAAGTAAGATCAAAAATTCATTTCGCCTTCAGGAGACCACAGGTGGTAGTTTTTAACTTTTTTTTTTTTTACCTGTAACCAAAAATTTGTCATGAGACACTCTAGCTAGTTTTACAAGTGAAAGAAATATCAAGATTAACTAGCCAGAAAGTGTCATTCATGGCTCATGAAGTAGATTTCTTGTAATTTATGAAAACTGCCTTTCTTTAGGCTCTGTTCAAAACCTCATGGCCACAAAATAGGTGTTATTTTTTGTGCACAGTGAGGCACCATTTCCTTAATAAACATCATAAATTTTCTGATATCCTTCTCGAACCAAGGTCCCAGTTACGGTTCAAGTATTTCATCAAAAAGGCTCTTTCCTACTTTTAATGTTAAAAATTCTGGCCATTACCTTCAATATTGTACTTGCAGATTACAATATTCATTTTGTCCAGTAAATGAAAAACTGCAATTTTCTTAACCTTTTGTGGAACATAAAAACTTATTAACTGCAATACTTACATTAGAAATATTTAATAGTTAGCTGTTTTTCCAGCATTCTTTTTACTTTCTTGCCCCTCTTCCTCCCGAAGGGGTATTTTCTATTTTACCCTACATATGCTCTCAAGTCTCTTATCAGTTTTTTTTTCTTTTTAAAGTTAACCTTTGTGAAATAAAAACTTGTTTGATTTGTAATATTTTTCAATTTGATTATCTTTTAGACAGTGTAACTTCACAAAGTAAGCTCTAAATTTGTGTAACAGCCAGTGTAAGCTTGTTTAATTTAATTTTTTTTACTTTTATCCCCTGTAAGACAATGAAAATGCTTATAAGCTACGATTTTATGAGATTTGTTTATTTTTGGTTATCAAGATTTTAATAATAATCAAAGACCGTGGCACGTAACATGCATTCTGACAACGTTGAATTTGTCTAAACCATCCAATTGTTTGATATTTTTTGTGGGATTAATCAGAAAACAGAATGCAACGTTGCCAGATTGCATACCACACAGCTGATTTAAGAACAAAAATGATGAAAAGTTATTTGTTGGTACCTACTTTATTCAGTTCTTCTTTTTCTTTCTTCTTTATGTAAATAAAATCTTATTTTTTTTTAAATCGATGCTTCAAAATTGTTAATAAAATGTACTTTCTTGTACGTTTGTGTTCTTTATTTTATACTCTCTTATTAATGCAATTACTTCTTGGTATTCCTCTAAGAGAACTCGGAAAGGATGAGACTCCGTCCTGTTTTTAAAATGTGTGAAATCCTAACCAGGCCTTGTTTGTTCTTTCAGAGAGCTATCCATGGGAGGGGGATCATCTGATTTGCATTTGAAGGCCCAGTCTTGCAGGAGTCCGGGCTTTAAGACATGAGGATTAAAATGTTTGAAAATCTTGATCAAATCCCTTCTAGAAGGTTAAAGCCAATTTTTTGTCAGGGGGCCCCTAAATCCCTTGGACGTCCCTGAAAGTAACTATTATTAGTCATAGGTTTCCATGCAGCATCCTAGTCTGAGCATTGCTTTAAATTGGAGAGGATTATCAAAGACACATTTTAAAAACATTTCTCATCGTTATCTCTGTCTGATGCTTGATGGATATGAATGAATGAGTGGTAAAATATAGATCATTCATGTCCATTCCGTAACAAAATAAATCAACAACCCCAGTTTTCTATATTTTTCTCCACTGAGAAACACAGACATTTTGGGGAACTGTAATTTTCTGAGTATGGTTGTCGGGAAATTTTTTATTAGTCTAGGAGGTAGGCTTTGCGCGATTCAGTGGTCCTAGGATTAGACTTTGGAAAAACTAGGAACAAGCAAGGGATTTGGATGTCACATCTTACAGTTCCCAAAATGCACTGAGCAGATCAGGAGCAGATGATGAGGTTCAGGGCAACAGAGCAAATATTACATTGTGAAGTGATCCTAGATCTTCCATGCCGGGATTTTGTGGGATCTGAATTGCGAGCAGCAGAAAACAGAGCAATAATGATTCCTCATGTAAACCTTCAGGATAGAATATATTTTTCAACGCATGTAAAATCGTGGACCACATTTCAGTTTTTTGAAAATTAATGTTTGATTGCTTTCCTGAACCTCAAACTTTCTTTCGGTTTGCTCATTTTCAACTCGATGTGTTTCCATAATGCTTGAGCTACTCCTGGGCTCAAGTATTTTTGTAATTCCCGACTTTTGCTCCTAAGTATTCCTTAGGAGATGTTCTATCCAAGGCTGAAGCAATAGCTACTGGTGTCACGAATATAACATTTTCTAAATAAGTAGCTCAATATCTGAAGGTGGGAGGGGGATTCGCTCAATTTTCAAAATTTTATGTGGCTACAGCATCAAAGGGTGGTAGCTACTACTGTGTATGAAACTGGTTAGTGTTCCACCCTTTTTTCAGTCCGATAATTTTAAAGGCTGCCACAACCACAAGGCCATTGAATTTCATTATAATTCTGTCCATTGATTAGTTATCTTCAGCTCAGTCATCTTTCCTCAGTCACCGAAGTTTGGGAAAGTTACCTGACAAGTGGCGCCGTGCGGACTAACGCCGAACTAAATTCAAATTGGAGATTTTCCCGCTGCGCGCAATGTACCCACAATTCAGTGCGCAGAAACTTCATTTCTTAGGTAAGTACAATCGCCGTTTAGTCTTCATTCAGAAGATTGCGGAGAAGGAATAATCTCGCAAAAAATTTATCCTTAGTGTTTATTAAATGTTATTTATATCTGTTATTTAATTTTCAATCCCCCATTGCATGAAATTACCGGGCCAAGGTACTTATTCCAATTCATTATCGACCCCCTCGCTACTGCTCATTCAAGCCGCCTTGTCCACTTACATCAACTTAATATTTTCCCTCTTAATAGTCATAAAAAATTTAAAAAAAATTTAGCTGCTGATCGGAAATTTTTCTTAATACTTTCTCCAATCGTTCATTAACAAAACACTATCAATTACTCTTAAATTAGTCACGAGGATCCGAATGTGCTTCTCGAGTTAGGTTATGTTCTCTGTTTTTCTAACCTTTCGTTCAATGTTTACATTCATGATGTCTTCAATTTGTGCGAACATGCTGAAAATACTTGACCGACGTGCTTACACTGATAACAATTTTGCTTCAAGTTATCGAAACACGACCTTCGTAAATGTGAATCTGTAGACATGTCAAAGCTCGAAACATATTTTGACAGTCTTATCTCTAAGTTTGAAGCCCTGGGCCATCAATTCCTAGAAAGATTGTTTTCAAAATGTTCAATGTTGGAAGCTCTGATGTACACACTTTGTGTTTTCTGTGGCACTCAAGCTATTCTTAGATTTTAAGGCTCACAATTCGGTGCGGAGATATTCTAGATTCTTGCTTTACTATTCTGTCTGATGTAGAATGCTCTTTAAGGAATTCTTGTTTGCATAAACCATGTTGTTGAACTTTTTCATCATTGTATCAAACATTTGCCGCGGGCTAATCTGGTGGATTTTAATATGCTGTACGTCCGCTCTATCCTAATGTCTGGTCTCATTGTGAACTTTTTGTCGTTCCTTTACAGATGGAAAATTCTGCCTACGCTCCAAACCCGTTGCCACCACCTGCGTTAGTTGTGTTTTCTCAAGCCGGCGGATTATCCGAGACCCTAAGGTTACAAAGACCTTTCACCACTCAGGTAACTAAAAATTGTCCCATCATACGACTGTTACTATTATCACTGATATTTTGTGTGACTATAATCGTTCAGAAAAAACAATTTTAGCCTGTATAAATCCTAAATCGCAATTTCCTCAGTGTCATTTCCCTTTAACCTCAGCTGCTACCTGTCGAAATATCAAAACCAGAACTATTTAAGGAATGTGATTCTTGAAGCCCACCTCTAATTGATAAAGAAAGCTAGTTAAAGTACGGCTTTAGAGTAGATTTGAAGAAAAACTTGAAGAGAGTTTGCTGCAAAGATTTAGAGAGAGGTCTTCTCAAATTCTAATATTGATAAATGTGAATTTTAAGCTATCAATCTGAGGCTTTGAGGCTCTTTTTCCATGCCTTTTCATCTTTGTTTTACATCTACTCACTTACTCATTTACTTATTTGCAAACTTACTTGACCCATAAGGTTGGTTTTTTTCAATGAGAACAATATTGTCAAGTTTTTAAGTGAAATCATTCTTTTGGCCAATTTAGTTAGCTTCTGAATCTTTGAAGTTCTTTTTTCTTCCTTCATTTAATGTCTCTCCTGTCCAGGAAGCATTTCGCATTGAAACAATCCCTCTGTCCTGAATTTATGAATCATTGAATTCCCCTCAGTTTCAGTCAGTTTTTTACGTATAGGTACTAATTTTTAGTCATCACCGAATTTCAATTTTTGTATGTACTTCTTCAGTTCAAATATCTTCAATTATTGTTTGCCTCAAAAATGTAAAGAAGCCTCTAAATGAAGAAGTATGGTGTAACTTTCCTATTTTATTTTTGAATTTTCATATGATGAGTATACTGAAAATGAATCATTCTTTTTGGAACCTTTTTTCAGGCTCAAGATTCAAAAGACATCCAAAATCCATTCCATGCATCAAGCTTTGGTCTCCGGCTTATGGACAGTTATCCCGGTTTACCGGCTCATCTACTGCATCATTTACAACCCCAGTTTTTACATCCCGCTCTAGACCCTCGCAGTCCATTTGGACCTGGTGCTTTTCAACCCTTAAATTCCTCCGGTGGAAAAAGTTTCCCCTCTGCTTTTGCTCCCCCCAAGTGTTTAAAAATGGATACCGATACGTTAAGTAGATCTTTACTTGATAACAATGGTGGTTCAAATTTATTTTCGCCCGCACATTATCAACGAGGAGACTCGAGTTCTCCTGCTAGTGTGTCAGCATCGCCTCCGAGCACCACTGCAAAAGACGAAAGTTGCGATGGTGCCATGGGTGACGACCGTGATGGGACTGCAACTCCTGGATCCGAAAGAACAGAGTGTTCAACTCCTGAGGATGGCAGAATCAAACGTGAGTCTTGATTCATTATTTCAATGTGCTTGAAACCAGGGGTGTATTTGGGGATCAAAAAATGCTGTCTAATTTTCCTTTAGAATTTCCACTGTGAACACTCGTAGAAAAGTCAAATTATTTTTAAAACATTTCAAGCTTCCACTTTCCAAACTAGCTTATTCCCTAAAAATCAAAACTTGAGATGCTGGCCTATTATGAAATGTTCTCTTTACAACTCCTCAAGAGGTGTAATAAACAAAATTTACCAAATAAATCTCTGGCCTTTAAATATCTTCCTGGAATTTTAAATCTCCTACCCCTTCAATAGAAAAAAAATATTGTATTTTGCCCTTCCTGATTTGAAAAATTGAATGATTTGGTTTTGAAAGTGGACCCTATTTGGTCCTAATATATAATATAATGAGTGTGTCTGCAAGACTGGGAAAAGAGGAATTTCCCGAGAAGTCTTTTTGCGCTTGAAACAGTCAAGGAATATCACGGAAGCTTAAAGAATGCTATGAAGTCGAATTTATGTTTTTTGCTTTGTACGCTTTTAAATTCATTTTTTATGCAACTGTTAAGTAGTTCCTCGATTAAACTTTTTGTCTAAAGTCTAAAAAATTTTCAGGTCACATACTTAAAAAGTTGGAAAATGTTTGTTCGTTCAGTCAGGGAAAACCTGGGAAAGTTCAGCAATTTTTCCTCCTAAATTTTTTTATTGACTGTGAATTAATGAATTTAATAACTTGTATTGAAAAATAATCAACATTTAACTGATCACACCTTTTGATGGGGGACTAAAGATTGAAATTCAACTTTTCTTCAGCATCCTAAATTTTCTTTGATGTTTGCTTGGTATTTCATTGATCATAATGAAATGAGAGTATTGAGAATGACTTACTACCATGGGCTGCTGGTGAGGTTTATTTATTTATATATTTATTATTATGTTTTTATTTATTTATTTTTTTTTTATTTTTTTTTATCAGTATCATGATCTGTGGAATAAACTAACAGACAGCAACGGAAAGTCAGACTAACAAAGAATCCATTGTATTTTATAATCAGTAAAATTTTGACTGATGTTCTGAATATTTTGATTTATGATTGATTTTATAGTCATAGTGTCTGTTGATAGTTGAATGTGCGTCAAGGGACTGTTCATTATCACAGAGGATTCATTAATAGTTAGACCAAGTGTAGTGTGGAATCTTTTTAAATCCAATCGCCTTTCAAGTACACCCCTGTCTCAAGCTGTCTTAAGTTCTCAAAACCAGTGCTTTTTATGAAATGCATGTTGTATTCTTTTGAATCATGAAACTTTTATTCAGTCGATTTGGTGAAGTCAGTTCATGCTGCATCACTTTACAGCATAGTGTTTTGAAGTGACATTTTGTTCCTTGGTTGATTAGAGACTCAGTTGAGTTTGATTTGAAATCTAATTTTCAAAGGAACTCGAATTTAAGAAGGAATTCTGCGAAACTTACAATCTTCCCTTCCTCAGAGGACTTTAATGGCCACTAAGTTCCAGCTCAGGAAAATCATGATGTATCTTCTGAACAGAATATTAAACTCAAATTTCAATTAATTTTTTGGTATTTTTATTTTTATTTTTTTGGAAGTACTACTCGCTTTATTTTTTCAGTTTTTCCATCAATATTTATTGTGAATTACTGAAATCCTTGTTTTTTACTTTTGGATTCTTCTGCAGTTAGCATTAGTCAGAATAAAAATCTCTGAGAAGCGAGCAAGTGAAAAAACCACATTATAGGAATTTTAAAATTAATCGGCAACATTTCTGTCAGGCACAGGGTTGAATTTCAACTAATGCTATGGACTGAGAATAAAATTTACAACATTATAAGTAATTTTGAAAAATACTTGTTTCAAAAATATTTTCAAGTGTTAATGGGTTGAGTTCTTCTCTCATATTCTGTTCTATAGATATTCTCAACAACTGTTATTCTCATCTGTTTAATTTTCCTTTAAACTGATGTTTGAGAAAAATTTAGGAAAGCTGATTTATTCTGGCAATGTAAAACTAGTATTTCATCCATGAAAAAAATTGTTGAGTATTAAAAAGTTTATGAAGCAGCTTGTTAAAAAAAAATTCTCAGCTGATCTGAAAATTCCTCCTGGTGCTTTTTTATAAGTTTATTTCTTTTTTATTTATTTTATTTATTGATCTACTTGTTTATTTATACTTTTTTTTTTTTTTTTTTTTTTTTTTTTTTTTTTTTTTTTTTTTTTATCCAGTCTAGTCGTTTGCTGTGAAACACCAGTGTAACGAACTACTGTATTTGGGCAGCTCGACTTTACTACTACTATTTATTTATTTATTTTTTTTATGTATCTATTCATGTTATCATTCATTTAATCAAAACTTAAATCTACACATGAAAGAAAGTAGAAACATTATCATGCTAATGAGAAACTGGAAGACTCAAGTGCTAGGTGCAAAAACAAAACAATTTTAAAACAAAAACCAGCTTAAACCTAAATTATAATTGAAATCAAAACAGAAATAAAGATGGGAAGAATTCCACAATAGCTTAACATGAGGATCGATTTTCCGGAAAGAATTTCTTGGTTTTCAAAAGTTCACCATTTATGCTTCCAAATTCGAAAGTGTTAGGTAACTTCTACGTTTTCATTCCAAGTTTTCGCCCCCCCCCCCCCCCAAACATGCATTTAGCCGCGAGACAATCTCCGATCGCTCGTTCCATCCGCGCGCGGCGTAACTTGTCCTCAAATGTCCTCTTTCTTGACGAAGCGCTCTTACGTCAAAGCTCCTTCAATTTGGGAAGCTGCAACTTGACACACAGCGAGATACCGTCAAAGAAATCATTCGAAAAGGTTTAAGGTTTAAAACGTAACGCGGCGCGGCATGGCACCACCTATTCTGGCCTTTTTTGACCTATTCTGACCTGTCAGAAATATTTCCGTCATTCACTGCATCATCGGTGAAGCAACTCGTTTTCTCTGCAGCATTAGCACGCAATTTTGCGAGTGAATCTGTATGTACATGTTTAGTTGATTCTGTGAAAGGGAAGAATTTCTGCAAACACTTGGAACACGTTGTTAAACTGTCTGATTTGTTGAAGATTTTGAATTCGTTTCCAGAACTGTACGCTGACGTCCGAATAGTTCTATAGATCTGTCCATTAGTGCTGTAATCTTTGCTTTATTTTTCAATGGGCTCCACTGAAAAAAAAAAAAAAAAACTTCAGGCAGAAATGGCGCGGCAGTCAAATAAATTAAGTAGAGCCAGTGAAAAAATCATGTTCAGGCCCGGATTTACACCTTTTGGCGCTCTTGGCCCTAAGTTTTTCGGCGCCCTTTACCGCGCCTCCCCCACCCCCCACTAACAATTTTTTAACGTTCCATCCCGACCCTTATAGTTTGCCGAGCTACACAAGAGAAACAAAAATGAAACGTAAACAGCAAATTATGAATTAAAGAGATGGTTACATTTACTTATACTTTGACAGAATTTCCTTTCTTGATTTTTTCATCGTAAAAATAGTCACGTCATCGTAGAGAACATTTCTTGTTAGAGCTCGTTTCAGAAGTGTGTAGGCGCACCTAAACCATAATCTTTGGCGACTTTTCAACTTTAATTCCTTCAAATCAAAACCGAACTTGCCTCTGACTTTATTATTTGGCTTTTAAAGTGTTCCGCATTGTAAAGTGAACACTCAATTTCATTTTCATCGGAAGAAAATTAGGCGGGGAATCCCAAATGGCAAATTCAGTAGAGAGTGAGGGATGCGATGATTCAAAAGATTTCAATAATTATTTCCTCATGTTCACAATTTCCGTTTTTCTTCGTTCTTCCTTCAATTTTTGCCGCGTAGTAAAATACCGTCGCTTCACTCGCCGGAATACGCCCCTCAAAATTTTGCGCTCCAGGCCCGGGCCTAGTGGGCCTTAATATGGGAAATCCGGCCCTGATTATGTTATTTTAGAACGGAAATTCTGGTTGGAAAGAACAACATTTTTCCATGCCATAAATTCTACTTTGTCCTTTGTCTTTATTTTAAACACGAGGCAAAATTTCGTTAAAGCCGACATCTAAAGTCAAAAGAATTTTTATTGAATCAAGAACTCGCGAAATTTTAAGGAAGACTGATAAATTGATTGAGGTGGTCCCTGGAAGAAGGGTCCACCAACGCATCTGATCAAAGTTGCCATTTTATGAATATTTAATGACGTTTTTCAATTCACCGGTGATTCCACCGGTTAACCAAATGTCACACAACTCTGTTCGTGTAACAGCGAATGTTAATAAATGTTAAAGTTTTTAAAAATAATGTATTCAGTTAATTCAGAAGTAGCTCAAAGCTTCAAGTGTGGGCAGGGCTTTACCCTTACGTACCTACTAGTTTCGGAATGCTGTGTTTTTTCTAGTTTTTTTTAATGTGAGTTAATAGCAGAGACAAATAGAGACGGAGTACTACGCTAAAATACATAGGGAAGATTTGAGGCACTCTGAATTTTTGGGGATTCAACAAAATAACATGTAAAACAACAGGCAACACCTTTTGATGTCGCATGGTGTTGAACGGTGACGTTCGGAAAACACGGGGGATAGGCGGGAAGTGAAGAGGAGGGTGCTCACCATTCAACACCATGCGACGTTGACTCTTGTTTTGTTGAATCCGCGAGAATTCTAGTGCTCCGTCTCTATTTGTCTCTCGTTATAATAGTTTGGATTTCTTGACAAGGGATAACCTTAAAATCGCAAATACCGCAAAAATCGAGATTTTGCGAGCGAAAATACAAGTGAATTAGAGTTTAAATTATTTAGTTTTTCAACCTTTGAAGTGCTTAAAATTGTGTGTTAGGAGGTTTGAGTTTTAAAAAATTACCGTGGGAGAACCCCCCTCAAATGAAGTTTTCCACGCAGCTTTCCTCCAAATCAAATTAAAGACACAATTGAACATAGAACTTGTTATAGAACATGTTTCCACCGAAATTACGCCGAGTCGTGTTTAGAGTTGGGAATTTTTAAAGAAAGGCTCCTGGGGAATAACAATAGAATTTTCTTGTTGGAAATTTTATCTTATACCCCCACTTCCCGCCCCAGTAGCTCCGAGCTAGGTACGAACCCAATCTCTTACCAGGCAAATACGTGTTTTCAAAAATAATAACAATATCAGCTATTCTGTTACCTAGAATAATTTTCATAAACAATTCTGCCTCAGCTAGAATGGATCTGGCGACTTTTTATTATTGATCACTTTACTCGTTAAGAGTCCTCGGAGACACCTAACTCGCTTAGATGGTTTGGTTCTTACATCCATCTTTTAATTTTTACGAACTAGGTACAGACATACGATAACTGATCCACCTTATGGATAAAGTTTGATAAATTTTCTCGAAACTTTCGCATGAAAGCGAAGAGCTTGTTAGAATTTGAGCCGTAGAATCCGAATTTTCAATAAGTTTTCCTTCAGCATCTACGATTTTTCCACAATGAGTCTGTTGCACACTTCGGCTACAGCGTTTTCCTATGTAAAAAGCCGAGAAAATAACAATGGCAGCATCAGAAAACACTAAAATTCAGTATTAAACTCACAAATTGCGAAAAACACTAGACACTATTCACCCCTGTATCTTTCCACCACGTGCAAGATATTTCGCGAAAGTAGCGCGGCACATTCAAATAATCACGGCCGACTGTCATCACAGCTGACCTCATACACAAATAAACAGTAAACACTGACGGCGTCTGTTCGAATTCTTATGTTTCAATATCCCCAATTCCTCACAAAAGGTTGTGAAAGGTACGGAGACCGATATTTGTGTCGAAAACTTATCAAAATGAAACAACACACAGGAGTTCCAAGGATGATTCCAACTTCGATCATCATGCTTGGAACTCCTGTGTGTTATTGTTTCATGTTGATAAGTTTTCGACACAAATGTCGGTTTCCGTACCTTTCACAACCTTTCGTGAGGAATTGAGGATATTGAAACGTAAGAATTCGAACAGACGCCGTCAGTGTTTACTGTTTATTTGTGTATGAAGTCAGCTGTGATGACAGTCGGCCGTGATTATTTGAATGTGCCGCGCTAATTTCGCGAAATATCGTGCACGTGGTGGAAAGATACAGGGGTGAATAGTGTATAGTGTTTTTCGCAATTTGTGCGTTTAATACTGAATTTTAGTGTTTTCTGATGCTGCCATTGTTATTTTCTCGGCTTTTTACATAGGAATTGATACTTTAAAACGCTGTAGCCGAAGTGTGCAACAGACCCATTATCTCAGTTTTTGCTGGATTATCAATTTTCGGTTAGACGCAGATTATATCTATTTTTCGAAGTGAAATTGAGTCCAAATGTAAAACCGAGGCAAAATTCAGCGTTAGCGTAGTGAAGACCACGCTGACTTGCACAATTTCATTATATTTGTAATGAGTCCGAAAATTAAGATTTATTGAAGACTGCGAAGAGTTTACAGTTATACGTAGGTATATGAGTGTGGTTTACGGTGAAATTTTAATAGCTAATGTCTGCAGAACCGCTCGCTTCCATTTGTTACCTCTCATCACTCTCATATACCTAAACTCGCGAATCTCCGTCGCTGTTTCTCTCATTTCATAATATTCAAAACAAAACTGAGGCATTTTCCGTCCTCCATATTAGAGGATTTCCCCCCCCCCATTTTTTTTCTTCCTCAATTTCCAATGTTGCAGCTAGAAACATGCGATACAGAATTTCTCAGTTGAAAAATTACGAAGAAAAGAGTGAAGTAGCTCTTATGGAGATTACGTAAAAGTGAGCAAGCTGTAGAATATATGATTTATAAAACCAAACGAAGCCAGAAATAACACTGCGGTGTCACCACGACACTAATCTATCGGAAATACTGACTAAAGTTGGGCAAATGGGGTGTACTTGAGTACCTACCGCACGAGTATCAATTTTCGGGATTCGTAATTTTTTGAATCGTATTACAAAGATAATCAGAGAGGATTTTTAACGAATCAAGGATGACTCCATGCCTGAAATAATTACATTGAACAGGCATGATCCTTGATTCGTTACAAATCCACTCTGGCATGATCCTTGATTCGTTACAAATCCACTCTAACTACCATTGAAATATACGTTGATATATGTTGAAAAATTCCAAAGATTGCCGGTTTAGGTGCGCCTACACCTCTGAAACTACCGCTGCTGACATGAGCGTAAGCGTCAACACTGTGTCAAGGGTACTTACCTACAGAATATGGCGTGACGCGATCGTTATGTGTATCAGTTTTGTCACGTTATCAACGAATTTTAAGATTGCGGAGGCTGACGTTGTCGAGTTGCTTCATAGAGGGGTTGTATCAGAGAGAGCGAGAGAGAGAGAGAGAGAGAGAGAGAGAGAGAGAGAGAGAGAGAGAGAGAGAGAGAGAGAGAGAGAGAGAGAGAGAAGCTTTATTAAATGGACGAGAGATGAGTACGGTTCTTAAAAGACGCTCGAGGAGTAACATAGGAGTTAGGCGGGTTGCATCACTCGAACTCGTAGGAGTCGGAAGTGGAGGGAAGATAAGTTGGCGTTGAATATTAGTGGCATATGCGATTTCGGGCGGAAACTTAGTTTGAAACTCATCATGATCTGATGATCGCTTAGCCTCTCTCCAGCTCACAAGCTCGCCTCCTTGAAAAAGTTTCGCCTTTTCCTCATCTCTCGCGGGCACAAGGCGCAAGCTGCCACTCGCCTAGCGCGTCTGACTATGACTTTGCCTCAAGTTGTTGCCGAGCCAGGCTCCCCGTTGCTTTTCACGTCGTCTTACGGACGTCCGTCGCTATCACTTAATATCAATCCTGGGTAGTTGAGTAAATGGTTCCGATGGCGACAGTGTCTCAGGGACTAAGCGTGAACATTATATGGAGAGACGAACTTAGCACCAAAAGTTCCCCTTTCGCATCATTGTGTCCGGTTTTCCTTTTTTTTTTTTTTTTTTTTTTTTTTTTTTTTTTTTTTTTTTTTTTTTTTTTTTTTTTTTTTTTGCTGAACTATTCTTCAATCTTGCGAGTTTCAAACTCCAAATGGAGCTCTTGCAAATGTTTTTCTATGTGTCGGCGCAAATGGATTCAACACTGAAAAAAAAAATTTTTTGAATTAACAATTTAACTGTCCAGAATGGAGCCTTCAATTGGTTTTGTTATTTCAACAAAACGAAATGGTGAATCAACAAAATAAGATTGTGAAACTGACAAAATAGATTGTTGAATCATCAAATTGTTTGGGAGTTTGTCTCACATTTTGTTGATTTAACAATCTATTTTGTCAGATTAACAATCTTATTTTGATGATTCACCATTCTGTTTTGTTGGATTAACAAATCCAATTGAGGGCTCCATTGTGGAAAAATTGAATTGTTAATGGGTCTGTTGCAAACTTTTGCTACAACGATAAAGAGTGTTTCATCATATGTAAAATCGCCCGTAAAGTCCATTGGTGGCATCAGAAAGTCATGAAATGCGATGATAAACTCACAAAAGACGTTTAATGAAATCCAAGATGGCGTTAAAATATCGAGCAATCTGTATGCATGCACCTTTCGCATCCAAGCATTGCCAACGTTGACAACCTCACAGCTTCAGAGGTTATGTGTTTATTTACGTTGTGATTGGGTGTGATCGATATTGTGAGGTTGGCTATCCTTGAATGTTCGTGGTGCATGCGTATAGGTTGTTCGATATTTTACCGCCATCTTGGATTTTATTAAACGTCTCTCGTGAGTTTCATACTGCATTTTATAACTTTCTGATGCCACCAATGGACTTTTCACGCGATTTTACATTAGATTGAACACTCTATAGCGCTGTAGCAAAAGTTTGCAACAGACCCATTCAAACAATTTTTTTTTTTTTTCAGTGAAGACATCAATCCTAATGTGAAATGCTGCAAAAATAATTATGAGACCATTATAAAGTGACACATTTATTAATCACCGTCTTTCATAGAGAAAACGTAGCACTGCTCGCACGTCGTACACGTACAGTATACGTACACGTGAAGTGTACTATAAGTGCGTGATCACCCTTGTAGGTATGTGGCACTTAAAAAAAAAAAAAAAAAAAAAAAAAAAACTGGCCTCCAGAAGTACAACGAACCGTGATCTGATTGTGTGGTGTAGACTGTAGAGTCCGGTATACTGTTTCCAAAACTCTGTATTTGCACCATAGTTAAGGAAATTCTATAGTGCTATGACCATATTCTGATAGCAACGGCAGGATTTTAATGTAAAAGTACCTAACTCCTCTCAGTTGACATATACCTTTGTTTACTGCTGATAATATTTTTAGGTTTTTGAAATTATTTTTCAGTGATATTTATGTGTTAATCATCTACGTTTCACTCTCCATACGTAAACCAATTTTCCCAAAAACGAGCTAAAAACGAGCAAATATTTTCGAAAATAGAGGGTTTGCAGCGCACTTTCCCTCAGAATATTTGTCTGCTGGCGCCCATACTAATTGTCTCACTTTTATCTACCTACCACCATTGCTGGAAGAGCTTCAGCAATTGTGGATTGTTGTGGAGTCTATACATATACTCGCGTCAGTGGCGTAGCCAGGAATTTTTCTAGGGGGGGGGGGGTCGGAGGTCCGAAAATTGTCAAGGGGAGGGGGTCCGAAGATACTCATTTTATCTTTGTCTGAAAACGCAAAAATGACCTTTTTTAGGACAAATTTTGGTGTCAAGGGGGGGGGGTGTCCAGACACCCCCCCCCCGGGGCTACGCCACTGACTCGCGAATAGTAGTATCGACCTTGGGTCGTTCATGGTAGTCGCAGTCTTCTACCATGCTATAGCCGTTCCGCTCGACCCGGTGCTCACATTAATCAGTGATCTAGATGCAACATATGAAGAGAGATCTTGCTTCCCCGTCTAGTGTTATTGTTACGCAACCCCCAATTGAAAAAGCAAAGATTACCTAAATGTCAAACCTCAGAGCGCACAAGCCATTCTACCCGCAGATCGATCGAAAGGTATCCTCCGTGCCACGGTTCTTGATGGGCACTCCGCGAGTCAAAAAATCATTAGGGGTGGTAGCCGCACAGGTCCGCAGTTAAATCACAAAGAAAAAAATAAATAAATAAATAAATAAATAAATAAATAAATAAATAAATAAATAAATAAAATAAATATTTTTTTCTAAAGTGTAAAAAAGAACTTAAAGTTCGTTTCATAAGTAAAGGTGTAGCTCACCGGATAATCTTTGGCGAGTTTTCAATTTTCATTCTTCAAATCAAAACATGACTTGCCTGCATTTTCGAACGTTTGATTTTAAAGCGCCTTAACCTCTTATGGGTCAAGCTCGAGTTTACTCGTTTTTCTCCTCCAGTCTATTTCACATTGATTCAGTATTCATTTCGGATAAACGCAAATATAGATGAAAGCACTACCATATAGACGAAGTCTCGTCGGGCGCCTTCAATTTGTCGTATAGGCAATTCCAACTCCATAAAGTACGAACAGTTAACTACCTTCCCTGTAGAAACGGAGGAGCGGTGTTCTTTTGGACTAACCTGGTTCTTAAAGGGTTAATGAAAATACGTTCTATGAAGTAACGCTGAAAAAAGTGCAAAGATTATCGGTCGGGATCCGCCGATACACTTCTGAAAGGGACTCTATTGTAAGTTGTACTGTTTTTAGTGCTCTTGTATACATATGTATCATCACGGACCCAGCTGAACTCATATCATATTTTCTCCTTTCAGTTTTCCATCGATTCGCTCGTGTAAGTTATGCCCAGACCTATATTCGACTTTCTGAGTGCGGACTTTTCTTTTTTCACGTCTGCGTTTCCTTTTCCTTAAAGTCCTCGGTTAATCCACCGCGAGGAAATTCGCTCAAGCAGATGCAAGTGCTCTTTTGACGGGTCGGAAAGAAGTTGTTTTTATTCCTACCTTCCCAGCTCCTATAGTAGGGGTGTATCGAGTCTATTCGATTGAAATTGGATTAAGCGATTTGTTTCAGTCGACTGGCGAGGCGATGTTTGAAGCATTGTGTTTCCACTTCGATCTGGATAATGTTGTCGAAATTGAGGCTGGATTCGGAATAAGGCCCATAAAACGCCTGTTCTATTCTTTCTCTAGAAATGTTTATGTAATTCAAATGTTGATTTCTTGTAAAGAGCGCTTCTGGTATTTTATGGACCCTTCTTGCGCAGTCGCTGCCTCAATTACATCCTAACTTGACTTCTTTTGAGGGCGGAAAGAGCGTTTTAAAATGAAATTTGAATGGTGTTGAGGCCACTAGCGGATCCAGAGGATTGTCTTTCTCTCTCTGTGGCCATTTGATCGTGTGTGTTAGAAAAGGACAGATAAGGGGCAGTCACGTGACTTTCGCCCCCTCTTCTGGTCATTTTCCAACACACGCGATTAAATTGCCATAGAGAGAGAAAGACAATCTACTGGATCCGCCAGTGGTTGAGGCTACTACCGAACCAATACTATACAGGAAACTCCCGAACTACTCTAATTTCTACTTTTAGTCGGCTCAACAGTAGAGATTGTTTCAGAAGAGTAGGCGCACCTAGACCGATAATCTTTTAAATTTTTCAACATTATATCTTTTGTTAAGAGACGAAAATTGATGTAAATGAATTTGAGCGTTAGATTTTCATTGAGGTTCGCTTTCAAATCAAAATTTTGAAGTCGGAGGCAAGGTTTGTTTTGATCTAAGGGAATGATTTTATCAATTCGCTCGGGGAGGGGAAGATCATACTCATTCATTGGCGCCCGCAGAAAAATTTCCAAGGGGGGGGGGGCAAAATTGTTGAACTTCAATGGAAGGTTTAGTAGACCGCCCCCCCTCCCCCCCAGGGAAAAAGAGAAAACATTTTTTTTTATCCAAATGGTGTACACTTATTAAGCCATGGTAGGTGTATCAAATAATAGTAATAATTTTGAGGTGTTTGATATAATGGATAAAGAGACAGCAGACGAAAATGATATCAAGGGAAATGTTTAATTCTACTATTCCTTGCAAAAATTGAGTTAAAATTACAAAATAAACAAATAATGAAGTTTTTTAACTATTAAGCCTTTGATTAACATTGCATATTCTTTTATCCTTTCATTTTTTACCGTGAAACTTTGACTTTTTTGAATTCCGGCGGGGGGGGGGGGGTGCTCTCAAACGCGAGATCGTATAATGGCGGCCGTTGCTACCAATTACATTGGGTTTCTCTGTTTCAATCAGCTCGATCCTCACGATGTGTTCTCGCGACAACACACAAGAAGAAGAAGAAGCATGCAATTTCCATAAGATTTCGGCGGCACCAACGTCATTAGCATTACAGTCTCGCGTTTGAAAGCATTTTATGAGTTTGGGAGTGGATTTCGTGATTTTTCGTGCGCTAATCGTTATATTTACAGGGTTTTACCTGATAATCAACTATTGATAAGCCTGCAGCAAAAGTTTGGGCTTTATTTTGGGAGAAGGTGCTCCGAACTTCCCTCTATTTGGGGGGTTTCCTCTCAGAAGGGCCCGCGGTCCAACCCACAATCAGTTCCGGGACCCGACAGTTGAAGTGAGGGCCCTGTTGGGAAGTACGAGTAATCGGTGAATGATGCTATCCGCTACAGTGTTCGCAGTGTTTTATGGAGCTGATAAGGATAAAGACCTCTCGTTTTCCTTCTCGTTCTCGGGCGTGCCATCGATTACGAGTAGTAGGAGGAGTCTTGGCAGTTATCGAAGGGAGGCGGAGGAGGGGGCGGGCAGAGGAGGACCGGATCTATATTTTAAGAACGCGCTCGCGTTTCGCGTTCGCCGCGCGGCAGACGAGCCAATCCAGGTGAGGGTAGTGTCTACACGCTACCGCGGCCGCGCTCCAAGCGAGGTCGACAAGAGTGAGTGGGGGCGGTCTGGGGGGCCGGGGGGGAGGGAGGGGGCTGAGTGGAGGAACCTATTACTTCGGTCTAAGTACAACGCCACACGCTATATGCTACCGCGAATGATATAAAAGAAATTAATGTATCTTTTTCTCAGCTTATTCTCTTCGGTTTTACGTTTATACAGGGAGATGGAAAGGAGTGAAATGTAATGAAAGGAGGGGGTGGTGGGGGGTATCGTGTAAAATTCGTTATCGTGTTAATCTGAGAGCTTTTGATGGAGGCAAGCCGCGAGTGCCGCGGCGCCCAATTTTTTTTTTCTTTTTCCTAAATCACAGCCTTCTTTTCCAAACTGCTACTGCAGCGCGGCGTAAAATTCAATGGACCATTTTAGTGATGACGTCACAAAGACATTGTAGAAGAAGACTGGCCACCACTGAAAAAACTAATATTATGTACAGCCAAAGCAGCTTTTTAAAATAGCTTCGTAGAGCAAAAGTTCAATCTGTACCGGAGAAAGTTGCAGGAGTACCAAAGCACTACCTCTTTAGAGTAACAGCCTCTTTTCTTGCTTTGGCTCTACCGAAGTAGTACTTCAGGACAACCACAACTTGCTCTGGTAAAGCTAGGACTTTTGCTCTGCGAAGCTATTTTAAAAAGCTGCTTCGGTTCTACTTAAACTTTGTTTTTTCAGTGACTAGCGGTGAGATTTGAAGCCGGTTATTGTCATAGGCTGGGCTTCCCCGCTCGGGGGAATGAACCAAATTAACATTGCGGCTTATGGAGCCGAGACATAAAACTGTTTCAAAAGAATGTTATAATTACTTTTAGTTTTCAAAAGTTCTCAGATATGATATGCAGCTTATCCCAAAGTTGTAATTGACGAGCTTAAACGAAATTTTCGGTCAATTTATCCGCTAGATATTTACGATAGAAAGTACGACAGAGAGGTTATGGGTGCTGAAGTAAACAATGACCGACCGATCGTTAACTTCGATTATTAAAGAACGGACGCTTTAAATTGATCCAAATTTTCGGTTTAAATGTATTTTATACTACACAGTACAACATATGTGAGACTTGACATTTTTATTTGTAAAAATAATTGACTAAAATAGATTTGAAGAGCGAGGCTCCACTAATGTAATGTTATAAATTGGTTCATACCCCCGCGCGGGGAAGTGCCCAGCCCATCAGCCCGTGCCAAGACCGGCTTCACTTTTCCCCGTGCAAAGAAATAGCAGAGGCCAGTCTTCTTCTATAATGTCTTTAGTGACGCCATGATTAGGATTGAGCTCTTGCAGTTGCAAGATTCTGCTTTATGTAAACGGACCTTGTACTCTGGTGTGAAATGGTGCAAAAATATATTGATGAGACCACTCAAAAAATTCTAAAACTCACTTCTCGCAGTGAAAACTTAGCTTAAAGTTCGGATGGACCACCCGTGTACGTATGCACCACGTGAGTTTTACACCCCCGAACAAAAGAGCATTACCTACATGGAATCAATGGCCCTCTTGCTCGCTTCCCGCACGCAACGTAGAACTTTTTTGTTCATTCCACCGTGTTCCTCACGAAGGAATCTTTGAGAATCAATCTTTTTACTGTTTGAAATCTAAATGTGCAGGTTATTTTCTTTATTAGGGGGGGGGGGGGGTGAAAAATGTACGTAATGCAAACATACACGGGTGTCAGGTCGGGTGATCCATCTGAACTCAGAGCTTAGATTTTTCAGCAAGGAGTGAGTTTCGGACTTTTTTTATTGGTCTCAACGTTATTTTTGCAGCATTTTACATTAGAATTGATTGTCCATTTGTCTGTAGCAAAATCATGCAAAGAGCTCCACTGCACTGGAGCGAAAACAATGTCCTAACTGGCAAAATTATACCCATGTAAAATTGAATCCAAATTTTCGGATGCAAATTGTACCAATAGTTTCCAAGTAGCTTTACTTTTTAAATACATTCTTGAAAGATCACAAATTACTTTAGAATTTTAGTCATTTTTAATGAAGTCTCACTCTTTTTTCGTGTTTTACTCACAGTCTTCAATGGGCATATTCACCACCATGACACTCAAGAACACTCAAATGTCCTAATCTCTCTTCGTCTCGAAACTTCCGCGAGGTATCACTTAAGACGTGTCATGCTGCTGAAGAGCCCATATCCTATAGAATTATGAGCCCTTAAGAAACAGTGAGCTAGACAAAGACAAAACATGAGCATTTCTTCGATATAACTGTAGTTTTAGTTTGTACATTTATGTGTGATGTTTCGAAAATTGAGTATATTTGTTTAAAATCAAACGATCACCCCGCAGACGTATTAACTTATATTAATTAAATTGTTATGGTGCTCCTTCAATTTGCGGCATATGCAATATCAGTGCCTAAACGTAGGAACAGTTATCTACGGCAAGAGCGAGCAGTAGGATTGACGCAAGGCCAAGACCAACTCTTCTCACCGCATGGTTAACTTCCCCCTGCAAATATTGAGCTCCTGTGTTGCATCTAAAGATGTGCCGCCAATTGAAAGCTATCCTCATTTTATTTGGCATTTCATACGTTTAAGCATAGATTTTTAAATTCGGAGATTTTACCCGGCTTTTACAAGCTAAAAAAAAGGATAACGGCAGAAGCACCACTCCTAGCGCGCTGTTACCAGGATTCTGGTATTTGTGCCGTGATTCTTGAAAATTTTAAAGAAATTCTGGTGCTATGGCCAGATTCTGATAGATACACCAGAATTTTCTGTTTCAAAAACTAAAGAAATTCCTCATTTGACGTGCCGCTTTGCTTTTGGTAATGTTAGAATACAGAAATTATTTTTTCAGCGTGGTTTGTAGAAAGAGCACTTCACACAAAAATGTGCGTTTTTTTGCAACTTCAACCAATTTTTTAAACCGCTCTACCAGTGGGCATGTGCGCGCTAAATTTTCAGTGTGCACTGTGCACGTATACCTACCCTATTGTCAGGGTTTTTTAGTCCCTTAACGTGAAGCAGAGGTTTATATTACTCATTGCCATGGGCACCCGCAGAAAAATTTCCATTGGGGGGAGGGCAAAATTGTTTAACCCCAATGGAAGGTCTAGGGACCCCCCCCCCCCCTCGAGGAAAAAGGGAAAACATTTTTTTTGTCTCTTTTTATTCCAAATAGTGTACACTTATTTAGCCATTGTAGGTGTATACAAGTAATGATAATAATTTTAACGTGTTTGATACTATGAATAAAGGGACAACAGATGATAATAGTAGTTAGAAAACTGTTTAATTCTACTATTCCTTGTAAAAAGTGAGTTAAAATTACAAAATAAACTAATAATGAAGTTCGTCAACTATTGCTCGTTTGATTCACATTTCAATTTCTTTTGGTCCTTTCATTTTTCTTCGTGAAATTTTGACTGTTTTGAATTCCAGTCGCCCCCCGCTGCGCTGCGGGCGCCCATGCTCATTGCAATAAAGGGCCTTGAATTATTCAATTAGTGTTTTCGCATGTTTTCGGGTTTTAAACGTTTTGAGTTGCATGCTGTGTGTGTAATTGTTTTATTGTTCTTGCGGTGGAAGAGCAAGAGAATTTTTTTAAATATTCGTACATCGTATTTTGGAGCAGCTTGCTCGCACGCGTATACCGTATAGCGCCGCGCCGCAGCTCTCTGTAGTTGCTCCCCTATCTCAACAATTCTTGGTCGATTCACTTTTTCCACTCACGTGCGTCCGAATGCAATGTAACCAACTTTGCGGGACGCACATTGAATCAAAGCATAGATTCTTTGGGACATATATCGATAGCGCTGGGCAAAAATACTACCAATAGGTCTTTTAACGTCTACGTTTGGCTTACGTCTATACACTCAACAGGGCCGTAATCATTTTTTGGAATCGGTTCCGGATCCGTCATTGACCTATTTTTGTGCTGTTTCGGTGGTTCCGGGTCGATCTGATTCTGGTTCTGGCTCGGAACAAGCTTTATTTCCGTTCTCTCTTGATGATAAATTATAAAAATTGATGATTTGTTCAATTAAGTAATTTGATTAATATTAATAACGGAAGAATGGGGGAAAAACACGGAAAAAAAAGAAAACACTTTTTATGGGATCTATTAATTAAGTTGTATACTTTTAATTGTGTATTAATTTATGAATTTTTAAGCAACTAAATGTTATATCATTCGTCAGCTGATGTGGAAAGTGGAACCGAAATAGAACCGCACTTTCGTTTTGATTCCATGCTGCTTTATTTATGTTAAGATGATTCCAGGGTCGAATAGTTCCAACCGTGGACACCACGTCGCGCTGCTCAAAAAGTCAACAGTTTTTGGCTTAAATTGACGAAGTCACGCTAAAAACAAAAATTCGAGGAACGTCAGCTTTTGCAAGCATACTTTCAGGAAGAAAGTTTCAAGCTGAAACACTCAAAAATAACGCCGGAAATTATGAGACACGAAAATTCCCATGAGCCTCAATGAGTGCGAGTGAGGCAGATAGACGTATTATCACTCGCACTCACTCTCACTCACCAAGCTTTTGGCGAAATGAATTTCATATAATTTAGGGGCTTATATTCTAAACCATTTTTGTTCTTTTTGGACTCAAAAAATCCATAAAATTTGTGCAGGTGCATGCTGATGTTATTTGCGTTTTATCTTATGGTTTCAGTTTGAAACGCAAAAAACAGTACTTTTCCGAAAAGCAACTAGTGGCGCTATCCATTGGATTGAAAGCTGGAAAAGTTTCGCCTGAAATCACCTTAAAGCTCCGGTTCTATACACCATGGTGTCTCTCGGTTGCGGTTCCAATAAATCATAACGGCTCTCCCGGTTTCTTGGTTCCGGTTCCGGCTCACAACCCTGACTCTTAACCCCTGCTTATGGGCCAAGCCAGAGTATACTCGTTTTTTTCCTCTAGTCTCTTTCAAAATGTTTCAGTCTTCGTTCGGGATAAACGCGATTATCGATGAAAACACTTACAAGCTGAGATTTCGTCGCGGCGCCTTCAATTCGCCGTATATGCAATTCTACCTCCCCCGAGTACGAATAGTTAACTATCTTCCCCGCATATGAACGGAAGAATGGCGTTCTTCTGAACTAACCTGATCCTTATAGAGGTAGCGTTCTAGAATTCAACCATTTGCTGCATCCGTGCAAAAAAGATTACATTATCCTGTGATACTGTATATCTATGTACATTGGAAAGTGCCGCTATTCATAATCTTTTCTGCATCGAGACAATAAAGGGATGAATTCTAGAACAGTAGCGTTCTAGAATTCAACCATTTACTGCATCCGTGCAAAAAAGATTACATTATCCTGTGATACTGTATATCTATGTACATTGGAAAGTGCTGCTATTCATAATCTTTTCTGCATCGAGACAATAAAGGGATGACTTCTAGAACGGTGCCAGAGGGTTAAGTTAACCAATTAATCTGTCATTCTAGGTGAATGTACGGCTCGTTGAAAAGAAACCTTCCTGTTTCGTTCAGAGGCGTAGCGTAAAATTTGGCAACGTCGCAGTTCGTCCATTAAACACTTGTAAAATATTGAAGTGTTGGGTGTTCGGTGAACACGTTCGCATTTGACCTTTTACAAGAGTTTAAATGGACAAAATACAATGTTGTCAAATTGCACGCTGCGCCACTGGTTTCGTTCCACCGTGCGGCGCTTACTGTTACATATAGCGCGAATACCGCAAAACCATGTGCACATTGCTCATATTATGCTCTCATGCTCATACTATAATGTTCAAAAGTCTTGGTTCACCGCGCGCCTCGCTAGAATCACGAACCCAGGAAAGGGAGCCGATTAAATTTTTGCGACTCGAATGAAAAAGTTCAAAAGGGGAAAGTATTCAGCCAATATCATATTTTGCCTTTGCAACTTGCAAGCCAGCGCGCGCTCCCGGCTGAGAGTGGGCGGAGTCGGTTATCCACCCGTTGCATGCGCCGCCAATCGTCTACATATACGTCCGTGCACTTTTGTTTTTTGGGTTTTTTATTTACTTATTATTTTTTGTTTTTTTGTTTTTCATGCTGTAGTATTTTCGTATCTATTCTATGTGGGTTTATTTTTTCTCTCGTTTTCCCCTCCTATGTTCGACAACAATATAATAATGATTGTAACAGGGAGACTGGAGAGGGTGAAAAAAAGTTGTAGATTTCATCACGACGTTTTCGGATCGCTGATTTTTTCGAGGATCATCCCAACTCTGCTTTCTCTCTCTCTCTCTCTCTCTCTCTCTCTCTCTCTCTCTCTCTCTCTCTCTCTCTCTCTCTCTCTCTCCTCTCTCCCTCTCTCTCTCTCCACACACACACACACACACACACACACACGCACTCATACTCACTCACTCACTCTCTCTCTTTCGATCTCTTTATCTGTACCACTTTTGTCCGTGGGATATTAAAATAATTATGATTCGCACGAAAAAATAAACGAATCAGTCGGTTGCGGAATGAAGCAAGTGCACGGGTTTGCTATAGGCAAATAGAGTAGTAATTTCAATGTAAAATGCTGCGAAAATAACGACGAGACCATTAAAAAAGTCTAAAACTCACTCTTCGCAGAGAAAACTTAACTTGAAATTTCGGGTGACCACCCTTGCATGTATGCACCAACCTTGGATTCGGACCCCATATAAAAGAACATAACCTAAGAATTTGAACAATGAGATTAATGAATTTGCTTTCAAAAAGTAAATTTGAAGGAATTAAAGGTCCAATTCTACTCATTTTGTCACTAGGAGCACGGTGATAACTATAGAAAAGTTCTATGAATTGCGTAGTAAACGAGGAAGACGGCACTTAATTTCATGTCCTGTTCTTTTGTTTGGGGTCCAAATCCAAGGTTGGTGCATACATGCAAGGGTGGTCACCCGAAATTTCAAGTTAAGTTTTCTCTTCGAGGATTGAGTTTTAAACTTTTTTAATGGTCTCATCGTTATTTTCGCAGCATTTTGCATTGGAATTGATACTCCATTTTCCTACAGCAAAACCTTGCAAGAGCTCCATTGTTTATCTATTTAATAGGAAGTAGAGTAGGTATGGTATTCCAACGCACTATGGTCTGAGATCGTCAAAATAAGGCCAAAAAGCAGAAAGTCAGTGGCGAAGCGTGAAATTTGGCAACAATGTATTTTCTCCATTTAAGTTCACCAAGAAAGTCGAACGCTCCAGTCATCGGCGATGACCAGGCATTCGACCTTTCTAATGTGTTTAAATGGGGGAAAGGAACGTTGCCAAATCTATTCATCATTAAACTTGCAAGGCCAATTTTAATCACAGAAAACACTTTTAGCAAGTAGTTCAAACCTAGAAATATCACCGGGAAGTATAAATTGATGCTTAAAAGGTCGAAAAGGATTATAGTTTTAGTGCTCAAAATTTTTAAAAACTTCGCAACAGACCCATCGGAAGAACGCATGGAATTCTTCATTCATAAGTAGTACGAAACAGTTGTACGCACGTGAAGAGATTTGACTGCACTGACTTTCATGTACTTAGTGTGTTTTGGTGCAATCATCAGGATCTTCTCCATCTCTCTCATTTTTCCTTTGAAAGTATACGTGAGAAAAGGATCGGAAGAGTTGGTATTAACCTCTCTTCTTTGTACGCGTGTTTCAAAGGAAAAAAAAGAGAGATAAAGAATTTTTTGTTGCGCTACGATAGACGGTTTTAGCAAAAACGTTCATTCATTGATCAATTCAGTTAAACCTTTTTTTTTCTTCTTTTTAATAAAAAAAAAAAAATACTATATTGCGTGATCTGTTCGCTGAATCTCGAACTGGGAAATTGGGTTTGTAATGGCGCTGGCGCTGACTGGCTGGCTCAAGGTGAGTTGTCAAAAAAAACAACCAAAAAAACCAAAAAAAAAAAACAATAACGAGGGGAAATATTCTTCAGTTTATACACGTAACATTTTAAAAGTCGCGGGTCTATACGTCATAGTCTTAAGTGCGTCATCAAAAAATATTTTAATGCAATTAGCTTTTCCCCCTACCGTTCACGGCGAGAACTGGTTACCTCTACCTCCAAACGAATTGAAATTGTACGTCTAATTCTTCCTCTGTCTCTCCATTTGTTTAAAGACAGCAGTGTTGGCTCGTGCCATTTGGCAACCATGTTTTTCTGCCTACTGAACCTATGCAAAAGTATCGATTTCTCAGGGATTCAGCGAATCCATTGTATCTCGATTTCTTTATGCGGATTTACAATCCGCGGAGAATCCGTGTTGCCACATTGCACGATCCGCCACTGGAATACACAATTACATCCCAGAAGTCCTTACGAGGCCCAAATAAAGGAAAAAAACAATGTTTCTCGTTTCAATAAATAACTGGTCAGCAAAATCGTCCATTGATTTATGTTGGACATTCCGCGAACCACAAGCTTGTGGAACAGACGTGTTTTTTTTTATCGAAATGAGATACGTGTTTTTGAACTTCGGCATGGTAATGACTTTTTAGACATACTGTATGTAGCGATTTCCCTGATGCAGTTGCGGTTCGTCAATTTCCTCCTTTTTAACCTATCTGCAGAACTATCGATTTTTTTTTTTTTTTTTTTAGGTTCAATTTGATCGATCTGAAAATCGACTTTTATGCATCGGTAAATGTGGTATAGAATCGTAATTTAAGATAGGACTAGAATGTGCGGTGTGTATGCAGAGTCCCTATTTACCAAAATTTCGTATTACGCAGTTCCATTTCTAATTGATTGGTGGCTGAATTTAGCGGTCATTGGTAGTGTACCCAGTATACCCCCTACAATAGGGATTATAATTTGATACAAAACAAAAAACAAAAAACAAAGTTTAACGCAAGCTTATTATATACAGATTTTTGGGTTAGCATTTGTTTTATTTATTGCGCTGATTTCATGAATATAGTTCATTGCTATTCATTCTCATACTCGCGTATGAGACCATAAAGTATCAAAACTCCAACATATGAAAAGCTGTCAAAGTCATTTTCATGGTGGAAGAAAAACTTCCAGAGCTCTCAGTCTTGAGTATTATTTAATTCACATCGACACATTTTTTAAGGCCCCAAAGTTCATATTCATTTTTTTTGTGACTCCCGAAACGAAAAAATTGCTTTTTTTCGTTTCATCAATTTATTCCGAATAAAACTAATTGGATTGATACGATATTTTTTTCTGAGTGCTGTTTGTAAGCACTTATCAAACCTGCACATTTTTTTCAATCTTTTTTTTCTTTCTTTTTTTTTTTTTACTCACACTTTAGAGAGAAAAATATATACATGGTTGTTCCCTTTGATTCACTTTAGAATGGATTCATCCGAAAGAGTGGCCTTATTTTGGTCGAAAAAAACAAAATGTATGTTTTTATATACAGGGTGTTTCACATAACCTGCTCACTATGGTTTTCTTGAACGGGTGACGATAAAAAAATCTGGAAAAATCGGTTTTATAGTAACTCGGGCCTGAAGTTTCATTTAAAAATACTGCCACAACCCAAAATTTGGTTTTTGGGGGGTTTTCAGGGGGGGGTGCCCCCCTTATCTCGAGATTTTCAAATAGCAACCCCTATCTTGTGATACCTCGTTTAAAAGAGGGTAAAATTCTAAGCATTTTGGCTTAAGCCGGAAGTCGATATCTTATTTCGTTTTCGAGATATCGAAGGTCGAAGATCGATATAGGACCCATTTTCGAAAATTCTTAACTCCTACAAAAAAAGTCGTAAAACAAAAAACTGCACATGTAAAATGCTCTACTTGATGAGTACTTTCAAGAAAAAAATACAAATTTACAATCGAATGAACCGAAAGTCGACTTTTAGGCACCTTAACATTTTTGGCGGGAAAACCCCCATTTCTCAAAAGTTTCAAATGGCAACCCCTATCTTTTAATACCTCATTCGAAAAGGCTTAAAAAGTTGTGCATTTTGGCGCAATCAAAAGTCCGATATCATTTTTCTAATTCGATATATCGAAACTCGAAGTTCGATTTAGACCATTTTTCGACTCTGTAAAAAACTGATCCTATCGTGTGATACATCATTCAAAAGCACATAAAAAACCAAGAATTTTAGTGCAAACCGGAAGTCAATACCTTTTTTCGCGGTCGAGATATCGCAAGTCAAAGTTTAAGGTAAGCCCTAACCAAAGACTAAACTTTGACTTGCGATATCTCGACCGCAAAAAAAGGTATTGACTTCCGGTTTGTACTAAAATTCTTGGTTTTTTATGTGCTTTTGAATGATGTATCACACGATAGGATCAGTTTTTTACAGGGTCGAAAAATGGTCTAAATCGAACTTCGAGTTTCGATATATCGAATTAGAAAAATGATATCGGACTTTTGATTGCGCCAAAATGCACAACTTTTTACGCCTTTTCGAATGAGGTATTAAAAGATAGGGGTTGCCATTTGAAAATTTTGAGAAATGGGGGTTTTCCCGCCAAAAATGTTAAGGTGCCTAAAAGTCGACTTCCGGTTCATTGGATTGTAAATTTGTATTTTTTTCTTGAAAGTACTCATCAAGTAGAGCATTTTACATGTGCAGTTTTTTGTTTTACGACTTTTTTTGTAGGAGTTAAGAATTTTCGAAAATGGGTCCTATATCGATCTTCGACCTTCGATATCTCGGAAACGAAATAAGATATCGACTTCCGGCTTAAGCCAAAATGCTTAGAATTTTACCCTCTTTTAAACGAGGTATCACAAGATAGGGGTTGCTATTTGAAAATCTCGAGATAAGGGGGGCACCCCCCCTGAAAACCCCCCAAAAACCAAATTTTGGGTTGTGGCAGTATTTTTATATGAAACTTCAGGCCCGAGTTACTATAAAACCGATTTTTCCAGATTTTTTTATTGTCACCCGTTCAAGAAAACCATAGTGAGCAGGTTATGTGAAACACCCTGTATATTTATATGTTTTTGTATTTATTATTTAAAAAAAAGAAAGAGAAGAAAGGAAGGCCTATTTGTTTTGTACGGCTCCTCTTTTGTGCTCTTTATGAAAAAATGAATAGTTTTAGAAATCATGATGAAAAATATAAACAGGAAAAAAGATGCTTCATCACGGGTTTTGTTTCTTATTTATGTAAGTGTTTGATTCATCAATTATGTAGGGGGCCTATTTCCACTCATCCACGGCAAGCTTTTTTCGTTTCAGATTAGTTCCATTAACAGCCTTTGCAATTTGTGTACTTTTGTTAAATTAAATCAAGATTAATATGATACGACCCTAGTCGCTTATTGGAGTCGTCAATGGATTATACTTACTATTTCCTTGTTCTTTAGTCCTATAGAAAGACAAAGTAAATCGACCTGATTGTGACATTATTTTCATGGAAAAGAGTTGCTACTCGTTTAAGCTTTCTATGCAGATTTCACGGCGAACAAGGATATTATAATTCATGTGCAGCTAACGCCAGCTGTCAAGTTTCCATCGTAATTTTGTTTTTTTCATAATGGTTTTCCTGAATTTCAATGCGCTGAATGGAGCTCTCGCAAGGTTTTGCTACAGACAATTGGCCTATCAATTCTGATGTAAAATGCTGCGAAAATAACGATCAGACCATTTATAAAGTCCAAAATTCACTCCTCGCAGAGAAAGCTAAACTTAAAGTTCAGATGCACCACCCGTGTATGTTTGCACTTCGTAAGTTTTGCACCCCCCAAACAAAAGAACTGGACATGAAATCAAGTGCCGTCTTTCTCGTTTATTACGCAACGTAGAACTTTTCTGTTGTTATCACCGTGCTCCTAGAGACAAAATTTGTCTGAATGGACTTTAAAATTTACTTATTAACAGCAAATTCTCCATCTCACCATTCAAATCCGTTCTTTTGTTCGGGGGTGCAAATCCGAGGTCGATGCATACATGCAAGGGTAGTCACCCGAAAGTTCAAGTTAAGTTTCCTCTGTGAGGAGTGAGTTTTAGACTTTTTTAATGGTCTCATCGTTATTTTCGCAGCATTTTACACTAGAATCGATTGTATATTCGCCTACAGCAAACCCTTGCAAGAGCTTTATTAGCAGAGTCGTGCGCTCCGCTCACAGAAAATAATAAATTTCGGATTTTGGTTGTATCACCGTAACACTGAAAAAAATTTCTCGAGCTTGACTACCGAAAACCGACAGAGACCACCGAGTCTTTTGTAAGAATGGTCACCCGATAAATCTTGATGTCTTTGTTGGTGGTCCACTCGTGAGACCTTTTTTATGAGTTTAAATGGATAGAATGCAGTGTTGCCAGCTTGCACCCGACGCAACTTGATATAAAGTAAAGTAGTGAGAGTCTAACTTTCTTTTTGCGGTAACGTTAGCTCTGATCGCCTTCGAAGCCATCGGGTGCATGCTCGAGAAATTGTTCTCGGTGAATTATGTACGTCAACTATTGATTTTGATATACCTACTTTTATCATAAGATAATCTTTTAAAGATTGTCGAGATTTAAGAGAGTTAAAATATCAACCATCAGGACCCTTTATTTTGTATAGGTCATAGTACCACAGAATAATACAATCAGAACGGAAACTCCCATAAGAGCCAATGGAAGCAAGTTTGGAATTTAACGGCACCAATAGGCAACGCTGTGGTCCTATATCCCAACATGGCGGACGTGTGTGATTTGTGTTGAAACTCATTTATTTCTGTAAATTCTGGAAAGAAATCTTAAGTTTCCAGCCTCACTTTTATTCTATTGGCATTTCAGAATGAAAATTTCGCGGATCATGTTCTATATTTTTTTCTTCGCGCGAATCCAGATGTAAACATCCTATATCCCAACATGGCGGGCGCGAAATGAATTTGCTTCAAAATCCAACAGAGTTTCCGTTCTGATTGTATTATTCTGTGATATAGTACTTCACCGTGCAAATTAATGCTGAAGAACGGGAGCACGGTAGGCAACCTGCGATACTTACGCTTTTCTTATGAGCCTGTATACGGTTTCAACCTTAGCTCCGAAGTCAGTTTCATTGTCCATGATAGTACATGAATCAAAATTACTTTGGTTGACTGTATGGGGATTGGGGGGTGGAGACTCGTAGAGTGTGTGGAGTGTATAGTGTCGAAGTTGAAATCGGAGTAAGTTCCAGTGCACCACATCCTGGGCTCTGTGACATCGCGCCGGTGTGTGGTGGTGGTTGTTGAAGTCTCGGAGTGGGTGAATCGGCTTCCCTCCCACGGATATTATAAAACTTCAACTCGGTCGGGTAGGGCCGTGGCCGGAACATATCAACGTTCATCGCTCAATACAAACAACGGCATCTCGTCAAACGGTCTCAACGTTCTCCGATCTCGTCCGCGGATCGACAGACCATCAAATTGATCACAATTCGCGCGTCTTCATACTGCGTGGCGTGGCCGTATCTTTGTCGCGGCGATGATGGCGTCGCGGCGCATCGCTAGCCCGAAGACACTTAGAGGTAGTTTCAGAAGTGTAGGCGGACTTAGACCGATAATCTTTGGAATTTGTCAAAATTATTTCTGATATTTCTCGATGAAAATGAATGAAAATGAAATTGAGTGTTCACTGTTCAACGAGGAACTCTTTAAACACAAAAGAATAAAGTTAGAGGCAAGTTCGGTTTTATTTTAAAGGAATTAAATTTGAAAATTCGCCAAAGATTATGGTTTAGGTCCGCCTACACTTCTGAAACGAGCTCTAGTTTTAGGTGCTCGCGGTGTCGGTTTACTTCGCCGTTGTCTAGTGGGGGCTCTTAAACTGCGATTGATCAATCCAATACAGTCATAGGCGGAAATAGGGTAAGGGGAAGCCTTCACCCCCAGAAAATTTTGGAAACAAAACACATTTAGCCATTTGGCCGTGTGATTCGGAATTCATGGAGCAAAATCTGGATTTTCCCCCAAAATTCTAAAATTTGCCTGGATCGTAAGAGAAGAAGGGGCATCAAGGGTCTTGATGGTCAGAGTTATCCGGGATCAAATTCATGAGAAGCCCCCCCCCAAAAAAAAAAAAAAAAAAAAAAAAAAAAAAAAAAAACAGCCCCCCCAGAAAAATTCCTAGTTCCGCGTTCCGCCTATGAAAACCGTCTGTAATCATCAGAGACAAATAGAGACGGAACACTAACTGGCTGCAGCAGAGGCACTCTGAATTCTCGCGGTTATAACAAACCAACAGTCTATGTCGCATGGTGTTGAATGGTGAGCACCCTCCTCTTCACTTCCCGCCTATCCCCCATGTTTTCCGAACGTCACCTTTCAACACCATGCGACATCAAAAGATGTTGACTGTTGTTTTACTTGTTATTTTGTTGAATCCCCGAAAATTCAGAGTGCCTCAAATCTTTCCTATGTATTTTAGCGTAGTGCTCCGTCTCTATTTGTCTCTGATAATCATACACCATGATATGCTCTGTGCGAGACAGAGCTGCTGTTTTGCGTGTAATTAATGACATTTTTCTATATGTAAGTACCTATTTATTTCAGTTGAGAAAAGATTACACAGTTCAGTTCAGTGTATGGTTGCACAGCAAAAAATTCCCTGATCTGTAATCTTTTCTCATAATCGGTGCAATCGCCGTTTAATTATTAGATAATATATCCTCAAGCTTTTTTAAAGCCATCGACGATTACAGCGGTTGAGAAAAGATTGCAGTTGCGAGCATTTTCATGCATTACAGTCATACAATGAACCGAACATTGTAATCTTTTTTCAACCGGTGAAATCATCGGTCAATTGAAAAAAATTTCTTTAGGTAATCTTTCGCAAAACGGCAGCTCTGCGGTTGGAGATTATGACTATTATGAGGTTTGTGTTCGTCTCTTGAGGTATGAATTTAATCCAAGGTCATAGATTAAGAAGGTCTGCTTATCTGACTTCGCGCCGCAAATTCATTGGCAGGAAAGCAGAAAACAGCCCAGTGTTTTCTGCTTTTGTCGGCCATCTTGGCTGCAGTAATTTTGAACTGCGCGCCACT
Organism: Trialeurodes vaporariorum; assembly: GCA_011764245.1. Classification (NCBI taxonomy): domain Eukaryota; kingdom Metazoa; phylum Arthropoda; class Insecta; order Hemiptera; family Aleyrodidae; genus Trialeurodes; species Trialeurodes vaporariorum. Next base: position 20,516,731 of record VMOF01000024.1, on the reverse strand, counting down.
GAATTTGCGGCGCGACGTCTGATAGCATGCCTTGTTAATCTATAACCTTAAATTTAACCCAAATTTTGCGGTAATCATCAAGTATTTGGTTGGCTTTTTAATGATCGCAACCAAAATTGACAGAGCGCGTTGTAATAACGTTTTGGGCCTTATAATTACCATTACAATGAAGTTAAAGAGTTGTAAATCGTATTTAGAGAGGGTAGATCACGATGATCTCGCATTGCGCTCTCCACTACAGTGTTGCCAGATCGAGGGTAAAAAGCCGTATATCGTCCCCATTTTAATCAATGTAAAGCGTACGGCTTTTTCACCCCAATCTGGCAACATACTGCTCCACAAGTACACTTGTACCAAGATGACATTTTATTGTCACTATGCTTGTCTTATTTTGTGCACTTTGAATTTTTGAATCACAATTTTGTGGTCTTTTGAATACTTCAGTGCAAAAGATGGAGTATAAAAGTCTATTAAACTGTCGGTGACGGAAATATTTGCGCAAGTGAATATGATAGGAGTGTTCAAACCGCAAGTGTCCTGTTTTCAGGTGAACTATTGCGGATTTGGTCAGAAGAGCTGTGTGTAAGAACTTGTATAATGTGTGTGTGAGTGAAAGAGAGAGAGAGAGAGAGAGAGAGAGAGAGAGAGAGAGAGAGAGAGAGAGAGAGAGAGAGAGAGAGGGGGGGGAGACAGTCATAGGAATGGTGACAGCCGTGCATGTATTCGTTAAGCAGTCCAAACGTTGTAATAAACGAAAGAGGAATTGCAAAATGAGCTATCGAGTGCCAGGGCACACCGCATAGGAGCCGTTTAAATCCGTGTTCAACACTTTTGCACGGGTGTTGGAGTCATGAGTGTTGTGTTTATATGCGCTGAATTCGCCTCGTCTCATTTCCCATTTTATGCCGTACACTTCGATCGCCTGGCTGTATCAGTGTATCGCCGTATCATCGTGTTCTTCTGATGGACCAGCGACCACCGATTTGAGAGTGCGGTTCCGCGGTCACCAACGCGAACATTCATCGCGATAAATTAAAACCGTCAATTTCACCTCTGCTCCGGTACTCGCGGAGTCCTATACTCTCGTTCGTTCTATCTTTCTCCCTGCATGGTCTTTTCATGTCATTGCACTGAAGTGAAGCTGTATATAATGCCTCTGATACAACTGTTTAGAGAAAATTGATTTCATGATCCGCAGCCTCCCCCTTCCCCTCTCACCCATGATGCTCAATGTACATCTTTGCATCATCATCCTACCCTCCCCCTTTTCCCTTCCTTGAAAAAAAAAAAATTAAAGAGATGACAAAAATATTTGTGGAAAGTAATTTTAATGATGTTATAAGCTGTGTGTGTTGACAAAGTACGTACACATTCTGCCCGTAAATAGTAAATACTGTCACAATCATGACTCAATGACGCATTTTTAGAGAAAATGGATGAGCGAAAGTAGAAACAACTACACAGAAAAAACGGAAAAAACACTTTGGTAGCGCTGACAAAACCTTTGGTAGAAAAATGACCCAGCAAAAGACTTTAGTTAGCCAACCAAAGGTTCTTTACGCTTAACTAAAGAGATTTTGCTGGGAGAATAAAAAATTTGGTTGGCCCAACTAAAGTCTTTTGCTGGGTCATTTTTCTACCAAAGGTTTTGTCAGCGCTATCAAAGTGATTTTTTTTTTTTTTTTTTTCTGTGTATGTAATATTGTATTCTGATAGCTTATATCCTTACGCATCTGAATCTTTTTGTGAAATTAAAAAAAATCTAATTACAGCATTATAGGCTTTGAAGAAAAATGGAAATGAAAGTAGCTGAAAGCATTCGCTTGGAAACAATGGGGCTCTTGCAAACTTTTGCTACAGGGGATACAAGAGTTGATTCTTGCATAAAAACCTGTAAAAGTGACGAAGAGTAAACTGAAAAATCACGAAATTCACTCTAAAAATCGGGCTTAATGGCGGAGAGACGCAGGTATCTTGGTAGATTCTTATTTAAATTGAGACATATCTCTGTGTTTCTGTAAAGAAAACGACAAATTAGACAGGAATCTCCCATGATACCTGCGTTGAACCGCCGTTACGATCTTGCCGTTGTAGCAGTTATGTGAGTTTATTACTGAATTTTAGACTTTCTTAGTGTGATTTTCGTGACTTCCGCCGGTTTTTACATCTGATTGAACTATTTATTTGCTCACAGTAAAAGTTTGCAAGAGCCCCATGTATTGGTTTGGTAATAGATGAATTTCCCGCAAGGCTGAAAAATGTGTCAAAGTCCATGGTGCGTTTTTTGACCTCCTGTTTTAAGTCAAACTTTGTGATCGATTTGTTATTTTACACCATCTAAAGAGGTTTTTGCTCCAGTCTTCCACCTAAAAAATGTCGACCATAAAACCGCACTTCGACTTTTTCTCACTATTTTTGATCGTGTGCGTGCGCTGTAATTCGCCAGAATTACATCTGAACACCTGAATTTTTTTTTAACGAAAGTATAAAAACAATTGAATTGCAGTGCACACACGAGGGAAAATAGTTAGACAAGACAAAGAGACGAAGTGCCGAATCACGCACGTTATTTTTTTAGGTAGGAAAAGCATGAAAAATGGAACAAAAATGACGGACTAGGGACTAGGGCATCAAGAATCTCTCTAGCAGGTGTAAAATGATAGATGTAGATGTATCGCCAAATTTTACTTACAACATCAGGTGCTTAAATTGCCCACCGTTGTATGCTTCAACACTCTTTTTCAACCTTGCGAGAAATTCATCGATTGCCGCTCGAATTGTTTCCAAACCAGCAGCACAGAATAATACAATCAGAACGGAAACTCCCATAAGAGCCAATGGAAGCAAGTTTGGAATTTAACGGCACCAATAGGCAACGCTTTGGTCCTATATCCCAACATGGCGGACGTGTGCGATTTGTGTTGAAACTCATTTATTTCTGTAAATTCTGGAAAGAAATCTTAAGTTTCCGGCCTCACTTTTATTCTATTAGCATTTCAGAATGAAAATTTCGCGGATCATGTCCTATATTTTTTTCTTCGCGCGCGAATCCAGATGTAAACATCCTATATCCCAACATGGCGGACGCGAAATGAATTTGCTTCAAAATCCGGCAGAGTTTCCGTTCTGATTGTATTATTCTGTGCCAGCAGCAGTCATCGATGATGCTGTCAGGCCGTCCGTTAAAATTTTGTAAGTTACGAGTGAGTGTTCGGCGAGGTTTTTCTTCAAGCACGTATCACAACTTGTAACGCGCTGTACTTCGATCTCGTTACTTTTGTAAGAAGATCCTGCTGCGTTCGGAATTTTGGATATGACCCTTTAGAATATGTGTGTACAGTTATTTATACTTTTGCTCCCCCCCCCCTCAAAAATTGTGTTTTTGCGTGTGACATTGTATGTTTATGGACAGTATGCGTACAGTAAATTATCTTGTTAAAGTGCGATAATTTTTTTTTTTTTTTTTTTCACTGATACCTTGCTCCCCATCCCCCCACGACCATGGTGACCGTTCCAAAACTGACCATACAACCATGATTCATATGGTCATACAGCTATGAATTATATGGTCGCACGACCATAAATCATGGTCACCTAACCATAGTTCATATGGTCGTGTGACCATAATACATGGTTGTACGACCATCTTTCTTGGTTGTTTGACCGTAAATCTTGGTTGTCGGACCAAAAATCATGGTTGTTTGACCATGGATCATGGTTGTATGGTCGGTTTTGGAACGGTCGCATCGCATGGTCGTGCGGGGAGCTAGGTCACAAGAATGTCAAATTGAACCCATGGATTATACTTAAAATGCATGTATGAATTCTTTGTTATGCCTTCTTGAAGTGATGAAGCGATGTATCTGTTTGCAAATTGCTTTAGTTCCAATCTAAAGTAAAAGATTGTTGAAGTTAGTTCAAGTTTGGTGTTTTTTCCTCTCGCGTGTACTGTTGTTTTGTGTGAAAAAACGAGGCCTGTATGGTTCTATACCTTCAGTTTGACCGCGCACGAAGTACGAAAAAGAATACTTAAAGTTCTCCATGCTGCGGAAAAGAAAATCATGGCGTGAAGCTCTATACTTCGGCGGATAGTTACTCCATAAATTTCCTGATTAGTTACAATGTTTAATATTATAAGATTGAGAAAGCGGCAAATTATATAGGACCATCACTCCTATACACTGAAAACGAGAAAGTAAAAAGATTACCAGAAGCATGAACAATATGTGAACCTAATCAGCCTATGTAAGGGATAGTATACATGCAATTACCAGAATTCTAGCGTTTGTACCATATAGTTCTTGAAAATGTTGAGGAAATTCTAGTTCTAATACCATATTCTGGTATTAACACCAACATTTTCTGGTCAAAGTACTATAGACTTTCTGTTGTTCACATATCGTTAAGCTTTTGGTAGTATTACTAGAATTTGGTATCATGACTATCGCTTTTTTTCAGTGTATACGGTTCCAGCGTTATACTCGCCATCAAATATCAACGTTTCTTATAATCTTGAATCAAGTTAAGTAGTCTATATTGGAAGTTATTAGTATCACACTGTTTTACTGGGATTTTATTGACATAAGTTGCGACTCTTCATTATTTGCAACAAGAAATTATCCATCTCTCTCTCTCTCTCTCTCTCTCTCTCTCTCTCTCTCTCTCTCTCTCTCTCTCTCTCTCTCTCTCTCTCTCTCTCTCTCTCTCTCTCTCTCTCTTCCTCTCTCTCTTCCTTTTCAACACATAATATGTTGGACAATAAGATGGAACCTCCTCTTTCTATCCTTTTTCTACTCTTACATTCCCATTGAAAATGAGAGAGATGGATGAGATCCTGCGGTTGCGCCACTGCCTCTTTCGTCTAGCTGTTTAATAATCGTTTACCATAAGTAAGTCATTATAGTACCTACCATCTGTCTAAGTACATCATGTATGTATATGTTGCCATGTGTCTGCAATTCTTTCTTTTTCCGCCGCCATTTTCTGCTGGAATTAATGAGGTTGACGTAGGTCGTCAAAGCTTTACATTACGTAACAAACATAAGCTCATGGACGTCATGTGAGTTCGGGTGAAGTCTAAATTAGTTTATCACATTTTTTTTTTTTTTTTTTTTTTTGAGCTCGCGAGATTCTATGGGAAAGACTCTCGCTGCGTGACCTTGCAAAACTGCTTCAAGCAGGGGTACAAAATTAACAAACGTGGTCTCCTGTAAGTTTCAAACCGGGACAAAGCAATTTTTGTACGTAAAATTTGTATTGTCGTGCCAATAAAATGTTAAATATATATATTTATTTATGAAAAACAATCGTCAAAAAACTGATTGGTCGTAAAATTCTTTGAAACGTTATGCACAAGTATCTCGTTCTTTTATGAAATTGGCCTGATTCGCGTCGCAAAATGAACCGCATTCTGCATTCTTGGCGCGCAGAAAAAACAGAAAAAAGCACTTTGGTGGCGCTGACAAAACCTTTGGTAGAAAAATGACCCAGCGAAAGATTTTAGTTGAGCCAACCAAAGGTTCTTTACGCTTAACTAAAAAGATTTTGCTGGGTGGATAAAAAATTTGATTGGCCCAACTAAAGTCTTTTGCTGGGTCATTTTTCTACCAAAAGTTTTGTCAGCGCTACCGAAGTGTTTTTTTCCGTTTTTTCTATGCAGTAAGAACGAATTTTACCAAAATTATTACAAGAACAACTGTCGGTTTGACATTTTTTTTTTGTTTTTTTTTTTTTTTTTGTTTTTTTAAGGAACAAAAAACAAAACAACAAAACAAAATGGGCCAAAAATTGCGTCCTTGCGATATCTGTTCACTGAAAAAAATAAGTCTTAAATATTAGTAATATACCAGAGGCACAACGATATGTGAATCAAGGCGAGTCTAGTACTTTTACCATAAAATGCTGGTGTTACTATCAGAATATGGTCACAGTACTAGACTGTGGCGGCTCGTGATATTTGGCAACCATGGAAGTTTTCCATTTAAACGTAGGTAAAATAATCGATTCTTGCGGAGGCTGGCAGCCTCCGGGAGAATCGATTGTTTTACATTGGTTAAATAGGAGGAGGACACGGTTGCCAAATTTCACGAGCCGCCACTGGTACTAGAATTTCCTCAAACATCTCAAGGATTATGGTACAAGCGTTTGAAATTCTGGTAAATGTACCATTCTTTACCTTGGTTCACTTATTGTTGTGCTCCTGGTATTTTTTCTATATCTCTTTTTTCCAATGTTATAGTTTCTCACATGTTCTTGCGGTCTTAACTTTATGAAAAGTATTCAAAGAATTTAATCTTTTGAATTGTCATGCAAAAAAAAAAAGCTAGAAATAAACCGTAGGTTTCTTTTTCAACGTACGGAAATAAACCGTAGGTTTCTTTTTCAACGTACGGAAATAAAACCACTTCATCAAGTTGTTATCTAAAATAAATTCATTCAATAATGAATGCAAATTAGTTGTTATTCATACGTATATCAGCACAGTTAATAAATGAAAAGAAAAGAACAGAACAGAACCCTTCAAGCCAATGCAATGGTATTGTGTGTGAGTGTGGTGTTATTCCGTTTGGAGTAGACTCGTAAAGACAGTTCGGCCGATTGCCTACTCGCTAGGCGTAAGTTTGTAATACGGGATGCATGACGCCAACACGCGACGGGGTTTGTTAAGTCAACATAGCAAACCAGAAACGTTTTGCGGCCTTTTGGGCCTCATTAGTCTGGCGCAGCTTGTTGCCGGAATCATATAGATGACTTTTGTCAGAAAGCAATGATTATGCACTGGTTGTGTGTTGGCTCCTTCATTGTTCAACATCTTCTGAAAGCTGAACGAATTATTGATTTCTTTGTCCTGATATGATAGCCGCTTCAGAACACCGCAAATAGTATTCAGAAGCAATTTCAGTCGAATTAATTTTGATTTTTAATTTGAGGTTAAAACAATTGAGCCGAATACAAACTTACAAACCGTGTGCCCGTTCGAATTACCCGATGCTATCTCCTCATGGCTGCATTCCTTCAAGGTGTCTCCTAAAGTACGTTGCATAAAGCCCCTCTATATGCAGTGGCGTCGCGTGCAGTTTGGCAACAATGTATTATATCCATTTAAACTCATGTAAAAGATCGAATTCAGGGGGTGCACAGTGCACAAGGAAAATTCGATATATTTAACGAGTTTAAATGGAGCTTTTGCATTGTTGACAGATGGCACGCGACGCCACTGTCTATATGGCTATAGATCGTTGATTCTTGGCAGTGTTGCCAGATTGGGGTGAAAAGGCCGTACGCTCCACATTAATTTAAATGGGGACGATACGGCTTTTTACCCTCGATCTGGCAACACTGATTCTTGGAGTCAGGGAGTCACACATATAATCATTTCCCAAAGAAATTAAGAAAATCCGTTTTTTTTTATTAATTATTTATTTTTATTTTTATTATTATTTTTTTTTTTTTCTGATGACAAGAAACGAACAAGAAAGAGAAGAAAACTGAATGTGCAACCTAAGCGACCCCCCCCCCCCTTCCTTAGATCTGATAAAAAACAAAAAAAAAACAAAAAACAAAAAAAAACAAAAAAAAAAACAAAACAAAACAAAAAACAACGAAAAAAAAAACAAACAAAACAAAAAAACTAAACGAAAAAAAAACAACAACTTGATGTTTTAATCCTCCTTCGTAGTATCCGACTTTTTACTTCACTATATGGTGATCAGGAAGGATAGACGTATAACGAAACAGCGGCTCTGAATCAGGAGTCGAAATCGCAGTGCATCGCGGAAGTGGGAAGACTTAGAAATTCTCACACATCCCTCTACTTTGTGTATCTTTCTCGTTCAATGCTGCCTTATCTTTGGCCAAAAAAAAGTAATTACATTAAGTAATACGGAAACTTTGTATCTTCTACTCCAAATCTGGCAACATTGCTTTCGTTCTTCTCATGACCTCTCATTCGACAGTTAACAAGCATTTTGAGATGTGCGTTGGTTGTTTTGAGTGTATCATCTTTGCTTCTCTCGCTTGCCTGGGGGTGCCATGAGTGCCGTGGTCCCTTCAAGGTCTTTTCTTCTTCCCCCTCCCCCTCCCCCTCTTCCGCCCATTCATTACCCCTTACTCATTTGAAAGGTTTCTTTTCGCGCAACAGCTTGCAATAAGGTTTAAGTTGATTTGCGTGGACAAAGTGTACTTAAAAAGTGATCTAAAATCTCCTGACACGATTGATAAGCACATATAATCAAAGGGTTTGATTGAAAGAGGCTTTTTTGTTTGTTTTTTTTTTAAATCAGAATTTCTTATCACAGAAGAAAAAAATCTACATGATATTTTAGTTTAAGCATGATGGCTTTATTCATCCGATTTCATGGATGGTAATTTTATCAGCAGCTATAGCTTGTCCCAAAAAAGATTGGATTTTACACTTCTCATGAAAACATCAGCTTCTTACGGCTCCTAACCAATCAGGTTGCTCTATCTGAGGATGGAAGCTGATGTTTTCATTCAAAGCTACAGTTGTCAAGTCCAATCATTTTTGGGACAGCCTATAAGACGATCCTTGACATTGAGGGAGTATTGACTGGATTAAAATGAAGAACAGTGATTGGTGGAGGTGAGTCACGTGCACGGAAAAAAAAGATTAGTGAAAATAACCATACGGATACCTGATTTTGGCACCTGCTAGATGTTAAAGTAAACTTGACCAGAAGTATGGTACATTTACCGATACTTTGAGTAAATTCGACATCCAATCAGGTAACATCACCTAATATACCTAGTCAAAACATAGTATACTTCTGGTTAAAATTACCATAACATCTAGCAGGTGCAAAAATCAGGTATCCGTATGGTTATTTTCACCGTAGTTTTTTTTCCGTGTGGTTGTCTAGTCTCGCCTTAAAATTCAGAAGACATCTTATCGACTTGTCAGCATTTAAGCCGTGCATAATTTCAATGAACCTCACCTAAATGTTGACGAATACTCACTCGTCTTGATTGGTCGGTCCTCGCGATCGGTCGCGCACAAGTTGTATAACTCGTACTTAGCGCAGGACTAAACTTTTTTGGGTCTAGGGCATAATGCATTTTTTCCGATCTCAACTCACTGAAATTCTCTGTAATGTCTGTGTATTGGAAAAACGGATGTAAAAAAGTGAAAGTATATAGAGGTCGAAGCATGGGCAGATGCAGCAATGGGTCTGTTGCAAACTTCTGCTACACCGATTAAGATTTTTTAATCCAATGTAAAATTGCCTGAAAAGTGGCCATTTGGCATCAAAAAGTCATATAATGCAATAATAAACTCACAAGAGGTGTTTAATGAAATCCAAGATGGCGGTAAAATATCAAGCAATTTGTATGCATACACCACGAATATCCAAGGAAAGCCAACTTCACAATATCGATCACAACCAGTCACAACGTAAACAAACATATAACCTCTACCTCCAACGAGGTTGTCAAGGTTGGCCATCCTTGGATGTTCACGGTGCATGCATACAGATTTCTCGATATTTATCCGCCATTTTGGATTTCATTAAACGCCTCTTGTGAGTTTATTTTTGCATTTTATGACTTTCTGATGCCACCAATGGACTTTTCAGGCGATTTTATATTGGATTACACACTCTTAATCGTTGTAGCAAAAGTTTGCAACAGACCCATTTGGCAACCACATGGATTCATCCCATTTGAACGTTTGAGAATCAATCGATTCTTAAGAGCGTTCGAAGTGTGAACATTTTCTCAAATTTAAGAAACGGTTCTGAAACTTCCGAGTCAGTGTTTCTTTCCATTAAACTTTAAATTTTAGGTGCGAAGTGTTGACATCTCCTGTTGCCAAGAGGCTCTTTTTTTTTCTTTTTGTGACAATTCCTTTTTTGTGCAATCAGAATCAGCTTGGAAGAAACGAACCATTTTATCATGACAAGCGGGCCTACAAAGAATCAAAACAAACAAGTTATTATTTTAATTACGTCTAACCCGCACCCGGCGAAAACAGAGAACTCCTGGTGCAAAACGACACGAAAACCGCTCAATTTATCCCCTCGACTTATTTCGCGCTTAAATGTTGAAAAAATAATAACTTTATAAGTCATCAGGCGTATAAACAGAAGGCGGCGGCAACTCGCTGCAGGGGGAAAAGAGAAAAGGATAGATGAAAAAAAAAACCTCCCACTTAAGTTTAAAAAACCGCAAACCCTTTTCCTTCTTTTTTTATATTAAAGTTCCCCTCTTGATAACAGTTAAGTAGGTGTTTACATCAAATAAATGACCCTAATTTTAGATAAAATTGTGTAAGAGAATAGGGAAAAAAACCGTAATTTTATTTTAAAGCGAGGGGTTGGGAGAGGCCGAAGACGTGCGCGCAAAGGGGGTGAAGTCGTTTTATTTTAAAATATAATCGAAATGCATAAGGGCGCGACACGATTTCTTCCGATCTTCGTCCCTTCTGGACACAATCTCTTTTAAAACGTGAAATAATTTATGTTCTATTCTTATTTCGCATGTTCGACGGGCCGCCCGCCTACCGCTCCTTTTCCGATTCTTCAACGAGATCTTTCCCGAATCCGGAAGGTTTTGTAGAATAATTGGCGGGCGATCAACCTTATTTCAAATTCCCTCCGATAGGTAGCGCGATAAGGTTTTTTTTTATTTTTTTTTCAAGAGTAAGAGAGGGTTATCTGATGTTTGACGTACGTTCTGAGTCATCGAGTGAAATCCAGATTCAAGGAAATTTTAAAGCGGGTATCATTGCTCTCGATGTCTATCTGTCGAAGTCAACTGAGCCTCTAATTTCAGGATGGGGTTGTTCAATCTACACAGAGGCTTTGGTTCTAAACCTCTTTAAAATTTAAATTTGCCCGCGAGCAAAACATGTGAGCTTTGATTCCACCTAGCATTGTTGCAATGTAACCAGGTCTATAGTTTGTTTCAAAAATTTTCTGAACCTTATCTCAATTCTATGTGACGCATAGGCGTAGGTCGAATACAATGTTACAGAATGTCTAAACTCATTTTCATTTTTTCAACCGTGATCAATCATTCAATTATACTTCAATTATTCTTCTTCTGTGATTCTATGACTCATGAAGAACAAAGGAAAATATTTTCAAGGATTATTCATAAATGCCTTCTCCTTCAAAAAATTTGAAATGTGAAAGAATGATCATGACTCGTTTGATTCGATTTATACGCCTATGCGTCAGATGGACGACGAATTACCTAGAAGTCTCCCTAAACGAATATTGCCGCACAAGCAAAATTCGGTAAGATCCATCTAATAACATCGAGTTAGGGGCGAGATCCAATTTTTTTTTAAAAAAAAAAAAAAAAAAAAAAAGGGGTGAAATTTAGGGGCGGTTTGTGCAACATTTGGCAACAATGTCTTCCCTTAGTTGGAATCTATGCACAACAATCGTCAAAGCAACAAACCATAGTAATCATGTGATAGATTCAGGGAAAGGAAACTATCCCTCGTCGAACAAACTTTTGTGTGTACCTGTAGGAAGGTTGAAAATGTGAATGAGGGTGACGAAATTTAGCTTTTGGTGTATAAATACAAGACACTGTTTATCCTCACTCTTGAATTTCGGGTTCTCTTGTCCGGTCACCTACCAGTGAATGTAACCTAAATTTTGGTCAATGTAACCAGAATTCCTGTTAATATAATCATAATTCTGGTTAGGAAATTATGAAACAAAATTCTCGTCACAGATGACGGTATATCTGGCAATTTTTCTCAGTGCTGGCGCTCTGATTTTACTCGGTATTATAGTGCAACAGTAGTACTATAAACATAGCGCTACCGTGATTTTTTTGCTACACGGAAAAGGGGACCTGTCCTCACTTATTTTACTCAGACACGAAAAAAAAATCCTTAAAATAATGAGGGAGAAGGAGGGGGGGACAAATGGATAATAATTTAAACACAATTATTATACCAGATCCCAATTTATCAGGAAAAAAATCATTCGAACCTGCCTCATGAGGCAGGTTAAGTTTAAAGTTACTCTAATTTAAATGAACCATTGTTCATGAACAATGAACAATTAGAGTAACCTTAAAAAAATATCATGGCAACAGTTGTCTACCTTTGACAGAGATTTGCTCAAATTTGACGTGTTTTAAATTAAAGCTTCAGATGATCGCATAACATTTTTTTGTTTTTTCCAAATTAGAGCTTGTTTACTCACTGCTTACAAAAGTATTTGACAGTCATTTTGTGAAAGCAATTTTGAAACAAGGTGTGTTAAAGAGGCGTGCGTCTTCTTCCCCCCCCCCCCCTATTTTTACGGTCAGCGTTAAATCGTAACCAGGGACTCGTAGCCGGAGCCAATTAAAAATTCAAATTTTGGGTTCATCTCATGATGCGTGTTGCGTCGACGGGAGTTCTAGGCACTTTTTTTTGTAGAGCCTTATCTGAAGTCTCAAGTTCGCCTTTACACGACTAAGAAAGTGAGAACTAATTAAGGCATAAATATAGATGACTATTTTACTTGAGATATGCAAACCTTTGACAAGTCGGAAGAGCGAAGAACAGAGGGAGAGAGAGGGGGGATGGTGAGAGTGAAAGGGGGAGGAGGGAGAGGGAGAGAGAGAGAGAGAGAGAGAGAGAGAGAGAGAGAGAGAGAGAGAGAGAGAGAGAGAGAGAGAGAGAGAGAGAGAGAGGAGGAGGAGGTAGGCAAATACTTTGGCAAAATAAGTACCTTTATGAGGATGTGCGAGCAGGTTAAATGTCTGTTTCAAACTGTGAGTGAAATTACGTACGAATTGATAATAAAACGAGGAGAAAAGTGCAAGACTGCAGCCTAAGCAGAGAAAAAGACACGAGGCTCACGGTAGGGGTGAGGGGGGGGGGGAAGAAGAGAAAAAGAGAGAAGTTACAAGTGTGTTGAAAGTAAAATGAATAAACTACAGTGAGACTTAAAAGAATGTCTAAATGTCTAAAAGCCAGTTAAATAGGAATTGTAAGATAAAGTAACGTTATAAAAAGCTTGTCGACTTCCCTCCCCACGTTTGCGTCCCTCCCTTCTCGTTTTAAGTTTTCTCGCTCGGATCTGGCGATGCGACGCGGCGCGGGCCCGCGGGACGAACCCCACCAGTTGGTCGCGAGGTTCCTGCAGGAGTCAGTCGGGAGGAGCGAAAGAGCACAAGGGGGGCTCAACTCTCTCAAGCTCAAAGAGTGAGAAGACAAGAGAGGAAAAGAGATATTCTATGGCAAATATAACAAGAGGAGGAACACATTTGCTTATAAGTGCTGTAAAAACGGCACTCGTAAAGTCGCCTGTAAAATCACTACGTTCGGCTGCATGGTGTATCTCACACCACTCGACGGAAACTTCTCGTTGAGATCAAGCAAGCGTTTTAACGGTTTACTGCATGAAAAATGTGGGTGCACCTTGTAAACAATGTAGCCTCTCTTCTCTTCTCTTTCTCTAGACTCTCCCCTTTTTCCTACTTCACTCTTCACCTCCGAAGCGCCTCATCTCCCGACATGTAGCTTTTCCTCGTTTCCTAACGCGCGATTTACCGGATCGTCTAATTCTATTTATTTGGACGCGCGTACAATAAAAAAAGGGAACATAAATCCAGTTGTTTCGTCATATTTCCCTCTTTAATCGGATTTTCTCGAGGGCTGTTTACTTTTCTTTGGCGCGATTCGGTTCGACATCGTCTTTAAGCTCATTGCCTCTCTGTTTGTAGAACTTTGTGTTATGTATGCACGTTATAGCTGGGTTAGCCGTCCGCCCACGTGCGCCCAACTTCGTTTCAAACTCAACATGTTGATGACCACTTACACCTTTGACCTTGCCACTTGTGACTTCGATCAAATGATCGTTCGGCAGTTTAAGCGTTGAAATAGTTCCGCGTTTTGTTAGGGTTAGATCAATGATCTATTTTAAGTTTACTTCTCTCTTGGAATAGTGTACCTAATTTTTTTTATTATCTTTCGAGTGGAAGTGTGGAATGAGCTGCAGTCTCTACTTACTTACTAATGCAACGTTCTCAAAAATTATCGAACCGCGAACTCCCAAGGCTGATGACCTTTGTGGGGGAAGGGCAAGGGCGTGTCCTGAAAAATTTCCGGGGGGATAATTTCAATTTTGTCTATTTTTTTTTGCCACGTTTACCACCTTTCCCCCCTCTTATTCAGGCGTTTCTCAGGGCCTGTACGATGAGACACCCTCTCCTCTCACCTGCTGCTCATGACCTTGAGTTGAGGGGTTGGCGGGGGGGGGGGGGTCCAAATGTCATTCCATGACATTCCATTGACATTATCTAAGAATATATATCTTCCACTTAAACCTTTCTGAAGCTTGTTTTAGGTTCTAGGAGTATGTAGTCGGGCCCCAGATGATAATCTTTGGCGACATTTCAATTTTCATTCCTTCAAATTCAAACTAATTTTATCTAGAACTTTCACTTTTTGATTTTAAAACGTTCTATTATGAAACTACAAAGCTCAAGTTTGTTTTCATTCGTTTCCATCTTGTGATATGAGAAATAACGTTCGAAAAATTCCAAAGATTATAGGTCATGGTCCGCCTACACTTCTAAAATGAGCTCAGAAATGATCGGTTCTTTTTCTTGCAAAGTCAATTCCTGCTCCTAGAATCGACCTTTACTCCTTTTAGACAGGTTTAATGGCAGCGTGATTGCCGGATTGCGCGAGCCACCGTTGCTGATATCGGATACAGAAGTCAGAGCGATGACCGTATAACATGGGAGGGTGGCTGGAAATGAGTGCCTGACTACCGCATCGATACAAAAAGCGTAACATGTGAAGCAAGGGGTCTGAGTCCGAGTGCAGTGCACAGGGAGAATGTAGGTAAGACGGGCAATTCCATGCTCGGAGGGCGCGAGCAGCCGAGTACGGTTCCCGCTCACCCGCACGCAGTGGACGAAGTGAGAGAGTGTGCGCGCGCGCGCGTGTGTGAGCGTGTTCGTTGTTGGGTTTGTGTGCGAGTCGTGTGGTACATGCAAATGACAATTGAATAATCATCCAACTTACAAAACCGCGTTCATAGCTGAGCCGCGCCTGGAGTAATGACATTTCAATCTCAAGTGTCAAAACGAGACGTTCTCTTGCCGCTCGTCGCGCGACGGCGGAGACCGCAACTTTGCGCGTGCTGCGTGCACCTGTCAACAAGGAACGAGGAACGAGGAATGGTCACTTGAGCATCGGACACCGAGGCGATATAGACCGGGTGGGGCGGTGCGGACGGGCCACTCATATACCAACACTCTCTCAAGCAATGCTTGTGTACTCGACCCCCGACGATCTGGTCAGTGGTCACCGCGATGACAACCTAATTATAACCCGACAGCCGAACGTGAAACGCGGGACGCGGACCGGTCCGGGTCGGAGGACCAGAGCTCAGCGCTCGGTAGACGATGCATGGCGCCTTAATCGAGGATATCGGGCCGATCGGGGCGACGCAACATTACACTCTACAAGGGCGGTATTCTAAGCTGTTGGATAATTTTCTCTTCAACTCGAGGAGTGTAAATTGTAAATTACGCAGCGAACGGGGAGAGGCTATAATTGCAAGTAAAATGCAGCGTGAGCAGTGTATACGATTTATAAATCGATTTGCCCTATTCAGTGCCTAAACGTACACTTTATTGTGATTCAATGGGGCTCTTGCAAACTCTTGCTGTGAGCAATGAATAGTGCAAATTGCAATCTGATGTAAAAACCAACGAAAATCACGAAAATCGCATACTAAGAAAGGCAAAAATTTAGTAATAAACTCACATAACTGCATCATAAATGTCAAGTTCGTAATGGCGGTTCAACTCAGGTATCATGGGGGATTCCTGTCTAATTTGTCACTTTCTCTAAAGAAATACAGAGATATATATCTCAATTTAGATAGGAATCTCCCATGATACTTGCATCTTTCCGCCATCAAGCCCGATTTTGAGAGTGAATTTCGCGACTTTTTAGAGTACTCATCGTCATTTTCACAGGTTTTTATGCAAGAATCAACTCAACAATCCCCCGTGGCAAAAAGTTTGTAAGAGTCCCATTTGCGAGTATGCATGGGACTTTAACGGAACAATAAAAAAATTCTATGACGTCACAAACTCTATGTAAATTGAAACGTATTATCAATCCAGCTTGGTTACTCAATTCATTCATAGGTGAAAAACAGAAGCTTTGATGTTTTTGTCGAAAGAAGAATTTTGATGTCATTAAAAAAAAAAAAAATGGTATTTAGTGCTTATGATCTATAGAGTCCCTTGTTGGAAACTCTTTATGGGGAGTGCGGACACGAGCTCAATGAGTTCTGATTGGTCGGTTTTAGACTTTCACGGAGCGAAAAAAATTCGAAGTTATTGAAAGCTTTTCTCTTAATAGTCGATGACGGGAAAGAGGGGAAGAGGGACGAATAGAAACGGACAAGAATGCCGGAAAATCCGCATATCCACTGCTGCTGGTCCACTGTCGAACTTTCTCAAGCTTAGAATTCTTTTACGCTATCGACTCCTTCCGAATGCATAAAGCGTCGTGTCTGTACTCGCTAAAAAGAGTTTCCATCAAAGTACTCTTATCTGATTAGCCGCATTCAGCGACTGGCAAAAAACACCGCGCAATTAACGGTGTACAGTAGAAGACAAACAGAACGTCAGGCGACTCCTAAAAGTAGACTATCCGTAATACTCATCTCAATGAAATTAAGTATTGCAGGTGGCCTACCTAAGCCAAAATCTTAGATTATCTGACATTCTTTCCACAGAAAAAACACTTTGGTAGCGCTGACAAAACCTTTGGTAGAAAAATGACCCAGCAAAAGACTTTAGTTAGCCAACCAAAGGTTCTTTACGCTTAACTAAAGAGATTTTGCTGGGAGAATAAAAAATTTGGTTGGCCCAACTAAAGTCTTTTGCTGGGTCATTTTTCTACCAAAGGTTTTGTCAGCGCTACCAAAGTGTTTTTTCCGTTTTTTCTGTGTCTTACCACAATAATTAACAACTCAATCAAAAACCCTGAGAGCGAGCAAGTAAGGACGCTTGCGCAGTTAGAGTTAACTCCCCCCCCCCCCCCCGCTATTCCCCACCACTATATCAAAATGCGCAACGTATACACATATACAGTGTATATTATACACTTACACACTTACACTTCAAATATCTCCGCTTTTAACTACTGTGCAAGAGATGTCGTTTTAAATGTTGATTCGAGTAAGGGCTACGCTGATACAAAGTAATTACAACTTGTGTAGGCATGCGCAAACAGTACTAACAATAACAATCGGGGAGTCAACTCTCAACAGCCGTTTGTGAGCAGTGGACATCGCAACACGGGCGTCGGGCACCGACGCGACAAGACACCGCGCCAGTTCTTGCGGTCTAAAAGAGAGAAAAAAAGGGTAAAGGGTCGATTAGACAAGCTGCTCAGTAGTGCTAGTGTCAGGAGCTCGCGGATTGAGAATTCATTGTTGCCACTTTGACAAAATTGAATTTCTCAATTTATCGTATTGCAAACTTTCGCTACATACGGAGATGTGAGCATGGATTGAACTCGAACGTATAAAAAAAATGGGAAAATAATTATGAAGCTCCTTTCAAACTACTGAAAGTCACTTCTAAATTTGAAAACTGATGACGAAAAATAATTTTTTGGTGCCACCGCTGGCACCTGTTGGCTATTTAGACACGCTTCTTCCGTTTCGGATATTATTTGGGCGCCAGAGTCAATGTGGACGTTTTAGTTGATCATTTACTCAATCAACACGATCATTACTGATTGATGTGTGCTTTGATGATTTAATAGCTAATCACTCTTATAACGTATCATTCCATCAGAAGTTTTCTAAAATTTAAAAGTTATTAATGGTTTGTTTCAGATAAATTTCTTTTCGTATCTAGAAAGGAAAGAAACAAACACTGAATAGTATCTAGCATCGTAATGGTCGGAGAAGCGCTCCTATTTTTTTATGGGACCTTTTATTGAAAATGGTCTCAATTTTTGTGAATTTTGGTCATTTAAGTGCCATGTTAGTTCCCAAGATCCTTGACAAAATAAAGCCATCTAATCGTTAAAGAAATACCGTTTTAAAAAATGTATCAATGCAAATAGTACCACTTGCATAATTTGAATGTTTAAAAACTCACGCGTTAAAATTTCGAGAATTTTTTTTGGGGAAGGTTCCGAAGGTCTCTTAAATTGACAATGACTCAACGTGGCAACACCCCTAAAATTGCAAGGATCGAAAGGTGATAGCTATGAAACCACGGTAGTCGCGGAATTTTTCGCGTGGCCGCGCGCATGCTGTAAATGCTCTTTCTTGTATAACCTCTCCAACGGCAACCAACGGAACAGAACCGCAAAAGTTACTTTTCCTTGCAAAACTGGACGATCAATAAATTAACTACCGAGTGAACACATGTTAACAATCCTCAACCTGGAGAGGAGGGGAAAGAATAAATAAAGTAAAATAAATAAAAGAAAACCGAAGGAAAGTAGGGAGGAGGGGGCTGGAACAGAACAGAAACCGAGGAATAAGAAAAGGAACTGAGGATACCGGCGGAATAATTGCGCTTTGAAATTCTTTCGCTCCCTTTTTCTCCGTTCCGATGGATGGAGCGAAGGAGGAGAGGGGGAGATATCAGGGGGCGTTTCAAAATCCCCACTCCTCTCACACTTCTGGTGAAGCTCCCTCTAATTAATTATTTATTGCTTCATATTGAATCGTTTAATTATGTATTGATGGAAGGAGAATGGAGGCAAGCGAATGATAAATGATTGCAATAAACGAGACAATGATAAGATTTAAATGCGAGAAGCGGGGACTCGGGAACTCGATCCCAGTTAAATGCAAATTACGGTAAAAAATCTAAAAAATGCAAAAATCGGTCCTTATAGAAACACTCGCGACTCCGCGTGACCCGTGTTATGCGTGATCTGAGCGTATGTGTTTGTCTGTATGAGTGTGTTTTGTGTAAGGAAACGAACCGATTGTGAATAGGAGCTTTCGAAAGAGCGAGTGTGTATGTATGTACTATGCAGTGTGTAAGTACTTCGCTCGGGGACCTGAACCGATCCGGTGCGGTGCGGTGCGGTCAGGGTCTCGCGGTGTAAGTACGCCGTACGGGTTTACTCGCAATTCGCAGTCCTGTAGATTGTCAAGTGCGACGCCAACTTCTGTTTATCGGTGAAACACTTTGGCCACTACATTCTCGCTCTCTGTTGCCTCCTCCGGGGTATACAGGGTGTATGCCGCTGCCCGCTTCATCACAGCTTCCGTACTCCAAGGACCAATAAATGTTCGGTACAGACGGTCCTGCACCCAGATGATTGGTGTGCACCAACGGCCATTTAAAAGCACACGTAAACGCTCACCATCCAACGTCTTTCGGGGACCGTTTGTACCGAACATTTATTGGTCCCAAGCGTCTGCATGCCCATGCCCAACCAGTGGGGGCTCGCCAGGTGAGGCAAGTGAGGCGACAGGGAGCCATCGCCTCACATTTTTTGATGGAGGAGAAAGAAAAAAAAAAAAAAAGTAACGTAAAAAGGTTATATATTGGTTATTATTCCGTCTTGCTTTGTTTCAATAGTTCAAAAAGTGTTAATGAAACAAAATTTTCAAAAAAGTTTAGGTGAAAAGCGTTTCAAAAAAAAATCCTGTGCACGCTTCATTTTCGTCGCCTCGCACCTCCACGAGCCGCCAGTGTGCCCAACCCAAAGTCCCTTGATGGGGAAGTTTTGTTAGAGATCACGCATTTTGAGTATCGGGTTGACGGATCCTTACAAGTAACGGTGCTTGCTTTCGAAATGAATCAAAACGGTGAGTGGATGTTTAGCAAACAGTTACGACTCGTTGCTAACCAACCACTTGCATGCTGCGATGCATTTCGAAATCAAGAACCACGACTTGTCAGAATCCGTCAACCCGATACTCAAAATGTGTGAGCTCTAGTGAGTATACCAAGGACAAATGGAGACCCAAAGCGCAAAGGTTGCGGCAGGTGTCCAATTTTGGTCGGAATTGCTTGAAACAACAACCAACAGTCGCCTATTGTTGATTGATGCTGATGGACATATGTTAGGTTTTCTTTATAGTTTAAATTAAAGTTTTTTAGATAGAGTATATCGGTTTCTGATCAATCGCTTCAAAATCATATCCTTAAATTATTTAAAATTATGACTTCAAAGTGAAATTTCAGGTAGCTTTCGATTGGAGCAATGCTCACCACTCAACAGCGCAGGCGACTGGTGTCTGTTGTTTTGTTGAGCCTTCGAACAAAAATGAGCCTATTTTTGACTTGCCTGCGTATAAAGGCGTCGATGAAGACTCCATTCTTTGAAAACCTTATTATCTGCATCTACGTTCCTCTCTCTTTAAACGTTTTCAGTCACCGATACGTAGTGACCGTATGCAGTGACCGAGGTGTCGTTAAATTGATATAGAGGGACATTCTGTATATCGTTGGTTTCAGTATTTAGTACAAAGAACTGCTCAATTGTTTATCCGGCTCATGAGATAGAACGAACGGGTAGCGCTTGCACATGCTCGTTGCTACCGCGCGGGTGTGAACCAGAAGTTCTCAACTGCAATAACTATTGCAGAACCTAACCTAGCCTTTAATCTCACAATCAGTACAGACTTTTTTCTAAGTAGTTTAGGTCCTGATGTCCTACCTTATGTTTTAGTAGTCCTGGACAGTCAGTGGATGGACACTCGGCAGTGCCCTATATAATTTGATATCGGCTCGAAATCGTGTAATTCTGTATTAGATGTCGTTTCAGAAGTGTTGGCGAGCCTACATCGATAATCTTTGGAATTTTCCAAACTGAATATTCTCCAATTTGATCCAGGTCCTGTTGTCTATCCAGTAGTCCAGTCCAGCACTTGGCTATACTAACAATAAGTTGACCCTAGGAACTCAGCGTGGTTGTGTAAGGTGGCTCGTAAACGCGTGATAATTGCACTTTTTAGTGCTTTACGCTTATTTTCTCTGATTCAGTGGCGGATCCAGCCCTCGCGAACGGGGGGGGGGCGAATTTTGGATTTTCGCCCCTAAATGACCCCCTTTTATTGTTTTCGCTCTCGCTTTCCCCCTTCCTCTCCCCTCTTTTCCCACTTTTTGGGCCGAACGGGGGGGGCGATCGCCCCCTTCGCCCCCCCCCCTGTATCCGCCAATGCTCTGGTTTAGCTCCTTTCCAATCTCCGCTCATTCATCCCCAATCCATCTCTTTACAGCGCATAGTGCTAGATAGGTCGGGTGTAGATTCAAAATCAACACTTTCAAATAAACCGTCGCACTTTGAATTTTTGGACATTTTTGGACATCCTTGGGGGGAAACATTAAAAAACAAACCTATGCGTGGACGTAATTCTAACTAGAATCGTCGTTTTGGGCGTCATAACATTTTGGCGAGAACGTCATAGAAATGAGCAAACATGAATTAAGGTGTCGTCATGACGGTTTTTGAATAAAAAACGTCGCAAGCAAAGATTCATGAAAAGTAAACAACTTGTAATTGCCAAATCTCTATAGGGTTAATGGTAAACAAATTAATAAGAAAATAATATAAAAAGAAATATTCCTTCGAGACATGTTCCGCAGTATGAGACAATTTGGTCTGCATTTGTTTGGGTGAGCGACTGAGCGTCGCGTCGCGTCAAAATGGCTGATTTGATTAACATGGAGTTGAAAATGAAAATAAATGTTTTTTAACAATGCGTAAACTCTTTAGCTTGATGGAACCGTTGAGTTAAGTAACGATGTTTGATGAACTCAAATCAATGCAGAGGTGGACTGACCCACCGGGAAACCGGAAAATTACCCGGCGGACTGCGGTCCAGTTTGGATTGGCCTGGCCAGGAGAGAAAGTGAGGAAGGAGAAAAAAACCAGAGAGACTAGCAAGAAATAGACAAAAAGAGAGAAGTATGAACGAACTCATTGGACAGATCAGCTTTATTAGATTCTGGGCCGTATGGTCTGATCTGGGTGTAAAGGTGGAAAGGGGTCATCAAGCCACGTTGATCACGTAACATCGACGCACAGCTTCATGTATCCAATTCAAATATTAGACTACTGTTGGAAGATCTCGAAAATTCGATCGGCACCGTGTCTTGCGTTTATGAATACGCCTTCATTTTTTAAGGTAGACCAAAACGGTACAGTCACGTACGAATAGTTAACTACTTCCCAACAAACAGCTAATACCTATCCAATTCAAATATTAGACTACTGTTGGAAGATCTCAAAAATTCGATCGGCACCGTGTCTTGCGTTTATGAATACGCCTTCATTTTTTAAGGTAGACCAAAACGGTTCTGAATCGATAACCCGAGCATCAATGAACCTGCTTTAAGACTTTTAATTTTAAATGTGTGCACTGTGTGTGTAACAGAGTTGGGCAACCGAATAATCAGAAATAATGAAATGACTCCGGCAACTCTGAAAACTGGGTTTGCTACCTGAGTTGAGGAAAGGAAAACACACGGAAGGTATAGGTCAATTGTAGAATTATTCGTCGAATAATTCGATTGACTCGGCGTTGCCGGACACACCGAATAATTTCCGAATAATTTTTTGCCCAACTCTGGTGTGTAACAGTGTATACTCCGAAAATAAGGTAAATAGTTAAATGAATAGATGAATGAATAAATAAATTTATAAATAAATAGATTGATGGATAGATAGATAAAAATACATAAAAATAGAGAGAGAAATAGATGGATAAATAAATTAATCAATAAATAAATGGATAAATAAAAATTAATTAAGAATTGTACTAGGTTTTTTTCTTCTAATAGGCTTACAGCTTATAGATAAAATTGTCAGAGAAACGACAGTGAATCAGTGGCGGCTCGTGCGATTTGGCAACAGTGTTTTTATCCCATTTAAATACATGGAAAACAATCGAGACTCGAGGAGGCTGCCAGCCTCCGCTTGAACCGATTTTTTACCTAAGTTTAAGTGGGAAAGATGCATGGTTGCCAAATCTCACGGGCCGCTACTGCAGTGAATACGGTTTTGAGCCCAAATTTTACTTCTGTTGGACGCTTCCCTGCTTCGAACGCAAGTTTGTGTCTCGACCAATCAGAATCGAGAAATTAACAACTTGCGCTCGACGTCCATGCCAAGCTTTTGGGCCCTAAAATCTAGGTTAGAGGACTCGTACGTCTGATCGGTCACGGCATGACATAGGAAGGATTAATTTAATTCCAGAAGACCATCATGAGCAAAATAAGCTTTTATTTCATCCGTGCACCAATTTGTTGACAGTTTCAACTTTTAAGCTCCTAATTAAGCGAGCTGTAAGCACCCTTGTAAGGTCTATGACATACTTTCATGTTACCATCGGTGTTTTGTTCTCACCCGCGTGTCCTCTGCGGTCACAAACCCAAGCTCATATACTTACTTTAAAACATCTTGAGCAAATATGATTCAGTGATCCAAATCCCGCATGAATTACCATCGCGAAGGGTATTAGCGAGCATCAACTGTTAGGTCCTGGCATCACTTTCAAACTAAACACCGCGACACAATAAATCTTGTAAAGACGGACTCGAAAAAGGATTCAAAGGGTCGGTGGAGAGGGCGAGGAAAAGGGGCAAGGAGAGTAGATTATCGGTCCAGTACGGCCCGGCCCGCGACCGCAAGAAATTATGAGCGTATAGAGTTTAAAGTCGAAAAAGTTTCGGATACGGAAAGACTGGTGACTGGTGGTGGGTGTGAGGGGTGTGTGGTTGGTGGGGGGAGGGGAGGGGTGAGAAGGGTGGGAGAGAGGAGAAGAGAGTATAAAAGGAGAGGGATACGGGATGAGATTGAGCAGAAGAAGACTTAATCCTGTTTAATCCAAGGTAGGAAGCATCAACTCTGTTATCACCCGATCACAGGGCGAGCCCAGTTTAACGAAAGTAGAACTTAACGTAACTGATGAACAAGCGGGCTCTCCCACTCGCTCTCTGGGAGTGAGGTAGATAGGGGTGGCTGTGGCTGTGGTCCAAAAGGACCGGGCAAAGGAAGATGAGGGGCGGACCGGGAAGGGCGGAGGAGGGGATGAGAAGGGCTGACCATTGACACACTGGACTAATCTCCACTCCATTCGACGCTGCTTGCATAATTCATGGAGAGCGGGAGCTCCGCCGCCACCGCCAACGCGCCACGATCCGGGGAAAGAGGGATTTTTGAAATTAACACGACGATTTGTCAAGGGATAAAACACCGTCACCCAAACTCTTGCCACCTCCCCCCTCCCCCCTCCTATTTCTCTTCGTTTTCGCGTTAAAAAGGAGACACGTCCGCTCAGATTGGTTTTTAATGGATCAGCGGTATAAGCTATAGCTTTTTCACGTTTTGCCGTTTTGGTCTAACCGATATTTTTTCCCCCTCGTCTCACAGATCGGCATAATTGAGCTTTCCCGTGAAAATACGGGCGTAAATGAAATCCCGCGTTTCAGAAAAAAAAAAAAAACAACATCTAAACGTTACTGATCGTGATGAGTGAACTGAACGTAACGTCGATCGTGGTCCGATTTGGTCAGTTTAAGGGTTGCATGAAAGGAATAACTGCAATGAGCGTGAGACAAAAACCTGTCTGAAACGTCTTCCTTCAAATATCAAAATTGAAGATGAAAATGTTGAAAATTGTGGTTGATTTCAAAATACGTTCGGCATCGTTTCACCTAGATGAGGTTGTTGCTGAATTTTCTTTTCACATCCATATAGATATCATATGTATTTTAACGCCAAAAAATAAGGTAAAATAGATCGGTCTAGTGACTATACGTCACAGAATGATGTTTATATGATGTTTTGATGAAAGTGCGACAGTACGTGTTTTCGGTTTGTTTCGTGCGTACGCTTGGACGCTTCTCTCTCTTTCAAGTGATCCCTCATTTACGCCTCCCTCTCTCTAGTCTCCAATTCCTGTTTGAAGACTCTCAATTGCAGATTCTTCTCAATTCATTATTTCAAAGATCTCGCCTTTAATTTACCTGCAGAGTTCATTTCTGATTTTAAAAATTAAGAAATTGAATTAAAAAATAAAAAAAAGTGCCAATAACGTCTCAATTTAAAGTTGGAAACTTCAATAGAGATTTATCTGCATTTAATAGAACCGTCGCGTGAG
The DNA here is from genome assembly GCA_011764245.1 of Trialeurodes vaporariorum. Lineage (NCBI taxonomy): Eukaryota > Metazoa > Arthropoda > Insecta > Hemiptera > Aleyrodidae > Trialeurodes > Trialeurodes vaporariorum. The sequence goes on along the minus strand of VMOF01000024.1, from coordinate 20,491,640 downwards.
AGCTAGAAAGCCAGAAGATGACGGTTTTGACTGTTTTGCTCCAACTTTATTTATACGCATTTGGGAAAACATCATGTGAACAAAGTCTCTGTGACGTGATCACTAAACCGATAGGTAACTACGCTGAGGTTATTGACTCGTTTCGTACTAAATTTTGTTTTCACTTCGAAAAGCAGACAAAGTCTCACTTTTTCAACCCTACAGGACTATAGGCAGAGAGAGTGTTTGTGATAAACTGCCACTGTATAATTTTCTTTCTAATACGTGTACTGCGGACACTTTCTTCTTTTAAAAAAAAAAAAACTGCTTCCAAAAAGTAGGTCTTACGTATGTACATTTCCAACCTTTTCCAAGCCCCCAGATAAATATGTTCGTACTGAAAAGAATCACTTTCTAGCGATCCATACAAGTCATGGCTTAGGTAACCTTTGTATAGTCCTTAAAAGCAACTTTACAATCTGCGGTTCATACACTTACCACGCGGCCACGATTTAAAACACGTAATCTTGCTATGTGTGATTTTTAGAGTGTCAGTACCAAAACCCATCTTCGCCATTCAATTCATCGGTCTGGTGCTGTAAGATTTTTCACATCTGTTTGTCTCTCTCCCTCTCTCATTCCTCTATCCCTCTATCGCCGCTATTTTGTAAGTCTGTATTAATTAAAATGGACTTAATCTTCCGACTCTATTCTTCCCCTTTTTAAATTCATACCCCCCCCCCTTCTGACCCCCCCACTCCTTATTTTTCTCTCTTTCACGACTAAATTACTACAGTCAAGATTATTTATTTATGTACTTTTTTGTTTAAAAAAAAAAAAAAAAAAAAAAAGAATGAATGGACATAGGCAAGTATCTTGAGTAGTTGAAGAGTATAGATGCACTGAGCCTTCTTGATCGCTTCCCCCCCCCCCCTCCAGCTCTCTGTCTCTGTCGGTCTTCTCTTCTTCGCTGTGATGCTGTGTGATCCATCGTATGCCTCAGGTGGGAGGGGGGGAGAGGAGGTGGTTGAAGGAATCGTGCCGCTTGCATAAGGGTGGGAAGGGGGAGGGAACTGGTGAGCTTATTGTGTGTTAATATCGGCATGTATCTCGATTCTCGGGTGCGCAATCTTTTCATGTGGTTTAGCATAATTTATTTCATCTGTGATTTGTTCAAGTTCGCCAAACGATGCGGTGTTGCCGCGGCTAATGTACCCAAGGCGTTGCGTTGTAGGGATAATCTGCAAGGGCAGGTTTTGGCGCCGAAACTGCGGTCAAAATTGAAAATGCCGGGTGACTGTTACTTGAAGTTGAAGCCAGTTGGTTTTGCAGAAAGATCATTTGAAACATCAGCAGTGGCGGTTCGTGCAATCTGGCAACCGAAAATTTTTGTCATGTAAGCCTCTGCAAAAATATCGATACCAGGTGAGGCACGTGCCTCACTATAAAGAATCGATTATTTAAATTGTTTTAAATGAAGGGAATTTATTGTTGCCACATTGCACGGCTCGCTACTGAACATCAGGTTTGCCTTTCCTCAAAACTTAGTGTGAACTTTCGGGGTATTAACTTCCACTTTATGAATGGTACACAATTTTTTTTTCTAAGTCCTTCTCGCAAAAATGACCTTGCGATTACTTAATGAATAGCTCAATCCACAATTAATTGATTGCACTTTTGCCAAAGATTATTTTTCTCTCTTTCTTTCTTATTTTGCCTGTCTTGCTACTTTCTATTGAATTTAAAAGTACTAAATAAACTGAAAACGCAGATATTTGTTTCAGCTTTCATTCTGGTTGAAAAGTGACAGAATTAAATGGATATTCAGTAGCCGGAAAAGTGTGAAAATATAATTTTTTACCAACCATTTTTCAGTTTTTATAGTTCGGTCCATTGGTGACGGGAATGAACGAATGTAAAGTTACCGCGGGAAAAGTGTGCAAATGTTGCATCACATTCTAAAGTCTCCGTTTAAAACCATTTACTGAAAATTCCATCTTTGTAACCGCAAGGACTATAGAATATTACAGAGTATTCCTTCTCTTAGAACAGAGACAGTTTCTCCGTGAAGGTAGTCAACATTTAGACTCTTACAACCATTAACTGCTTTTGAATTTGGTCGCCATTCGCCATTCAAACCGGAATCGTCTCAAAATAAAACGTAAACTTGAAACTATTCTTTTCTAGTGACTGGTAAACGGAAATAGTCCCCCTTCCTCCCCCCACTGTCGCCAGTTGGCAACGTCGCTCCATACTGAGGCCGCAAGAGGAAAACGAGCAATCCAGTATCCACCTTTTTGCTTCTTGCTGGAGTACTACTATGCAAGCTACTTATAAAACTGTTATAACTTCGATAAGCACTGATTTGTACAGTGTACACCAATCACTTTCAATTTGGCCGTTTATAAAATCGTTTAAAAATAAGACTAATTTTACGGAAACTGCGCAATTGATCAAGATAATTTGATCTTTTGGGATGTAAGGTAGCCGTAGCCTCCAGTTCACCCGACAATGTTCAGATTTGTGGTGAAATGCTTTGTAAACAGGTACACAAGCCGGGCCAGATTTAGGCTTCTAAAAAGCTGAGCTGCAAAAACATGACTGCCGTCCCTTAACCTCTTATGGACCAAGCCCGAATACACTCGTCTTTATCCTCTATCTATTTCACATTGTTCCAGTATCATGATTCCGAATAAACTCAATTATTCTCAATGGAGTATTAACAAGATAAGATTTCTTCTGGCGCCTTCAATTTGTCGTATAGGCAATTCCAACCCCCTCGAGTGCGAACAGTTAACTACCTTCCCTATATGAACGGAAAAGTGCCGTTCTTGTGAACGAACCTGGTCTTTTAAGGGTTAAATAAAATTATTGAAAAAATGATGAAGCTTGCCTCCTTTTTCGACTTCTCGTGTGCGATCTTGCCGGCATCTATAGAAAATTTTAATTTCGATGATCTGATGACCATTTTATTTGACTTGTTAATTCTCATTTTGCTGCCTCTTAAACAGGGACCACGTGGCCACATCTTTCTATAGAAAAAACGAGCAAAACTCGGCTTTCGACCAAACTTTTATCACCTCAATCGACCCCATGAAATTCAATGAAAATGTGTTCAACTCGCAAAAACCGTCCCTCGGGGGTTTTTTGGGGGTCAACCATATTTTCATTTTTTTGTTGTACCCAGGGTTGATTTAGGTTTTAAAACTTTAAAAGTTTGGGTAAGAATTCACTAATTGTTTGCTCGTTTCTGCAGGAAGGATAGTGGCCACGTCCCGCCACGTGCTCTGAAAAACATTGTAAATACAATATCCCCCGGTACCCTGTATTCGATGAGACGTGTCTCTCCGAATTTTACCAGGTCCTGTAGAAGGAAATACAGGTGTGTCCTGGGCATAGAGCTCCTTTTAGGGATAGGAAGTGAAGTAGGGAGAGTGCCTCTGGAAATCAAATGTCAGCATCATCCCCCTCCCAATGGAAAAGTCAAGTTTACAAAAATATATGAAAAAAAAAGCGCAAACAAATTGGGAAAATGCGGATGGAGACTACGAGAGAGGCTGTGGAAAAAAAAAGTCTTATCGTCGGGAAATGGCAAGTGTAAGCTTTGAATCTTGTTTGCTAGTCTTAATGGTCAAATGACGCTTTCGCAGTTGAATTAAATTAAATGTCCCGTGAATTTTATTTCGGATGGGAAGATTCTCTTGCAAGTTCAGCTCAGTGTCACAAGTCAAACGAGCCCCCCCCCCGTCTCGTCGTACTCCCCCTATTCTGAAGATAACTTGACGTCGGCATCGAGAAAAATACTGATGGGGCGGCGGCGGGGGTGATGGAGAAATAGGGAGGGAGTGAGAAAAAAGAGTGAATTTAATTAAGTGAAATTACATTGCTTGTGCTTTAATTATGTTACTTGTTAGATAAAACATTCCTTTAAGGCATTAAGGCTTGTCACCAAGTTTCGCCTCAGCCAAAAGGTGGAAATCAAGTTCCGCTTTTTAAGGATCTTTTTGCGCAGTGCTCCGCTATGCTCTACAGCTATAGTATCTGTAAGTGTGAAGCCTATCTTTGCGTGGTAAAAATAAAATAAAAACGGAGGGGTGATAGGGGGGAAAGGGAAAAAAAAGGAATAAAAAAAAATATAAAGTATCTTTCGGGTCAGGCATTGTTGAAGGAGAAATAGCAGTGGGAAAAATACAACATAAATTAAAAAACCTGATGTGAATGAACTTGCGTATATAGCTCCATCTAATCGTCTCTTTTAATGTAATATCATAGAACGGAGAAAAAATTTGGGGAAAATTGAAAATTATGAGCTTGAAATTCCTATTCTTCAACGAGAAGTCGCTTGAGCCAATTCTTCGTCGCAAATAAATTTTTGTAGCTCTTGTAGTCAGTCAAGTGATTCACAGCCGTGATTCTGATTTCATATTAACCTATCGTCTGCCCGAGGGTCACCCATCCCCTACTTTAATGTTATGTCATAAAGAAAAATAAATAATAAAATCATAGTATCACGCTCAAATCAAGTGATTTCCGGGAACAATAACCCGGCAAAAAAATTAGCGTTTGACGTCCTCAGGACGTTCGGGGGACATTCTACGGAAATTTCGAAAAGTACTATAGAATTGATCTGAAACGCCTTCTTTTGACCTCTGTAAGGTGATCAGCGAAAAAAAATATTAAGTCCAAATCATAATTTTTTTCTGGGAAGCTTTATTTTTTATTTATCTTCTCGATTCACTTTCTAAAAACTGTCTTCAATTTTTTTCCTCTATGCGAGTACATCTTAAGATATATTCTTTGTTGGGGCATCAACCACGAATCTTTCGAGGGGGGCAGCCAAATTTCCAATTTGGCTAAATTTCTCTGGAAAACGCAAAAAATTAAATTTTTTTTGAGGGAAATGTTCGGTGTCGAAGAGGGGGTCCAGCCAGACTACCTGGACTCCCCGCCCCCGCCTACGCCACTGGTCGTAAAATGTCATTAAATATTCGCGAAACGGCAGCTCGGAATTAATGAACCCCACCAGCGGATTCGGTAGATTGTTTCTCTCTCTCTCTGTCCATTTGAACGCATGTGTTAGAAAAGGATATAAGAAGGGCGAAAGTCACGTTACTGCCCCATATCTTTCCTTTTCTAATCTGCGCGATCAAATGGTTAATGGGTATAGAGAGATTAGAAAAAGGTACTAGATCCGCTAGTGATGAACCCCGAAAATCGCCGAGGCGAAAGTTCGCTGCGAACCAATTCTCTCAAAATGCGTTTTTAAGCGGTGTGCTCTAGTGCTTGGTTGTTTGAACTTATGTCAGATTGGTCATGTGACTTGAGCATGTGCAATGATTTACAACAATCCAATCCATCACGTGGACCAGCGCAGCGTCTAAGCGTCTAGAGCGTAATTTTCCACGGACCACGGGGATGGCGAGAGTACACGGTTGGTTGAGTACTGAGGAGAGGGGAAGCCTGCTGCTTGCTTAGACCAAGTGTTGCTCTACCGCTACGCTGAAACGCGTCGAGAGTCGAAGCTGGAGACGAAGCTTAGCACCAAATACCAATAGAGGACTTAATGGAAACGTTACCAAGTCAGATGGTTAGCGAGTCCACAGCCAAGATTGTTAAATATATTGGTTGTAAATAGGCAGCTTGGTCCATAAAACCATAAAACAGAATTGCTCCAAGTGTGACTCTGTTTTCTTCTCGCATTCCAACTCTTATGATCTTGCCTTAGTAGGACCTTCCACTATTTCACTCTTCGAGACTTGCGCTCCTTTCCTCCACAGCTCGCGCTCAGCTATCCTATCTTCCGTGCTTGGTCCATCCACCTTCGGAGCTCAGAGCTCTCAATCCGAGCCGAGGCAAGAGAGTTGAGTTATACCTCGGTTTGATTAATCTTACAAATCAAATTCACGTTTTTACAATGTTAGTATTCTCTCTCTATCTCTGAGGACTCTGAGTAGAGACGATTGTATAGAGGCTTGTAAATGCGATTGTAATTGTTTAGAGGCGCAAGGCGAGTGCGCGCGAGAGGCAAAACGGTGTTCGGTGGTGGCTCCCCTCCCCTCTCTCCCTCCCCCTCCCCACTACCCCCACCTACTCTCTTTTTAAAATGCTTTTCACTCCTCTGATTAGCAACAATCAACAATGAATTGAGGTGGTTTCCCGAAATGACGGGCTGCGTGAAACATGGAGTGTGCTCTTCCAGACAGCTCAGCGCTGTGGTTATGAGTTCGGATTTCTTCGGTAGAGCACACCCGATGTTTGGCGGGTTCGACTCGACTAGGGATCGACTCGGTTGAGCAACGATGTAAATGGCTGATATAATCCGGTGTCCGGTGTGATCTTGCTTCCTCTCCCGCCCGCCAGTCGCGCACTTTTATAACTTCTTCCTCTCGCAGAAACTCGGAGAGAAGTTTCGAACTCATCATAAAGATGCATTTTAAAATTGAGAGCGTGTCAATGCGCTGTGCATTTGCTTTTTCTCTTGCAGTGAAAGTATTCAAGTTGCAATCAAATAATTAATACGTTGCAGCGCGGTATCTGACCCATTCGCTCCGTTGTCCCATATTATAGAGGACTAATGCAGTGGCGATTCGTCCAATATGACAACAACGGATTCTCTCCATTTAAACAAACGTAAACGCGGAATAAAAGATTAGTGAAAATAACCATACGGATACCTGATTTTGGCACCTGCTAGATGTTATGGTAAACTTGACCAGAAGTATGGTACGATACTTTGAGTAAATTCGACATGCAATCAGGTAACATCACCCTAGTCCCTAGCCAAACATAGTATACTTCTGGTTAACATTATACCATAACATCTAGCAGGTGCCAAAATCAGGTATCCGTATGGTTATTTTCACCGTAGTTTTTTTTTCAGTGAAGTAATCGATAATCAGGGTAGGTGTTCACTGAATCCCTGAAAAATCAATACTTTTTCATAGGTTCAAATGGCAAAAATAAATGGTTGCCAAATAGCACGAGCCGCCACTGGACTAATGTTAACAAGGATTCTTATAAAGTTTCAAGAAAATTGGCGTACACATGAAATTATATATGAGAAAAAGTATAATTTGATTCATTAGTGAAGGTCTAAGATTTGTGAAAATACTTTTTCATAGTTCGGTAGAGGTCGTTTCAGAAGTGTAGGCGCACCTAGACTGATAATCTTTGGAATTTTCTAACATTATTTCTCATGTTACAAAATGAAAATTAATGTAAATGAGATTGAACGTTGGCTTTTCATAGAAGAATGCTTTAAAATCAAAAGTTAAAAGTCGGAGGCAATTTTTCTTTTGATTTGAAGGAATGAAAATTGAAAATTCGCCAAAGATTACATAGGTGCGCCTGCACTTTTGAAACAAGCTCTACTGAAAGTGTTGAATAGTGGTCTGTTGCAAACTTTTGGATTATTATAGTTATTGGGAACGGTTTTTTTGCGTCGACGACGTCGACCCTACTTGCACATGCTGATCTATTAGCTCGCTTAAACTTGAGACAAAACAAGTGTGGAGACCATTAGTCAAAGTTCAGAAAAAGCACCGGTCACTTAAACTCTTTTCCAACTCGACGTCAATTTATGTTAACGCGCAGACTTATGACCGACCGTGTGTTTGCGCTTGCGCATTTGCGTGTACTTGTATCTGAATCACATTGCGAGTGTATATCTGAACGGAGCGATCTATGCACAACCGCAGGCCTTTTGCCAGTTTATGATAATGAATTGGAGTTTCAATAAATTATGTAACTCTTGTTTCGTCCGTGAGTAAATTTAAAAAGCTCTCCTTTCGGCTCTGTTGCACGGGGTGCCCCCCCCCCCTTTCACCCTCCTCGCCTTTACCTCTCCGCAGTTTGATCGGGTGAGAAAGAGTGAAGACTGAAAGCTGCGTCAGAATAATGGACTGTCGATCGGTCTGTCATTCGTAGGGAGTCAGGACCGCGCACAATGGAACGGAATATTTGAAAATTCCCCAATCAGTGACGAAGCGTGGTATTCGGCAACATGGCATTTTGTCCATTTGAACCCATAGAGAAGGTCGAATCCGCTGGTCATCGGCGATTCCTTGACAATTCGATATTTTCCATGGGTTTTAATGAGCCAAAAGCAACAGTGCCAGATTGCACGCTTCGCCACTGCCCCCAATCTCCATGCAAGGTCCTATCGACGAATTAAAGATTGTCACGAGATTTGCAAGAGCTAAGTTTCGCCCTCAAGGCTCTAGTTCGGCCACTCTTCATACTGCTCACAGCTTGCAGGTTAGAGGCCAGTGCGGGTGGGACGGGAGAACCTTTGCAGATCAGTCCCACACTCACACCCACAACTAAAAATGTGTGAAAATCTAGCGACAATCTTTAATTCGTCGATAGTACTTTAGAAGCCCTCTCGCGTCCGGTTCCCAATCCTCATTGAGCAGGTGCGCAGTGAATACTGCACATCACGTGATTCCACAGAACGCTACAAAGTTTGAAGGGCCAAAATCGTCTGATAATGCAAGCTACAGTCGTTAGATTTACATGTACTATCGACGAATTAAATACTGTCGTTAGATTTTCACACACTTTCAGTTATGGGTGGGTGTGCGTGTGTGAGACTGATCTCCAACGGCTTTTCCGCCCCAACCGCACTGGTCTCTCACCCTCTCACCAGCAAAGTGTGAGGAGTATGAAGAGTGGCCGAACCGGAACCTTGAAGGCGAAAGCTTAGCTCGTGAAAATCTCGTGACAATCTTTAATTCGTCGATATTACAAATACGTAATCTTCGTGTCATCAATATTTGACGGCCCTTCTTTGTCAAAGACTATTTTAAGTAGCTTTCAATCCAGAAATTGTCCAAGATGATTTTGCGGCAACGATCCGCTGCCTTACGTAAATCCACCTTGATTATGGCCAGTAGGCGGCTCGTGTAGTGTGGTAACTGGTACTAATGACTTTTTCAATTCCTGTGGCGGCTCGTGCGATGTGGCAACCATGCAATTTTTCCATTTAAACTTGGGTTGAATAATCGATTCTTAAGGAGGCTGACAGCCTGAGAATCGATTGTTTTACATTGGTTTCAATGGTGGGGAAACCACTATTGCTGCAATTGCACCAGCAGCCACTGCTCGACTCAGATTCATGTAAAATAATCGATTCTTAGTCAGGAAATCTGCTTTTACTAGAATCGATTTACTTACACGGGTTTGATTGGCAGAAAGCACTAATGCCAGATTGTGCAGGAGCCGCCACCTCACGGTGACGCAAGCTCGTGTCCGAAAACTCTTATGAGCCGCCCCATTGCGTGCCGGAGACTTCTAGTGCGAACTGCAATAGATGCAACAGTGCAACTTGCAATGACGACCGTCGATGACTCCAAAAGGTAGCGAAACAAAAAACCTCGGACAGCTCGAGAGACACGTCACCACGTCACAGCGTCACAACGTCACAGTGTCACAGCGGCTTGCTTGTGCTCGCTCCTTTCGTCGTCCGCGTCAAACGTCACAAGTATTTTATCCGGTCGAGCGACGCGCGACGACAGAATGAGAGGTAAATTGACATAAGAACTAACCCCCGGCTTGCTTTGGCCTCAACCTCGGTCGGATAGGATAGGTTACCTCTAAACGCAGACCCTTTCCCCCTCCTTCAATCCCCTTTCAAGCCCACTCCAGCCTCTCCTCTGTACCAAGAGCTATGGAAAGTATCGTAGTATTAAAGAATCAAGGACTCGTTCGCGGTTTTCTTTCTTTTTTAATGAAAAAAAAAAATATTGGGTGTATTGTCACCCGCGGTGACTTCGCTCGTCTGCTGCGCGGAAGAGCCGCGAAAAGCGACCGCTAGAGTTCAGTCCGTTCGTCCCGTCGCCTCGCCTCGTCCGTGCGACCAATTGACCATTGAGTGATAGACGTCACATTGCGGCCGGGGCCCACAAATGAGACACCTCGCGCGTCCTTCGTCCAAAGAAGAAAAAACACGCCTTAAACACGTCTTGTTGGACACGGCTATCGCCACCGTTCGAATCACAACTTATCCCTGCTGCCCCTCGGACTCTGCTCCTGGCCTGGCCCTTCAGGCTTCGTGGCGGCTTCGGCGCGCACCGCACACGCAACTGCGCACTGGCCGTCGATACACTTTTAATAGGACGCTTGATTGTTAAAAGACTCGAGATAGAGGACTCTTCTCCTTTTGGCCTCTTCCGGCACGCATCAGCATCACCTATGGCCTTTGTTTCGGGTGACGAGGCGACACTCGACAGGCATCTCACAAGTTGCATTATTCTTGCCAATCAGGGTTGCCGGTCGTCATTTTAAATAAATAAAATATCAAAACAAACATAAAATTGCCTTATGGGGTAGTTTCAAGGGTATGATATTTGGTGTTTTTTTTATTTTTTTTGGTTTTTTAGAAAACGAAAGTACCTACACAGAAAAAAAACCAGAAAAAAACACTTTGGTAGCGCTGACAAAACCTTTGGTAGAAATATGACCCAGCAAAAGACTTTAGTTGAGCCAACCAAAGGTTCTCTACGCTTAACTAAAGAGATTTTGCCGGGTGAATAAAAAATTTGGTTGGCCCAACTAAAGTCTTTTGCTGGGTCATTTTTCTACCAAAGGTTTTGTCAGCGCTACCAAAGTGTTTTTTCCGTTTTTTCTGTGTACTTGATGAGCTGAAAAAAGAGGTGTCTTTCGTTTTTTCTCTCCACCCGCCCCGGGTTTTGGAGATACATTGATGTAAAGGTGCAAAAACTCGTGTGTTTTGAGACGTTACATCACGGAATTCTCATTTTTAACAAACCCTGGATCAAAACTCAAAACCGCTCATCCGTAACTATGAAACCTAGTTAAAAACCAAAGACACCCTTGTTTTCAGCACTCCGTCGAGTACTTTCAATTGCTCACTAAAAAACACAAACATATCGACCCTTGCAACTGCTTCATTCCAGTGTCAATTATATTTTTTCTCCCATTCAAACCTATGCAAAAGTATCGATTGGATTGATTTGATAGTTCTATTGGAAACCCCCCCCCCCCCATCCCCGTGGTATGGATTCTCTCCGCAGGTTCACAAGGGGGAGTTATCAGACGTCGCTGCTTCTTGCATTTCAATGATAAAGTTGGCATACTTTCTTTCTTCTATATTTGGCAACACTGTCTCTAATAGTCCGCCCTCCGAGTTAAATGCCGTGGAAACAGTGGACTGACTTTCGATTGACGAAGACGATCGCTGTTTTCGTAAATTTCGCGCTGGTTTGCTGGTCGCTGGCGTGAAGAGAAATCATGTCCGTTTCCGTCCGTTTTACGTCACGTTTCCGCTCATTGATTGACAACGCGTGAATTGTAAACATATTTTATCTGCCTTTTATTCATAAGCCTCATCAGGAGCGCTTTTTTTTCTTTTGCGAAAAGTTGCTTCCTTAAATCCTTGTGACGAGAGGTATAAGTTGCTTTAAAGACGTGGAAAACATTAGAAAGTCACGAAATTTTTCAGAACTGGGAATTTATGTGAAACAGTAGGTGCTAAACAAAACGCCGCGGCCGCCCGGCCGGGTCGCGAACTTTTTCCGCAGTGAATTTGAGCTTTAGTTCCCTTATAAAAACATACAGAAATCATTATCTCGCATCATTATGCGCACTGTTACACAGTGGCGGCTCGTGCCATCTGGCAACAATGTCTTCGCTCCATTTGAATCTATGTTTAACAATCGATTGCTGGTGAAGCGCTGCTTCACTTTCGAATCGATTGTTTTACATACAATCAAATGGAGGGATGACATTGTTGCAATATTGCACGAGCTGCCACTGCTGTTACAATTACCGAAAGTTATCCGTAAATTCTACTATAGCAAACAAAAGTTTGCAGTCTATTGTACAGTGTTACCGACTTCAGCATAAAAGTCCAAAAATTACACAGTGAGTTAAATAGGAAAATTGGAAGAAACTCCGCTTGGCAACACTGCTGATGCAACCGGTCGATGCTTTTCTGCCCTGTGTCTCTCCACTTTGGATAGGTACTATTTTCGCGGCAATTTTGAAATGGCCGTCTTGGCTGAAATCGTGTAAAACAATCTATGGCATAAACTGTTGATGCATATTAAAATTTTACATAATTTTTTCGAATGGGACGGAACAGTATTTAGAATCGTTAATGGTTGGAATTGATTAATGTTTTCAGGCGGCAATTTCCTGCAAAGCTGATCTTGAGTCGTAGATCGGCCAAGGGTGTCGCAGCAGAGTAACTCGAAGGTGACTTTCCAAAAAACGCTGGCGCCCAACGCAGGAAACTCAAAGTCACAACATATGGGAGAGTTAACGCGTGAATAACATTGAATTTCAGATTATTCAGTTATTCTTGGATTTTCATGCCGAGTCCACGTTTATTTTTTTCGACACAATAAAACTTTGATTGTACGTGCACAACGAAACGTAGACTGGAGCCTCCGTACCACCTCCCCTCTCCTCTCAACCCCTCCCCTCCCCTCACCACCCATGACCCTGAAAAATTACATATTCTGTCGATTAATCTCGAAACAAATACTCTCGGAGTAATCTTCATGGGTTATTTCAGGATACGTATTTACGAGATCAATGACGGACAGAGGTTATGAATTTTTGACGAGCAAGCGCCTCCAACGCCGCCTAGCGTGTGAATTTTAAATCGATCAGAATAATTTGAGCACCGTACCCCCTCGCCTCCCTCCCGCTCTCCCCTCCTCTCCCCCCCCCCTCTCACCCCCCTCCTCTCACCCCCCCCTCCTCTCACCCCCCCCCCCCCCCCATCTCGTCATCACTAAGAAGAACACATCATAGTCTGATTTAATTATTGTTCAAATGCATCAGTGGACCATGTCACGTGCAAAAAGTCTGTATTACTTGAGTCGCAATGTGGATCGATACGTAGGTATAGAATTTCCTGGACATAATATTTCAAAGGAAAATCAAGATTATGAACAGTAAATTGCAAGATAACTTAAAACTGTCTCTAATCATTCATGTTTGAGCTTAAAATGAATCAAATAACATGAGTCTCACAAAAAAATACTATAAAACTAAAAAGTTTTTAACGCAGAATAACGACATATTTTCTCTTCCGGAAAAAGCTATGTATCAATCCAGTGTGCGTCGCTCAGTGGGTCGGAACATGGAATTTCCTGGACATAATTTTACGCATACAAACCAAGATTATGAACAGTAAACAGAAAGATAAAAAACGTATGAAATCATTCATGTAAGAGCGTGAAAGGAGCCAAATAACTTGGTTTTTCTATAGCGTTTCTCAGAAACTTTTTTGACCTCCTCTGCAGACAATCCTTGGTTTTTATCTCATTGGTTCTTAAGATTTTTTCTTTCAACATTGATGGAACCCAGAAGTTTCCATTTACGGGCATTTGAACCGAACGAGCGCAGTGCAGCGAATTAGTGCATTTGTTTCCGTGTAGCGTGTAGCCCGAGTTGCAAATCATATCGCAAGCATGCGTGGATACAGGAATTTGTCTTTCTCTCTCCCCCTCCATTTGGACGCCTATGTTAGAAAAATATAGTGATAGGGGCTAAAGTCACGTGGTGGCCCCCTGTATTTCTCTCTCTCCTCCCGTTTGGACGTCTGTGTTAGAAAAGGACAGTGATAGGGGCTAAATTCACGTGGTGGCCCCCTGTCTTTCTCTCTCTCCTCCCGTTTGGACGTCTGTGTTAGAAAAGGACAGTGATAGTGGCTAAAGTCACGTGGTGGCCCCCTGTCTTTCTCTCTCTCCTCACGTTTGGACGTCTGTGTTAGAAAAGGACAGTGATTGGGGCTAAAGTCACGTGGTGGCCTCATTTTCCATCATTTTCTGATACATGTGTTAAAATAGCCGGAGAGAGAGAGAGAGAGGAGAGAGAGAGAGAGAGAGAGAGAGAGAGAGAGAGAGATTCCTGTATCCGCCCCTGTCCGCAAGACATGTGTTTTCGCAGCCCAAACTCAATATTTTTAGTCGAGTGCAAAGCAGCGGCAGCCGTTGTGTTGCGGCCTCGTGCGATTTTGTGAATTCCGCGCATAACCCGCGAAAGTTGAATTTATTAAATCTCGGTGTTTGGTGCTTACTTTAGTGTGCTGTGCAAAAGGCACGAAGGGAGTTACGGGTGCGGTGATGAAGATGAAACCGGGGACGACTTGACTCGACTGGTGGAGCCTCGCACCAGTCACCAGCGCAGCGCCAGCAGCACTCAGCAGCCATCAGTAACCACGCAGCAGCACCCAAAACGGTGTACGCTCCGCCCCACCCCGCCGTTTCTTTCGCGTACAGTGAGAAACAGCGCAATAAAAGTGCAAATTGCACGCTCCTTAAACGACCATAAATGGTTCCCCGGATTCGCCGCCTCGCTCCTATATCTCCGCTCACTTTACATTCATAAAAAGGTGCCGAATTGCCAAATTGAATTATGTTCTATGAGCGCGCTGATTTCCAACAAGGCGCGTTTTTTTTTTTTTTTTTTTTTGCTTTTTTTGTGACTCCTTCCAAACCGCGTGCACCTTACCTCTCTCCCTCGCGCGCAAATAAGCAACACCTCCTCTAACCGCCTTTCGTTCGAGCAAGAGAGGAGGGGGTCAGAAAGTTGGTGGAAGAGGAGGGAGGGGTCAGGTATACTTATAAAAAAAACCCGATGCTTACACCCAGCCAGCACGTACTTCATAAGCCTTTTGCACGGCACTCTGTGTGAGAAACACGCGAAACTCACAATCAGTGCTTTCAGCGCGCAGGCCGAGCTCAAAGGGCGAATGCTTGAAACAAGTCGCGTTTACCGGTTATTGGAGTTTCGAGTGAGTTATCACACATGCCCCCCCTCCTCCGCACCATTCTCTCTCTCTCTCTCTCTCTCTCTCTCTCTCTCCTCTCTCTCTCTCTCGTCCCTTCTCGCCCCCCCCTTCCCTTTGAACCGCAGGAATTTTCCAGGATGAATACCAGCGCACTCGCACTACCGCACTGCCCAATTCTCCCTTCCCCATGTATACAAGAGAAGAGCGAACTCTTCGTCAGACTTGAGAATAATAGGTGTTTCCTCTACCTTTTTTTTTCTCTCTCTCTCCCTCTCCGTCGAATGTTATCATTGCGTTGTATTTATGACATTCCCTACATTCATGTTATTAGGTGGATTTATGTGCCGCAAATATTAGGTTTAAGTCGCGGGGTCGACTGCTTTGGACGCCGCCACCGCCGCGCCACTGCTAGTCGAGTTACTCTCCCTCCGTCTCCTCTCCTACATTGGTCCTTTTTTATAGCCCCCCTTTCTCTCTTCTCTTTCTCTCTCTCTCTCCCTCTCTTTTCTCCCTTTTTCTCTCTCACTGTTTCTTTCTCTCTTACTCTCTTTCTCTTTCTCTCACCCCCTCTCTCCCTCTCTTTTCTCCCCCCCCTCTCTCACTCTCTCCCTCTTTCTCTCTCTCTCTCTCTCTCTCTCTCTCTATCTCTCTCTCGCGTGCTCGGATTTTCCATCTCGCTCTCTTTTTCCCTTGCACTCATGCTCAGAGTCTCCCGCAAGTGACTTTTCCTTTTGTCGCGAGTGTTATTAAAATCACGACTTGATGGATGACCCTCGAACAGGGGGAGCATTTGTCAGCAACCCCCTGCCTCCCTCCCCCTCTCGCCACCAATAGAGGGAGCTTAAATCGGTTCCTTATAGTTTGATGTCATAGCTTGTTAATATGTTTAATTGTCCACCGTCGCGTCGTCCTAATTCTAAACATTGGTTTTTTTCAGGTGGTTTTAAGTTTTTTTATAATGTGTTTGCGGAGACTCACATTCTATCTCTACCCACTCGAAAACCAGTCTATTTGTTATTTTGTGCTTGTTGTTTCGGGAGTCTTGAAATTGCCGCGCGAATAGTATCCTCCGCGTTTAAATATATTTCCCGGTTCAATGATTGAATAGTATAGTATCCAATGGTGAAACCAACAGACGATTTCGATTCGCTTTTTTTTTTTTTGATTTCAGTAGTAGTTTTTGAAATGTTGGCTTAGAGCGCATCGTTAGTGTAACGTAATTTTCTCCAGAAGTCAATGCTATTTATCACTCAATGTTGCTATACTCGCAAGAGACTCCTTTCACGTTTGTTGGCTCTGAAAGAGTGAACTTCCCAAATTATCGAACCAAAGTCCGGAATCAATCTATCTTGAGAGCGAAACAAAAGGAAAATGTCGTGTTTACCGTCAAGGCCGCAACAAGGTTGTTAGGGGCCCCGGTGCAAACTTGAAGACTGCGGGGTGTCCTGAAAGTAAAAAGAGGCCTGTGGAGTCCTCCCCTAGAAATTTTTTAAAATTTCACCTTTCGAGAACTCAATTTTAGGCATTTTTACTTCTAAAAATTTATTGAACTTACAATAGAATTGACTGCACCTTTTGAGAGTCAGACAAATTAGACGCATGCATAGAGGATGAAGAACTTCAGCTTGTCTTTAAAGGAAAAAAGTGGGCTTTTGACATTTTCTAAGGTAATGAATATTTAAAACAAGAAATGTGCGAAAAGCACAAGGTTGATGGTGAATAAATTGACAATAAGGTATATCACGTCCGCGTCGTCCACCGTATGCTATGATTTGATCACCAATTCGTGATCGCCGTGAAATCACAACTAATTATAATTTGTTCGTTTTTAGCCAAGAACTATCACGAGGGACTTTAAGAGTCTGCGATCAGAGGCTTGATGCTGTTTAAAGTACGACGAGTACAATAAGCTTCAGAACTTGTCAGATAAAGTTGTCTTGACGGCCGGCGTGACTCATTGTACAAGAGGATGTATTCGAGTGATTAATGACAGATTTCTGCTCATTGCTATTCGAACTGACCACCAACTAGACAAGATCCGCGTTGTCAAAGCCCTGCATACCATAACAAGTTATAGTTAAAATGTTATCTTGAAAATATTTATTTTTTTGTTTATTTTTTTAACTTCATTGTTTTTATAATTTATTATTATTTTTGTTGTTATTTTTGTTCCTATTTTTGTGCGTATTTTAGTACGAATGCCTGCAAAAACCTTTGTGAAACTTTTAATCTATTGTAGGTTGAATGTTATACGCGGTCATTTGATTCCGTCACGTGATCTTTAACTGTACTGCTACGCTACGTATGTTAATTCATTATTTTATTCGTGACCTCTGAGAGTGAAAGGGGGGGGGGGGGGTAACATATCTAACGCATAAAGTTTATGCTTCTGAAAATGTTTCATTGTTTCTTATCGACAAACCCGTTATTTTTCTTTTGATAAGATGCATGCTTTAAGGTTTCTTTACTATATAGTATCACAATTTCTTCTAATTAAGTTTTACCTGTTTTTGTTTCAGGTAAGTCATGTTTACCTGTGTGAATGTGTCCTCTAAGTCCTCTTGCTTATGAGTTAGTCGTTCTCCGGAAGTAGGGCCCAGAAAACATGAGGTGTTCTCTTATACTTTATGCATGAGTTCCAGAGAAATCCTAATTTGAACATCACGTAGATCTCTTCGAAAGGAAAGATCACAGCTGATGTATTTTGGGCCCTTCTTCTATAAAAGACGTCCCCATAATCATTTGAACTGCTTTCTCGCCGTATGATGCACGTAAGTTCCAGTCTTTGTCTTTACGCTCCCGATTACGCCTCTTCAACTTTTAACTTTTTACAAAGTTTTTGTCTTTTTTCCGATTCTAGACTCTAGAGGTGTTGTCGAGAATTTGAAGAATGTATTTTCCCATTTACATGTTTCATTTTCTTTTTCTTAACGTGGTGTTTCGCTTCCATACATTCAAAGGCTTATTGTAACCGTATAAAAAGAATAATCGAAATGAAAACGAAAATGTCAAAATTTACGAAAAAAGTATAACCTTTAAAATCGCAAACACCACAAATATCGCGATTTTCAAGCAAAAGTTTCTATGAATTAAATAGAGATTAAAGGTTTCCGGTCCTTTCAAGTGCTTAAAACTGCGTTTTAGGAAGTTTAAATTTTCAAAAATTTCCGGGGCCCTCTCTTATTAGTAAGTGTCCCCCTAGACCTCCTAGTCGGAGTTTTCCACTCAGTTTTCCCCCATCAACCCCCCATTTTTAAAGTCGGGACACGAAGTAGATAACTTAATGTTTCCACCAAAATTACGTCAAATTGTGTTTGGAGTTGCAAAATTTTACTCGGAAAAAAAAAAGATTAGTGAAAATAACCATACGGATACCTGATTTTGGCACCTGCTAGATGTTATGGTAAACTTGACCAGAAGTATGGTACATTTACCGATACTTAGAGTAAATTTGACATGCAATCAGGTGACATCACCTGGTACCTAGTCAAAACATAGTATACTTCTGGTTAACATTACCATAACATCTAGCAGGTGCCAAAATCAGGCATCCGTATGGTTATTTTCACCGTAGTTTTTTTTCCGTGTACAAAAACACTTCGAAGGAAGACGCTAAAACTCCCATATCAGAAACTTTATCTTATTGGGCCCCCTCAAAAAGCCTTCGCACACGCTCAAAGTAGGGTCGTCAAATTGGCATTGATGAGCCGAGATCCACCACGAAACGGCAGGTGAGCCAACCGTTGGTTGCATGTTCCGTTGGTTAAAACGTTGTCAAGCAACTGTGCAATTTGACGGCCCGTCAAACTGCAGTTATTTGACGATGGATGTTGTGTCATCTGTTCAGCAATCTACAGTCAACAAAGCAAATAAAACCAGTTTTTGAGGTGTTTTGGGTCAAGGTTATGTTTGAATTTTAGAAATGTCAGGTTGGCAATTCAATTGTTTGCGGTGGATTTCAGCTGTCAGCTCACCGATGCCAATGGAGCTGTTGCAAACTTTTGCTACAGGCTTATTAATAGGTGATTGTGGGGTAATACCCAGTAAAAATAACGATTAGCGCACTAAAAAATCACGAAATCCACTCCTAAACTCACAAAAAGCTTTTAAACGCGAGACCATAATGGCGGCCGGGGCCGCGGTTTTCATTGGGTTTTCCTATCTTCAATCAGCGCCATCTACATGAGGTATTCTCGCAACACCACACAAGAAGAAGAAGAAGCATGCAATTGCCATAAGAAAACCGTGGCCTCGGCCGCCATCACGGTCTCGCATTTAAAAGCATTTTGTGAGTTTAGGAGTGGATTTCGTGATTTTTTTAGTACGATAATCGTTATTTTTTCAGGGTATTACCCCATTAACAACTATTAATAAGCCTGTAGCAAAAGTTTGCAACAGCTCCATTTGACGATCGTACTTTGAGCGTACGAAGGCCTAAAGTTCAACACCCCCTCCCCCAAGGAGTTTCGAGCCACCTATATACGGGTTTGCGTATGAGGGACCCATTTAACAGCAGCTGTTCTCCTCCTGAGAAATCTTCATTCAACCAAAACTCTAAGTTCTTTGAGAGAGCGCTCCTGATGTTTTATGGGCCCTACTTTCGGAGACCGCCTCATTCACAATCAGTGTCAGCGTTAGTTCCTTTTGAGCCTCGCTCGAAGAGCATTCCAAGTCAAACCGTGAGACAAATCAATCAAGGCACTGTGTCCAGTCCACTGTCCAGTGATCCCCCGATCCGGAGAAATAGAGGCGGGCGTTAAAAAAAAAAAAAAAATTGTCTTTCTCTTTTTGTCCATCTCAAACGTATGTGTTGGTAAAGAACAGAGATTAAGGCTAAAATTTACTCCGATATCCCCTCCATGCATCCTTTTCTAATATTTATCTGTTGAAACAAGGCAAAAGGAGAGAGAGAGAGAGAGAGAGAGAGAGAGAGAGAGAGAGAGAGAGAGAGAGAGAGAGAGAGAGAGAGAGAGAAATTCCTGATGCGAGAGAGTGAGAGATGCCTTCCATTAGGAGACGAAGAGGAACCGCAACCAGAGTTCAATAAGGGTGAACCTCCGAGAGTAGCCTGTAAGAAGGTATTCCGCGGACCATCTCTGAAACGCGGTTCGACTGCGTGCCAGCGTGCACCTCTCCAATCTGAGTCTTTTTGATTTCTTTGACTTATTTTGGAATGCTTAGTACCCATTTTGATTCGGTTTTGTTGCGCACTTTGTACTTTGTTTTTCTTTGCTCGCGGAAAATCGCACACTTGTAAGAAGACTTTACACTGAGAGAAATCACCTCTTTAAAAACAAGGAAACACGTTTACTTGTAACAGTTTCCCTTGCGTGAAGTAAAGTTCTGATTGCATGAAGGAGAATCACTGTCACAACAAGGAATCTTTTACTTGTAGCAGCAGACATTTTCCTTGGGTTAAAGAAATTTCCTCTTGGTCAATATTCCACTCTGGAGTTTTTTTAACATAAACGGAATACACCTTGAATTTAAAAAAAAAGAATTATCTCAGTGTAGAGCGGAGCTGCCGTTTTTCGTAGGTATATTTAATGTATTTTTTTCAACTCACCAATAATTCCACCGGTTGACCGAAAGGTTCAGTTATAAGTGTTTGACTGTAATGCATGAAAATACTTGCTTCTATAATTTCTCTTTATTTGTCGGGAATCACGGTTAAGTTATCCATTTATCCGCAATTTTTTTAAGTTAGTTATGGCTCCACCTTTTGAGAAAAGATCATCGTTTTCGTACAACATGCACTATCTTAAACTGAACTGAGCTGTGTAACCTTTAGTTCAACTGATGCCTGATGGAATTAGCGGTGAGTGGAGAAATGCCTTTAAAATACACAATATGACAGCTCTGCTGCTGATGCATTAATCGTCTCACGTGACCATTTGAACATAACATGGGGTCTATATCTTGTTGGAAAAATATCCACTGTGTCGTATACTGAAAGGCCGTAGGGTCACGCGCAGGGCTGCCGTTTTGCGTATAATCAATGCTATTTTTCTATTCACCGATGATTCCACCGGTTGAGAAAAGATTACACAGTTCAGTGCATGACTGTAATGAACTAAAACACTCGCATCTGTGATCTTTCCTCAACCGGTGGAGTCGTCGATGACTTTAAAAAACTTGCGGATATTTTAATTAATCAACGGAGTCTCCACTGATTAAGGAAAGATTACAGATCAGAGTATTTTCGTGCATTACAGCCATGCACTGAACTGAACTGTGTAATCTTTGCTCAACCGGTGGAATCATCGGTGAATAGAAAAATAGCATTGATTATACACAAAACGGCAGCCCTGGTCACGCGACGCTATTGTTCTAGTATCATGCTTCCGAATAAACGCGATTCTGGATGGAGACACTTGGAAGATAAGGTTTCTTTGGGCGCCTTCGATGTACCGTATAGGCAATTTCAACTCCCCCGAGTACGAACAGTTAACTACCTTCCCTTTAGAAACGGAAGAGTGGCGTTCTTTTGAACTAACCCAGTCTGTAAAGGGTTAAATCAACAGAATCAATCGATTCTAATCAATCTCGTCTTGTCAGCCGAAAGATCATAATCAGGCTGCAGGAAGAATATCGTAAACAACAGCAAATGACGTCAGTATGTTGCTCATTATTTGTATGCTTTAGGTTGGTTCACGAACTGCAGGTAAAAATCCCTTGTTGAAAATTGGTGATCGTAATACTATGCGCGGTGGAATCCTGAAAAAAAAAATCAGGAAAATGACACTTACGATGTTACGAAGTGAAAAGGCTTCAGTTAGAATGTAACCGTCAAGTTGAGGGAAGTGCGAAAAAGAGTTTACTTCGCGTGGAAGGGGTGAGAAGGAGATATTGAAGATGCGAAATTAATTTGGTGTACTGGAAACCTGTCATTCCAAGCATGCGAAGAATAAATTTACAATCGAAAGGAAGAAAAAAATTATATCTTTAAGATAAAAAAAAATAAGAGTTGAAACAGAAAGAAGAATAGATTGGGGGGGGGGGATAAAAAAAAATGCTTTTGTTGGGGCTGACGAAGTTCTCAGAAGGAGCGCGTTGGGCCGCAGAGTGAATCGGATTCGCAAGCTAACGCATCCGTAAACAGTGAGATTTTCTTCTTCTTCCTCTCTCTTTCGTCGCTTTTTTTTATTTTCATTTATTCGCGCTTTTTTTTTTGTTTCGTTTTTTTTTTGTTCTACTCTGGAACAAGTGTTGATTAAGTGATGGTCGAGCATTTAGCGCTGAGATGAAAGGGCCCGATCCGCAACCCCGCGACCGCCGTAACTACATTAATTGCGCGATTTCGTTGCCTTGCGCGGGGTTTTGTCTTATCCTACTTCTTCGTCTTCTTCTCTCCTCCCCTTTCCGCCCTTCCTCTACTTTTTCCTTTTTCCTCTACTTGTGAATAATGTGTCTGCGCTTCACTTGTCATTGTTTATTCTTTCAAAAGCGTCACAAGTCACAAGTTTATTGAATCGCAAGCGTTGCGTCACGTCTTCAAACCGCGCCGCGCGCACTTGACCGCACAGTAGGCAGTCGTGGGAATTTTCCGACACGAAATACGCTTCTCTACTCGCTGGAATCTGGATTTCAATGGGTCTGTTGCAAACTTTTGCTACAGCGGTAAGGCGGGTCGTTTCCTATGCAAAATCACTTGAAATTAACGTTGAGATCATCAGAAAGTTCCAAAATCTACTCGCAAACTCAAAAAATGCGTTTAACGAAATTCGGAAATGACGGTCAAATGAGCGAGTGATGATCGATTGCAGCTTTCTCTACGATGAATCAATTTTCTCAGCACAGGAAGTTGCGTTGATATGGGACTCACCTATTGCCACTCGCTTGACTTTTACCCGCCATATCCAAATTTTGTTAAACGAATTAATTGAGTTTGTGAGTGGATTTTGGAACTTACTGATACTCTCAACGTTAATTTCGAGTGATTTTACGTAGGAATTGACCCGCCGCAACGCTGCAGCAAAAGTTTGCAACAGAGCCATTGAGGTGATTCCAGAGGCTCAGTAACTTCGATTCACTGAGGAAAAAGTTCTGGCGAAAACGGCGATACGAATAATAATTAAAGAGCCCCCGAAAATAATAAATTCTGACCTGTGGTTTTCCCTAGTGATACAATTGATGACGAGAATTTCTTGTCCTCTCAAAAATAATATCTAGTGATTTCAAGTAGAATCTCTGGTTTTTTAAATATCCTTGCTTTTTTGACCAGAATTTCTCTTCAGAAATGGCGTAACTTCTTCGAGAACTATTTAATCATTAATTCGCTCTTCCATTCTCGCCAGAACCTTTTTCTCGGTGTTACATTCTAATAATTACCAAAGTCACGATATGTCAATAAAGGAATTTCTAGTGCTTTCCATAGAAAAGTAAGGTGTTTCTATCAGAATCTGGCCATACTTCTAGAATTACCTCACAGTTTTCGAAAAATATATGATGCAGGTACCAGAAATGTCCTGCTTGATATTCAGCTGCATCTGTTTCTGATAGTATATGACTTTATCTTTTCTTTCTTTGAGTATGCATAAGACTTGACTTTTTTTATAGTATTTCAAAAAACGTGGAACGTCACTTCAAAAAACACACTCTAGGAAAATGAGTGCCAAAAGGACGGTTAAATTGCTGCCCAAGGCGTGTTGCAGGTAGATTTCATGAATCTTTCTGTTGCATGCCTTGGGTTCGACCCGTTAGTTTTACTAGCTAATCTTCCTTGAGTGTGTTTCTTCTCCATTTTTCCAAAATATCTAAAACATAGTCATGCAGTTATAATTTTTTATAGAACGCTACTGGAATAGGTTTTTTTTTCCCTTCATTATATTATCACCACTTCTTCTAGGCGCAGACATTTCCCCGAGTCTCCTCTGTTGTATAGTTTGTTTTTTATGTTATTGCTTGCTGGCTGTGTCAAAGCGAATTTTGTTATGGCTTACTAGTTGTGTCATAGCAAATTTTGCCAGCCACGGTGGCTTGGTGGTCATAGGACACCCGACTGCCAATCCATTGATCCCGAGTTCGAATCTCAGAAGCACCGTATTTTTTACCAGTCTTGTTGCTCGGACTCGTCAAAAGTGGGTCCACGGCAAAGATTATAGAGGAAATCTGAGTGCTTATGGAGCACGGATGTTTAGAGTCTCCGGCGTCTTCTGAAAATAAACTAAAAAAGTTCTACGTGATTAATTCAATCTGTCTTCACTGCATAGGTTTCTAATTGTGTGTGAACGTAAGCCAAATAAATCTCTAGAAAAAAAGAGAGAAAAAAACAATGAATTTTGCTCGGATCTGGTCATGGCACGTAAATAGTTTTTGATGGTTGATGGTTGGACAATATCAGAAGGCCTTACTAGCCGCCAATCGCAAGCGTTTACGAACGTTGTCGGCTTCTAACCATCAACACATTGGGACTTCTCATGCCCCCAGTTTTCACAGTGACTTGGAATGTCTTTACCAGTGACCTGAGTGACCCGTAATCCATCAACTAACGTTTGTACTGAGCATCGCTAAAATCTAATAATAACCCACTTTTGCAAATATTCTTAACATATTTCCGAAATGTTTTCTAAAAAATCTAGTTTTTGACCATTTTTAAAAAATGAAAATTTTCAATATCTTAAAACCTTTTTTTCGGGCATGTTTTAGCAAGATTTTAGCAAGATATACAGTATTTTGGCAAGATTGCACGTTTTTTTTTTTTTAAAATGTTGCCAAAGTCTCTTGCTTCATACAGGGTGTCCCAAAATTGATAGTAAATATTTTTACCACGTATTTTTGGGGCCAAAATAAGACTTTTTTTTTCCTATGAACACGTGTCCGAAAATGCCCCCCCTTGGAGCTACAGCCCCCCAAAGTTTTTAAAAAAAAATCGGTTTTTCTTCGATTCTAGCAACGGATCTCCGTAAAAATGGATGAAAATTGGTTTCCAAGGGTAATTTTAGGCGTTCTTTCCGATTCCGGGGTCGAAAATTTCAGAAAGGGTCAAGAAAGGGGGGTTTGAGGGGGGTTCAAATTTTAAATTGAATAATTTTTTAGTGCTCCGTAAGAAAATGAGAAAAATAACAAAAGAATCTAATGGAACAAAACAAAAGAAACATTTTTGATCTCTTGTGTTTTTTTCATAAGACACGCGGGAAACGAGTAAAATCGATTTTTCGCCGGGAGCGCACAGCCCGATAGCGCTGCTCTGTGCACTCAACTGACTCAACGATCGACTCGACGCAACGCGGCACTGAAACAGCGCTATCGGGCTGTGCGCTCCCGGCGAAAAATCGAGTTTACTCGTTTCCCGTGTGTCTTATGAAAAAAACACAAGAGATCAAAAATGTTCCTTTTGTTTTGT
This sequence comes from Trialeurodes vaporariorum, assembly GCA_011764245.1. Lineage (NCBI taxonomy): Eukaryota > Metazoa > Arthropoda > Insecta > Hemiptera > Aleyrodidae > Trialeurodes > Trialeurodes vaporariorum. The sequence goes on along the minus strand of VMOF01000024.1, from coordinate 20,466,552 downwards.
TCCATTAGATTCTTTTGTTATTTTTCTCATTTTCTTACGGAGCACTAAAAAATTATTCAATTTAAAATTTGAACCCCCCTCAAACCCCCCTTTCTTGACCCTTTCTGAAATTTTCGACTCCGGAATCGGAAAGAACGCCTAAAATTACCGTTGGCAACCAATTTTCATCCATTTTTACGGAGATCCGTTGCTAGAATTGAAGAAAAACCGATTTTTTTTTAAAAACTTTGGGGGGCTGTAGCTCCAAGAGGGGGCATTTTCGGACACGTGTTCATAGGGAAAAAAAAGTCTTATTTTGGCCCCAAAAATACGTGGTAAAAATATTTACTATCAATTTTGGGACACCCTGTATATCCGGGTATAACATCGTAATCGAAAGAGCAATTGAGTCTTCAATCTATATAGTTGTGTATCAAGCCGCAAAAATCAACCAGATCGTTTCTTGTGCGAAGGATTTATGGCGCGCGGAGTTAGTATCGCGGTATTTGATTGATTCCGATGACTCGAATTCCTGGCACCATTGTTCCAAATTTAAAACTCGCCACAACTCGCGCCCGCGTCCGCCGACGAATTAATCAGCCGAAAATGCTCCAGAAGGACTCACCTCGCGTGCATGGCCCGTCTCGTCTCGTCTGTCCAAAGTGTTATGAAGAGATTCTTTGTCTCTCTTTCGTCAATCCTTTTCGCGTATACAACGGGCCTTTGTTAAAAAGAGCTGGAAGTAGGAGGATGAGGCGGAAAAGAAGAAGAAGAAACAGCAGGTGCAAGGAATTGAGAGGTTATAATGATCAGCTTCAAAAAAGCGTCCCGCAGCATGACAATGTGCGGTGCTAGGGAGAAAAAAGAAAAAAATTACGATGGATCTGCACATTCTTGAAAAGTCAACGAGGAAGACACAAATAATATTAAATGCGGTGGCAGTCAAATTTAATAACCGGCTACTATTCGGGTCAAATTACGTCGAAAAACGTGGTAACCCGGCCGCTACAAATTGCAAAAAAAATGTTTTTTATGGCACTAAAAAACGTGGAAAAATCAGGAGAATAAGACTAACTTATCCACCAAAATTTTCCTAAAATTAGACCCCTATTAACGCACCCCCCCCCCCAAAGGAATTCAAAGAAAATCACGAAATTGAAATTCCTAAAAAAAACACCTGATAACTCTTTTAGGCTCACTTATAGGCAATTTTGGAGATGACCATAATCGTAGATAAAACGTTCAATTTTGCGGAAGATCCCGCTAGCGACTTCAGAGTTCAACTCTTTGCCATTATTGTGTGAGGTGTGACATTGTATCGTAACACAAACGCAGGTGCTGCAAACTGTTATTGATTTTCCTTTCTTTGGACGCATGTAAACATTTCGATAGGCTGAGTTGGAACGGCGAATACTACAGCCAATAGTGTAAGTACCAATGGCACTGTATCCACAAAAGAAAAGAAAGAAAAAATCAAGTGGGGGGGGGGGCAACAGTTCCGAGATCTATTTTGGAAATTTAGAGTGTGCGCATCGTCATTCTAGCGTTTTTATCTTAAAAATCGATGTAGCTTCAAATCTCAAAACCCATTTTTTTCAATTTATGAAAGTCGTGAGAGAGACTCTCTTCAAGTTTGCGCGAGAAATCGATGATCCGGTTAAAACTTGGGAAAAATAAATAGGAGTTCTTGAAACGACTGAAAAGCAGTAATTAACAAGATTTATTCGCGGAAAGATGGCCTCGTTGTCTTCAAAGAGGGCAAATCCTGAAGAGGCATTAGACAGTGACTGAGGGTTGTCGTCGGAGGGATGGGGAGGGGAGTTGTTCGCGTTGACGCTGAAAGGAGCACAATCTGGGACTTGCGGAACGGCCCTGTTTAACGAAATTACAGTTTTTGTTTAATTTGATGTTACTGCAGTAGCAACTGTGTGATACAAGCTACAACCTAATCAGCCATCATTAAAAAGTTAATTTTCTTTTATTATTTCATTTCACTCTCTTTCTCTCTCTCTCTCTCTCTCTCTCTCTCTCTCTCTCTCTCTCTCTCTCTCTTTCTCTCTCTCTCTCCCTCCCTCTCCGTCTATTCCGCCTCACTCGGTTTAGCGCACCAGCGTAGCCTTTCCCTTCCACCGCCTCGTCTTACTCTCAAATGCCGCTGGATCCCTCTTTTTCAATTTTATACCGTTTTATCTGTAGTTTAATTAACAATTCCTAACGTTATAAGTGCGAATCCTTTGCGTTAAAACCCTGAAAAAGTGTGGTACGAAGTCAACGTGAAACTTGAACTTTTGATAAAACCTGTGACTTCCGGACCATTTTTTTTCTACCCTTCGGCTGACGACAACCGTGCGGAAGAAATAAAAAGAGAGGGAAAATAAGATCTTCTTCTCTGATAAAAGTTCATGTAGTTGACTGGGACGGTTGCACCAACATTTCTAAAATTCATTTCCCCTGTTTTATTAAATTGGTTCTGAAATCGTGCGTTTTACTCGGCAACTTCTGCAAAAGTTACCCAATCCGTTAAAATGACGTGTTTCAAATTCAGTTACGTTAGAATGGTTTTAACCTTCACCTCCCAACGATCATTTTTGTAATGGATTCCAAAATGGACCTTCGCGAGTCCTGGTCCTCGATTTCAAATTACTCTATTTTCCAATATTTATTTTTATCCTTTCAAAAATCCTAAATGGAGGGGGGATGGAAAGTTTAGAGCTCGCGATATAGATTTTTAGGAAAATCTTTGAATGCAACCTTTTTTAAATGTACCTATATTTATGCACGCAACGTATCGCACCCATACTCAAAAATTAATTGAAAAAAAAAACGCGCTGCATTTAAATGTAGAAATAATTTACTCCGGAAAGGGCAAAAGGTTTTATAAAAATAACGTCATACGAGTACTATCAAACGCAAAAGTTCTGGCAGTCAAGAATTCGAGATTAAGTGGCGAATCCCCACGTAACGTAAGCAACCTTCTATACGCTCCACGTGCATTCTTGACTGTCATGAAACTTTTGCGGTTGCTAGTACTTTTGCATTCAGTTAACTGTTTTCACTTGATTCGTAGTACCATCAACGACTTATTCCCACAAGGAGCACACGGTTTTATAAAAATGATATCTTAATAGTACATTACATTAAGTACTCTGTTACTCGCTTATTAAACTCAACTTGAAACTTTTTTTATTGGCACCTACCGCCGCTCCATATTCCTCGGGCCCGTCTGTAAGAACCAACCTCAAATTCACTGTTTAAAAAGCAAATGCTACTGCGGCGTATCTTATCGTTTCATCTGAAGGTCGAGCTTTTTTAAATGTTGGTGGTTCTTAACAAATATAGCGCATACATTAACGGGTGCGGTTGGGTGGTCCATCTAAACTTGAAACTAAATTTTCTCTGTGAGGAGTGAATTTCAGACTTTTTCAATGGTCTCGTCGTTTTTGTCGCAGCAGTTTCCGTTAGAAGTGTTATTTGCCGACAGGAAAACTTTGTAAGAGCTCCATTGCCTTGCCTCAGTATCTGTTAACCGATTCGAAGTTCGAATGTTTGACTCGTTATCTGCAAAAAGGACTTCAAATCAATGCGTCTGTTGCACACTTTGGCTAGAGCGTTTTAAAGTATCAATTCGTATGTAAAAGACCGTTAAAGTGACCATGGCAGCATCAGAAAACCCCAAAATTCATTAATAAACCCACAAATTGCGAAAAACACTAGACACCCCTGTATCTTTCCACCACGTGCACGATATTTCGCGAGATTAGCGCGGCTCATTCAAATAATCACAGCTGACTTCATAAACAAATAAACAGTAAACACCGACGGCGTCTGTTCGAATTTCTTACGTCTCAATATTTTCAATTCCTCTCAATAGGTTGTGAAAGGTATGGAAACCGACATTTGTGTCGAAAACTTATCAAAATGAAACAATAACACACATGAGTTCCGAGTATGATTCCAACTTCAACCATCATCCTCGGAACTCCTGTGTGTTATTGTTTCATTTTGATAAGTTTCCGACACAAATATCGGTTTCCGTACCTTTCACAACCTATTGAGAGGAATTGAGAATATTGAGACGTAAGAAATTCGAACAGACGCCATCAGGGTTTACTGTTTATTTGTTTATGAAGTCAGCTGTGATTATTTGAATGTGCCGCGCTAATCTCGCGAAATATCGTGCACGTGGTGGAAAGATACAGGGGTGAATAATGTCTAGTGTTTTTCGCAATTTGTGAGTTTATTAATGAATTTTGGGGTTTTCTGATGCTGCCATTGTCAGTTTAACGGCCTTTTACATACGAATTGATACTTTAAACTGCTCTGGCCAAAGTGTGCAACAGACCCATTATAACGTGTAATGAAATACGTTTCAAATATTGCAGGGCTCATGTTTTACAATGAATATGCTTACTTTAAGTCCTTTTGGATTCTTTATTCGGTACTGGGTGTTCAAACTGTTCCAGTCCACATTTTGTCGGTTTCTTATCATGGCGTTATACGGATTTGTTCGCGTTATAATTACCTTCTCTCATGTTGTCGAAACTGAGAGTCTAGAGACCGACCGCTCGGGCTTGGCTTGTAAACAAGTGTTAAAGCTCGCAAAGTTGAGTCGCGCCGGGAACTGCGTCGCGTCGCGTCGCCAGTCACAACTTTCAACTTTTCGAGGCGGGTTCAGTGGAAGGCGAGGCGCGAGGTGGCGGTCACGGGGTCCGACTCGACCGGGCGGGCGGGCGGGCGGCGATCTGCTACCGTAGGTGGGAGTGGGGTGTCTGAATCGGGGTCTAAAACTTGTAATTGGCTCTTGCTGCCGGTCTCCATTGCCGTCGCCCTCCCCTCCACCCCCTCTCCTCCTTCCTCCCCCCCCCCCTAATCCATAGAATCTCCTCCGCCCGCGACACTTCTCTATATTTCGCTCCGCACCGCGCGCAACTCGAATCACGGACTGATGCTATATAGAGCGCCTCTCCAAGCTTTCCAAGCTTCCAAGCTCATAGCCTGCACACCGCGGCTTAAAACCGTGGCCCGGGCCAGCCGAACGCAAACGGCGCGCGGTGGTTCCGCATATGCGAGTTGTAATGGAAGTCAGCTTTATATCATTAGGAATTTACAACAGCTGTGGAAACGTTCTCTCCCCCCCTCCAACTCCAGTTTGCCAGTGATGATCCGTCCCCTCCCCACCCCCGCTCCCACTCCCGCTCATTACGACTGCTCCCGATTGACATCGAAGCACGCCGCGCGTTAAGCGGGTAAAAGTTTACATAAACTGCAACCCTTCCGCTCTCCTGGCGCCCAACCCGAAGACCACACTTTTCTCAGAGCCCGCTCCGAACATGCCAACATCCAACATACGACGCAGCTTTGCTTTTTCATCCCTTCCTTGACAGTCTATTTATTTAACTTTCTCTTTTATTAATGTCCTCCCGCGCCGTGACGTGGCGGCCCCTGATGTCTGCCTTGACTGCGGACCCTACATTTGTATAGTTTTTATGACCTTTTTGTATTTTTACAGGATACTGAAAGGGCGTAAGAGTGTAAATAGTAAGCATTTTGGAGTGTTGCGAGTGTTTTATTAAATGCTCGGCAATTAAGTAATGATCCTGAGGCGGGAATTGTCTCTCACATACAGGAGCTTCAAAAAGATCGGAAAGCTCATGTTAATTCTGCAGGCCTATCTTTTAAATCAGTGGATAAAACTGGTGGACTGGATTAATGATGGGCTGCTATTGGTCTCTTCTAGAGTCTTTATCGAAAAATATACCTCTGTAACCAGGTATACCTCCGCTACATTCGATAAACTATCGGCTGCTTGAAACAAGCCGATAAAAGCCGATAGCTTATCGAATGAAATGGAGGTATTCTTGGTTACAGAGGTATATTTTTAAATAACACTTTAGAAGGACCAATAGCAGCCCATCATTTATCCAGTCTACTCGTTTTATCCACTGATTTCAAAGATCAGCCCGCTGGACACTAATTAAACTTAACGGAATTTCGCAGATGACCTAGTATCCTCATGACTCATTTTTGGGCACGATTGCAAGTTTTGGAGGCCCCTCCCCCGAAAATCGATTGATCCAAAACGCGATCCCTATTTTGTATACATGATTCGTAAATTAATAGTAATTATTTAATTATTATAATTAATACAACGTATATATTCTACATATAATTCTAAATGAGCATCGGTGGTATTTTTCTCACCTTTCCTGCGGGCCGATCATTTACTTTATCGTTAAACCGATCGTTAAGACTGTCTATGAGTGATTCTATTGGTCGAAAATTGTAAAACTTGGCTGTTGCTATGGTAACCATCGTTAAGAGTCTCGTTTTATAAAGGCTATTCATGAGTAACCTTTAAAAAACGGACTCTATAACGATGGTTACCATAGCAACGGCTAAGTTTTACAATATTCGACCAATAGAATCGCACTCATACTCGTACACTCTTAACGATCAGGTTAACAATGAAGTAAATGATCAGCCCGCTGAACAGAGCCGCATCGATCGAGACCGCATACCTTATCCGATCGATCCAGCGGGCCGATCATTTACTTCATCGTTAAACCGATCGTTAAGACTGTCTACGAGTGATTCTATTGGTCGAAAATTGTAAAACTTGGCTGTTCCTATGGTAATCATCGTTAATAGTCTCGTTTTATAAAGGCTATTCATGAGTAACCTTTAAAAAACGGACACTATAACGATGGTTACCATAGCAACGGCTAAGTTTTACAATATTCGACCAATATAGAATCACTCGTAGTCAGTCTTAACGATCGGTTTAACGATGGAGTAAATGATCGGCCCGCAGAGGATAGATGGGAATCTTCACGGAAAAAAAAGATTAGTGAAAATAACCATACGGATACCTGATTTTGGCACCTGCTCGATGTTATGGTAAACTTGGCCAGAAGTATGATACATTTGCCGATACTTTGAGTAAATTCGACATGCAATCAGGTAACATCACCTAGTACCTAGTCAAAACATAGTATACTTCTGGTTAACATTACCATAAAATCTAGCAGGTGCCAAAATCAGGTATCCGTATGGTTATTTTCACCGTACTTTTTTCCCGTGTTGAAGCAACAAAAAGCGCTTCCGAATTATGTATGTAGATATTCACAGGGACCGTATCCCAGATTGCCATTTTTCGGAGATTTAAAATTGAAAATTGAAAGTAAGAAGAGTACTTTCGACCGTGTAATCTTTTCTTGTCCTCCGGTGAATTTCCTAGGGTCTCTGTCTCGTAAATCGGGAAATCTCGGTGTGATAGGGAAAAGAGGATGATGAAGAGGAGAGAGCACGAGTGAAGTGGGGTAAGGGGTCGAAACTGTAAACTGAGTCAGAGGGGTCGCCGGTCGCCGCGCCGCATCAAATTAGGGTGAAGAAAGTGACGCTTGCATCGGCATGGCATCGCGACACAGGACCCCATCCCACAAGCATCCACCCCCACCCACCCCTCAGGACCGCCAACGCAACGATGGACTAAGTGATTAGTCAACGTTTTTGCGCTTTGTCGTCCCGCGGATCCGCAGCGGCAGCGGCCCGCGCGTCAAGTGGTCACAAATGCAGTCCATCACAGGGGTCATTGTTCAATGTTCAGAGCTGTGTGCAGTGTACTCTCTTGCTTTCTCTGTCTTCGCCGATTTAAACAGATGTGTTAGAAAAGGGTGGAGGGACACGTGACTTTAGTTCCTAGCTCTGTTCCTTTCTAACATATGCATTTCAATGGGCTGAGAAGAAGAGAGAGAAAGAGAGAGTGGGCGGATTCCACGATACGCCTTTGCTTCCGGTTACCGCCGGGGGGAAAAAAGTGCTCGGAAGCTAAGTCGAGTTTTTGGGCTCAAGTCTTAATGTTACATTAAGTGTTCCGTCAACATTTGCGCTTTTGGTGACCTCTGAACTCACTCGAGATCTCAGAAGGCTAACAGGTGAATTGACAAATATTTATTCGTTCCTCTGGGACTTGAACGGCGAGCTCCAATGGAACGGCTTTGTTTGACTCTCCTTTTAAACTGCCGCTAATTTGTTTGCACTTGTCGTTACTAGCTTTCTTTGGCTCGCGGTTTTCAGCTTTCGCTCTCTAATCTTCGTTGCTATAGATATAGCTAGTAATTTGTCTTTCTCTCTCTTTGTACATTTGGTTGCATGTGTAAGAAAATGACAGAAACAGGGGCTGGAGCCACGTGACAGCCCATACCAGAGTTGGGTTAATGGGGGTGGTAATCGATTACACGATTACCGAGTAATCGGAATCTTCGTTTTTTTGGAGGATGATTTTATGGTAATCGGGTCTGATTTTTTTTAGCACCACTTATCATTTTAGTTGCAGAAGAATCTAATCAAATCGAAAAGACCCTAAAGGTGACTATTTATCAGTGAAAAATACATTTAATTGCCATTCAAAAGTTTGACGATTCCCGATTACCTAGTAATCGTGTAATCGATTACACTCTCCTATTGCCCAGCTCTGGTCCATATCTTCGTCCTTTTCTAACACATGCGTTCAAATGGGTGAATAGAGAGAGATACAAATTCCTGGCTACGGCTATGCCCAGCCCATGGCCGAATTCAAAGTGGGAGAAAGCCAGTGGAAATAAAATGTTCCGCGCAATAGTGGTTTCAGCCCAATTTTTGAAAAACAGAGTTATTCACGCAATACAAACGGTTTCATAATTTCCTTTATCCGGTAAAAATGTGTAAAGTCGACGAATACTGCGCTATACTTGACTGACCGGTTTTATAGTGTTTTATTGTGCGTGTTTAGACCGTATTTAAATCACTGCGAGAGAAGAATCAAAAGCAGGAGTGTAACGGCGGAATTTTGAGGTCCAAAGATCTATTAGTTACTAGCAATTTCTTAAATGAAAGGCTCTCCTATTGTTTCTGTAATTTATTTTTTTTATTTATTTTTTATATCGAGAGTGGTTTTAATAAAATCGGAAATCTTTCCATCTCTTCGTTTTGTTTTTTGTTGATTTTTTTTTTTTTTTTTTTTTTTTTTTTTTTTTTTTTTTTTAATACACATTTTACTTGGATGGATTCAATCTTAATGACACTTGAACTCTGATTTTGACGTTTGCAAATTCCTAAAAATTGCATTTACACCCGAGTGTTCCAAGAGTTTTATTCGAGGATAGTTCCAATAAGAAAATAATATAATTTACGCTCTATGAAGACTGCCCAAGTGAGGTGAACTTGTCGAGTTACTATCTCTCGATCCGGGAAACTCGATTATCATATTCAGTAACAGATGTCGCCCAGTGGACCGAAGCAAAAAATATTGTGGACACCGTAAACTGAAACTGGACAGAACTAACCCACAACTAAATTGAAAAGAAGTTAAAACTAAAGTGACAATAGGCTGAATAAAGGCTGCAATTAAACCAAAATGAATCTAGAATGAAGTTTAACTGAAAGTAATAATCTGATTCTAAATTAGAAACGAAGATAACCAACAACTATAATAACACTGAAAAAACCGAAGCAGCCTTTTAACATAGCCTCTTAGAGGACAAATTCTAGGTCTATTGGGAAAAGTTATGCAGTTGTACTGAAGCACTATAGTTCGGTAGAGCAACGACATTTCTTCTTGCTTTTGCTCAACCGTATAGTAGAGCTTCGGTAAAACTGCAACTTTCTCTGGTTGAGCTAGTACACTTTTGCTCTGCGAAGCTCTTTTAAACAGCTGCTTCGTCTGTACTTAATGTTTGTTTTTTCATAGTGAATAGCTATGAACAAAAACAATAGAAGTGTGTTGATTCTGATGCTGCTTCAAAGAAGTCTCGAAATTTGGTTCAAATTAAATAAAAACCACCTCTATATTGAAGCTCGTTTAGAAGAGGGAAACTGAATCTTTTCTTTCGACGAAAAGAAAACTAGACATATTTTTCGATCGGGCCACGGTGCGCTGCGCATCCAGTGCACAAGCCACAAGCACAATCCGGTGTGGTGTCGGTGTCTTCCGAGATGCGATGGTAGTGATCATGTTGGCTCACCATTTGCATAAATAATCAGCCGAGACGATCATTCATCCGCGAAATCATTCGTTTTTTCATTCATTCATTCATTCAATTCATTCATTCATTCATTTGCCGGAGTTAGTGTTTTATCCTGCACCACCACAAATCTAATCGCCCTTTCTTTTAGCTCATCTCTCTATATCTCTGACGCCTTCAACTTCAAGACGTCATGAATTCATGATTACTGGTTCAACACTTTTTGTTTGACTTAGGTTTGTACTCACTCGGTCTCTCTCTCTCCCTCCCTCCCCCCTCCCTCTCTCGCGCTTGTCTTTCTCTCCCAAGTATTAACCGTAACCTTTTCCCCCTTCTCAAAACCACCATCATTGCCGCTTATAAATATTTATTTTACCAATATTCTTTCTTTGCTTTTTCCTCTAATTTTCTTTCAACCTTTAAAATTGCCATTTTCATAGGTTTTTCTTATTGCAGTAGAATATTTGGGTCTTTCGTTGCTCAGATAAGTCACTTTCTCTTTTTTCCCTCCCTCCCCCCCATTAAATTTGTTCGTCCATTCTTTATCGTCCATAGTCTAATTTTGTCCTTGAATTTACGTCAAGAAATTTCTGTCCTCCACATTTTTCGTCCCCTGCAGTTGGTAATGTCCCACTAGCTTTAGTCTTATAACATTTATCGCATTTGATTTGTGTCCTTTCATTTGTGTCCTTTTTCGATGATTTAGAGATGATATTTAAGTAAAGACATCATATTAAGCTAAATTCAATCGTTTGATCGTTCTTCAATCGTTTCGAAACATTTTGCAATCTACTGAAAGAAGGAAAGGAAAAACTGTTTGTTTATGTAACTGTCAAAGAATATTTACGTGCTTTAGCCTGCCATTTGAAGCAGCACTCAAATCCTCCGCCCCCAAATGATGGCTGATGTCTTAGAAGAGTGGATCTAACAACGCAGGACTTGCGGGAAAAATGTCGATAGGTATAAACAAACATGGGTTTTTTTTTTCTTTGCTTCTTTCAGTAGATTGCAAAACGTTTCAAAACGATTGAGTTTAGCGTAATATTAGGTCTTTAGGCATATAGGCCGTAATATTAGGCAATAGGTCTTTGCTTCTATATACTCCAAAAAGGGACAAACATCATGGGCGATGAAATAAATGTGTTAGGACTGAAATTAGTGGAAAATTAATGACCAACAGGGGACAAAAAAATGTTGACTGCAAAAATTTTCTGGACGTAAATTCAAGGACAAAATTACCATCTGGACAATAAATAATGGACAAAAAAATTGATTGGACAATATAAAAGGACGAAATCTCCTAAACCACTAAAACCGGAAAGCAAGGCTTTCTCGAGCGCCTTCAGTCAATTGTGTATGCAAAACCAACATTGCGGTGTAGGAATATTTATCTACCCAATTAAGTTTAGGGAGCAAAAAATTGATTTGTCTTCGTAACCTGTTACTGAAAGGAATAAAGCACCGAAGAGCCTAAATGGTGAAGAAATACAGTTTTGATTCTTATCTTCATTTGATTCCGAACAGATCGAACGAAATCAAGCGATTTTCTAAGAGTTGCATGACGCTCGATAGTTGCACAGAAAAAACAGGCAAAAACGCTTTGGTTAGCGCTGACAACATTTTTGGTAGAAAAATAGCCCAGCAAAAAGACTTTGGTTCAGGCAACCAAATAATTTTTGTTTCACCAAGCAAAATATCTTTAGTTAGACGTAGAAATCTTTGCTTGGCTCTATTATAGTCTTTCGCTGGGTTATTTTTCTACCAAAGAGTTTGCCAGCGCTACCAACGCGTTGTTTTCTGTTTTTTTCTTTGTGTGGAGGGGAAATCCATTTATTTGTTGCGGATGAAGACATCTTTCCGGAAAAAAAAAGAAAAAAAAATCCGCAAATGATGAAATGGAAGACTCGTTGAGAATCAGATCAGATAACAAGAAATAAAGTTCACAATTAGCTGACACCAAAGCACTCTTCAGACCTGGATGCGCCGTACATACGGGCTACGAGGCAATTAATTCAACGGGGCGCGCGCGGCGGCGGACGGCGCACACTGGATCGAAGCATACATTTTTCCAGACATGAAAACTCAGGTCTGTTTTGCCATAAAAACATTTTATTTTGTTGTTACTTTTTTGCGACAGCAATTTTATTTTACTAACTTTTAAATCCTAATATGAATTATTTAACACAGTGGAAGAGTATCTTCTGCGAACGCCACATTGTCGTAGAAATAGCACCATTAAATAGCCTATACAGCTACCAAAAGAATGAATATTTATGTCAAAATTTGCGTTCCATTTAGCAAGTTCAACGAAATTCTACAAAATAACCCACAATAATAATTTTAATAATTTAATAATTTTTCCACAAAACGTCAATTTCCTCGATGGTTCCTCAGTAGACAGTTCAAAAATTTGGCTCAAGGGGGGGGGGGGGGCAAAGCTTTCTCAGCCCCCTTCCGGATCCGTACCTGCTGCTTTCCCTTGTTAAACAATCTAGTTTTGTTTTGAGTTCGACGACGCGACGGACTGACCATACTACTATAGTCTGTTCAGCGAGTTAAGAGCCACGGGCTGTTGAGCGAAAACGCATTATTTGACAACACTGCTGGGCATTCAAGAGAGATGTGAGACAGTTTAAAAAGGGTCTCTCATTGTCAGTACCTTCAGAGGCGAGTTTGGAAGGTCCATCCACGGATCATCTTTTGTTCAACGGCTACCGCTAACTTCATTGTTTTGTAACGTTTTCTTTAAATTCTGTGTTCTATCTGAATTAATAGATTGAACTCTGAATTTTCCTGAGCTCATCATTCAACTTAATCTCGAGCTATTTGCTTGAAATTTGGAGTCAATCTCAAGGAAAAATTGCGCTGAGATCGAATAGGTGGTCATAATTTGTCTTTAAAGTCGCGGATCGAAAATTCGGATAGGCCACTGAATTTAAAGAAAACGTTACAAAACAATGAAGTTTGCGTTAGCCGTTGAACAAAAGATGGTCCGAGGACGGATCGTTCAAACTCACCTTTGAATGAACTGACAGTGAGAGACCTTTTTATTTGTCTCACATCTTTCTTAAATGCCCAGCAGTGTTGTCAAATAATGCGTTTTCGCTCGACAGCCCATGGCTCTTAACTCGCTGAACAGACTATACCACCAGTGCTGCCTAGCATCATACGCGCGACTCGAGGAAGTTGCGTTTTTCACGGGTAATGCAGCATCGAGGCTTTCCGAATCAACCCCCCCCCCCCCCTCCCCCCTTCCTCCTCCTCTGTACCATCCCGATCCATCTTATCCCGAGCAGCTCCTTTTCAGAGAAGCGGTTGATGGCCGCTGCAATCGAGGAACAGAGAGCTTTACATAGGTTCCTTGATCTTTTAAAAAGAACTTCTTGGTGTAATTCAAACAAACTTTTTTTTTTCTTTTTTTGCGGTCCCTCTCTCCCCCTCCCCCTTTCCTCTTGCTCTCGCATCAGCTCATTTTTATTCGGCTTCAAAACGGATTTGCGGAGCCTACTTTGATCTTACCGCATTGCGGCTCCATCGGCGGATAGAAGAGTGCGCGACGTAGAAAAGAATAAAAAGAAGAGAAAAAAGGGATGGTGATATGGCGGGAGGAGAAGAGAAAGAGAGAGAGAGAGAGAGAGAAAAAAAAAATCTTAACAAATTTTGAAATCGCAAAAGATTAAGTAACGGAGGGCAAAAATAAATAGCTAACTTAAAATGATCTTCACGAGGACTTTAAAGAATGAAGCTAATTTTAATAATTTTATTTCTTAGTTAAAGAATATTAAAAAGAGAGAGGAGTTTGCAAGATAAGAGAGACGATCCCGGCCTGCAAATTTCATGAAAGACATTTTCCGCCAAGTTTGATACTTAAGGATCCTCAGAAGGATCTCACGTTGGCGCAGACAATTAATCTAGCCGGCACAAAGGTAGTTTGATTATGCCCTTTTTCCATCGCTATTTTCCTCTCATCGTCAGATCTCTCGCCCCCCCCCCTCAATCTCTGCCCTCCCGGTCCCCTTTGCACATTAAGAATAAGGAAGCGGAGCAGAAAAAAAGGGAGGAAAGAGCTAGCTAGAGAGAGAGAGAGAAGAGAAAAAAGTGGAAAAATTAAAAGATCGGAGGGAGGAAAATATAAGTACGGATGAGAGGCAGCAAACGGTGGCCCAAGTGGAAGAGAAAGGGAGGGGATACCGTCCGGGGGTTGTAGAGGGGGGTTAATAAATTCATTTATCCTTCGGCTTGTCCTTTTATCGTCACCTAAGATTAGCTTTTTCGACTTTGTTTTGCTGGTTGGTGTGTGCATCGTCGCTGTCGTATCTTTTCCGACATCTTGGTTTCAATTTAATTTCTGCGTTCTGTCGCGTCGCGGAGTCCAAGCCTTGTTAAGTGTCTCGGTCTTGACTTTTAGCTGAACGCTTCCTCCTGCATCTTCCTTACTCCATCGCCCCCCCCCCCCCACCCCCTCTCCACATTTCTTTCTCCATCCGATAGCTTCACCCCTAGGTTGTAACGATAGTGCAAAAAATGATCCTCTACTTCACCAGGTATAGCAGTACGTTAAATTAATACCGTTGCTGTGCGATCTCTCCTGATCATTTTTTATGTTCAGCTCCGGATGAGCTGAAAACAAGGATGCCTTGGGTTTCTAACCAGGTTTGATAGTTCCGGAGATGAACTTTAGGCCGAAAATTAAGTATGAGTTTTAAGTATGAGTTGTACATTGTTTTAAATAGGAATTCCGAGTTGTGACGTCACGCAGCACACATGATTTTTTTTTTTTTTTTTTTTTTTTTTTGCAAAATTTAGGCAAATGCTTTTTCCAAAAGCGGGACGCTTTGGTAAAAACCCACGTAATTTTATTCTCAGCTCATTAAGCACTTTCATTTTCTTTATGAAATAGCTAGACCAAAATTCAGTCTCTTGCCACTGCCCTATGGGATGCAGTAAACACTGAAGATGATGAATTTTTTGTCTTCCCTTCTCAAAGCTCTATTAACTTAAATGTGATGATCCTTTTTTTTTTTCGATCCATTTGTGGGGCCATTTTTATTTGCCCGTTTTTTATATGATATCAATAAAATCTTGATCTCTATTTCAAGGACTCTCCATATGTATTTCAAGAGCGTAGCGTGAAATCTGGCCAGGCTGGCCAATCTGGATTGGTCCATGTAAACTTCAATAAAAGATCGAACAGTAGGTTTTTGGTGAATACATTTCAATTCGAACTCTTACACGGGTTCGATGGACAAACAATGTTGACATATTGCACGCTTCACCACTGCTGTATTTGCTCACTTTTATATATGTCCCTTCTCTCTGCCCCTCCGGCCTCCTCCCTCCGCCCATAATACGTTTTTGGGCTCGAATCGAAAGCGTATTGGTAAATTCAAACATATTGTAAAAAAAGGAACAACCAGCCAATCTATGGCCAAAATAACAACTCCGAACTCGATTATCTTGATATTTGATTTGTGCGGTCAAAATGGCCGCAGCGGTAATTCCAAGTAGGTAAGAAGGTTCACCCTGTAGTTCTGATATAGCGTTAAAACTATGGATGTATATAAGAAAAAAATATGTTTAATTTGTCAACAGTTTTTTAACAGTTTATTTCAACAGTTTAAAAAAACAATTAAACCTTTAATGATAAGACAAACATTTGCGGTAGACTTTCACATCAGAGGCTTCAGTTTCAAATTTTAGCCAAGATGAAAGACGGAACAAGTTTTTTTTCCTCCCATGTGGTTGAAGTTGCGTTCAGAAGTACGCGACAACTGAAAGACTGTTCGCCAGTTGGAAAACAAGCGCAGCGGTGTTGTAATAATTTTGTAACTTGCCCTCAAAATAATAACGCATTGTAAGTTAGCACGCTCAAATTTCCACTCATAAATTGTGCAAAAGTTGTTTGTATGATAAATACCCTTGTTCATTCGATATCTTGAAAATCCGTACGTTTAATGATTTTAGAAAAAGTTGCGTAAAATTATAGTATACCGCACGTGACAGTTGACTTACGACCGCACGGGTCCAAGCCACGTGGAAATAGCGACAGATTTTTTACAAATTTGAAGTGCGACCCAAAATTATGAATCATTTACCCGACTCCGTTAACACACTTGAATTAAAAAAAAAAAAAAAAAAAAAAAACCGATACGAATTTCACGTAATAAGGAGCCCTTACAAGTCTACGAAAGAAGAAAAAAAAAAACTTGTGAAATTTATAAATTTTTTCGTCGTATTTTGAAAACGCATTTCTAATACACTTGCATGAGCATGCACACGTGTGGCGTGTATGTATATCTGATGAGCAAGGAAAGGTCATCCATGAATCATAAGCCATCCATGAAGCTCAATTTTCAACAACTACAAAAAATCACGCTTGCTTACGTGATGTAAACTTCGCGTCACTTTTTTTTTTTTTTTTTTTTTAATCAAAGCTGAATTCATAAATGCTATCGAGGAAAAATGCCAAACATTGTGTAAAAAACTTGCATTTTTGAACTGCATAGCTCACATGCTTAAACTGTGCGTGCGAATAGCGAATATGCATATTGCATATACTTCGCACTCAGATCATGCATGTCTTGCTCGTGCTTTCATCAGTAGTCCGAAAAACGCACTGACGTCAACAGTTTTGTTCCTGTGACTTCTACTAGTCATCGACGTGGAAAAAAGGGGGAATGTAGGTATTTGTCACCATAGCGTGGGTCCAATTTTGCACGATTGCGAGGTAATAATATTATATAAACTTTTCTAAACATGCGCGCAATCTGTGCGATCTGCAAATTCGTGGATCGCATAATAGAGACACGCTGTCGAATCGTGACTGGTGTTTGCGTCATTTCAGCATGTCAAAGATGACTCGTGATTTTACACGTCTCTTTTAATTATGAGCACGTGCACACCAACTTAATGAAACGATTCACGAGATTAATTTAAAGCTGTGTTAATGATTCAAGATCTCGATTAAGTTTATACTTAAGTATTTTAATGAGCCGATTTCAAGAAGAAGGATCTTGTGTTTCCCATAAAACTTGAGCTGTACTCTTCATAGGAAATCTCAATGTAGCCCACAGCCGAGGGTCCTATTTCATTTTTCGGGCCCGGTACTCTGCGGGATCCGTGGATACCATATTTTGATGAAGGAAGCGGTTTCGAGAGACCTTCCTCGGTAATTTTTTAAAATCTTATACTCGCAAAACCATATTTTAAGCTAGTTTTCTCCTCAAATAAGACTGCCTCAAGAGAGCAAGAAACCAATAATTAACAAAAGCTAGATGTGATTTTTTTTTTTTTTTTTTTTTTTTTTTTTTTAATAATGACTTCGCATCAATAGCGCTAGAAGTTTCACAGTTTTATATGGTCAACTTGAATAGCTTGCCGTTGCTTTAAAAAAAAATCTGCACCTCGGACTCCCTTTCTTTAGGAGCCCGGGCCTCGGCACTTGAGTACCAGCTCATTTCCTAAAACGGGGGCTCTATGTGTGACCGCAAAGCTAATTTCTTAGGACGTATGAGCCCTTACGGAAAAGTAATTTTATCTCTTTTTTCTCCGATTATTGCGCAATTATGCAAAAATACCAATTTCTTGCGCGTTTAAATAATAATAACTAATAAGCCTCCTACTGATCGATTGCGAAGCAACCGTTTGTTCGATTCTAGTTCCGAAAAAAGCACTAAATTTGTGAGTTTATAACAAAATTGGTGTCATAACATACTATGAGAGAAATCATTTCTTTAAAAAGAGGGAATCTCGTTTACTTGTGACAGTTTTTCTTCGCGCGAAGTAAAGTTCTGTTGCATGAAGGAGAATCACTGTCATAACAAGGAATCATTTACTTGTAGCACCAACATTTTCCTTGGGTTAAAGAAATTCCCTCATAGTCAATATTTCACTGTGCAGTTTCTTTAACACAAGCGAAGTACACCTTGGATTTAAAAAAGAATTATCTCGCAATCATCAGTGTGAATTTTTTCAAGCATAAGTAAAATCCGAGAACGAGAATAGGGAAACTTACTTTTTGAGCGACCCCCATTTGTAGTTATACCTTCGCGTAGTTATAATAAAAACCTGAGATTAATTTTGTGAAATTTTAAGTTTTGCTCAATTTCTATAATTTTATTTATATGCGTCTTGTATTTTAAAATACTATCTTATCCTTCAACGATTGATAAAGGAAATTTCGGTTGTAGACATAAAAATATTCTTTGAAGTAATTTTTGCAGACACGCAAGATTTTTCTTTTTTTACATTTCAAAAGAAACCGCTGTTAGATTTATTTTAAACATTTGTGTTTTATTCATTCACTGTACCTTTTGTTGTAAAGTTTGAACACAAAAAAATGTGTCCTTTTTTTCGCTTTTTCCTTTTTTACCAAAATATATTTTTTAAATAGAGATGCAGAAAAAAATAAGTTCACTTGTTTTTCTTCTTTCTTTCTTTTTTCAAATAATTGGGTGGGTATGAAGATGTATCCTAGACAAGTTTCTAAAGAAAGGGAGAAAGAAAGTGATCAATTAAGAATCGCCTTGTCGTGCGTGTGTTGCAAGGACGTATGCGTACTGTAAGGACGTAATGTGTACTATGACTTTCAGAAGAAAGTATCCTGATAGAAATGTTCATTATTTTATTTCTAGACCAATTTGCGAATTTTCAAGGTTTTTAGGTATTTCCAGAGTCTTACACTATTGCCACTTGTGACATTATACGGAAAAAAAGAATTGCAGCAGGAGTACAATAATTTTACGATTTTGCTCCTTCAAATAAAATTGTAACTGGAGTACAATTTTATAGGATTTTTAGTAAAATTATTGAAGCAGTATAGTACAATATATCATATACCTTAACTACAATTCAGATGAGTAATCAGATTGAAGGTATACTATATTGTACTACTGCTACAATAATTGTGCAATAAAAATCCAATAAAAGTGTACTCCGGTTACAATTATTTTATTTGAAGGAGCAAAATCATGTAATTATTGTATTCCTGCCAGTGACGTAGCGTGCAATTTGGCAACGCTGTACTGTGTCCATTTAAACCCATGTAAAATATCGAATGCGAAGGTTTTCGCCGAACACCCACTAGTTCGATCTTTTTCATAGGTTCAAATGGACGAACTGCAACGTTGCCAAATTGCACGCTATATGCCACTGACTCCTGCTCCCATTCTTTTTTCTTCGTGATGCCTGAAAAAATTTAAAACTATCGAAAATAAAAGAAAAATTAATCAAGAACAATTTCGATATGAGGACTTTAGTTTGAAAGTCATAGTACATGAATGGTTGGAGCGTGTTGCTGTGCGGAGGAGTGTGAGTTTTGTGTGACAATGCTGTCACTTAACAAGTGGTCGTATTGTCTTATCGACACCGAAACACTCAAGTGTCTTTATCCCAGCCTCCGAATTCTGAATCCCCCCAAACGGCACGCTTCACCATCACCTTCTCATTCGGCTTTCAGAGCTGCTTAATATTCATTCCCATTTAAACGTTAAAATCACTCTCTCTTTGAACTTTGATTGTCTTTTCCTTAATACTCTCTCTCTCTCTCTCTCTCTGGGGGCTAATTTGCCTCGTAGCTAAGCACTTGTCGAGTTGTTTTACAGCCAATAATTCTGTTGCTTACTATACCCTCTTCCCTCTTATCCGATCGTTTCATTTTTGGTCATCGATGCCGTGGTGACGGCACAGAGTTTCGTAAAGTGACTGGTGGCGCCATCCAGCTCAGTGTTTGACAAAAATTAACTTTTGAATAATCATGAATACTTAATTAATTAAAATTATGCACATTATTCTCTTGTTATTCCATTTAGTAAATCGAAGTTTTAACACTACCAGCAATACCAGCATATTCATCTGTCCTAAGATAACAGGAATAACTGAGGATAATGTGAATAATTTGAGTTTAATTATTCATTATTCAAAAGATAATTTTTGTCCAATACTGAGTCCTTTATGATAGAACTAATGTTCCTACTCATGTCAACTGGAAAAAAGGATAGATCCCGATTGAAAGAAATAAAATGTCTGGGCTCTGCGAATATTATTAACGCCTTGTTGATGTTCATTTTGATCAATGTGTTCTGCAGACATGGCATTTCATTTGGTTTATTTTTTGGTGATCGATTTTTTATTGAATTGCCTCGGCCTTCGATATAACGCAAGGGAAAAGGGGGGGAAAATAGATTGTGTCCTCGATAACAAAACCCATGAAACGGCCAAAGGAAAGGGAATAAATAATAAGGGAAAAATGAACAGACTTAGTTAATGTAAAAAAAGTAGCAAAAGTCAGCGCGGAAGATCGGTCAGCGCGTAACAATCATATGTGAGTCCAGCGACCGGTCAGCACGTACGAACTATCGATGTCAATCCAGCGACTGGTCAGCACGTACGAACTATCGATATCAATCCAGCGACTGGTCAGCACGTACGAACTATCGATTTATCGAGCCAGCGACTGGTCAGCACGTTGCGTGAGCAACAGCGACTGGTCTGCGCGGAACGATAAATCAAATAGAACAACAGCGACTTGTCTGCCCGGAAATAATCGAAAGAACAACAGCGACTTGTCTGCACGGAAATAATCGAAAGAACAACAGCGACTAGTCTGCACGGAAACACAAAGATTGCACAGCGACCCATCAGCCAGCGACAGAATGCATAAAAAAAAAAGAATTAAAAAAGAGAGAGAAAAAAGTTAAAATAATTTTGAGAGTCTGCACGTACGGAAAATTAATATGAAAATCCAGCGACTGGTCAGCACGTACGAACTATCGATTTATCGATCCAGCGACCGGTCAGCGCGTAATAAAACAGCGACTGGTCTGCGCGGATCAAATCGAATAGAACAACAGCGACTGGTCTGCGCGGAAAACATATTATTTTTCCAACAGCGACTCAACAAAATATAATAAAAAAAAGAATTTAAATTTAGAATAAAAGAGAAAAGGGAAAACTAAACCGGAGTCAGAATATGAGAATTAACAGTGAAATAACAAGTTTAATAAAAATATCACAGAAACAAAGGTGAGAAAAAAAAAATAAATAGTAACCTTACCAAGAGCATAAGCATAAGCATTAAATCATATGAAAATCATATTGAGCATAATATAATCACGCAGCAGTGACCAAATATCTCTAGCGAGAGCTGGAGAGAGAATGCCCGAAAAGAAAGGAGTTCGCATCGTATTTAAGGCCTTGCGGATTAATACCATATTACAATTAGAAAGAGAGAAAAGAGAGAGAGAACACAAAAATAGGGCGCGCGGAAGGCATGATTAGAAGTTATCTGGTTTTGTAGATGATCACAGATAAAGCGATGCTGCCGGAGCGATGACAATGAAGGTGACGCGGCGTTGCCAGCGTGATGCGAACTGCGGCACGACAGGATAGCGGAACAATATTTTTGTCTCGCATACAAACCCATGTATGACGGGCAAAAAAGAATAAAAACAAGGAAAAGAAAATAAGGAGAAGTAATAAGTCAAAAGAAGGGGCAGGGTATCTCGATGACGTATGAAGCTCAAGGGGTTTTTTCGATTTAAAAACATGGCGAGACTCAAAGTTGAGGAAACGAACTTATTGTGAGAAATTCACAAGGTGGGTACAAAGTATTCTACACCCCTCTACATAACGGTGCAGCGTGCCTCGGTGTTAGTTGTTGGGTCTGGTTGCCATTGAAGACGCTCGACTCAATTTTTGTGAACTCTATATTTTCGGTCACCATTTTTGTTACGACTTTATGTAACAAATGAGTAAACAAGGAAATTACCTCTTTTGGGATAGATAATAGTCCTTTTATTAATTAATATTAGATAATAAGAGTTGGTCTCTTTTTAAGAACTATGACTGATAAAGTGATGAAGGTTATATATTAAAAGAAAAGGGTTTCTATAGTAAAGAAACAATGTTTAACATTGCCGTTAGCTATATATTTATAGCAGCAACTCTTGGGTGGCTGCTGTTAAAAACCCGGGAAATTTAACCATGGTTATCATAGGAATAGTCAAGACTTACAATTTCATTCTAGACCAATAGAGTCTTTCACAGACAGTCTAAATTAAAAGTAAACAATCAACGTGCATATTGGCGTTATAACTCAATAAGCGGGATTTAAAAAATGTACTTATTAGCTGTTGTTGAGTGCTAGCCTGCAGATTGGCGTTATAACTCAATAAGCGGGCTTTAAAGAAAGGACTTATTAGCTGTTGTTGAGTGCTGAATCAGAGAGTAGGGACAAATTGATCAATCGAGTGTCTGTTCAGTAGTTCAGTGATGTCATAATACTGAAATAGTACGTGAACTTTTTGATTCTCGAGAGTCCGTGACTTAGATACATTAGCTCCGAAAGGTATTTTATTGTGGGCAGTGGTGGAATCGGGGGGCTCAAAGGCTCCTCCCTCGAAGCCTCAAACATCTAATTTTTCCCTCAAAAGTTAGTCCAAAAATGCTGCCTAAGACGCTTCAAATTCATTCAATTTTCATAGGCGGCCCCCTGCCCCCAAAAAAACCTTTCTTGATCCGCCTCTGATTGTGTAGGAGGGGGCGCACGTTATTTTTTACTCACCCTGTGTTTCCAAAAAGAATGACCAAGCATTGCTATTGCCAATCCCGAGCGCTAAAGGGAATCTTGAAATACATTCGTTCTACGTAAAGTTCTCTGTAAAGGATCGACGCGGGTTATAGGCAAAGCTGTTGATCCCCGCTCTGAAGGAGCATTCAAATTTCCTGTCAATCGACGTGGAGGCATCAGTATGACCCGCGTCCAGGGATGCAAGGATAACCGCAGCGCAGGGGCGAAGGGTTCCAGGATGCTATGACGTGAGAAGCGCGCGGAAGTCTTGCGCTTATAATATGAGTCTCGACGCTGTTTCAATAAACTTATATCGCCTCGTCATCGAGGCAAGCGACGAGGCGGTAAGTTAAAGGTCCCTGATCAAGTTTGGCCGCAGTGTGCCAGAAAAATGAAAAAAGAAAAAAAAAAACTTAAATCCCATTACTCGATACACCCCTTTGCGCATTGATGCCATGTTTGTTACACCATATAGCGACTAGAGCAGAATCCAAAATCCATGCTAATGTAAAGAAATGTAGGGATCAAGTGTAATCGTTTTAGGTTTTATTACTCTAAAAGTAATTGAATTACGAAATGTACAGTTTATATTTTTATATAGGGATACAGTATACATTTATTTTATACGTGGAATAAAGTAAAAATTACAGGAGCGGACCCAAAACTATTTGAGGATTAAAACTACTTGAGAATTATTTGACACTTGTATGTTTTGTCGTCAGCAATTCCTCTGAAGAAGAAAGGCTTCTTCCTGACACAACAAAGGTGGTGTTGTGTTAAACTGTCCCAGTCTTGGGCGGCGGCAGGGCAGTGCAAATGGGACATCAGTTGCTCCTACCGGAAAGTTGACAAATACCGATTTTCTTTAGAGTGAGCTGTTGTAAACAATGAACAATTTTTGAAAGTTGAGGGCCCCTCTTCCAAGAGTATGACGCCCTACGCATGAAAAGTCCAGCTAAGGCCTAACGAAGCAAAATGCATATGTAAAGCGGAATCAATCGGAGAGCGGCTGCCAACAATTAAACTATTAATAAATAAAATATAATATTAATATTAAATAATAAAAATAAATAATAATAAAAATATTAATATTAAAATTGCGAAAGTTCAACAATTAAACTGCGACTCCATGTATTTTGCTATTGAGCAGTAATGATGGTGTGGTGACTTAACCCTTTTACGACCACGGACCAAATAATGTTAGGTCCCGAGCATTGAATTGCGTGCATCTTGCGTGCGGTTTAGACCAATCAGAGAGCTTACGCACGGTCATGTGACCGTGCGTAAGTTACGCTCGGGACCTAACAATATTTGGTCCCTGGTTAAGAAGACAAATCAGTGTTCGCTCGCACAAATTAGGTGGGTAGTTAAATATTCCTACTCTACGATGCTGATTTTGCATACACACTTTATTGAAGGCGCTCGCGAGGAAATATTATTAATACAGTATAATTTTAATAATTATTTGGAGCCGAAACTATTGTGAATAAAACACTGAAAATGTGTGAGGCAGGAATATGCTTGCGGTGTGGTATTGAAAGTGTTAAAACAATTTATCTTATTACTCCTTTATCATCTGAACCTTTTCATAAGTATATTGATTTTTAAAGAGATTCGATTGAACTCTCCACAGAAATCGATTTTTTCCGTCAGTTTTACTGTAAGAGAGATCGATGCAGCCAATCGATGAAAGCCGCCACTGCTCACAATCAGTAGTTCTCTGAATTCGCGTTTCACGTGACAGAGAAAAGCTGAATTTCGAGGTATGAAGGAAAGAGACGAATGCCAAAGTGTGTGTGACGTAATAAAAGGAGTATGGCGACAATTTCGGTTAAATCCGCGATCCACGGATTCAAATGTCAGCAACTTATCTCGTCATCATTCTCCTCGTCCCGCCGTGAATCCCGTTTCAAAACACCCCTCCACTCCCCTCTGCCCTGCATCCCTTTCCCCCAATCCAATCTCCCGCGACTCGAACCACTTTTAAACACCCCCTCCTGACCACACGCGATAGATGCTCACAATAGGATGGATTTCAGCAACTTTTCTCTCGTTGACGGCTTCGTGACAAGGTTTTTCTCCCTTGTCCCGCTTATCACTCTTTATCCCTGCCCCTCCCCTCTCCTCCTCCCCGCCCCTTTTATTCTCTCTTTCAATATTTTCCTACCATCACTCCTTGTCTTTTCATATTTACATGTCAGTCCTATTTTCTCTTCTCGGGTTTTTTTTTTTTTATTTTTTTTTTTTTTTATTTTTTAGCTATTTCAGTTGTAGCGAATCGTACCCAATCCGCCGAAATCCTTATCGCGTAAATCCTCTCAAAAAACGAATTCCTGCTGAGGACTTCTCAAACTGGAAAGGGAGGGGGAGGAAGGGAAGGGCGACAGGGCGTGCCACTACTTCCTGTCAACTTTCTTCCTTTTGAAAATTATTGGAGACGAAACGAAAATCTTAACCCTTTCGATTTCCTTCTCTCCTTGCAACTTGCTTTATCTCTTAACTTACGTTCGCTCTCATTCTATTTATTCATAGGCTCTTTTTTTATCTTTATTTTGAATGGCTTTCGATTCTTGACGGACCTCTCAAACGGCGCGACGTATTGAGTTGAGATAAGCTGAAAAGAAATTATTGCTTTTATTTTGCGTTATTTTCAGTGAAGGTTTTCCATTCTGGAATTATGTTTCTGCTTCTAAGCCAATGATATATTCATCCGTGATGGATGCTATAATATTTTGTTAGGTTATGCAAGAGGCAGCTCGTGAATTTGACAACATTGGATGTTCTGCATTAAAACTATGAAAAAAAATCGATTCCAAGTAAGGTGACAATCCTTAAGATGAATCGATTTTTGACATAGGTTTTTAATGGGGAAAAAACACGGTTGCCAGATTACACGCACATCTACTGGATTATGCTGATTTTGACGTGCAACGTCGCACTATAAATGAGCATGATTGTCTAAAATAATACTTTATAGATGCTGGAGAACAAACTTACTAATTTGTCGTTTTTTGTATGTGTGTTACAGGTGAGTGTAGTTCCTTGCATCATTTCTCACCGGCGAATATGCTTATTCGATCATGAGTGTATGTACTCTCATACTCATTATATAATTTCAAAAAATTATTTGTGAAGAGTGATACTGGTATTCCATTCGTAGTTACCTACTTACAAACCAAGAAGAGAACATTCGAAATCACAGAAGGTTAAAAGACCTTTGACAATTTTGTCCTGAACACTAATTGCCGCTAATTTTCATGTTTTTGACCGACTAAAAGAGTAGTTATAAGTAATATATTGATTTAAATTGCGTCAATCCTACACACTCGACAAATTAATATTATTATTATAGTTGCTGGACAATAATTTTACCATTGAATTTATCGATACCTGTGGCGTAGCTTGTAATGGGTCTATATATTGGGTCTGTTGCTAACTTTTCCTACAGCGATATTTTGTTGGGAGGGGGGGGGGTCGATTCTCATGAAAAATCGCCTGAAAATTGCATTGAAAATAATGAAAAATCTTATAATTCACTCATTTAGTGAATAAATGCGTTCGATAAAATTCAAAGATGGCGGTCGAATGTGTGAGTCACAGTCACTAAAAAAAGAAATTTTAGGTATAGCCGATGGTGACAACGATGCCTTAATTAAGTGTCTCAAAATTGAGTGATGTTTTGTGTTCATTTTTGGTGACAACGATGCCTCAAGAGTGTCTCAAAATTGAGTGATGTTTTGTGTCCTATATTTTAGGTCCAACGATGCCTCAATTAAGTGTCTCAAAATTGAGTGATGTTTTGTGTACCATTTTGGCGACAACGATGCGGTCAATAAGTGCATGTCTGGAAGAGAGGGGTCAGCAAAGTCAGTGCATGTTCATGATCCACACACGAAGAGGGATAAAAAATACTGACAGGTTCAATATAAATCCGAAGGCAAAGATGTCAGTGGTTGGGGAGTGGAAATCTCGGAAAAATAACGAGAACAAATCTGAGGGAAAGATAAATAGGATGAGGAATATCGGTACAGCGGAAAAGGAGACGAGAGAGAGAGAGAGAGAGAGAGAGAGAGAGAGAGAGAGAGAGAGAGAGAGAGAGAGAGAGAGAGAGAGAGAGGGGGGGGGGGGAGAGAGGGAGAGAGGGAGAGAGAGAGAGAGAGAAGTAAAAAAAGAAACAAAATATGATAGATGTCGTTGGCGGGAGCTTTACGAAGGACTTAGTCAGGAATGAGGGATAAAACTTGTCGCTGGACTATCGATACGAATCGGTCGGTATATCAGTGGTCATAACCGATAACACATACGATAGCAGGCGATCAGATACATGTGATGGTGTCGCGACGTTTTCGGTTCCACCGCGTCATTATCATTTCGAGCGTGGTTGCTCAATGTTCGTGTTGCGCGCGGAGCTGTCTTTGGCAGTCCGACCACATCCGATTCGAGTTAAAGACAGTGGACATTTGGATGTACCCCCCCCCCCCCACCCCGCCACTGCTAAAGCTAAGCCAAAACAAGAAGCGACTACGTCAAATCCACCGATGGATTACTCTTCACCTGATTTCAGAACCACCCCTCGTAACTTCTTTCGAGGCTGTGGTTTTGTAAAGTGAGGCCACTCTCTGACTGTCCGCATCATGACTTCCACCGCACCGCACGGAACTTTTTTTCAAGCAACATCTCGCGGCTGGCGATGATGAAGATGACGAATGACAAGCTGCGTCCTTGAGATGATTTTCAGGCGAAAGTTGGGGATCTTCGAATCTGATGGATCAGTGCAGTGTTGCTAGATTGGTGTGAAAAAGCCGCACGCTTTACATTGATTTAAATGGGGACGATACGGCTTTTTACCCTCGATCTGGCAACACTGGATCAGTGATGGGCAAAAATCATTTTTTGAGGAATCATGAATAATTAACTAAAATTATTCGAATCATATTCTCATGTTATTTCTATGAGTAAATCAAAGCAGTATCTTAACAGTATCAGTCATTCATCTTATGACAGATAAATATGCTGGTAGTGTCAAAACTTTGATTTACTAATAGGAATAAATTGAGAATAATGCTGATAATTTTAGTTAGTTATTAATTCATGGTTATTCAAAAAGCAATTTTTGCCCATCACTGTGCTGGATGGCGCCACCAGTCACTTTACAAAATGTCGTCTCTTTTTGATAGTTTTAGAGAACAGATAATTTTGCGAATTATTGGAATTTCGCGGTGTTCCTCAATTTCTTATGGATCATTTAAGCCATCAACCATCAGCATTGGTTGAGACATTAAGTCCTATTTTTCAAAACAGATATCGGATATGTTTAATGAGTGCAAATGAGACAGGGTTCATCCTACTTATGGACACACAATAAAACCATTTTAATAATGTTTATAGAGATGGATAATGTTCAGTAGCATTTTTAAGTCCCCACAATATGAACAAAAACTGTAAGTGCTTTCCTTTGGAAGCAATTAAGGAAAGTAAGTGTTATACGGACGTCATCAAGTGAGGGTGAAGTCCGTAACACATGTTTTTCCTTAATTGCTCCCAATTAGGAGTGAAGTTATTTGGTACTATTTTAGATGCATAGATACTACTTTTCATAGTAATATGCCTCCGCTTTTTTCCCTTATATTTCCTCATTCCTCTTATAATTTACTTCGCCGTCCCTCAACTCGCGGAGTAGAGTATTCCCTTCAGTGGTGTAGCGTGAAGTTTGCCAACGTTGTAATACTTCCATTTGAACCCATTCAAAAGATCGAACTATTGGGTGTTCGGTGAACACCTTCGCATTCGACCTATTTCATGGGTTTAATTGGACACATTACAACGTTGCCAGATTGCACGCTACGCCACTGATTCCCTTCTACTGCGAATTCCCTCTACCCCCGTAGTTTTTAAAACTTTAGTATTTAGAACTATTTGAGAAGCTTTGGTATAATTTCGTTTCAATCACTCAAAATTCAGACTCATTGTATAGTAAGCTTCTCATGTTCCCTCCGTATAAAACTGTGAAGAAGAATCAATCCTT
This sequence comes from Trialeurodes vaporariorum, assembly GCA_011764245.1. Classification (NCBI taxonomy): domain Eukaryota; kingdom Metazoa; phylum Arthropoda; class Insecta; order Hemiptera; family Aleyrodidae; genus Trialeurodes; species Trialeurodes vaporariorum. The sequence continues at coordinate 20,437,979 of VMOF01000024.1, read as the reverse complement.
TGGAGATAGCAAATTCGTCTAAATAATCGATACTTTTATATGGGCTCAATGGGAGAAAAACTACATCATTGATATTTTAACTCAAGTAAAAACAAGAGGAAAACGATAATCGATACTTTTGCATGCGTTCAAATGTGGGGGGGGGGGCAATGATCGAGTGTTCACAAGCCACCGCTGCATCACACCGTATATATACTTACGTTGAAGTGGGGGCGTTTCGTCTCGCTGCACTACACAGACGAAGGAAGGAGCGCCAAAGGAGCAACTTAATATGCTCGCCACTCACGCGTAATATTTCGTAGGTGGTGCAAAAGCTTAAAGCTCGTTCGGGCGTCGGGCGCGGCGTATGGGAGACCCGGGAGGAAAGGCACAGAAACGCGAGTCGGAGGGAGGGAAAAAAGGCGAGGTGAACAAAAAGAGGGGGGGATAAAAAAAAGGGGAGGGAAAAAAAGGGCGGCTAATAATTGGATCAGCTGGTAAGTTGGTGGGTAAACTATCAATACCTCATCAAGCTCGGGGCGCAACCTGGCCCTTGTCGGAAGATTTAGCGCGGATTTTCAGCTCCGCACTCAACAGCTTTTTCAAGCGCTAGTGACTCCCGAGCGAGTCTCACTTATCTACTTTGTTTAGCTTGTTATTATTCTCCGAGAAATTGGCTGCCAAACTGTTGTATTTCAGCGCCTCCCCCCCCCCTTACAACCCCGCCCCCACAAGCTTGCTCCTGTGTCGATGTCGCGTTCCTTCGCATACTTTAACCCCAAGCTCATCTCTTTTCTTCTAAACTCTCGGTCTCGTGTCGAGCCGATATTTAACAGTTTTGCCCATAAAAAGAAATAAACGCTTTGTACGAAAGTAATAAGGACGCAATATCGTAAGGAAAGAATTTTGCATACTAAACAGAGCGCGCGAGTTGATGTGTGTTTGTGTGAAGGAGCGTATACATTTTATGCATCGCGCACCCTCTGTAAGAGGTCCCTCGTCCCTCGTAGTTATACTAGATAACTATAGTCCCTTGATGGAAGTTCTTTACAGGGAGTTTCGATACAATGCTTAATGCATTTGAAAAGAGTCGACCGCCTGAACGACTTCAAAGGTTAAGTTCAACGGTGGACAGGCAGATATGCCGGCGTTTCGCGGTCCGTTCCCATACGCCCTAGCTCCTCTCCTCTTTCCCGACACAAACTCTTTTGTCTTCGACTATTTTTTCGTTCCGTGAAAGCCTAAAATCAATGACCAATCAGAATGGAACTCATAAAGCTCTTTTCAGGAATCGGTACACTCTGTGAAGAACGTTCATCAATTGATGAACGTTATAGGAGTGTACCTTAAGGTATACTCCAGTAAACGCTAACTCATCTCTTGCAAATATAAACATAAACAGTGATTGTGAGAACTGTCTGACGCAATCAGACCCCTTATCAGAAGTTGAGTTGGGCGAAATTGGTATATCTCTACCCCCTCTAAATACATTGAGTAACTGCGCTACCTGGATTGAAAGCGTCTGCATTGTAGTGTTACAAACTTTTCGGTTTCATTCCCCCCCCCCTCACAATATTTTCACGTTTTTGCCAACCAAAGCTCATCTTCTTAAGAAAAACCGCCTCCCATCCCCGCGATCTACATATTTCGGTTGTTCAGTAGCGTCATTGGGGAGGGGGGGCTATGGGAGTATGGGGGGCATATAAAGGTTGTCATATTTTGTGAGTCTAGGTTAAAAAAGCTTTAAATTCCTTGAAAAGGTGTTTGCTTGAACAAAATGGTTTCCCCCCCCCCCCCCCCCCCCCCAAATGTTGCCCAATTAGTAAGTGAGGGGCATATCAAAGACGTCGAAGGTCGGAGTTTCACGGACCAAATGCATGAGAAGCACACAAAAAAAAAAAAATAAATAAATAAAAAGTCATCAGATTGTTTTGCCCCCCTTCCCCCCCCCCAGGGAAGACCTGAAATGACGCCACTGCGGTCGTCTAGGAAAACGTTGGCTTTCCCGGAACGATCGGTAAAATCTCGTGGTTGGAACTGTGTTGGAAGCATGAATGAATCAGAATCCGGTCAGCGATCGTGGCGCTTGAAACGCGTTCATAGGAATCGCGCGTGAAAATTTCGAACTGTTGAGTGTTGACGATGCGATGTGGTGCGGCCGCAAAGTGGGCCGAAGTATGGAATTTCCGGGACATAATTTTTTACGATAAAAAATCAAGAATCCAAACGTTAAACAACAAAGTATTTTCGAAATGTGTGAAGTATTATACATTTTCGAGCTGATTAAATATTTCAAAATAAATGACGTAGTATTTTTTAGAAGAAAATATCAGCACTATCTCTAAGGTTTTTGAGGCAATAAACAAACGGCAACTTTCCTTGTCCGGAAAAATCCATGTTCCGGTCCAGTGTGTATGAGCCGGTGGGGGTCAGAAATTACTGTTGGAATGTTGATGTCCTGGATTCTTAACGCCAGTGCAGTGGCATCGTTGGAGCAGTTTTAACTTCGATGATTAGAGGAAACGAATTCGTTAAGGTGACTATGAGAGGCGCGCCCGCGCCCGGTAACTTAATCACCGCTTCCGTTTATTGGTACACCGAGTGAGGCATGAGGAGAGAGTCCCTCCGAGTCAAGTTTCGTTTTCCACTGCATTCACACAGAGCAACTCACCTCCCGAACGGTAAAAATGGGAAGTTCATACCCCCCTCATCTACATTTTTCCCTCTCCTCTCCTCTCCTCTCCTCTCCTCTCCTCTCCTCTCCTCTGACTTATCTCCTAACCACCACTGCCATCCTCCTAACATTCCTCTCTTTTACACTTGACTTCGAATCCAATTACACGTTCGACAGACTCCACTCCCGAGCTTTTTTTTTTTTTTTTTTTAAAGCAGATCGACAAATTTCACCCTCGCCTCGCCCATAGACGGATTCAAAAGTCTCTTTTCCTCTTTCTCCACCCATTTAAACGCTCGTGTTAGAGAAGGACAGGTACTGGAGCTTAGGTCACGTGATCTCACCTCCATCTATCTTTTTCTATCACTTGTGATTTGATGGGCGGAGAGAAAGAAGGAGTAATGACTGAATCCGTCTCTGGTCTTGCCTCACCACGACCTAGTTTGACTTAAAAATGCATCCCTCAGAGAAGAAGGGGTGTAAAAATGTTACAAGGAGCGTTAAACCAAACAGACCTTTATTTGAATTTGTAGTTAGCCGTCGCGTCGAGTCTGACTTTTCTGCCCGAAGCGCTCAGAAGTTCGCGCATAATTTATTTCAGGGTTTAGCCGAGGCTAAGTTGCAGTCGAATCAGCATCGAAATTTTCCACGTCGGCGTAGATTATTTAATTTTTTACGATTGAAAGAGACACCTGCAAATTCAAGATCTCCGCATCATGGTCTCCCCCTTGAAAGCTCTCCCTCACTTTGGAAAGATACTGTGTAAATCTTACCGAAGGAAAGAATTCTAAAAAGGACTTGTCGCGGTTGTAGAGAATCAGGGCTGCCGTTTTGCGTATAATCAATGCTATTTTTCTATTCACCGATGATTCCACCGGTTGAGAAAAGATTACACAGTTCAGTCCAGTGTATGACTGTAATGCACGAAAATACTCTGATCTGTAATCTTCACTGAAAAAAAACCCGATACATTAATCGGGCCGTGTTGCTGTATATGATCACCGCAAGACCCGATTAATTCTAACGTACGGCCCAATTACTTATTGATACCATTGATATAGTTATGAATAGATTAATAAGAAATCAATGGGAAAATAAAAGTTGATACATTAATTGGGCCGTGTTGCTGTATATGATCACCAACCGTGTTTGATTAATTTACCGGGTTTTTTTCCTCAGTGTTTCCTTAATCGGTGGAAACTCCGTTAATTAATTAAAATATCCGCAAGTTTTTTAAAGTCATCGACGACTCCACCGGTTGAGAAAAGATTACAGATGCGAGTATTTTAGTTTATTACAGTCATGCACTGAACTGAACTGTGTAATCTTTTCTCAACCGGTGGAATCATCGGTGAATTGAAAAATAGCATTGATTAAACGCAAAACGGCAGCCCTGCAGGTAGAGAATATTGGAGGCTCTGTATTTACTATGAGGTTATGATGAGAGTGGCTCCCTCTAATGTTCTCCTTTTTCAAAAAAATATTTGAGAGGATGACACTGGCGGATCCAGGAACTTATTCGTCTCTCTCTTCTCCCATTAGAACGCGTATGATAGAGAAGGACAGATTAGGGTCAGTCACGTGATTATCGCCCCCTCTTCTATCCTTTGCTAACACATGCATTCTAATGGGAGAAGAGAGAGAAGGACAATATCTTGGATCCGATAGTTCGTTAACCAGCGGTGTTAAACCGATGAAGAGGGCTTTTGCAAACTTTAGCTGTGAGTAAATGAGTAGTCTGAGAGTCTATCACGCCCGAGTATATTTGTTCTAGTGACCTATAGATCTATCCGACTTGTATAATTTTAATTTCTTATTGACAGTAAAAGCGAATCCCAAACAATGCGCAATGTACCGTTGAGAGCCTTCAATTGGATAGATAGCCATAATGAACACCGCTGAGTAGGAATATTTAACTACCTTGCCCTCAATTCCAACAATCGAAAGTTTTTGATTTGTCTATCAGGTACCTTGTCGTGATCGTGAAGAGGGTTAATGTAGTCCACAGAGCCAAAGCATTCTTAACGGCATCCAAAGTATTCTATTCTCTTAATTTTTGTCCCTTTTTGCCTACAAATAATATTCATTCTGGGCTTAATCAAGACTTGTAATAAGTTTTGTTTGCTAATTAGCGTCACTCATCATCTATTCATCCATTATGTTGCTTCGTGGGCTTTCGTTTAAGCTTTAGTTTACGGAGCCAATCAGAAACGGACGAAAAAATGGCGCGAATATCGTATCCACATAGATATAGTACCATCTAACAAGTCCTTGCACTCGTTTTACGCTGGATTGGAAACAGTTTGCAACAGTTCCATTTGTGAATGATTTTTGTCATGGTCTTTGTACCCGGGGGGGGGGGGGGGATATCTCAGCCAACCGTTAGAAAATGACTTTACTTTTTTAATAAACCAAAGTTATGGTGTCCTCCTCTGTTCGATAAGAGACTATGGGAGCCCATCGCGGAAGTTGTGCGGAAGTTATCGTAACGCGAATAATAAGTTCGTCACCTTCCTCGAACAGCGCTCTCCCCTTTTTCCGCGCGGGGGATTTATCGCGGACGGAGGACGTGTGGGAGGGGGGGGGGGGCTTGATTTCGTCAGAAGTTGGTGAAGAGTCGGAAGATGAGTGTTGGTTGTCGGTGGTGGGCGGCGGCGGCGATGCGAGGCGGCAGATCTGTAGAAGCCACTATAGGCGCGCGGCGGTGGCAGATAATTACCGATGTCAAACACGTAGTCAAAGCACTGCGTTTTACCCCCATAATATCTAGTATTTGTTTAGTACTCAGTAACATATGGCAGCAATCCTTCCCCCCCCCCTTTCCCCTCTTCGCTCCGCGTCCATGTCTCGCCGCGTTTTCAACCCTTCACCACTGCGCTCCTTCAACGCGACGCAGCGGCAACACTCATCACGCAGCGGCCGTGCTCGTTGCTCGAGTTTTACGTCTTCCCTGCCTGCATCGCAACCCCTCCCCCTTCCACCCCTTTCACTCCCGCGCCGCAAGCGAGCAGTCTCAAAAATATATTATAATCATCAACATAAATTTTACAATTTCATTACATGCCGTTTTTAACGGCCGCGATTCAACCACCCTCGCACCACCCCCACCCCCATCCTGGTCGCTTACGGTATGGTCTCGCGCTAAAGATTTATCTCCGTCTCCCTCAACGGGTTGGGGGTATAACTCTTGTGGCAATATTTCGGTTGTACCTATGAGTATGAGTGGAGGTTGCGCGAGTAAGAATGTCTTGTTCGGCTTCGCATGCATGTAATGGCGGCCGACTTCGGCGTTGCTTTGTGCCTTTTCTCGATTCCCGTTTTCAAATTGTTCTTCGGCACCGTTGTAAACGGTTTTAGAGCGAAGTCAACGGTGAGCCAACAATGCACTCATCGGTCGCGATCAGCTGTGACAAAACTCGCGCAGCGTTTAAAAATATCTCACTCTCCCGTGATTCTCATGCATAGGCATCTTTTTATACAGCGTCAAAATAAGTATTGAAGGCTCTCTTTATACTCACAACATTTTTGCATCAAAATCCTATTTTAATGACTCGAGAAACTACTCTCTGCCTTAAAATTTCGTTAAAAAAATGGCTCTATGTACAATTTTGATTTTAGCGATGAAAGTGAGATGGCAGAACATAGGGATCACGTGAGAGTGGGAGAGATAGTTTGGAACGATTATGAACTTTGCTACCGGATTATGTCATCACTAAATCCGTCTATATTCGTTTGCCCATCAGTGGAGTTGACTGCCGAATTTTCTTTAATAATTGCAGAACTTCTTATTTGTATATTTCGGGTCGCTGATCACGTGCCCTAACCCACCTACGAGTTTTACCAATTATACCTTCGGGTTCTGTCGCTGAAGACGCTACCCTGGTAAAATTCCACGGGGTGATAAAAAATATCTAAAAATCCAGCCTCCCCCCCCCTTACCAATCCTCTGTGGAAGCGTGTATGTGCTCTAATTTGCATGATGATATTCTGATAAAGTACTCAGCGCTTACGATGACTAGACTTGATGATGATGTCGATGATGACTACAGCAATCATTGATTAGCTGTCAACCGCAGATTTTGTAAGTGCGCTGATTGAATTGACTGGTTTGAAAAGGACATTTATGACTTTGTCAGTGGATTTTTATTTAGATTTCTAATAGTGTGTTCATCGATGAGGTAAAATCCATGGGAATTCATATTCCATTTTGTTTCTGTAAAAGTGTGCAAAAGATAATGTTCTAAATTTTAATTTTAAATTTTAAAATACACGGAAAAGAAAGATTGGATACCAGCTGTTTTCCCAAAGTGTACGTGATATTGTCGCGAACTTTGGGGTCGACCAAAAGTGGGGAGAATATACGACAACTTTAGGGTCCTCTCCAAATTTCAGTCTGGTCTGAATTTCCCCAAGGTTGACAATATTTCCCAGATTATTATTGCCGGTGCAACAGGAAGTAAACTTTAGGGGAATAGTGACAACTTTTTTTTCCGTGTATCCCAGCGGGTATGTTTGTTATAAAATTTGGGTAGAACTTTCTGAAAGCATCCTAAATAAGCTGAGTGGAAATGAAACCAACGAAGATTATAACATTATATTTTAAATAATGAAAAAAAAGAAAATTGCTCTATGATTACGAGCAACAATGGTATAGGTATTATGACTTTCAAAAGAAAGAATCCTGATAGAAATTTTTATTATTGCATTTCTTGCATTTTTACGGTTTTCAGGTATTTCAGAGTCTCACACTATTACCACTTGTGACATTATACCTCAAACAATTTAATACGATGGAAAATAAAAGAAATATTAATCAAGAACAATTTTGATGAGGGGATGACTTTCTTTTGAAGGTCATAGTACTTACGCTGAGTGATTGTTTCGATAAGTGAAGCTAAAAAATGAACGATGCGAGGAACTTGGGCATCAAAATCGTTGATTGGTACGAGGTTTGCGTAATCCGGGTATAATTGAATAAGCAATCCTGTTTTTGGTTGGTATTGATATACAAGGATGAGCAGCAGGGAAATCAGCTGCGGAATTCCACGGAGGCATGACCCTACGCCCTACGGCTTTGACCCTCTGCCTCTGCCTTTCCACTCCGCCGCGGTAGCTTTCGCGGTTTGGCAGATATACAAAAGCGATCAACGCGCAACGATGTGCCCGTGCCTGCAATACAAGAGGCGGGTCCAAGCTTTTGAGCGAACCGAACGGCGAATAATCGGTACGCAACCACAAATCAATCGATCCCTTACCGCTTACCACTCACCCCTCGCCTGTTTCTCGCGGTACACCAGTTGTGGTTAAGAACGCCCGTCTATATTCCCTCGAGAGAGAGGAGTCCGCCGACACGAGCGATAATCCAGGAAAATCCAGGAGCATATGAGTTTTTAAGAAAACCCCTATACAACAACTGAACACCTCGCGCCTCGCTGACACTTCGTCATCGCCTCTCAAGTCCCATTTCTCATTTCCTCCCCCTTCCCTCACCCTTCATCCAATTCCCTTTCCAGACATTTCTCCCATGTGCTTCTGAACTCCACATTTCTACGAACGGACATGAGTAGAAGTGAGAAGAATAGGGCTCTTGCATGCAAACTTTTTCTACACGGGATTGAAGAGTTGATTCTTGCATAATAACCTGAAAAAATTACGATGAGTACACTAAAAAATCACAAAATTCACTCTCAGAATCGGGCTTAATGGCGGAGAGACGCAGGTATCATGGGAGATTCCTATCTAAATTGAGACGTGTATCTGTGTGTTTCCGTAGAGAAAGTGACCTAATAGACAGGTAACTCCCATCACACCTGCGTTGAACTGCCATTACGATCTTGCCTTTATAGCAGTTTTGCGTGCGTTTATTAGTCAATTTTAGACTTGCCTAATGTGATTTTCGCAAAAGTTTGCACAATCCCCATTGTAAGGCCCCAGTGCAAAATGGGATATCGAAGTGTAAAATCGCAGTATGCGCATTCGGTTTTAGTTCGTCTAAAGGCCCAAAAATCACAAAGTAAATTTCTTATCAAGTTATCATCTATTAACTTTCAAGAGCAATTTTAATCTCAGAGAGAACTTTTAATTGGTAACTTTAACCTAGAAATGTCACCGAAAAGTTTAAAATTAGGCTCGTAAGGTCGGAAACAATAATTTTTGTGATGATTTTTTCCCGCGGATTTTTAACTCTTTTTTTTCGATCTCAGACCATACTTAGAGAAAACTCTTTGGTAGCGCTGACAAAAACTTTGGTATAAAAAATGACCTAGCAAAGACTTCAGGGAGCTTACCGAAGGCTCTGTAGAGATTTTGCTGGGTAGATCAAATTTTTGTTGGCTCTACTTTAGTCTTTTGCTGGCTCATTTTTCTGCAGACGGTTTGGTCATAAAGTGTTTTTTTTTCGTTTTTACAGCGTGTTTTTGATACGCTCGGTAAAATCTTGAAAAGACTCAGAGACAAAACTTGCGACAGATGTCCAATTTTCCTGCTCAAAGATCGGGACTCATCGCAACAATAGCCAACAGGCGCCAACTGTTGAGTGATGGACGTAGGTCAGGTTTTCTTTATGGTTTAAATTGGTGGTTTTTTTTTTTTTCGTTTTTTTTTTTTTTTTTTTTTTTTTTTTTTTTTTTTTTTTTTTTTACAATTCAGAGTAACGGTTTCTGATTAATAATTTCAAATTTTATGCCTTAATTCTTTGAAATTTTGACTTTAAAGCGAAATTTCAATTATGAGCTCTCGATTGGAGGAATGTGCAGTATTTAACAGTACACGGAAAAAAAAGATTAGTGAAAATAACTATACGGATACCTGATTTTGGCACCTGCTAGACGTTATGGTAAACTTGACTAGAAGTATGGTACATTTACCGATACTTTGAGTAAATTCGACATGCAATCAGGTAACATCACCGAATACCTAGTCAAAACATAGTATACTTCTGGTTAACATTACCATAACATCTAGCAGGTGCCAAAATCAGGTATCCGTACGGTTATTTTCACCGTAGTTTTTTTCCCGTGTAGGCGACTGTTGATTCTTGTTTCGTTGAGCCCCCGAACAAAACTGAGCCCGTATTTTACTTGCCTCACTTTGATAGCATCGGAAGGTGCTGGGTCTCTATTTGTCTCTGGTAAAATCCTTGAGAGTTGAGATTATATAATGATAATTTCCATCACCCTCTCTCTATAGCCGTATCATGACGATAATTTTGGTTGATAAAGTAAACAAAGAAATAATAATTCAGATCACCACTTTAAGTATATTATACACTCGGTACAAGCCGACGTTATCCTGCTACCTTTAATTTATATAGGTAATTATTTATGTATCTCCATAATTGTACGGTTGCAGTATGGAGAGGATTGTGGTGCGGCAGGCGCACGCTTTGGAGAGCGGTTTGCGGGCGAGGGGGGGCTTTCGATTGAGGTTGTGGATATGGTATAGGGATAGGACGACTGTTTAGCATTGAATGCAAGTGATCTATGATTGAAAGACGTCTACAGATTCGTGACTTCGCCATGTTCACGATCAGATTAAAACATGATCGTGGCAAAGGCGAACGCGAAATCCGCGAACCACCTGCGCCCAAGTCCGGGCTCCGGACGGGGTTGTCAGATGATGAGTTAAAATCCGCCTACTCGCAGCGTTACAGTCCATAGGGAGCGGGCGCGTTTTTTTTTTTAACCTTTTCAATTTTTTTTTGCCGAATGTGGCAACCCCACGGGGAACCTTAACACGGCCCGACTCTGCATACTATGACCTCCTAAGGACTTTTCTCCTGTGTCGTTGTCGCAATCTTCGGATGACCGCTGCGCTGTGCTTGTGTGCCTTGTAGACACACATACTCTATGCGAGGCTCGCGGCATCTCGCGGGGTCTCCCGGAACCTGTCGCATGTTATTCAAATTATTCTTCCCCAATAATTTACCAATCTCTTGAGCGCGCGGCCAGTTTTTCCCGCGGTCCCCTGTTCGAGTCCGCCGTTCCTCCGCTCATTCTCAAACCGTTCCTTCAACTGTTTTTTCCCCCTTCTCTCTCCCTCTCCAGTCCCCTCTCCCACCCGATTCTAAAGTTCGCTGCTCCTTGTTGTATATTTCAGTCTCGCTACGATCTTGTTCTGAAAGAATACGTTTCATCGGTGCATGGTTGTCATTTAGTTACATTGACTTGGCAGTGGTGGCCCATGAATTTAAATGTATCGATGCCACTCCTTATAAACCCATGGCAATAATCGATATTTTTGCATAGTTCTAATTAGAGTCCCTATGTATGAAAGAGTCGCTCCATACGAGGTTCCATCTCTGATTGGCTGCTGAAAAGTGAAGAAGAAGAAGGGGTCTATGAAGCCTGGAGGCGCGCCTCTTGTTTACATCTTCATGGAACCATCTTCACTGCAGCCCAGCTTTGAGGAAACTTTCGGCATTTTTAGCTAGAACTAATGAAATTTGAATTAGAAATTGATGAAAATGTGTTCAGAACAGAATAAATTCACGCATTACTTTTAAAACAGGTAATGAAGCCAACGGGTATTGGAGGTTAGGTTGACTTAACAAAGATTACTAACACACGAATACATGTGTAAGTTATCTTTGGCGGGAAGATCGTTGGATAAAAACGTAAACAAGAGACGCGCCTCCAGGCTCCTCAGACACCTTCTTCTTCTTCACTTCTGTTCACGTGTCTTGACTCTTTCATATATAGGGACTCTAGTTCTAATATGAAGAACTCGACGATCGATTGCTCGTGAGCCGCCACTGAGCGACAGTTTTGTCACTGACCGCTCTCAGCCAATCAGATTTAAGAACCTCCTCTAAAAGTTTGGGAATTTGTTGGAAATTTAGGTTTTGGGGCCTCTGACTGGTTTCTTTTTTACAAGGATCTCATCTCTAGGATAACTTGACAACGCTGCATTGTTGACAGTGGTTAGAGTTAGATGCGCATAGTGTATCAATATGTGTTTGCGCATGCGCATACCTTACATCGGAATGTAACCCGTTATATAATCTTGAAAATAATGAAAAATGATCAAGTGCAAGTCATGCTACAAATAATGGCCCGCTCCCGAGCTCTACTCATTGGGAGCTCCTAAACGTTGTTGAACTGCTGTACTCTTGAACAAGACCGAGACAAAGACAGCGAATATTTTAGCATAAGTTGTTTAGAAATCAGAAACCATTTCGTGTATGCATATCGACTCGATATCTAGAGGGATCAGTGGCGTCGCGTGCAAGTTGGCAACAATGTAATCTATCCATTTAAACTCATGTAAAAGGTCGAATTCAGGGGGTGCACAGTGCACAAGGAAAATTCGATGTATTTAATGAGTTTAAATGGAGAAGTTGCATTGTTGCCAAATGGCACGCGACGCCACTGGATGTATGTTTTCAGTTTCACCGAAAAATACTTACGAAGCTAATAAGTGAATTACTAACCGCAAGTTCCCTCAGTTCATTAACATCATTCTATATATTTTATCGGTTAATTGGTTAATACGCAAGTACACAACTTTTTAATGGGTATCAACGTGTTCTTCGCCCAAAAAACACTAAAAATTCGAGCTTTATCTAGAGTTTTGAACAATGATGCTAATGGCCCATTGAGGAAACCCGAATTATTAATGGATCAACTTAAAATACTGTGCATCAGAAAAACAAAAAATATGAAAAGATAAAAACACTACAGCTCCAAAATAGCTCGAAATAAATGGTTGTTGGATTGTGAAATCAGAAGTGAAATTCGGCTCGTCATTTTCCGCTGTTTACTCAGAACTATTGGCCATTTCTCGTATATAAATCCCCCCCCTCTGTCTCCCACTCTTTTTCACATAATTGAGTACCACATGTGTTGCACATCTCTACTATCTGTCTTTGTTTATATATCTGCTTTTTCTCTCTACCATCCCCTCTCTCTCGCTTCTCTCTCTCTCTCTCTCTCTCTCTCTCTCTCTTCTCTCTCTCTCTCTCTCTCTCGCTTTCTCTCTGTTTTTGTAATTTTTTTTTTCCAAAATTATAGAAAGGCAGTCACTCTTTGCACATTAAAGTCAATGAAGACACAAGCACCCTTAGTTGAGTGATTTTAATGAACGAGCTATATACCTACTGCATCTATAAAAGGTTCCTGACAATAAACATGAATAGAATCCCATCACTTGATGACGTCAGCGTGAAACAATTTATTTTCCTCTGTTTTTCTAACAAAGTTTTGCAGTTACAGCTACCATAGTGTTTTTGCTTAGCTAAGGTAGATTTAGGCTGTAGCGCATTTTTCAGTAGATTTCATCTTCTTCCCTGCTCCCTCTACGGTTTGAATTTATAGGGAAACCAAAAATTTTTCTGATTTTGGCAACTATTGGATCAATTTGGAAATATTCCGGTTTGGAAAGATTCGAAAGGAGAAAGTGCTCACATCATACTGCACAGTGTACGAAGAAAGAGAACAATTCAAGGAAAACCGAATCAGTGGCGAGGCCGTGCCATTTGGCAACGTTCCTTTTTCCCCATTTAAACACATTAGAAAAGTCGAATGCCTGGTCATCGCCGATGACTTACGCGTTCGACTTTTTTGGTGAATTTAAATGGAAAAAATGCATTGTTGCCAAATTTCACGCTTCGCCATTGAACCGAATCGATACGAGCCACAAGAGTTGACCTGGAGTGTCGCTTCATCTCATCAGTAATAATTAAAGAAAAAACAATAATTTACGATCTAACGCGCGCATAATTGTTTTAGGCGCGGATTTCGGAAGAAGGGTCTATCGCCTGCTATACAGAACGTGTGCTCTTCTGAATGTATCGGCTTGTCGAGAAAACGCTGATTTCCACAGCTTATGTTTAATGGACCCTCCTTCTGGAGATAAGCCTCGTTAAAATGAGAGGGATGGAGATATTATAAGTCTCCCCCCCCCCTTGCAAAAATCTGCGACCTAAATCGATAAATGAATAACTCGTTTCCATAAATATAACGAGAGGTCTGCTCATCAACTGTCGGTTGACAGAGGTTCCGTTTGATTTATATGAAAAACTCTGGCAACCGCGCGGAGTAATAAGCAGACCTGTTGTTTATGGAAATGAGATACGTATTACGTGTTCTTCGACTTGGGGCATCGAAATATGTACGATGTTGAAAAGATGATTCAAGCGTCATTTTTAACTTGAAAGTCTTCCCTCCGCATTCTTTGTTCTCAGTCCTCGTAATCTTTTCATCCCCCTTGAATCTCCTCTTACCACCACAAGAGTTTTAATTACGCTGCGGCGGGGAAATTGGCCCGTCTTTTAAAGCGATATTTTGGAAGTTAGTAGTCTCTTGGAAGTGGCTCGTTTAAATGGGTAGTTGGGGCTTGGAAATTGGAATCTTCCTCTCCCCTTACCTTTGACAATTTCTCGGCGGGGTATGATATCGTTTTCAATATAATGTTTACGTATTTAGAACATTTTGAAGTCGTGGAGTGAGACGTATCTTTACTTTACTGAAACAGCCCTTATTCATCCCTTTTGGCACCATCGCGTCTATTGGATGGGTTTTTGCGGTTTTTAGAACTTTTGCGTCCCCCAGTTTCGCCCACCACTTTTCTTCCTTTTTTCCCGTCCTCGGCATTTGGTCCAAATTCTATTACTTATAATTCGTCGGTATGTTTAAAATATATAGGTTAAAGACCAAAAATTTATAAAGCTATACAGAAACTTTTTGTTTTTTCTTTTTTTTTGTTTTTTTTTTTTTTTTTTTTTTCGCGTAACCAAAATTCTTGTGGGTAAACGCAAGTTTTTGACTGTACTTCTTCCATGCATAGGTTTCTTCCAACTACGCTACATTCGCTTTCAATATTAATGTGATAGTTTTTATATTTTATGTTGAGTTATTATATTTTATGCTGAGTTTTTTTTTTTATTTCATGCCGAGTTTTTATATTTTATGTTGCAATATTTTGTTGGTCTATTTTTGTGAGTTACTGTACCGCAACAATTAAACATAGAGGTAACAACTGACGAGCTTTCAAGCATCAAGATATATAGATTGTCCGTCTCGTCGGCCTCTTCTCAAGGGAGATTTTTGTTGAATCGACAGGTAAATAGAATGAAAAACAGTGACTTCTAAAGGTGATTAACGTGGTTCTCACCTCCAAAACTAGACCTATGCAATTGGCTATCGGAAAGTCTTGAAGTGCTGACAACCATTCAAATATATCTTTAAATTTGAATATATTTATAGAACTGACTGTTCAACGTGACTCGTTTCCACAAATCACCAATTATCATTCCAATCTATAGACAATTTTCAAAACCCCTCAATTTCAAGGTTCGCCCGCCCTGCTGAAAGTGTTTATTTTAGTGATTTCAGAAAAAGGGAGGAAAGAAAATAAAAAAGGAAGTTTTAAGAAAGAGAGAGGAATGTAAACCGCTGTGATGTGTAATCAAATAAAATTTAATCTTGTTCTCTTGTTGTACGAGGAATGACTGTAAATAATGTAAATTCAAATGAAGTAAGCAATTAAAATCTGTTTAACTTCACCTTCCAGGGTCTTTAAACAAACAAAAAACGGAGAAGTCGGAAAAAAATGTATTAGTTCATAATTTTTTTTTCCTTTTTCCCCGCTTCTTGGGCTGCTTTTCTGCTGTACTTCCATTACCATGTTTGCTGTTCGAAGTAATCTGAAGCGATGCGATAAACGGTTTTTAATATGTTTCACTTGTAACAACCTGTTAACAAAGCGCGCAGAAGGGGTGTGAAATAGAGGGGCGAAGAGGGAAGGAGGAAGGAAGAGTATTTTAGTTGCGCTTGAATTAATGCGCTATGGAGCTCTGAGTTCACAGCTAGCTTTTTTTTATTTCTCTTTTCTGTATCAATTCTTGCACCATCTTTTCGAATCGAAGGTTACAAGTGTTATTATCTTACAAAAAAAGGTTTTAGGGGCTAACAAATGAAGAGTCCAAAGGGGGAAGGGGAAAAGTGTATCCAAAAATTTCTTGATTAATGCGAGATGGTGAGGTACTCCCCCCCACCCATCACCCGTCACCCCCTCCTTTCTTGGGACCGTTATTTTCTCCATACATTAACAGTTCAAAGTGCTCAGCGTAAAATTTCTTCGCGAAAATTTAAAAACTTAAGTCTCGTCTTTAAGTTACTGCTTCAACTTTCTTTTTTGTTGTTGTAATTTTGACTTTTTTGATACCCAGTAAATAACTTGCCGGCGTTGATTGACCCACTATGAACCCCTTGTGGACCAAACCCGAGTAAACTCGTTTTTCTCCTCTAGTATTTTTCATATTGTTCCAGACTCATGATTCCGAATAAAGGTGATTATTGATGTAGACCCTTATACAAGACAAGATTTTGTCGGGCGCCTTCGATTCATCGTATAGGCAATTCCATCTCCCCAAAGTACGAACAGTTAACTACCTTCCATGTATAAACGGAAGGAGATAAGCGTTCTTATGAACTAATCTAGTCTCTATAGGGTTAAATCGTTTGAAAGTATAGTATTGACTTTATTCCGGTCACACTGGACGACAGTTTTCGGGATCTCCTCAAATAATAGCACAGAATAATACAATCAGAACATAAACTCTGTCGGATTTTGAAGCAAATTCATTCCGCGTCCGCCATGATGGGATATAGGATATTTACATCTGGATTCGCGTGCAAAAAAAAAAAAGAAATATAGGACATGATCCGCGAAATTTTCATTCTGAAATGCCAGTAGAATAAAAGTGAGGCCGGAAAATAAGATTTCTTTCCAGAATTTACAGAAATAAATGAGTTTCAACACAAATCAACCACGTCCACCATGTTGAGATGTAGGACCGCAGCGTTGCCTATTGGTACCGTTAAATTCCAAAGTTGCTTCCATTGGCTCTTATGGGAGTTTCCGTTCTGATTGTATTATTTATGATAATATAGCGGGAACAAAGATACCAGGACAGGATATGCAACACGCAACACAACTATCTGATACTTGCTTTGAATGGTATCTTTGTGCGTTGCTCATTGCATATCCTTGCCAGGTATCTTGATCCTAGCTAGTGCATGAGTACAAGAGTTCATTGATGGAAATATTGTATAATGGGAGTACCGACACGAGCTCAGCTAGTTCTGATTGGTTGTTGCTTTTAGGCTTTCACGAACGCGAGCAAGAGTCGACGACATCGAAGGCTCCACACAAAAGAGTCAACGAGGGGAAAGAGGATAAGAGGAATGACGCGACGCGGCATGCAATCCACCTGTCCACCACTGTCGAACTTAACCTTCGAATGCGTTCACGCGGTCGACTCCTCTCACATGCTTAACCCCTTATGAGCCAAGCCCGAGTATACTCGTTTTCATCCTCTAGTCTATTACTCATTGTTTCAGTTTTCATTCCGAATGAAAGCAATTATAGTTGAAAACACTACAAGATAAGGTCTCGTCGGGAGCCTTCAATTCATCGTATAGGCAATTCCAACTCCCCCAAGTACGAAGAGTTAGCTACCTTCCCTATATAAACGGAGCAGCAGTGTTCTCTTGAACTAACCTGGTCATTAAAGGGTTAAAGTGTCGTGTCGGTACTTCCTATACAATATTTCCATTAAGGGATTCTAGGCCAAAGATACCTATAGTCAGGGTATGCAATACGCACCACACGTGCATCAGATGCATTGCGTATTTTATATTTAGGCCACTTATCTTTGTCCCCGCTACAGTTCTTACATCCGCCGCGCTATATCTCGATCATTTTCTGCCTATCTTGTATCCTTAACTCTACCATCTCTCTCCAAAGAAGGTAACTCGCGATTTGTCACATAATATCCTTGAGCTCAGTAGAACACTTACATCTTATTTATATTTAGTCTGTTTTCTGAAAAACTCCCGGTTTTAGCGTATAGTCTAAAGCGCTCATTCGTGGAAGGTGTCTCTTCGAATGAGAGTAATTTTAAAAATGATGAAGGACACAAAAAAGGGTTTAGTCTGGGTCGTTTACTACGTGAAAATATGTGACCAAATTATAGGGGAACGAGTAGACGAGTTTGATATGGCACGATTAAGGTTCCGAGCCTTGGTACTTTTTTTCACGCGCAACTAGCGCTATGAAGATTTCCTTTTCCGATGTTGCCAAATTTGACCCAAACGAAATACAAATTTTTCATCTGACCGCGCTTGTGAAATATGATTTTTTATTTTTATTTTTTTATTATTATTATTATTTTTTTTTTTTTGGCCAAATCTGGTAGCACTACTTTTTACCCTCTCCTGAACCCACGTTCAAATCTTTGTTCACGTGGGTATACTTACTCGTATGTACTTGAGTCGTACGTTTGTCTACCTTTCTCGAAAACACAAAATTTGTCTCGTCTCTTTTAGTCTCTTTACAGTACAGTATAGTGGCGCACCTAGAACGGCAAGCTCCCATCCCTCTTCTTTCTTTATGAAAACATGTATGTTAGACAAGGACAGATACGGGAAAAATCCTTCACCCACTTATCCTTTGTCAACTCATGTATTCGGTGGAAAAACGAGAGACGCAGCTAGGGTGTGCCAGTGAGATCGTCACTGGTATTGGTCTATATACCGTACTTAAATGTAGTACCAGTTAAGGCGGCGTATCTGCGGAATGAAGGCCAAAAAAAAACAAAAACAAAAAAAAGGGGGGGGGGAATTACAGGTATGCTCGTTACCAAATATTAGCTGCGCTATAAGATACTATTTTGATACTTCTAGTAAAGTGCAAACTGGGTGTTTTATGATCTCTCTGTCAAATGCCGCGCTGCCTCATTTGAAAGGGCGATATTTACCCTTAACACCGGAAGTATCATCTGAAGAAACAAGGGCATTTAGAGTCGGATGTTTCCTCTAATGGTGCGAAAATAGGATGATCTCCTCATGCGTTCTACGTGGCGAGTCGTTCCTTTGCCGCGCAACACGGAACGCGGGAGGACCGGAACAGCTTTCCAAGTAAACACGGCGCGACTCCCCGATAACACAATCCAGGTTCACCCATCCGTGGAAAGTTTCCCGCCGCCATTTTGTTTCATTTCCCCGCGTTCCTCCGACGGAATTTTTAACGCCCGGTCCTCATCTTCTTCGTCCGCACGGTTTATTTTATTCCGTTTTTATTAACGTCCCATATCTCACGGTCTGACGCCAGTTTATATCCGGTCCGATGCGTTCCCTTGACCGATCTCCGCTCGCGTGTTGGTTTCCGGTGCGGCGGTTTTCTTCGCGACCCGTCATGTCCATCTTGAGTTTATCACGTCATGCATAAGAATTTCGGTCTCGTTCGCAAGTTGAAACCCGAGCATCTTCTACAAGTGAATTCTAGCGGATTTGTTTTCTTTTTCCTCTGTCTGCTCTTCATTTTTATTGTTACTTTTTTTTCCATAGCACGCGAGCATCTTTTGTTGCCCAGTTCACGCTTCGTTTAACCAACAGTTTTGTCATTCACTCTCTTACCGTGTTTACTTTGACTAAATTTGTATTTGATGTGATCTCGAGCCTTGAACTTAACGATTGTTGCCAGGAAGAATTTAGCGTCTCAAAAACAGAAATCTTTCTGTCTGGAGGAGGAGGAAAAGGAAGAAACTCTCCTTTGCTCGAATCCTCGAAGTAAATATCAAAATGGACGAATTCCGCTCTATATATAGCTAATCCAACCATGAACTTTTTAAACCTTTTTTTTTCTGGGCATCAAGCTTTCTTAGGAAAAATCAACAATCAGTCAGAATTCTTTGAGCTCATATGGATATATTAGAGTCCCTGTACACAGAGCTGCCGATTTGCGTAGATTTAATGACATTTTTAAATTCACCGAAGATTCCACCGGTTGTGAAAAGATTACAGAGTTTAGTTCAGTGTATGACTGTAATGCACAAAAATACTAGCGTCTTTTATCTTTTCTCAAGCGGTATATTTTAATTAATTAACAAAGTTTCCACCGATTGAGAAAGGATTACAGATCAGAGTATTTTCGTGCATTACAGTCAGAACCATGTAATATTCTCTCAATCGGTGGAATCATCGGTGAAATTAAAAATGTCGTTAGATCTACGCAAATCGGCAGCTCTGCCTGTATATGAAAGAGTTTCGCCACGTAAAGCATGAAGAAGAAGAGTTTCTTCGGAGGCGTCCACTCCGATTCGTTGGGTTTGCCGAGGAGGCGTCTACGCCTCTTCGATGGGTGCATTACAACTGTCTTCTTATGGAAAGTGGCATAGAACGCCTCCTTGAACTCCGTGATAGTCTAAAATCCAACCGCCAATCAGAATCGAAACCTCGTATGGCGAGACTCTTTGATATAGAGGGACTCTAGGACATAGGCGTAGCGTATCAGGGGCTAGAGGGGGCTATAGCCCGCCCCCACTTTTTTTGGGTGGAGGGGCTAAAAATCGGGGCTAAAAACACATCGACTTGGTAATTCTAGTAATTTTAAACATCCCTTTCAAACGAGAAGAAGAAGAAGGAAAAAAAAGGTCATCACTTTTTAGCCCCCCCCCCCTTTTTTGGTCACGCTACGCCTATGCTCTAGGATTATTCCCTACACAGTTTTTCTTCAAGGGAGTCAAACTAGGGTTCAAATTTCTTCGATCAAACGTGCAGTCAGTCTGTTGCAATCGTCCCCGTTTCCATAATATAATATGTATTTATAGTTTATACATTGGATGAAACTGAGAGCTATCGATCACATTCTAACGCATTACGATTATGTAGAAATTCCGTCTGGAGAAAAAAAATAAATAAATAAATAAAATTGTGAGCGAGAAGAAGATAGTTAAGACGCGAGGCGAAGTTGTGGGAGCAGTAAGACGCCCGCGGAGGGGGGGGGGAGGGAGAGCCAGGAGGTGATGAGTATCGTTAAGAAATATAATGCGATGAAGGGCGATCCGAGGGAGATCCGCTCCAAGTGGAGTGAAAAGCAAAGTCCCATGTATTAGCGAGAAGAGACCTCTATTACGCGCTAACCTCTGGAGTTTTATTAAATTCGCGGCTGAAATGAATCGAAGTTAATTTTTCAGAGCCTTGCTCTGCCCCGCCCTGCCCTGCCTCGCCTCACTCCCGCTCTCCCCGTCCACGCTCCACGGCCCGTTCCCCCGGCCAAAATCTGACGGCATAACCGCACGGTAACGAAGTTTGGATAATAGCACTTTATAGGTGGTAATATGTAAAAGGCGAGCTGCCCGCATGGAAAACGCCCGGCAAGTTTAACGTGTCAACCTAACCTCTCGCACTTTTCTTCAAGCTCGCGGTTAGAAGCGCCACCCTCTACGCCACGCCCCCCTCCCCTCCCGTCCCGTCTTGGATGCCGACGCTAAGCCCCTTTAAATCCTCCTTTGATTTACCGCCATTTTCGCCGGGCAATTAACAAGTTAGCCTCGATTTATACGCGTAAGCCCGCTTTTACTTCCCTTCCCTCATTCAGTGGCGCGAAGCAGAGTCCTTGCGCCCGTAGCTTTTGGGCGGGGGTTAATACCGGTGTATTTATTTCTAAGGTGTTAGCGCCCCCCTCCCCCCCCCCGGCTCTTCTTTCTGTGACTCGACTCTCGAGCCAGGTGGCGAGATTGGGAATTCCTTTCGTTGTAACCTTGCCACTCTTTGCTGCTATGTACTCCGAGATGGCGCTCCTCACTCCGCGCGGCACTTTCATTCCTACCCCCTCGTGTTTTCTCGCCCCTTCCGTTTCTACCCCCTCGTGCGCTTCAGTCCACCGTGGCCTTGTCGCGACTCGTTATATATATATATATAAATATGCCAACGATTCCTCCATCCAAACACGTGTTTATCCCGAGTCTCCCCACTCGGTGAAATATTTTGCATCATTCGTCACTTTAATAGCAGCTCACTGTATACTGTATACCTACCCCTACCCTTCGCACCCCGCGCACCGTCGCGCCCTCTTTAGTATTAAGTAAGCATAACCTGCTACTTGGCATAACTGCTCTGGATCAAGCACGCGGGCACGCCTCTCCCTCTTGCGTGATAAGCTGCGGAAAAATGAATTCCGTCGTCAGGTGTTTTATGTTATCTCTGAGCCTTTGATAGGATGAGTGAAATTGAAATGAATTATCGCGCGGGATAGTGATCAGTCAATCGAGCCGAAATGAATTATGGGTCATGTATGCAAATGAATCGATCAATATCCATGGAGGGAAAAAAATCAGTACGTCTTCACAGTGGCGGATCCAGCCCTCGCGAACGGGGGGGTGCGGATTTTGGATTTTCGCCCCTAAATGACCCCCTTTTCTTGTTTTCGCTCTTGTTTTTCCCCTTCTTCTCCC
Organism: Trialeurodes vaporariorum; assembly: GCA_011764245.1. NCBI lineage: Eukaryota > Metazoa > Arthropoda > Insecta > Hemiptera > Aleyrodidae > Trialeurodes > Trialeurodes vaporariorum. The sequence continues at coordinate 20,416,089 of VMOF01000024.1, read as the reverse complement.
CTCTTTTCCCACTTTTTGGGCCGAACTGGGAGGGCGATCGCCCCCTTCGCCCCCCCTGTATCCGCCAATGCGTCTTCAATACTTTGGAGAATTAAAGCAAGCGTCCTAATTAAATTGGAGTTACAGACTACAGAGCCCGTTTCCAAAGAGCAGAATTCGGGATTCACCGATCATCTTTGGGATTGTTCCGACATTATTTCTCATATTGCATATTAGAGTTGAATGAAAATGAATGCCTGAGTTTTCTCTGGCGATTTATTATAAAGTACTTTGAAGTTTAAAATCACAATGTCTTTGCCTCAGGCAAGTTTTGTTTTGATTTGAAGGAATGAAAATTGAAATTTTGTCGAAGACTCTCGAGTCTCGACTACTTCTGTAACGATGAGTGATGGGTGGGACCCAGTGTTGGCTCGTGGAATGCGATGTATCTATGTCCTCTCCATTTAAAACTGTAGAAAAGTATCGATTTCTTGAGGGTTCGGTTGTCTGCTGGTCAACATTTTTCTATAGTTTTTAATGGAGAAGACATCGATGTATCGCATTTCACATGCTATCACTGGTTAGATCTCAACTCCAATGCGGATGGCTGTTGATCCGTCGACTGTTCAATGACTTAATTTGTATTTCCGTCCAAAAGTGCGCGCTTTTGGAAAAATTACATTGAACCAGGGTTTGTTTGAAACCAAAGAAACGGCCCTGAATGCGGCAATGATACTATATCGCTGTACTAAAACGGTGACCGTATACAAAGTTTTGCGATGCTATCATTTTACTTTTTTTCTTCATGTTGTTAGATTTAGAGGCGAAGCTGTCATTAGAAGAAAGCCCCGTTTTGGGAGTATAACAGTGGCAAAGCGTGCCATGTGGCAACAGTGATTATCATTCATTTAAGTGTATGTAAAATAATTGATACTAGTTGAAGCTATTGCTGCTGAAGAAAAATCGATTATTTTACGCAGGTGAGAACTGATTGAATAAACTTCAAATTAAAACATTCTCAAGTAGAAGAAACTTCAAATATTTGAAATTTAATCGTTAAAATTGCTAAAGCCCGCATAGAAAAACAGTGATTTGTAACTTTCCAGCCCCTCGTCATTTTTATAATATTGGTTTTCGCAACTGTATGTTTCTATTAGATACTTAAATTAGTCAATATTATTACCTAGACCCATGGGCGTAGCTACTATTGGGCCAGGAGGGGCTAGCCCCCCTCCAGAAAATCTTTTGTCGAAAAAAAAATGCAGTAATAATTGAAAGAAGAAAAAATTATTGTAAAACGCAGAACGAAATAATAAACAGTGTTAATCAGTGACGTCGCGTGAAATTTGGCAACAATATATTCTATCCATTTAAACTCATGTAAAAGATCGAATTCAGGGGGTGCACAGTGCACGAGGAGAATTCGATATATTTAATGAGTTTAAATGGAGCAGTTGCATTGTTGTCAGATGGCACGCGACGCCACTGGTGTTAATAGGCATGGCATACTTTTGGTGATTCAACGGAGTAGGTACATCAAGAAGGAAATCCGTTCAAGTAGTCCTTCTATTCCTTTTTCACTTAATTATTTCGTGTTTTACGATGTTATTATTATTACTATTTGAACTTACGGTTAGGAAACAATGAAATCGTAAGATTAGTTTTTTCTAATCAGATTTTTTTTTGGGGGGGGGGGTCAAAGGAACATAAAGCGACACTTTGCGCGAGTGTGTATGTATTCACATTATTTGCAAGGTGAAAACAGCCTTAAATCATGTTTTAGAGCGGCTATTTCCTTAGGAGGGGTCGCACCCCTTCAACCAGTGGGATTACCAAACTTGCCCCCCCCCTAGAAAATTTTTCTAGCTACGCCCATGCCTAGACCTAGATTCGACAACGCTGCGAGAAACAACAACTCGCAAGTCAAAATCTGGACGAGTTAAGTCGAAAAGGGATTGTCACTCGAATAGCAAATTGATAAATAATTAGGTCAATAGGATACGGAACGGAATCCCGTACCAGATGCCATGCCCTATTAATCACGATTTGACTGGAACATCTTTCAGCCCTTAGCAAACACGATACTAGCAGTCAGCCAGTCACCCCTCGGTCTCGTGAGCGGTGAAGATCCCGTTTATCCCATATAAAGTAATGCGTCGCAGTCCTTAGGCTTGACAGTGTCCCTCCTCCCCACCCCACCCCTTATCCTGATGCAGTTTCGTTTTGGTTGCGGAGAGTCCGATATTTTACTTCATATTACCTAATAAGCTTGTTGCTGTTGTACGTTTTCCTTTTGTCGCGAAAGGAATTAGAGCTTGTCGAATTGATGAAACGACTTAAATGTTTATCAATGGAGTGTGGATTAATGTCTTCTCGCATTCATATTCAGCATTATCTTTTCTTTCTTTTCAGTCGTATTGTATTTTTTAATAGTAGTTCGTTTTACTTTTAGTCGGGATTAATGACCCAACCGAACCGCTGTCTAATCCGTTTATATTTCAACGTGTACACTCAGGAGTCGGAGGGGTTGAGGTCTAAGTCAGGCGTCTCAAGAAAACTGTTCCGTGGTCGGAACAAAGATATTATGATTTGCTCTACAGTGTACGTCTACTACCGAGCGTAATGAAACAGACTCAATACAAGAGATAGGTATGCAACCATTCATACGCTCTCAAGATCGGCACGCATTCATGCATTACTGGTTGCATATCTAGATCACAAGTCATAGTTTAAAGTAGTGAGTGAGCTCACTTGTCAAGGAGATGGAAGTGAGATTCTCTGTTTGTGTGTGTCTATGTCGTGAAAAGTCTACCGTTTGAATCGTTTTACGAGTCGCAGCCTTGCCCATTACACGGCGTTGTATTTATTCTTAATTCACTGTATATATGTCTCATGAAATATCTCGGGCTGAAGCTATAGCGATAGGCATTTACTCTAAGGGCTTAGATCTCGTTTCAGGATCGTGACCAGACTCCAACCGATAATATTTGGAATCTTTCCAACTTTATCACTGATATTACATATTGGAAGTGAATGAGGATTAAAAGTAATAATGCTCCTGCGCCTTCAATATTATGGTTTATGCAAAAACAGAGCTGTCATGTAGGAATAGTTATCTCCTAACAGCTCAACAATTACCCAATTCCCCGGCGCGGTGAGGTGCCGGCCTGCTCGGAAGATTAACACTTAAGTCGGGGTCTATTGATAGAAACAGTTTAGTTTGATCTTATGAACTGCAGGCTTTTCTGATTTGGTCACAAATACTTTAACGCTATCGAACTGACCTGTCTAAATGGACCTTGACTTGTGTCAGGTCGGTAGAGCTCGTTTCAGAAGTTGAAGAAGTCAATCGATAATTTTTGGAATTTTTTTTTCTCATGTGATGGGGATGAGAGAGAATGGAAAGAAATTTGATCCTTGGCTTTTCATTGAAGGGCTCTTTAAAATCAAAAAGTTAACGTCGAAACCAAGTTATGTTTTGATTAGATTTGAAGGAATGAAAATTGAAAATTCGCCAAAGATCATCGGTGAGCTTCGAATACGCTTCTGAATGAAGTTCTAGCAACGAAAGCAAACACGTTCCAAAATTTCGGTAGGCACCCTGAATATATTCAACGAATCACCACATACCGGTACACAAATTCAGTGGCCTCAGACTGAAAAGACAACATGTAAGTCCCGCATGTTTACGAAAAAGGAGTGATTCACTGTTCAGTGTTCATATTGTGAATGATAACCTATTTATATTCAAGTGTACGAGTTGAAGACTCAATAAAATTCCCTATACATGTATACGGAATAATTGATCAAAGCGAGGGTCGAACCAGTGACCAATGCTCTCTGTGTATCTTTTGCAGTAGCGCAACAAGAGACTATTCTCTATCTCATTTTTCTCCATTATAACATATTTGTTAGACGTGGATAGGTAAGAGGATAAAACCCCCTCCTTTTATCCTTTTCCAACTCATACGTTCGATGGGAGCATGAGAGAGATAGAAAGATATCTTGCCCGTGATACCTATCTTTCGCTCCTCCCTTGGTCAGTTTGACCCATCCTGCAGTATCCTTTGCCCATTCCTTTTCCGACCGCAACCTAACCGAACCGCCGAGGCGCACAGTGAGATCGAAAAATGACATTTTCCGGACATCATTTTATGAATCAAAATAAAGATGTTGAACTATAAATAGCAAGGAATTTGTAAAACAGCAAGGAATTTGTAAAATTATACTTGTTAGAGCTGAAAATGAGTAAAAAAAAACATGGTTTTTGTCAGAAAATATCATCTCCGAAACGTTTTTAAAGCTAATCCGGAAAAAGTCGTGTTTCGATCCAGTGTGAGGTGCAATGAAACGCGATTAAGTGAGTATAGACCAGAGCGTCGGTTGTTTGTGATATGTTCATGTGTCGCTTGTCGGAGAAGCATCATAGATTCATTCCGAGACATTAATTGCTTGGGGGAGGGGGAGAAAGGGGGGTTAACCTTATACAGAAGAATCGAAGAACGCATTGAATAGGTCTGTCGCGTCGCGGTATACAGTATTAAAGCCGGGGGGGGGGGGGGAGATAGAAGTATCGATGAATCGATGGATCGATGTATCGAAGTATCGTTGCTGAATGAGTTTATGCGCTCTTTTTATTGGCTTTCCGTCGCGTCGCGTCACATTGCTAGGATGCCTGCTAGCGCGAGACTCACCTTACTTTTAAGTTTTATGACTTAATTTAGGAACCTGGTACCTGGAACTAGAACCGTTGATCAACATCGGACACATATATAGTCAACTCAGTATTGCTGGTGAAAAGCTGAAGCCTAAGACTATGACTTCTTGATGTGTTGTCGTGAAAATGAAAATTTCAAAAAAGCCGGTTTAAAGTAATTATTTCTCTCGAGAGAATAGAGCTCTTGCTAACTTTTGCTATATGCGAATGAATATACAAGTTTTGTGTAAAAACCACCAGAAATGACAATGAACATACTAAAAAATCACAAAATTCACTCATAGACTCACAAAATATAACTTTAAAGTTTAAGGCGTAATGGCAGAGCCATACGTAAGTACCATGGACGATTCCTATCAAATTTGAGGCTTTTCACTTTGCGCGTTTCTTTAGAGCGAGTGATAAATTAGATAGAAATTTACTGTGAAACCTGCATAGCTCCGCCATCTTTGCTCTCAAATGGCGAAGTTCTGCAGGTGTCTCAGGAGATTCCAATCCAAGTTGTATTTTTCTTTGTAGAAACTCATCGGAGGATATCCTCAAATTAGATAGGAATCTCCCATTTTACCTGCGTAGCTCCGCCATTACGCCTTAAAATTTAAAGTGATTTAGAGAGTCCGTGAGTAAATTTCGTAACTGTTTAATGTGCTTATCATCATTTTTGCTGGTTTTTACGATAAGATGAACTTTTCAATCGCTTACATAACAAAAGTTAGCTTGAGCTCCTTTTTCGAAATTACGGCATGAGCACCAAGAGACTAATTTATTGCGATCGTGTCAAAATAAAGATTTTTACTTTACATCACTGGCGCAACCAGGATCTCTTCCATTTCTCTCATTTCCCATTTGAATATACAAGTAGGAAAAGGACAGAAAGAGGAAGGTTTTATCCCTTTGTTCATCTTTTTCTAACGTACGTTTTTAATGGAGAAAAGAGAGAGCCGAAGAAACTCTCGGTGCGCTACTGCTATACATCTTCGAAAATGCTGTCTGAGTGTCGCAGGCCGATTCAGAGACACACATAGAAAACACAACCTATATGCTTCACTTTATTATAGAAAGAGAGGCTTATCAAGTCGAGCTCACTTTGTTTAGGGACTCAAATAAACAACAGCCATCAGTGTCGCCTATTGTTATTAACGTTACCTGAAAATTCGCTTTTGAGTCATGAGTTTCAAAATGCATTGTCCTAAACCATCACTCTGTTCGAAGAACGGGACTTTAAACTCTGCTAAAAACCGAACCTGTATGTCCCACTTTAAATTGGGCGACTTTTGACTGCTCTTTCGATGAGTCCAGACAAAATTTTAGCCGGAAAAAGATTACTTGTCCCAAGCTTTGTATTAGGTCTCTTTTCAGGGGCGTGCCGTGGTTTCCAGAGAGTGGGGGGGCAAGAATGCAATCTTGCCGCCCTTCGCGAACAAAATTATAAATTTGATGACCTTTTTTTTTTTTTTTTTTTTTTTTTTTGGCTTGTTCCGCACTGATTTTGCCGCCCTCTGACATTCATTTTGAAATTTGATAACCTTTTTTTTTGGGTTTTTCACCCTGATTTTGCCGCCCCCCCGAGAGTGCCGCCCGGGGCAAGGGTACCCACATGCTCCCCCCATGGCACGCCCCTGTCTCTTTTTGTCTCTTGACCGATTTTAGAAGAGAAAACATCAAACTGAACTAGATACTGCCAGTAAAAGACTGTTGAAGTGCGCAGTCATATCGGTTGCAATCAGCTGTGTGACAAAACTCGCTTAGCGTTCCGAAATATCTTTTCTACTCTCCCGAACCCTCGTGCATATAGCCCTTACTTTCGCTCAGTTTCGAGTGTCAAAATTCGTATGCAAGGCCTTGTTTTACAGCATTTCACTATCAAAATTGCATTAAAATGACTCGAGATTTCCATTTCTGCCAAAAATGTCTCAAGACATGACTCTATGTACTTACAAAGTTTTACCGAGGAGAGTGAGACAGTAGTACTTGGGGGTTTCCCGAGAGCGACAGAGATAGTTTTGGAACGCTCAACGAACTTTTTCACCGTATGACGTCATCACTAAAACCGTCTATAGAGGGTTTTAGTAATGGCAACTGCCGGTGATGAGCGTTCCAAACAAAGCCAGTTTGTCTCTCTCGCTCTCACGTGACCCCTATGTGCTGCCATCTCACTCTAATTTCAAAAATCGTACATAGAGACTTATTTTGTGAAATGTTATGGCAGAAATGAGTTTCTCGAGGCATTTTAATGCGAGTTTGATAATAATATGTCGTAAAACAAGACCCTGTATATGAATTTCGATACTAGAAAGAGATGGATATACATAGGGGTCACGGGAGAGTGAGTGAGATAGTTTGGAACGCTACGCGAGTTTTATCACAACCGATTGCGACCGATGAGTGCATTGTTGTGGTTGTTGGCTAACCGTTGACTTCGCACTAAAACCGTCTATTGATGAGTGTACACAAACTTATAGTTCGTTGGTCCTGCGCGTATATTTTGAAGTTGAATGAATTCATATGGTATCACTTGCAGACATTCGTTTGAAGATTTTGCGCTCTCGACTTGACTCAAGTAGTCAAGTAATTGATCATGCTTGTATCATGATCATGAACCGGTAGCGTTTTCTCTTCTTCAACTCCCGGCGCGGCCCCAGAGTTTTTTTTTTTTGCTCATTACAGTGAGCAAATTTATCGGTCGCCTGCGCTCTACCCCGCGCGTCGCTCGCTGCACCACATATGCTCTGACATTGACTCCACTCGGCTGTTCCTTCAAAGGGAACAGAGTAAGATTGAAAGTGAGATAGTGGTATTTTCACTCGCGCACTATAGTGTATACTAGTATGTCTCTCAACAAAAACAATAGGAGTCGGAGTCCTCCGTCACAAGTGCATGAAAATAATTGCAGCATAAATAATATTTTCCTCATATTTTCCCTCATTTTCTCATAGTCTTTGCTCGAGCTATATATATTTATTAAGAATCGGTCGTACAACAGCTCTGACTTTCCTGTCGCAGCTTAGCTGCTGGGATTCACTAAAGAGGCAATAAAAGCCATTAGATGGACGGTGGGTTAGGAGGTGCGTCGATGGAAGGGGGAGGGGGGATAAAAAAAATCAAGATCATAAGTCAAGTCGTAAAAGCAGATCTATTGAAGTCGGAGATAAACAGAGACCATTACTTGTCTCCACCAGTCCTCTTATTTTACCGAAGGAAACTAGGTTTTTAGCTTGCCTCTGCGCATGCGTATTGCGCTTGTGTCTTTGCGTCGTGTTTATGCGTCTGCGCAAGTTGTCTCGCCGTCAATGCTCACTACGTCCACCGTTCAGGCTCAAACGACTTACAACTTAATTAGTTTGAATTTTTATAATTTCAATGAATCTGACTGGGGGAAGGGGAGGAGGCGGTAAGTTAGGTATACCGCTCTCTGTTCAGTGAAGAACTCTTTCTACTGGGGTCCATGGCTTACACATGGGTGTACAGTACTATACACGCTTTATTGTCTTATGCACTATTGACGAATTAAAGATTGTCGCGAGGTTTTCACACTTTTTCCTAGTTATGGGTGTGAGTATTGGACTGATCTGGAACGGCTTTGCAGCTTCAATCGCACTAACCTCTCGCCAGCAAAGTGTGAGGAGTATAAAAAGTGGCCGAACCGGAACCTTGAAGGCGAAACTTACTATCTCATGAAAATCTCGCGACAATCTTTAATTCGTCGATAGTACGCTGTTTGGTATAGTTTTTTTAACGGTCGGAAATATTTCAGGTCCAGGCTGAGTGAACCCCCGGAGGTTAATATTCCCTATTGTTTTTACTCTATCAGGCTCTTATACTTTCCATTCACGACCACTTGTCTTTATCGAGATGATCTTGCTTAAAACCAATATCTATTCAAAACAGGTCAGTCCGGTACGGCTTCGTGTAATCTCTAGAGATTCGTTTCATAAGCGCAATGAAAAAATGGCACCTCATTTCCCGATTTGGTTGAACCCCCAATTATTAGCGGATCCAGCCTTCGCGAATGGGTATGGGGCTAACTAGGGGTTTTTGCCCCCCGACGACCACCCTTTTATTTTTTCACTATTTGGAAGTGGGGTTGGTTTGCAATAGAGTGTCTTTATGTAGAGAGTGATGAAGACAAAATAGTAGCATAGAATAATACAATCAGAACGGAAACTCCCATAAGAGCCAATGGAAGCAAGTTTGGAATTTAACGGCACCAATAGGCAACGCTGTGATTCTGTATCCCAACATGGCGGACGTGAGTGATTGTGTTGAAATCATTTATTTCTGTAAATTCTGAAGAATCATAATTTCCACCTCACTTTTCAGGGGAAAATTTCCCAAAAAATTTGGAAATTTCACGGACCCATTATTTTATTTCCCGCGGAATCATTAAAAAATTTTCCCCTCCCAAAAATTTGAAATTTGACAGAGTTTTTTTTGTTTATTTTGATATTAAAAACCGTTGTTCCGGGCAAATTATTAACCCGAATATTTTGCACATTTTTTACTTCTCCGGGAACTTTTCCTTTATCGATTATTAAAAAAAAGGAGGTTACTTTCGGCATGAGCGATCCATCGCTAGTCTTGCACATTTAGCATGTCCGGGCCCAAAATAATCTTTAAAAGCGAAATTAGATGTTGATCAGCAAAGGCAATGAAAGATTACACCGTTAGAAACTCTACGGCACTTCAGTCTTTGCCTTTGACCGACAGCTATCAGCATGTAAACAAAGACTGTGGAAAATTGCATCCAACGGGGGTACCCATGATTTCACTTGTCTTAACTATCTACGTATTATGGACTAAAGTTTGCAACGCTGCCAGGTTAAACGCTCCATGCCACTGATGCGGTTAGTTCTTCGCAAGTAATCTTTGTCCGGCACTACTGGATATCGATGAATCGTGTCGATAATTACGCGTTAAGGATGCACAATCCGCCAATCGTACGATTGGCGAGGCAACTTCTCGTCTCTTCGCGATCGTCGGCCCAGCCAAGAGCCTGAGTTTGCGAGGCAGGGCTCGCTCCAGATCCTTTCGTCCTCGTGTATCTTATTTAAATAAATTTCAATATTTTAATAAATTAAGTTGTCATGTTCATTGTCTCATTTCGCTTTTATTTATTTACATAGCTTTTATTTTACTTCATTTTCTTCCTTTTTATTTTTATTTATTTTTTTTTTGTTCCTCCAAGTTAGCTTTCGAATGTGTTGTCTTCGTGATTGATATCCGAGTGTACAACCAACTCTATACTTGAGCATGATATCTGCCCATCCTCTCTTGAGATCCTAAGGCTCCAGTCTTCACTCCCATCCCTCCCCCCTCCCCCTCCCCCACCCCACTTTTACGGACCCTCTTCTAGGACAGTTCGCCCTTCAATCATTCGGATTCGAAGCAAAGGTATGCTTCAAAATGCATTCGAATGCACTCCCTTATTGACTATCTCGGCATGCCAAGGCGAACGATCAGCGCGATCAGTCTCTAATGGATCGTTCAAGCGATGATGTCGATGACGTTTTTGTTGTACTTCGATTAGGTTCGCATACAAAAAAAAAAAAAAAAAAAAAAAAAAAAAAAAAATGACAAAGTATCGATGCACAAATTGTCAGTGGCAGTTCGGGCACTATGATCACAGAATAATACAATCAGAACGGAAACTCCCATAAGAGCCAATGGAAGCAAGTTTGGTATTTAATGGCACCAATAGGCAACGCTGTGGTCCTATATCCCAACATGGCGGACGTGTGTGATTTGTGTTGAAACTCATTTATTTCTGTAAATTCTGGAAAGAAATCTCAAGTTTCCGGCCTCTCCCACTTTTATTCTTTTGGCATTTCAGAAGGAAAATTTCGCGGATCATGTCCTATATTTTTTTATTCGCTCCCGAATCCAGATGTAAACAACCTATATCCCATCATGGCGGACGTGAAACGACTTTGCTTCAAAATCCGACAGAGTTTCCGTTCTGATTGTATTATTCTGTGCTATGATGTTTCAGTTTCGTTTCCTTATAAACCTATAAAATAAATAATAATCGATCCTCATTATAGGGATCCAATCAATGGCAGCTCGCGCACTATTGCAACAACGTATTTTTTCCATTTAATTCTTTCACTATGCCAGGTTACCAAAACAGTGAAACGCTTGCTCGCTTCAATTGAGAGGGTATAAGCAAATATTCCTAAACTCTGTTGTGTTGATTTTGCCTATTCCGCTGATTGAAGGAGCTCAATGTTATTTTTCTTACAAATATGGATGATTTAGAGTTGCTTTGATTAAAGCTATTTTGGTATGACTTATGCAGAATAATAATAAGGAATGTGCTCGGTTGTGGCATTGCGAAAGAGTTAAATTTACCATCGATTCCTACGGAGAGAGGCCTGTACTTTAAGTACGCTTTTAAGTGGGGGGATCATGATATTCTCGCAGTTTACACGAGCCGCCGGCTTTAGCGTAGTATCTTTTGGACCGCCATGCCAATTGGAGGGGGGGGGGCAACTACAACAACAGCAACAACAACAACAGAAAAGAGGAAGGAAGGTTAGTAAAGAAAATGCTCAACCTAGTGAAAAATGAAAAATAAAAAATGTAAATAAATAGATTGAAATTTAACCATTACTGTTAATGAAAATGGTGCAATGCTGATTCTGAAATAGTTGAAAACTGCATTTCGTTACATGATAGATCATACCGTGAGCATTTTCTCAAAAATAAGTAGAACCTCTCGAACTCTCTTTTCATAGAAGGGGAAAGATCCCCCTTTCCTCTCTCCCTTTTTCTCTCCCTCTTTCCACTTCTCCTGAGAAGCACACAATACTTTTTTACGGTATTCTGGTGCGAATGCTCGTAATTCTGAGCGTTGTATGTACAGCTTTCACTCGAGTTTTTTACGTCATATTTTCGGATTGATTTAAAACCAGACTTCCGTCGTCTCCTCTGCACTCATTTTAAGACAAGGGTTGATCAAAGTTAAGATTAATTCATTAGTTTCCATGTTTTTCACGTTTTTAACGCTTTTCCTCTGTATATCTCACCTAGACCTAGACAGTATTGCACTCATACCCACGTACGAAGGTAGTTTCGTTCCACTTGTCGTGAAGAGCGAGAGGTACGGTACACTCTTCTCATTTTTCATGTATTTCAACTGCGGTTTTCCTGCGCTTGAATTATGTATGACACAAAAATTATGATGTATGAGTGATTTACTCTTGGTATCCATTTACAGTCCCCTGCACCCCCTTCTCTCAGCCACCTTTCGCTGCAACGGAGAGCCTCAGTTGTCGAGGAAAACCTAGGCGGACATAAATAGTGGAAAGTAAACCTTAAGAGTGGAAGGGGGGGGGGGAGCTCATTGTCAGTGTAAGGGAACATGATGCGAGTGAACCAGGACCGAGAATGTAACCGTGCACAACCACTGGAACACTGGGAAAAGGGACTGCGGGCGTCATGCGTTTTGCGTCATGCGTCATGAGACCCCAGTGTACGTTGGACGCTGCGTTGGAGAGAGAAATGCTCAACAACTTTGTTAATCTTACACCGTGTTTACAAATATGAGTCAAGACAGACGCGACGTGTTTGTTGACATGGCGAGCATTAACATAAATATTTTATAACTAAGTTGTTAGATGGCAACATTCACACCTTATGTTAATATTAAGTATATAAATTCCTCCCGTTATTTATTAGCGCCCGTCTTGGGACATAATTCTAACCCCGGTGGACCGGACCTCCCCCCCCATCCCCCTCCTCCTCCCCCGCGCCCACCGATCACCGACCTGCGGACACCACGGTGCGGTGTGGTGTTGCAACTCTGCAACTGCAGTGCAAGACTTCAACGACCGATGTGCGCGGAGATCATAGTCATAGTTTAAGATCCTAGATTATTGAAACTGCCCCGAGATTAAAATATTATGGCTACCGCTAAAGAGTTCATAGATGCAGCTTTAATTCTTTTTTTTATGCGAGAGTAAGTGAAACTGGGTCCAAAAATCTTTCACGAATGTCATTTTTGGTGCAACTTAACTCGTGTGTTGTATCTAGTGCTGTAAAGACTCGCAAACTATCTATTTCAATACTTTAATTTATTTAAACCTATGCAAAAGAAAGAAAAAAATTAATTAAGCAGGGATTCAATGAGACTCAAGCAAACTTTTGCTACAGTTGATTGAAGAGTTGATTTTTACATAAAAACCTGTCAAAATGACAATGAGTACTCTAAAAAATCACACAACTCATTCTCAGAATCGGGCTTAGTGGCGGATCAACGCAGGTATCATGGGAGATTCCTATCTAATTTGAGACGTATATCTGTGTTTTCGTAGAGAAAGTGACGCATTAGATGTGAATTTCCCATGATTACTGCGTTGATTTGCCATTACGATCTTGCCGTTGCAGCTTCTTCTGAGTTTATTACTGAATTTTAGACTTTTACAGTGTGATTTTCGCTGATTTTTACGCCAGATTTGATTTTTCATTCATTTGCCAGAAGCTAAAGTTTGTAAGAGCCCCATTGAACTCTCTTAGAATTGATTCTTTTTTCCAGGTCTATGTGATCAAGGGCGAGGAATCGATCTGTCGCAATTGAGGGGTTTTTCAGTCAAATCTTGTATTGTAAAATAGAGGTTTTGCTCGCTACTCTCAAAAATTATCATTTCAAAGCGTTGTTTTGTGCGTGTTTCTAAACGGATTTTTCTTTTCATCTGGTTGTCTTTATTAGCTCCAAATGTCAGGAGTCCAAGCTCTACCGGAGCAAGTTGCGGTTTTACTGAAGCACTATACTTCGGTAGAGCCAAAGCAAGAAAAGAGGCTGTTTCTCTAAAGAAGTAGTGCTTTAGTACACCTGCAACTTTCTCCGGTACAGCTTGAACTTTTGCTCAGCGAAGCTATTTTAAAAGGCTGCTTCGGCTGTACATAAACTTTGTTTTTTCAGTGAATATATGCTTTGAAATATGACCGGTGAGAGAATTACGAAAAAGTAAGGATTTTCTCCTGCGATCGTGAAACTTGTATCTGTATACCGGAACTGATTTTTTCAAGAAAGTATATGCAATTTGTCTGCAGCATACTTTGTTAGTCCGATGAAAGCTCTTTGTGATCAAGATAAACATTTGCGTTGGACTTCTATTTTCAAGATAACGGTATAAGTTCAGGACCAGCAGGGGCCAACAACAACAATTGGCACTTTTAAAGCCTTCCAATAAAACCATTAAAGTTAAATTACAACGCTTGAAATCTATTTGTTTTAGATTTTGTCTATAATTTGCAGGAGCTGTGAAAAAAGTCGATACTTTCCAAATGACCCTCGTATATTGTCTCTGAAGGAAGCATCAAAGTGTTTCTCTTTTCCTGGCAAGAAATTTGTCCCCGAGGAATTTTGAGTCCGAACTGACCCGGGGGGGGGGGGGGCTTAAGTTTCCAGCACGAGTCTCCAATGAAGAGAGTTGATCAGTCGACTCCGCCTTGCAAGTGGCACCCGGCCGTTTATTAGTGGTTTAATTAAAATGTTTCACCTCGTTATCGTCGGGCTATAAAATTTCACTTGCGGCGGCGCGCGGCGCTTCTTCGCGCGTCGTAATTTAATCCGCGCGCCCGCGCCGTGGTCACTCCGCAATCCGCATCGCACACACTGCCCCACGTTGATGTGAATTTGTCCGTGTGTGCGGGCGAGGATTTGAGTGAGTGTGAGTGCGTTTATTGTTTCCCGACCCGGTTTAGTCCGGTCGGCCCGGCCTGGCCCGGCTGCTACTTTGTAAGTAGAAAATCTATCTGCGAGCATTTATGGGAGATTGAGATTCTCGAATAGATAAACGTTGGGCGCGCGCTCGCTCCTCTCTTCTCTTGCTTACTTCCATCAGGAAGTCCTATGACTCATGCATTAAGAATTCCCTGTGTAACTCCGTGATTCAATCCCAAATTCCTTGAACTTTTTTTTTTTTTTTTTTTTTTTTTTTTCAAATATTTACTCGGCGCGTCTTAACGGGGCAATTGACAGGGTCTGAATTTAGGCGTTATTTAGTCAGCAAATGATAGTATTTTGCAAATTTACGCCAGTGGATCTCCGAAACATGGACTTTCGAGTAAAAACCAAAGACACCTTTGTTCTCTGCTCACTGAGTACTTTCATTTTCTTTGCAAATAACGCCAAATTGTTGACTCTCATTGCAACTGCTCGATTGACTGATTTTGTAGAAGACTGATTTACACCAGATTCAGTCGGTAATTGTGTTGGCTGTAAACTGATTTGTTGCTTTTTATGTTTCAGGTGAGTATTGCAGTATGGTTATTTAACCCTTTCCGGTGGACTATCTTTTCGTTGCGTTGTATACTAAAACGTAAGTATACTTCTTAGTTTGTAGTATTGATGACAAAATGGTTCAACCCTCTTTGAGCTGAATCGAGTTATTGCCAAAAATGTTTATGCCGAGCATATAGGTTTAAAAGTGTCTCTATGCATTGCAACGGTCATTCGATACAGCCCTGTCCTTTCATTTGTTGATTCATCAAGGTGTTCCTCAAAAATGGGACGAGGAAAATGCGATAGTACCTATTTCTGTCATTATTATAAATTGTCATGTTAGTCAATACTTAAATGCTCCTTACATACTCTCAAAGTGATTATTATTTTTATTTGAATTGAATATGCGGATTGTGGTGGGGGTAAAAACTGCAGGTCTGTTCGCTTGCTGAAAATGAATTAATGTAACATCTTATCAGTGTTGCCAGTCTTGCTGTTTTTCCCATAAGAACGCATAAAACAAGCCACAGGATCTGGCAACACTGTATCCAGTGGCGAGGCCTGCGATTTGGCAACGTTCCTTTCTCCCATTTAGATACATTAGAAAGGTCGAAATGCCTGGTCATCGCCGATGACTGAAGCGTTCGACTTTTTTGGTGAATTTAAATGGAGAAAATACATTGTTGCCAAATTTCACGCCTCGCCAGTGACTGCACCTGACACCGGCCGCCCGCCAACCAATATTTGTAGACAGTTTGGACTATCGGTTTAACATGACAGTAAATGATTGACCTACTGAATGCTGGGTGAGTTAGAGTTAAGATGATTCCAGGGTCGATTAGTTCCAACCGTAGACACCACGTCGCGCTGCTCAAAAAGTCAACAGTTTTTGACTAAAATTGACGACTTTACGCTATAAACACAAAGGACATGGCACAATCCTTATGGGAACTGGCTTACCGCTAAATGTTTTTTAAGTATTATAAATCGACAGATTATCACTTAAAAAGAAAAAGTTCTCACGGCACCCAAGTGATCCCATGTCCAGTTTTTTAGCTATTAAAGCTCAAAGACGGGAACTACTTCTCTCGTGCGTCGGCGCGCAATGATGAAGTAGTGCCGGCCACCTCACAACTCGGCTCAACGTAGAGTGTGGTCGGCCCATTTCGATCATTCATTCACCCGCTCGACTACCTGCCGAAGTCTCTCTTTCTATTCCACTGCTCGTCTCTCTCTCCCTCTCCCTCACCCGCACACTATTCTTTCCCCACCCGAGCACGTTTGGGTTCCAAGAGACGAGCAAAAACAATTCGTCCGTTTCCGTGTTTATACATTTCTCGGCTTTTCTTGCTTCTTCCGAATTCTTTCGGTCACATTAGTTTACTGTCATATCTCTCGTAATGAGTAGTCGCGCGTGGCGCCTCGGACGCTTTAAGATACCGAAGTTGTTGATACTCCAGCTTCAACCTCCCCTCTCCCTTGAGGATACCGATTACGGAATGTAAACACAAACACTTTTCCGATCGCAGTTAGGGAGAGGGAGAGAGAGACGAGCAGTGGAATAGAAAGAGAGACTTCGGCAGGTAGTCGAGCGGGTGAATGAATGATCGAACACGGAAAAAAAACTACGGTGAAATTAACCATACGATAGCTGATTTTGGCACCTGCTACATGTTATGGCAATGTTAACCAAAAGTATACTATGTTTTGACTAGGTACTAGGTGATGTTACCTGATTGCATGTCGAATTTACTCAAAGTATCGGTAAATGTACCATACTTCTGGTCAAGTTTACCATAACATATAGCAGGTGCCAAAATCAGCTATCGTATGGTTAATTTCACTAATCTTTTTTTTCCGTGAAATGGGCCGACCACACTCTACGTTGAGCCAAGTTGTGAGGTGGCCGGCACTACTTCATCATTGCGCGCCGACGCACGAGAGAAGTAGTTCCCGTCTTTGAGCTTTAATAGCTAAAAAACTGGACATGGGATCACTTTGGTGCCGTGAGAACTTTTCCTTTTTAAGTGATAATCTGTCGATTTAGAATACTTAAAAAACATTTAGCGGTAAGCCAGTTCCCATAAGGATTGTGCCATGTCCTTTGAGGAACGTCAGCACCTGCGAGCATACTGCAGGAAGATATAACCCTGCAAGTTTCAATCAGATGAAACAATCAAAAGTAAAGCCGGAAATTATGAAATACGAAAATTCCCATAAGCCTCAATGATTGCGAGTTAGGCAGATAGACGTATTATCACTCGCATTCTAAACCAATTTTGCTCGTTTTGGGCTCAAGAAATCCGTAAAAAAAAAAAAAAAAAAAAAAAAAAAATTGCAGGTGCTGACGTTAATGTATTTTCCGTTTTATCTATGGTTTCCGTTTAAAACGCTAAGAACAGTACTTTTCCGAAAAGCGACTAGTGGCGCGCTATTCATCGGATGGAAATCTGGAAAAGTTTCGCCTGGAATCACCTTAACATCCGTTATCAACAGTTACGAAAAATTACTCAATGCCTTTAACCTGAAAATTCCGCTACGTCGCCTATACACCTGTTCACCAGTTTTTACTTACGCGGTTTTACAGTGAACGCTGAAGCGCATAATACTGCGTGAGCAGTGAGCTATGTGCATTCAACCGAAGCCAATCAATTCTTAATCGCCCTTTAACGTTATTCACGCGTCCAACGGGTATAAAATTAGCCATAAACAATAATCGTCAGCACGAGAGTCAGTCAGCTGGAATTTATGTCTCTCTTGTCTCATCCTCCTCTCGCTATGTCGGGATTCCCGGGGACCTTGGGGAGTTTGGAGGAGGGGGCCTTTGTATAACCTTCACGAACTTGGAATTTTAGTTTTAGGCTCACCGTCGAACTTATCAACTCCGAGATTGGTTGCGGAAAAATCGACCTGACGTCAAAAGTATTCGTTGAAATATAATTCAATTTCAAATTCAAAGAAATGTAATTTGGCAGAGAGACCGAGGAAACTAGTCGACTCAAAAACCCTTTCAAACATTTTTTTTTTTTTTTTTTTTTTTTTCATTATTATATAAATATTTCAGGAAAAATGTAGGGGCTTTCTTGACTATGAGCACGCAATTCTCAAAAATGCTAAAGGAGCGAAAAATACAATGCTAGGGCCCAGTGCACTGTGGTCTAAAATTGATAAAAAGTGGCCAGAAATCAGTGAAAAATAGTCATCAAAAATAATCGTTTTTGACATTTTAAGATTAATTTAAGACTTTCCGGTGACATTTTTACAATTATATTATTTGATAAAAGTGTTCTCTGAGATTGAAATTGGTCTTAAAAGTTTATAAATGATAAATTGACGAGAAATTCACTTCCTGATTTTTGGCCACTTTTTGACGATTTCAGACCATAGTGCAGTGGGACCAGCATGGCGGAAAAAAACAAAAAACAAAATCCAAAATATCTATTATCCTTCCACCCTATATTAGGCTCCCATGGACATAAACTTTTAGTATTACATTTTTTTAATACGAAAGAAAAAGTCGTTTTTGGAATGAAACCAGTTTAAGTGTCAAGATCAACAGTGGTGAAGCGTGCTGATTTGTTGAAGTTGCTTTCTGTCCATTCAAACTGCAAGATTGATTTATCGGGTGTACTGTGAGCAATGAGCATCCTTGAACCCAACCTGATGTACTTGCAGGCTTTATTGAAGAACAAATGGCAACGTGGTTGGATTGCACGCTGTTCTACCGATGATTTACCCCTAAAGCTTTTTCAGCTTCAAGTTGATTTTTCTATCATTAGAAGTATAATTTTGTCTGGAACCGCAGAGCCAGTTGCGATGCGTGAATTTGTGACACCGTTGAATGTTGTTCATTTAAACCTATGCAAAAGGTCGAATTCGAGTTTGTTCACCACTCGCCTAAAATAGTTCGACACCCCCCCCCCCCCCTTTCCAATGGGAAGTGGACAAAATGCAACTGTCCGGTGTTAGAGATTGAATGCCATTCCACTGACCAGAGCGAATAATCGGATCGATGGATCGAATTATGACGCGGCGCTTTGTCAGCCCTTAAGTCTTCTAATCGTTGATAGCAGAACCCTGTGCAAGAGGGGTTGCGTTGTAAATGGGGATGTTTCAGTTTGTCCTTTGAGCAAAATTATGAGCGTAGTCGTAGTCTCAAACTTACAAAGGAAACTGTTTAAAAAAAAAAAAAAAAAAGATAAAAAATGCACTTAATCTGTAAGGAGTGTAACGAGGGTGGGTGTGGACTAAAAATGAGTGGGGGTGGATTGGGGTAGTGGGGTGCACGGTCGTGGAGGGAGGGGGGGGGGGGGGGTGTTGAGCGCCAAGCGGTGCCGCGGCTGCCGGTGCGTTGTCGAGGAATAGCGATGCGAAGATAAAAAGTGGTGCGGTGAAAATATTTTAATAATAATGGCGAGAAGTGGCGAAGATTGAAGTGGCTTTTGCGGTAAGATGTATAGTCGCAGTCGACGTTAATTATTATCTTAGATTACCGTTCGTCGAGTCCCAGTCGGGAGACCCCATCCCCCCACCCCCGCGTGAATGAATTCGTTTAAATCTGGTCTCTCGCACCGCGTCACACTGTGGGGATTTTTCCGCTGATTTCCTGGATAGAGAACGGGGCTGTTGCAAAACTTGCTACAAGCGATTTAAGGGTGGTATCGGGCGTAAAAACCTGTAAAAATAACGATAGTAGCTCTACAAATTCACAAAATCCCCTCATTTACTCAAAAAATGCTCTCAAATGCGCGATCGTACTGGCGGTGTGTGGCACTAATAATGGTAGATTCCCATCTACTAATACTGTCTCTCCATCTAAAAGTAACTAATAAGAGAAGAGTTTCCTTCTGCGTCGGTATCACGGTACCCTTGATCGATTGTGAATTTCTCCTCCCTGGGGTAGTTACTCTATGAATCTTCCGTCAAAATTAAGATGAGAATCACGCATTATTATTAGTGCCCAATGCGTGTTCTAAAGCATTTTGTGTGTTTAGAATTGGATTTTGTAAGTTTTTAGTGTTTCCGTCGATATTTTTGCTGGCTTTTACTTCTGAATCGACCCTCTACTCGTTTTCTAGCAAATAAGCTTGCAATAGCCTCATGGCATGGCTTTGATGGACAGGACTCTGGTAAAATTGGATTTGTTAGATATATTTTTTCTTTTTCGTTTAAAAGTTCAAGAACTGCTGTAAATTACTGCCAAGTGCCAGCCAGTTACGTAAGAATATCGACTGACCCTTCAAGTATTACGCCCGATCAGATTTGTCTCTTTTAGTTACACTAAAAATGTTACACTGAAAATAAGAGATAGGTGGAATTGAGAAACGGGCGCTCGCTAAAGAACGCGTCGTTGAGCGCCTTCAGCTAATGATGTAGGCAAAAACGGGTACCGCGGAGTAGGAATATTTATCTACCCCCCTGATTTGAATAACTGCGCGTTTATATCACTTACTAACTCGGTTAAAGGGTTGAAAGGGTTTATTTATCAATTTAATTACCAAAAGTAAAAGAAATTGTAAGACCTTAAATGAATGGTTTGTATCAATAATTGGCGGGTGCACTCGATTGGGATGGAAAGGGGCTAACACTGGCGACAAAAGACTGAAGAGTGTATGCAGTACGGATAAACGTAGCAAAACGTAGAAAATCTTACGAAGTATTTCAACAAACATTCAAGACGCGGAATTAATCTAAACCGAGTAAATTACTGTAAGGAATATTTCCGTTCAATATTCGCATCATTTCCTCCAATTTTTTTAAATTTTAATCATGTAATCTTTTGCAGTTGCTACTGAAATCCGTTATTTCTTAAAAGTAGTTGGTTAAAATAACCAAAATGATTAGTTAAACGCAGATAGTAAATTTTATCTGTTAACCGGTTGGTTCCTTTTATCACTTAAAATTTCCATTTTCAACGATTAGGCACGTTTGAGGATAAACGAAATATCAGACGACTCCTGGAGGTAGCGTACCAGCAATACTTATTTCAATGACTTTAAGCATCGCAGTCGACTTACCCAAGCTAAAACCCAAGGAGTCGTCTAACATTCTTTTTGACCCCGACAGTGCCGCTTTCGATTATTTTCGACTTTTTATATCGAGCTTTACTTTTAAATGTAGCTGCCGAAATCCGTACACCAACAAGCTATACATATGTATCCAGTGTGGCAGTGTAAACCTGCGTAATTGATGTAGAGGAACTTTAAGCTTATGGTTAGACTGTAATTTATCATACCTATTCCCATGTATTTTAATACAAATCACGTGGACGATGAAACATATTTCGTCCCACTGTGTGTTGGTCTTAAAAACATGTGAATAGATGAGAATAGACCGTACCTTAATCCTAACCTAAAAATCCGCCACGTCGGTAACTTATATAGGTTACCTTTCCTACCATATAGATTGCCGCTCTAGATAAATGTGTTACTCATACCCATTGTGTGTCGCTTTACGCAGTTCTCCCACTTATTAATTTGTAAGGATCAGTGCTAAACATCGTTTATATTACCACAAATTAATATTAGCTCCTTCAGTTTTCTCTTATCTTTTGTCTTATCCCTGCTCTCTCTTCGTCTCGGTTCTTCCCCAACAGTAGCTTTTGGAAGGGGTCTCGGGACAGGGGTGGGGGCGGGGGGCATTTATACCTCCGCCATGTTTTATATATTAATTAAACTGCTGGCTACACCTCAGGTATCATGAGAATATCAACGCTGTTTTGATCAATAGCAAAACAATTTTCCGTCCTGCCCGGTTTAACGTATTTCTGCGTTCATATTGAAGCATATAATGCACGGTTAAGGTATTGAACCTAAAAATAATGCGTGTCTTTTTTTTTTTTTTTTTTTTTTTTTTTAAATAAAAAGAAATCAGCTTAAGCAAATAACTCGGGGTTTTGATTATGGACCAGATTTAGGCGAATATTCCTTTTCGATTACAAAATTGATTAATTTTTAAAAGTAATCGGGTTAATTTAAGTAGTAATGTAGAGGTCTGCCGACCTGAGGGAAACAGATGTTATTTGATGACCAACAATAAAATTATTCAATTAATCGTTACTCGTTGGTTTTATTGAAATCGGTACATCTGATACCGCTTATATGCATCTCGACTATCGAAAAACTAGAAACCTACATCATTCCCATATTAGCCCAACCATGCTGGACGACGAAGAAAAGTTTCTTTTTGTAATCACAGAACGGACCATGAATTATGGATTAAAAAATAATTGAAGGGTACTTAAGTATCGTATTGTTATTTTTACCGCTATCTAACGTAAATTGATGAGTCGATTGAGGTGGTACTTGTGAGTATCGTCGGGGAACAGAGGTGAGAAATTATTCCACAATTCTCGTTGACTCAATTATTTACTGTCTTGGATTACAAGAACGTTTGATTGAATCAATGTGAATTTTGGGAATTTTGAGAGTTCCAATAATTCTGAAAATAATTTAAATTCACGCCAGACGGCAACCGTGCATGCCCTTACTTAATACCTCTCTCTGTTCCATCTTTATTTGATTTTACCTCCACCATGGTCTTACAGTTGTCTATCCTACAGCTCATAAAATCTTTCCTTTTCTTCCTCTCTATCTCACTCTCTGGTCTCTCTCTTTTTCAAATTGTTTCCTACCCCACAACGCGGGATGCATCAAGCCAAAAGTCAATAAAAAATATTACAGAGATGACTCTGTACTGTACACTGCATAAACACTTAAACAGGCCTTTCATAGACCAATCATTTAGTAATAACCGCAGTCATAACTTTATTACCTATTTCAAGGAGAGGGAGGGGTACGATCAGATTTATCACCAGGACACAAATACTTGTCCTGCAGCGTAGACACTGTAGACATGCACATGGAAACGGTATTCGGATTCCGATTATACGTGTACACTGGGCTGGTACTAATAAGTTCCTGGATACATCGATTTTTAAACCCGAAGTAACAGTCGAATCGGATTTGATCAGAGGTGTAGCGTGCAATTTGGCAACGTTGCGGTTTGTCCATTTAAAACCATGATAAAGATCGAATGATTGGGTGTTCGGTGAACACCTTCGCATTCGACCTTTTACGTGAGTTTAAATGGACGCAGTACAACGTTGCCAATTTGCACGCTACGCCACTGGATTTGATTGGCGCTAAGTCCGAGTGATGGCCAATACTGTGCCCGTGGGAACTGGACTCGGTCCTCTAACTCTCTAAGACCCTCTTATGATATTCTGCGTTAGCACAACCACGAACGACGCGTGACACGCACTACAAGGTCACAATGCTACCAATCCGTTTAGCACGCGTATTTGTTCCTGAGATCGCAGTGGCAAAAATCAACAGTTTTGTGGCAAATTGTGGCAAAAATTTAAAGTTTTGTGGCAACCTTTTTGCAAAAAGTGTGGCAAAACATAGTTCGTGCGACAAAAAAAATTTGGGATTGCAGGTGGTCATTATGCGATATAGATAGCGTTCTAGAATCCATCCCTTTATTGCCTCGATGCAGAAAAGATCATGCTTAGCAGGACTTTTCAATATACATAGATATACTTCACCAAAGGATAATGTAATCTTTTCTGCACGGATGCAGTAAACCGATGAATTCTAGAACGCTACCATACGCAGACACAGGTCTTCGATCCTCCCTGTTGTCCTCAAAATTCAGTAGTTTGTAGCACTATGCGACGTGCCGCATTTATATACACCCGTTCAGGGATAGGTCCTTCGTGCGATACATTTCCATGTATACATGAGGTATACGGTCCTCTATATCTCCACCGCACCGTGAGAGTGAATGTGGCTTTGTGTGAGTGCGTCTGCACATGTTTGTGTTTGTAATAGTGTATACAACTTCATTTTTATATCTAATAAAAAGAAGAACAAGAAATACATAAGAAAAAGGTACATACAAGGTTGTTTGACTGTGTGTGTGCGCTTTTGCCGTGTTCACAGCACACTGGGTTTCTTAGGACACAGCCATGAGGCCCTGGCCGGTCGAGACGAGGGCCCCAAGTCCATAGGACCCGCCCGCGGGGCCCGCGAAGCAGTCAGGCTGGGGAACGATGAAGGGACCAACTTGTTAAGTAATGTATTTGTCAGGGAGGACTGTTTATTATTAGTCGGACGAGTGTTCCGTCTGTCACCGGTCACCGTTTTGCGATTTATGATTCAAAGCCGCGGTTCACGGTGCACGGTGCCCCGTACCTCCGTCAACGTTGTTTAGATCGCGCGCGGCCACGCAGGAGTCGCCGCGCTTGTTCAGTGCGCTCATCAAATCTCTTCTGATAGTACCTCATCGCTTTACTAGCTCTCCTCTTGTAAAGTTTGGTATTGCTTTCTTATTTCTTTAAAGATAATTTTACATTCCCTAAATGAATCGTCTCTGATGAATGGGCGTAATTCCATAATACGATGGCCATACACAGATGATAAGTCGAAATGTTTATGTCCAAAACTTTTAAGTCCAAAAATTAATATCCAAAACATTAAAGTCCAAAAAATTAGGTCCAAAGAGGAAACGTCAAAAAAAAAAAAAAAAAAAAAAAGAAAAGGCCAATATAAAAATGTCCAGAGATTATAATAAGTCCATAAAATGAAGTCCACAAATTTAGAAAGTCTGAGGGGCAAATGAATTTTGCGAGCGATCTGTATGCAAATGTATCTGAACAGTTACTTATCTACTGAACGATTGGACGAACGATATGCACAATCTGCTCAGGAAGATTTATTTTAAGCTTTCTATAGAAGACGCATGAATACAAACATTGTACTGGAATCTTTCTGTCCATTAAATATGAACTTTTGGACATTTTATTAGACATGGACTTTTTATTCGCGGACATTGTAGCTATTTGGACATCAGAACCTTTAGACGAAATGACATTGGACGAGAATAACTGGACAAATAACATTTTGGATGAATAAGTTTTGGACATGAAGGCTGTTGACTTATCATCTGGGAACCGCGATGCGCATGTGAACCGAGATAACATAAGAAAAGGTACCGTTATCAGAATTCCAGTGTTTTTACTATAGTTCTAAAAAATGTTGTGCAAATTCTGGCACTGTGACCATATTCTGAGCGTAACACGAGAATTTCCTGATAAAAGTACTAGATTCTCTACGGTTTACTTATATTTATGCTTCTGATAATATACAACTAGAATTTGGAACTATTTCTTTTCATTTCAGAGACAGATAGAGGCCAAGCACATGCTATGCTTCCCTTGTCATGAAAATTAGGCGAGTAAATCGGTTCATTTTCGTTCAGGGGCTCAACAAAATAGCAGTCAACAGTCTCCATTTGTTGAGTGATGAACATTGCTCCGCAATCGAAATCAACCTGAAGTTTTGCTTCGTGCAAACGTCAAAATTTCAATAATTATGAAGGCATATATTTTTTAAATAATTAATTAGAATCCGTTATAGTATCAAAAAACGAGGGGGGGGGGGCTTTAATTTAAATAAAGAAGAAACCCTAACCTATGACCCTCAATAGTAGGCAACTGTTGGCTGTTGTTTCGATGAGTCCCGACCCTTGAGCTGGAAAAAGGGACACCTGTCACAAGCTTTGCGCTGATCCTCTATTTGTCTATGATTCAGTGGCGGCTCGTGAAATGCGATATATCGATGTATACTCTATTTAAAACAATAGAAAAGTAGCGATTTCTTGGGAGTTCAATTGCACCCCCAGACGATCGATACTTTCTTATAGTTTTAAATAGAGTGGACATTGGTTTATTGCATTGCACGTGTCGCCACTGCTATGATTATTCCCATTATCATGATTAGTAGGCACCAATTCTCATATAACGCCTCTGAATTACGAATGACATTTTGCCCGGGGAAAAAAGTCTGTACTTTCATTCATGTTATTTCCGTTTCATGAATCCCTTGGAAATCTTTTAGATTGTCTCACTCCATACCAAACTCTTCGATTAGTTTTCAACTCAGACGACGCGACGCTACGTATAGTACACAACGGGCAAGACTCATTTTCCCATAGACCACGCATCCGCACAATCTCACGTGAAGAGTGCATCACGTTAAATGCTTGCACTTTTTCTTGCCAACTTCATCAGTGTTGCCATTCATCGTAGAAATTATCCGAATTTCACATGGAGTTGAATAGGAAATTCGGATAATTTCTATCAAAAATGGCAACACTGATCCTCGTCCTCATCCGTCGACTCGCTTTATTTGTAAAATGACTCTATCAAACTTGTTTTTCATTTCTATAGACGAGTAACTAGTAAGTGTACGCTCACCGGTAAACGCACATTACGCACAAGAGTAGTGCGCAGAGCTGGCTGCGCAGTCACACTTTATTATCGCCGCGTCTTTATTGTTCGGTAGCGCAAGATAATTTTAGTGCTTGAAATTTTTCTCGGTTCTACACGCTTAACTCTTGTCCAGATGTCATGAGTGACCCCCCCTCTCTCTCTCTCTCCTCGCCTCTTCTAATCCCCTCTCCCCCACCCCCTCCAACCTTCAAGATCATAAAGACGAAGACGACAACTATATGCGCTTGTGAGCATCTGGGAGCGTAGGAGAGAGTGGATAACTACAATGAGCAGTTGACACCACTGTAATACTCAATTATGAGTGAGATGAAATTAAATACACCTGTTTAAAAGATACATTAAGCGGTCATTAGGAACCGTAGGGGGTATTTTTTTTTTTTTTTTTTTTTCTTGAGGCGGGGAGGAACCGAGAAGAATTGACGGAAAAATTGAAGAATATAAAATAGCAGGTGGTTGGTGCGCGGCAATAAAGGTGAGTATACTATACGCACACTCACACTATTACCTGTTGGACGCTTGCGCGCTTGCGGTTGCGTCGGGTCGGATCGAAGAAGTGCGGGGCGGAGCTCGGGCTCGGCCCCTCGACCCTCGACTGCAGCAGCGCTCGTAAAACAATAAATATAAGTCTCTAAATTTGAATTATTATTGAGTCGTTCCAGTTATTGGAGTTCCTTTTGACGAATCTTTTCTTTAACCTTCAATTGCAGAGCTGCCGTTTTGCGTATAATTAATGGCATTTTTCAATTCATCGATGATTCCACCGGTTGAGAAAAGATTACACATATTTCTGTTCAGTGTAATGCACGAAAATGCTCGCAGCTGTAATCGTTTCTCAACCCGTGGAGTCTTTGACTGTAGAACATTGGATTGTAGAACTAATGGAATATATTAGGAAAAAGATAAATTGATACAAATGGAATGGATATTTCCTGTCGAAGAAATTGAAAATTGAGGATGTGAAATATTGAGATTTTGAGGTAATCTCAAGGCTAGTCCGAACCAACCTTGACGTTAATTATATTTTTTATTTGTAATTTGTTTGTTCACCGGTTAAATCGCCGCTGACTGCTGAGTTTAGGAATTTTGTTTAATATTCCTAAAAATTCCGTGCTGATACGCAATGGACAAAATAATGAGAAGTTTGTTCTTGTTATTTAAAGTTACTTTAATGTATAATCCTTTTTTTCATGGTGGAAATCGTCACTGAGTTTAGGAATCTTACTTAATAGCCAAAAAACACCACAGCACTGATCCGCAATAGACGCTTATAGTGATGCGTTTTTTGCTTTTTTTTTTTTTTTTTGGTTTTTTTTTTTTTTTTGTTTTTTTTTTTCGGAATTTTAAGAACATTGCTACAAACAGATCCCATTAGGATTTTTTTCTGCTGGAGGATCTCATCTGATCCGTCGGCAAAAGCCGCTTTGTTGCCTTGTTGGTATGTAGATCACACGTGTCGAAAAGTTTTGACGAGTTTGAACCGCATGCAACTTTTCCGTCGTGCAAGTCACGGTATTGCATATTCAACTATTTGCAGGAGAATTTTTGGACGTATTATCAAAACGATGTTTTGCTGCTGCATGATGCTGATTCCTTTGAGCTCTCGTTTCGCTATTGATCGATCCTTGTCTCGAAAGTGCATCACCCTTGCTTCAAGATAGACCGGTACCGAAACGTTTACCGCGAATTAGACTGAAACGGCAATTGATAGGTATATTCAAATCGTTCGTTTGTTAAACCAGCATGTCAATGAAAATGGACCCATTTACATCAGTTGCTTGTGCTTGCCAGCTTCCCTTGAATTTTGGCTCATACCGCATGTCACCGTCGACATAGCCGTAGCCTGGCTCCTGGCTCTTATCTCTCTTCCTCTTTGCCCATTTGACTGCATGTGTTAAAAAAGGAAGGAGGTAAAGGCTAGCGAGTGACTTCAACGTCAACCCTCGATGTTTCTGATGTCCTTTTCTATAATATGCGTTCAAATGGGCAAAGAGAGAGGAAGACAAATTCTTGGCTACGGATGTGGTCACAGGTAAGAATAATACGCAACTGCGGATCGAAGGATAATCCAAGTTCATATAACCATAAATAACTGTTTTTTTTGTTCGTACCTTTTTTCTCTTACTTGGATTTTTTATTGGTCGTTCGGCGGACGCATCTCGCGGCGAGAACTCTAAACTCGCGCAAGCGCGGATCTTTCAGGCTTGAAGTAAAGTATCTTTGCTTTCCACTGACTGACCACTCGGCAGCGGCACTGGTGAATACTATGACTAATTACAAATTAACACCGTTTTGCACCTCACTTCGGTTTCGGCCTCGGTCTTGGGTCGCGGCCGCGGCGGGCGTAGCTATATACGCGCGGTGACGTGCGCGACACGCTTCCCCCCCCTCTCTCTCTCTCTCCTCGCTTTCCCTATCCCTCTCTCCCTCTCTCTTTCATCCCTAAAGTGCTCGATCGTAAGCAATCAACAACTTGCGAACGCGCGCCCGCCGCGCCTAGCAGAATCACCATTAAACGGTTTTATGCGCTCCCACCGTTCTTATCCGCTGAGTAATCGGTCGATGCGCAGGCGCGAGGGCTCTGATTTCACGGACGGCGCACAGTGGGAAGAAACTATGGATTTTTCAGCGAAAAATCAGTGTACGTCAAAATCACCCTCTTAACTCGGCCTTTACTCTGAGAAAAATGTTCGACTTAAAATGGCCAGAATCTTAACAAAAAGTCACCGAGAAGAAATTTTGATTGTTTTAAAATGACCGGAATTCTCCTGAAAATGTTAAGAATTTCTTTTCGAGAAGTTTTAATTAGAATTCGGGTTTTATTTAGTAGGTTTTTAAGCAAGAATCAACTCTTGAATCCCCTGTAGCAAAAGTTTGCAAGGGCCCCATTGTGATATCCAGCTTTATCCAGCTTTTTTTTTTCATTTCTTGCAATTTGCTCTCTTATTATTCAAGTAATTGTAATTATTGTAGCCGAAAACTTTTAAAAACGACTTTGAAACAGTAAGGCGGCTCGTGAAATGCGATTTATCGATGTCTACTCCATTTAAAACTATAGAAAATTATCGATCGCCGTACGGGGTGTAATTGAACCCCCCGAGAATTCGATACTTATTTATAGTTTTAAATGGAATGGACATCGATACATCGCATTTCACGAGCCGCCACTGCTTTGAAGAAAACCTTTAGATCATGTGATTTCAAGAGACGGCATGTATTTAAATTTTCTTAAATTCCACGATAAAGGTAACACCCGTGGTCACCTTTGTGATACCAGCGACCCTTATCCTCACTATATTTTAACATAAAATCATTTTAAGAACTGCGGGGACTGTTATATGCTGAAAAGGACTTAATTTTTCAATACATCAGAATTTATTCATCACCCCCTTAGATTTAAAAAATATTATGAAGGCTTAGCAATGTTTGTTGTTTTTAAAATGTAATGAATTGAAGTGTGTTCGCTATGCGTCTTTTAAGTATACTGAAGGAAGCAAACACCCCTTAATTTTCTTACTTTCAATCGTCAAATCCTTAATTTCTGTCCACTGTGGGGCGTGACCGTTCCGCACTCTACGCACACTTAAAACGCAACGCGTGAGTTTGCGGTTGTGTGAGTGTGGTTGCCTCCTCTTGAGCTTGACTGAAAAAGTATCGTTTACCCGATTAATAAAATCTGCAGAGAATGTCTTCACTGAATTCAGGTTCTCGGTCTTGTAGGCCCTGCAGCAATTGTGCGGGGCCGACTAGCCGTATCGTAAGGCTTTAAGAAATTCTGACGTGAAAATCGAGGGCTCACCGCTCGGGGCGGTTCCTCAAACAGTCTTTCAAGATTAATAGAGTTTTGATATGAAGCTTTCAACGTGTAAATCATCGCAACTTTTGAAGCTTGACCTCGATTATTTCGAAATCAGAAGAATCGTATACTTTAAGACCCTTGGAAACGACCCTTGGATTATATTTACACTGTCGAACGGAGTATAATCGATGTGTCGACGATAAATTGAAATTGAGTAATTTTGATGCTACACATAATAATGTTTTGTAATTTGAAAACTGATGGGTTCCTGAATTTCAAGGGCTAAACTCACTTGCTTTTTATAACCTTGAAGAATAAAATTAAGGAAACAAATGACTTATCTCTAACTAGCAGTTTATACTCAAAGGATTAAAAAGAGTGCAAGTGAATTTTTCCGCATTTAGTGATGAATTGGGAAGAACGTGTATTGTGTAATGGAAATGGTGTGCAAGAGCAATCAAACGATCTTGATCAGAAATGCCCATATGAATCTTCCAAATCTTCCAAATCTGGCTAGAATGGTCTGGTTAATTATTCAGAAGAAAAGGTTGCTGGTTAAAAGTCACCTGTGTGGTTTTTAGAAAGTGAAAAAACTGGAAATATAGTGCAGAGCAGCATTCCTCTGAAAATATTTCTAAGAAAAAAAGCTCTGCAGCATTTTCTATCATGTTGCTAGAATTTTGCAACTCTGGCGTCATTATGAACTATACGCTCGTTTCAATATTTACTCATGATATAAATACATATTTTCGCCGATCAGGCCAATCAATTCCAAATTTCTCCTGGTAACATAATTTTTTCCGTATATTCCATATCAAGTTTCTAAATCCCCAATAAACCCCTCAACATCATCGATTGAAATTTTTGGGAATGTTCAATCTATTTCCGAAAGATTGGAAGGGAGGAGGGGGGTTTGCAAGATGAAGCCTATGCATGAGCGAAAACAAAACATTACGGTTAGTGTTAAAAAGGGGGAGGGGGGTTTGAGTTGTTGTAATAAATGAGACAAAAGTTATTATGTTGGAGAATCCTGTATACTTGACGTGTGAATGAAATTGTCCCTACTTTATACATCTTGAACGTAACCGACCCCTCGAGCCTCAGGGGCTTGGGCTCTGAGTCTAGTCTGCTGGGCTGTGGCCCCGT
Source organism: Trialeurodes vaporariorum (assembly GCA_011764245.1). Lineage (NCBI taxonomy): Eukaryota > Metazoa > Arthropoda > Insecta > Hemiptera > Aleyrodidae > Trialeurodes > Trialeurodes vaporariorum. The sequence goes on along the minus strand of VMOF01000024.1, from coordinate 20,384,930 downwards.
CAACTGTTATAGCCCGGGGAACCGAGGACTGCGGCAGGGACAAGCAAGCGGGCGCGGGGTCTATGACTTGAGGCGCGGGGGTATATTAGCCGATATTTTAATATCATTTTATGCATTGTGTCGGGTGTTGTAAAGTCGAGAAAGCGTATGCCATGGATATACGCGCGCTTACACACACACGCACACACAGACACACAGGCATATAGACAAGACAAGGGCCGTCTCTCACCATGCATATTGCATATACCGCTTTTAACATGCACTACTTAGTACTTACACGGGGGTAAATATCCCTATATCCCTATCGAGGGCACTTTATTGCAACAAATGATATCTCGCATCACTGAACATCAATATGTTTCTCTCCGCTGACTACTCTGACCTCTCATCTCTTGAACTCCCCTCCACCCCTCCCCCATTTTTTTTGCTTGTGCGCTATGACAACTCGGAAATAGGAGACAGTCAAGTTCTCTTCCCCTCCCCTCAGAGCCCCCTCCCCTCCCCCCAAACTTCTCCCTTTAAACATATACGCGGCGCGGGACGGAAGACCTCACGACCTATAACAAGCCTGCCGTAATTCGTTGCGCTGGTTTATATTAATTTAAACCCGTGAGTAATCCCAGCTATGAGCCGTGCCGAATTTCTACCGAAAATATTGCGTTTTTATGTTGACTTCGGGAGGTCACGGCTGATTTTCTACTGCGTTTGGAAGGACCTAACTGTTTGTTTTTGTATTTTTTTTTTTTTTTTTTTTTGTCTGGTGCTTTTTTTTTTTTTTGTTGAAGAAGAGGGACGAGTCTGCTATCTGGATATTTTTAAGTTTTATTGAATATTAGCTCCTTTTTTATGAGTTATTAGATTTTCGATTTATCGAGATTTTTAATTTTTTTTTCTTCTTCTTAAAGATATACTCTGATATTTCAACTTAAGCATATTTTTGGGGATGGTCTGGCGTTCTTTCTTGACCCAACGGAGTGATGTACTTGTCGGAAACCAGGAAGCATCGGCTCAGCTGAACCCTGCCCTCTTTCAGAAACACCCCAAACGATTACCTCGAAACGCACCGCGCTCAGAATGATAAGCCTTGTGAAAAAGATCAGATCCGATCAAAATAAAGTACATGGAAAATGGATCGGATTATCATGATCGACCATATTATTCGCGAATGAATGCTTTTAGTCTCAAAAAGGCTTGACACTTTTTGAAAAAATTTCAAATAAAACGATATGGAAAGAAATGTGTTCAGAAACGTTTTTGAAACGTTTCGTACACGTTTTCATATCCAGTTTTTGTTTTCAAAATTTGTCGTTTTTTGTCACCCCATTGTATTTCAGCGATACGTTTTGAAAACATTGGGCATGTAGGTATGTAGGCGCGTCTACTTGAAACTTAATTTTGGGGGGGGGGGGGGGGGGTAAATAGTACATTTTTTAAATGTTCCCAAAACTTTTTTTTTTTTCCTTTTTTTTTTGGACACATCGAATACATCGATATCGATGGTATTTATAGGTTTTAAGTAGGTACACACACATTCATAACATCTTTTCAAAACGTGTGACTGAAACGAAACCAGATGAAAACAAAAGTGGCCCGCAAGTTGTCGGCCCTTTTCTTCTCAACGGAAAGGGATTGAAAGGATCGGGCTCGGAAACTTTTTTCGAAAAGTCAAAGTTTCAGAGCCAACGCGCGAAAATTGTGATTTTAATCAGTCCCGTCTCGACTCTCGTAAAATCTCTGGGGTGGGTTAGAGTTATGTGGGGAGGGTGGGGGTGGGGGAGAAGCAGGAAGATGTTTTAAAAGACAAAGAGGGAAGTTGAACCATGTTTTATTCACAAGTCTTTTTCACGTCAACTTTATTTGTTTTCTGGAGCTTGTGATTTCTCGAATTGTTTACTTTTTATTTGTAAGCTTTTCCCCTCTCTTCTCCTCTCCTCTTTCTCTCTCTCTTGCTCATCCTTGACTCCGCTCCACTCCGCGCTCTCCACGTCTTTATACGGATCCGTGACGATTTTTATGCGTCAGATTAAGCGCCATCTTTCACGGAGTTAATTTCTGACATAGGAGGCTCGGCTGCTCGAGCTGGCTCGGTCCTCGCTCCCTGAATTCTGATCCTGTATACGAAGTCGAGTGTCGAGCCGGTGGGAAAAGGGGGGACTGAAGACTCCCTCTTTAACTCATTCACCCTCTTGATCATGGTCCTCAGTTATTGGTGTTAAGACAATGAGGCTGTTGCTCATTTTTGTGAAAAAAATGAAACATTGTGTCGGCTTTTGGAACAAAACCAGCCAACAACATTGAGCTCCTATGACTGACTGGAAATAATTTTGTTGACTTTGGCGTTTGATGTCTCCCCGAAAAGTTCCGAACCTCAAATCTTCACCAGAACATGATAATAAAATTCGCTTACTGCTCGCTACTCGCATCATAGGCGGATCCAGGACATTGTATTTCTCTCTCTTTCCTCCCATTTAAACGTGTGTGTCGGAAAAGGACGGAAACAAAGGCTAAATTCACATGGAGCCCTGCCATCCTTTTCTAACACTTGCGTTCAAATGGGAAGAAAGAGAGAGAGAAAGAGAGAGAGAGAGAGAGAGAGGGGGATAGAGAGGGGGGAGAGAGAGAGATGGGGAGAGAGAGAGAGAGAGAGAGAGAGAGAGAGAGAGAGAGAGAGAGAGAGAGAGAGAGAGAGAGAGAGAGAGAGAGAGCATGCGAAGTGACGTTGCGGGAGCAGAACATTGTTTCGAGCAAAATAATTACACTTAGCTTGAAGTTTTGGTTTTTAGACGAGGAATCCCCAGTCTCTTTTGAGAGGCAGGCGAGACGCAGGGGTTTGTCTAAAATGCCAAAGATTACAGGCCGACTTCGACCCTGCCGAGCTCCATCCGGCAACATTCAGTTTCCAAGCTGCGCGGACTCGGGGAGTAGAGAGTGGCAGAGTAATTGTGTAATTATTTGAGACAGAGTGCATACTCCGAGTTGTCTCTTGACACCAAAGAAGAATGGGCCGGAGTATTTCCTTTTTTTCTCTCTGTCTTTTTTTTTTCTTTTCCCGGCCGTTGAGAGCGCGAAAACTCGCGACTTCTCCTGTTGTTGGTCACCTTCGTCGTGAGCCGTGGAGCAGTGGTAACTGGCTCTCTTGCTCCTCTTCGTTCCCGTTCTCTCTCTCTCTCTCTCTCTCTCTCTCTCTCTCTCTCTCTCTCTCTCTCTCTCGCTCTCTCTCGCTCTCTCTTTTTCTCTCTCTCAGCCGCGATTCTGGCTTGCGCTGCACTGGATCGGTAGTCGGTTGGAATTGGTACTATGGCTCGCGGTTCTTCTACTTCAGTGGTCACGGGGAGGGACCAGTGGTCATCGGTATTGGTAATAATGCCGCTGGTCGCTCGATGCCATTCCAAGTCCAACTCCACCAACCGACAACTCCACCGCACGCTGACAATTCAATAACACAATGACATCAACTCCGCCACTCTCCACTCCACTCCACTCGTGAGCATCACTTGAATGCCTGAATTTTCCCTCCACAGTCCTCAGCACGGACGTTCTTTTAAATAACTTTCCACTTTAATACGTATACAGTATGTTTCAGAAGTCCTCTACATCCAGAGAAACAATGATTGGAATAGTACACTACTCTTTATTGAATTATTCCTACAGTTCGTACTTCATTGGACTATAGTTTCGCAGTAAATTGGAGTTGAGTTTCGATGCATTGAACAGCAACTCCAATTTATTGTGTTAATTCCCTGCCTAATCGAACTTGGACAGCCTATGAATAATCCTATAAATTGTAATGTGCTACTACAATGTGTTCTTTCAGTGTATTAAGATTCCTTTGAGGGCTCGTGGATGGTTGATTTTAGTTTTTCCTCCCACACGGAGAAAAAATTCTGATTGAATTTACGGAACGTAGGAAGAAATTGGGGTAAAAAGATATTCCCTTTAAAACAATAAGAATACTTACTGATTCAACCAGAATTATCATTGGTCCAATTGAACGTTCTGATGATCAGAAGAATAACAAGAAAGAATCGTTGGATCAATAAGAATTCTGGTTGAATCAATAAGAATTCTTGGTTTTTTAAAGGGAATTTCTTTTTATCCCAATTTCTTCCTATGTTCCGTAATTCCAATCAGACATTTTTCTCCGTGCATTTAAACTAATGCAAAAATTGCAAAAAGGGTCGATTTCTTGATGGTCCAATTGAACTCCTTAAATTGAGAATCGATACTTTTCTATAGTATTATATGAAGTAGACATCAATATATCGTATTTTATACGAACCGCTACTGCAGGAGCTCGATCAGGAACGACCGACAGTGGGATTGTTATACTACTGGGTATGAACGTTGCTTACCTAATTTTATTGAAAATGTGGATCGATAGTTCACTTGCCACAAGTGCCTCATCTCGAAAGCTGAAATTGATTGAGTCACTGATCGGCCTTTTTTTATATGGTCTCGACCCATCAAGAAAGATCAATTAGTAGCATAATTGATTTGAATTTTAGAGCCGATGGCTATCTATTTCGACAAGTGCCATAATCTGATTCTCTCATAGAAGAAAATAACCTATTCCATTAAATCGAGCCCCTTTAAAAACATTTCACCAGTGGGGCTAAAACTATGTGGTCCGTGGACCTCTGGATGTCTAATAGGTCCTCGACGCAAAGATTCTAAGGTATGAAACTCAAAACTTTTGAGAGCATGATATTTCGAGTTAGAGAGGCTTCAATCTTACCATTAGATCCTGTAACATTGTTCTTTTTAACCCCGTCTAAGGGCCAGGTTAGTCCAGAAGAGGAAGCCACTCTTCCGTTTATGTAGGGAAGGTAGTTAACTGTTCGTACTCGGGGGAGTTGGAATTGCCTATATCATACATTGAAGGCGCACGAAGAAAAGACTGAAACCATGTGAAATAGACTGCAGGAGAAAAACGAGTATACTAGGGCTTGTCCCGTAAGGGATCAAGGCAGATTTATATTTTCCGCGAAAGGGCTGCCAAGTAAAATTTGACAAAATGAGGTCGTGAATTTACGTGGGAGTTTCTTGAGTCAGGTCATCAGGTGGGATCAGTCCGTCAGGGCTCCGCAGCTGTTGAAGCCGCGCCGGTTTAAAAGGGATCTGTGATTTTTGTAAGTTTAAGAGCCACTGCTTTAGTTCTCTTACCATGTCATTCAATTTGCGCTAGTGATTACGGGAATCCCCGAATGCAATGATTTTTCCTTCGGTATCGTTAAAAAATATTACTGACCTCGAATGACCACATTCTATGCATAAAAATGGCTCGAAACTCTGTAATATTCTTTTCCACCGGTTGAACAATTGTGGATTTGGGGATACGCCTATACGTGGGTCGTTCAACTTATAAGTGTCCTTATTTTTTATCTTTGGCCCTGTTGGTGCCTGAAACATTTTATTTGTACGGTTAAATTTGTCAACTCCTCAGCTTTCCAACGGTAATTTTGGTTTTGAAATTTAAGCAATTTTTGCAGGAGAAAAAGCCATATTTCTACACCCGTGTCGAAAAATTTCCCGCCAACTTTTAAAGCTAAAAGTATTCGCCTCCTGTGAAGTTCCAGCAATAATCTCTTGCCAAAAAAAAATTGAAAAAAAAAATGATGGCGAGCGTTTTTCGGGACAATCAAGGAATTTTGTTAGTAGAGCAAGTTTAGTTTTGTTTTGTTTTGGTAGTGGAATAAGGCACAACCATCAATGGTGACAAATATCGCGAAACACTCAATAAAGTGAGGAGAGCAATCCAAAACAAGCGTTGAGGAAAACTCTTGAGAGGAATCAAGCTCCTCCACGATAATGCTCGCCCGCACACTGCCGCCGAAACTGTTGCCTTGATTGAAAAGTTTGGCTGGGATATTTTGTCACCTGCTCCCTATAGTCCGGACTTTGCCCCTTCAGATTATCACCTTTTCCCAAAGCTCAAGAAAAATCTTGGAGGCGTCAAGTTCCAGATGACCACCTGAAGGAGACCGTGATGACTTTTTTCAAGTCCTTAGACCGAGAATTTTTCGCCGAAGGTATTGAAAAGCTGGTTCAACGTTGCGGAAAATGCATCAATCTGGAAGGAGATTTTGTGGAAAAGTCGTAAAAATGGAATAATTCAAGAATAAAAGGTACTTCCTTTTTTTTAAATTTTCGCGTTCTTCATTCTAAGTGTCAAAGTTAGTGTTTTTTACCCAATTCACAAGTTGGCGGGAAAATTTTTCGACACGGGTGTAGAAATAAAGCTTTTTCTCCTGCAAAAATTGCTTGAATTTCAATAGCAAAATTACCGTTGGAAAGCTGAGGGTTTGAAAAATTTAACCGTATAAATAAAATGTTTCAGGCACCAACAGGGCCAGAGATAAAAAATAGGGAAACTTATAAGTTGAACGGCCCTCGTAGCTACTCGCAAATCGACTGCTTCATATCCTCAAGTTTTCTCATTCAGAGCATTAACAAATTCGTATTCTTCATTCACTTGATTGGTTCGGTTTAGGACTTATGAAGCACGCCGTATATAAAGATACAGACAGAAGACATATACACTCGTGTGGTGTGCTCATGTGTTGAAACTATGCCGGCTTTTCCTTTTTGACTTACTCGTCCCCTCTTCCCCTCCCTCGTGTATCGCCCTTTCGCTTTGTTCTCTTAAATATTTAAATTACATCTTTGGTTGACGCCCTTGATCTTTTTCCGCTGAATTTGAAGGGAGTCGAAGCCGGAGCCTCAAAGTAAGAAAGTCGTGTGTGTGTGCGCCTGGGCATTCCACCAGTTCAACATTTTAGCTCCCTCTTATGTGCCCGTGCTCACTGCTCATGGTCACGTGGTCTTCCTTATCAAATATCTTCATCTTCGGATCGACCGTCTGATTTTTACTTTTTTGGAAACGAAAACCGTGTTATGGGCACATTTTTTTCGTTCATCTAATTGTGAGTCTCGATTTGGAGCGTATAAAAAAAAGAGAAAAACTACACGAGAGAGGGGGGGGGGGCTTTCCGGCTCTATCTTTATCTTGATTGTATTCTCCTCCCTTTTCAGTGATAAGTGATTTTTTTCTTTTTTTTGAGCGCATTCAACATTGAAATCTTATTTTAATCCGCAGTTACGCCGATGCAGTCTATAATATGTATTACTTATTGTGTTATGTATACATATTATTACCGGCCAAATTACATATCTTGTCGATCGCGAAAGGGTTCGGAGTTAATCGAGGTGACCTTCGGCATGATGCTCAAAAATGACGCACTGAGAGAAATCACTTCTTTAAAAACAAGGAAACATGTTTACTTGTGACGGTTTTCCTTGCGCGAAATAAAGTTCTGTTGCATGAAGGAGGATCGCTGTCACAACAAGAAATCTTTTACTTGTAGCTGCAGACATTTTCCTTCACTGTGCAGTTTCTTTAACACAGTAACGAAAAACACCTTGGATTAAAAAAAATAATTCTCTCGGTGCGGAACATTATTAGCTGAAGTTCCGCGAACAGCTGCTTTCAAAAAGATTGAAACTTGTGTAATTACCTTCATTTGCGTTTCTGTGGCTTCAGATTCCATATCGTGATATCGTGAATTGCCGTGCTGAGCATTCTCTATCCTGTCATTTGAGTGTCATTTGCATGAACATTTTTGGTTTAGAATTCAAAATTTTACCGTGAAATTTGTGTAAAATGAAAAATTAATTAAAGAGCTAAACCAGCCGTCTTACTAAAATTTAAGTACTTTTTTACTGACAGCTTTACCTTGGGGAGGATGATTCAAGACGCAATTGGGGGGAGGGGGGGGGTTGTTAAAGTCAAAAATTAAAATTTCTCTTTGATTTCGAATCCTTTTTAGTAACTTTTGGCTCATGCTGCTAAACGCCCTTCCTGCTTGGTCGATTTGTTAATTTTGTCAAGTTTTAATGGTGCATTAAATTTGTGTTCTTACGACTGTAATCAACAGGAATTGGGTCTTAAATCCGATAGAGATCAAAAGATTGGCTCAAAATACATATAAATTAATCAGGAACTCAAATCAGCAAAATTTTGAGGAACGCCTCTAATGCATGCAGACAGTCGTGTCAATTCGTCCAAAGACTGCCTTGTTTTTTATTCCTGTGAAAGTCTTTGGTAAAAAAAAAAAACAAAACAAAAAAATACTGGAAAACCGGGTTGAGTCAGGGAATTTTGAATTTAAAAAATCTCTGCAAATCATGAAATTTTGACTTTTTCCGCGCCTTGATTGATATGTGACACTGTGACAGCCTTTCTGGGGAATAAAAAAGAAAGAAGGAACAAAAATCACCACACGACAAATCAACGGATACGATTATTCTCTTGCAAATCGAAGTTGACTGAGTGTTAACTGTTGAGTGATGTCACGTACGTATCGCATCAGCTTCAACAGTTTCGAGTTATTTGATTAGCAATATTTTTTTTTTTTTTTTTTTTTTTTTTTTTTTTTTTTAATTTTCGCCGTTGTGACGCGAGCTCGCACCCTCATTTTTCCTCGAGTGTCGTCCTGGCGGAAAGTTGTGTATCACAGTCCTGGTAGCACAGAGTGTCCGAACAACAACGACAACAAAAACCCCCCTCGACCTCTCTCCACCCCCAAAATCATTTACTCCCCTTCTCGCTCATCCCTCTCGTCGCGGTCGCGATGCGGTGTGGGTAATAAAATGTCAAACAACCATAGATCATGATAACAATAGCTTGCGTGGTTGCCTGCGTCCATGGTTGCCTCGCCGAATATTTCTCATTCTTCGGCCTTCCGTAATTCCGCACGGCCGGAACTTGCGACTCGCGGGATGCGAGCTCCATGACAAATTACTCATTTGATTTGATATCGGGCCTTAAATATTGCATGGGCCTTTCGTTCTCGGTAATACATACGCCGTTGACCTTTGTTGACGCGTGATCCCTCGCCGCGTTCGCTTCGGCTTTTCCGCAATTATGTTTTACTTCGAAAAACTTAAGGCAAAATCCATGTTTTTTGGACAGATTGATTTTAATTGAAAGTGTTACTATACTTATGACTTATGCTTATACAGGGTTATTCAAAAAGTAACGCTCAGTCAGAGAAATACTTTGGTAATTATTAATCATCAAAGTTTTCGGTTGCAGAAACTATAATGTTCGGTCACGTGAGTACCGAAGACTTCAGTAGGGGCGGGATCGGGTTATAATTCCCGAAGTCTTCGGTACCTACTTCCAATTATTTCTTTGATACAACTTCCATCTCAAATTATTTTTCTCCCAAAACCATAGTTTATTCCTTGAACTGTTTATCTTTTATAGACACCTACTCTTTGAAAAAGAATACATCATCGTTTAAATAAAGAACTTACGGAAAATAAGGGGGGAAACAAAAAACAAAAACAAAAACTGGAAACTAGAAACGTGTGAATTTTTTTTTTTTTTTTTTTTTTTTTTTTTAAAGTTCTTCACGCGTCATTGCTATGCCTCCAAGCATAAGTTAATGTTGTATAATCCGTCGATAGTTCTTTTCCGAGACGACAACTGCGTACAAAAATCGCCAATAACTATTCAAATTAGGAAGGACTCCTATTTCTAACGGAGGGCTGCCGTTTTGCGGATCTTTACTGACATTCTACAATCCATCGGTAATTCACCAGTTGAAGCATCAGAGTTCACAATTATCGGTTAAGAAGTCTATAACAATGGCTTATAAAAGACTCAAATCAATAATCTTTCCTTCAACCAGTTAAATCACTATGATGGATTTTAGAATGTCATTAAAGATCTGCAAAACAACAGCTCTGATTTATGGGCGCATATTATTCGTTTTGACTCCTATTTCGGAGCAAGGAAACGTTTTTCCCGTTCTTATATTTGCGGTGGGCTAAACTTCTCGGGTCAAACCCCTGATTATGAGGAAATCGCATTTGTGATTATTGCAGAGCTGCCGATTTGCGTAGATTTAATGACATTTTGAAATTCACCGAAGATTCCACCGGTTGAGAAAAGATTACAGAGTATGTCTGTAATGCACGAAAATACTAGCGTCTTTTATCTTTTTTCAACCGGTATATTTGAATTAATTAACGGCGTTTCCACCTATTGAGAAAAGATTGCAGATCAGAGTATTTTCGTGCGTTACAGTCATACTCTGAACTAAACTCTGTAATCTTTTCTCAACCGGTGGATTCTTCGGTGAATTTCAAAATGTCATTAAATCTACGCAAATCGGCAGCTCTGGATTATTGACAGTTCACCCGATTGCATTCCCTCAGGGACAATCAATTCTTGTATAAAACATTCATTTGCTAACATTTGTTATTTATATGGAAATTTGATAAAGGCACTCTTAAATAAACTCGATTTTATTTTTCTTTTTTGTATGATGTAGAGTCACTCATCAACCGTTATATCAACTCAATTTTACCAAAGGTGGACTTAAACCACTTCAGCTCCGAATGGCTCTCAATGGGTTCGTTGCATTACTTTTTATTAAAAAATATAAAATTAAATAATTAAAAAAAAAAATAATAATAATAATCTAAATGAAGCTGTCCCCGAAAAAGAGGTCTGTAAAACATCAGATGCTTCTAAATAATGATGATTCAAGCCGACTTTAAACAAAATTATAGCTTGGTTTTTTCCTCGCTTTTCTTTCTCGGTTTTCTTTCTTTTTTCTATACGCCCAATATAGTTTTAGATGTACGCCTACGTATAGTTGCCTAATTCATGACGTCAGCAAAAACATTTCCCTCTTAAAACTATTTATTTTTTTCCATTCTCGTCATTTCAGCATTGTAGTTATTGTTTTACTTTACAGGACTGAAAAATCGAGAGCATGTTAAATCTGTCCTGCCGTGCAAATCAAAACCGCCGCAAGCACAGGTGGAATCCCTATCATTGGCGGATCCAGGAATATATTCTTCTCTCTCTTCTCCCTTTAGAATTAACGCGTTTGTCAGAAAAGGACAGATTGTAGGGGCAGTCGCGTTATTTTCGCCCCCTCTTCTATCCTTTTCTAACACATGCATTCAGATAGCCAGAGAGAGAGAAGGACATAATTTCCTGGATCCGCCAGCACGGAAAAAAACTACGGTGAAAATAACCATACGGATACCTAATTTTGGCACCTGCTAGATGTTATGGTAATGTTAACCAGAAGTACACTATGTTTTAACTAGGTACTACGTGATGTTACCTGATTAGATGTCGAATTTACTCAAAGTATCGGTAAATGTACCATACTTCTGGTCAAGTTTACCATAACATCTAGCAGGTGCCAAAATCAGGTATCCGTATGGTTATTTTCACTAATCTTTTTTTTCCGTGAGTGATCCCTGTACAATTAATTGTATACGGCGTTTTTATTCCTTGTTACGGCATATTGATCTCTGATGCGCTATAGTCTGATTTGTGTTGTATTTATGGGACTATATAGATAAACTGAAAAACAGACCTGCAAGTACACTGTTAGAAATAAATTTCCTTTGTGTTACTTGTGTAACTTTGTGTGATCAAAATTGTGTAAAATTTCTGTCAAACGTCTGTGTGACCTCGCACAGTTCATGATAAATTTTTACACAGTCACTCTCTAGGTATATCTTCACTCAATTTCAATTCATTACCACACGAGTTGAGTGAATGAATCAAGAATTTTCCTTGCCTCCACTTTCTGGCTGTTCATTACACAAGGCGTGGTGCAACAGTTTACAGATGGTGTGTAATGACACTGTTCTAACACAGAGAAAAACTTGATAACAACAAAATTGAGTAAAAATAGTTTTGTGGGTGTAAAATGCCACAACTCAGAGTATTTTTACAAACAGAATGATAGAATCCTAAATCACACAAGTGTGTACACACAAACGAAATTGAGTGCCAACGAAGTTAGTTTTGTGTAAACCTCGCCAAATAATATCGGTTTTAAATTACACTTGCTGTAGTACACAACAACAACATTATCACTCAATTCACTCGAAAGCCTGCACGTCTTGTACTCATTTTGTGTATTTTACAGTGAGCAAACGATCGAATCGTGTGTTCGATTAGCTCAATTGTGTAAACGACCAATCACTGAATGATTGTGTAAAGTATCACGAATTTGATCCTGAACTGTGTGATCTTCGTTCGGTTCATATTTCTGTGTTAAATTACGATTGAATGAAAAATCGAACAAAGTGGTCGATCTCCGAAGTTACCAGCGGGCTGATCCTTGAAATTTCCGACTTTTGGGGAGACTGACGTGGTTGCCAAGTCTAATGTAAATACAGACTTTATCCAATTGGTTATCGGGCAGTCTAAGATCATCTGATGACCAATTAGATAAATTCTGTATCTTCATCAGACTTGGCAGCCACGTGACTCATCTCCGCCAACCAACCCTTTCCATTCCTATCTAGTCCATCCAAAAGTCGGGAATTTCAAGGATCGGCCCGCAGCCCAGTAATACAAACAATTTTGGTTCAGGCTTACTCAGTTTCACAAAATCAAATGGACGTGCTTCAGACACAAACTTTCCGTGTTCTAGACACGAACGTACACACCAGTACGGGAACGAGTTCTGAGCGCAATCTATTTAGGTTAAGTTTGCGTCTGAAACGCATCCCGTCGTGTCCAGAACCTGAAATGTTTGTGCTGTGAGCACGTTACGTACTGGTGTGTATATAGATCGTGTCTGGAGCACATCCTTTTTTTTCTGTGTTTACGTCGCAAAGTCCAAAATATTCATATCCAAAAGTAAAAGTATAGAAAACAAAAACAACAAAAATCCTGGATTTGTTCTCTTCTTTTATAATCTGCATTTAAAAAAAAAACGACTCAACTGCCCTATATTGTGTGAATAAAAAGTCGAATTGAACCATGAATTACCTTGGTGCTGTACACAATCATCCGCACAAACTGAATTCAGACTCACGCAAATTGGAGTATTTAAGTCTACAACATTTGTCGTTCTCTTTACTCGAATGCCGGTTCTTTCCTTCTCTCTTTGTGTTTTTTTTCGTAAAAGATCACCTTTATTGTTTGATGAATTAATTCAGTATCGCGGGCAATACATTACACAATTTCAGGAAAAACGGTGCCGAGTCTGAGTATGAGATTACAATGGTAATTTCTTTCTTCACTCACGTGTTCGTTCTCTGCTACTCCTCTTGAGTAATGTTGAGTGAAGACACAAACGCATTGAGTTTCTTGTGTGAGCCTGAACACAGTTTGTGTTAAGCTTTGCTGAAGCATTGTGTGAGATTCGTCGCCATCATGGTCGCCATGACAGCACACCTCTTCAGTCTTCAGTCGTTTCGTTGCTCTAGTCGTAGAAGGTCCGTGCGGTTTTTCTCGCTTCTTTATGGTAACCGCGTCTTTGCATTTTTTTCAATTTTTTCTCATTAGTAGAGCTAGGGAAAGAAAAGAATAGACAAATAATGCCACATCTCATCGGTCCGAATTAATCAAACAACAAATTTAGATGGGTTTGTACATAAGAGTGCCGTTGCTTGCTGCATATCGACTATACCGACCGATGTGACATTCGTCTATTCTTTCCTTTCCCCGCAGCTCTAGTATCGTTAGTAACAGGATTTATCATCAAACCTTTTAACTTTTACCTTCACAGTGGCTGTGTTAAGGGGCTGCTTTCGCCCTCTACTCTCGCGGTAACGAAACCCAACAGGTTTTCATCAACCTTTAGTCAGTTACAAATAATGTCACGCGTCTCGCGAGAGGGAAGAAATCATGATTTAAAACGACCTTACACTCAGTGAAAGTTTTCAACTCAAGTTCTAAGTGAAGTTAATACAAGTAATGTTGGTATTTCACGGTGATTAGGGCTTATATGGATTGTCAATTAAGAGCATTTCTGACATGAGCTGTGCAGTGTACGAATTCGCGCGAAAATCAGCGTCCATTTTCAAAACAAAACGGAATGTTTCGTGTATTTGCAGTGATCCGAAGTTTTATTGTCTTGTCATTTTCAGAAACGCGTGTATCCTATCGTGTTTGTGTTTGTTTAGTCAAAGTTGTGCCTCTTTAAGTAGGTATAAGGGCCCCAATGCATCAACATAGATTGCAGAAATGGCGATTGTATAACCGTTTATAATTTCGCGTTTTCTTCTCGAGTCTTGTGCTCAAAAGTTAGTAAATGTTATGGGAAATTTTTATTCTGAGTTCCCTCAAGAAAGTGAATTAGTGAAGTAGTGGTGCTTTCGCACATTTCCTGTACGTTAGGATACCTGTGTACCTAAATCTTTGTTATGATCATGTGTTGGTGAGTGTTTGCCCAGTAATCTGTTGTTTTCTTGTCTTGTCTTTTTTCGAAACTTGTGTATCTTATTTTGTTCGTGTTTATTTAATCAACGAAAATTCCACCTTCCTGCACGTATTTGATTTTATGTTTTTCTGCTTGATGAGTAATCACAGTATAAATCGTGCTGAAAGTACATCCCGGGACGGGTGTGGCAACCATCCCAGATTAAGTTTGCGTTCAGAACCCGTCCCGGGATGCGCCTGCGAAGTACATCCCGGGACGGGTGTGGTAACCATCCCAGATGAGGGTCCCCTCGTAAGCTCGGGTCCTGAACCCATTCCAGATCGCGCCCTGAATTCATCCTCAGAACAAGTTTAAAAGTTGTGCCAGTTTGTGCCCAGAGCACGTTTGGTACTGGTGTATACATATTGCCCATGCCGCTCGTGTTCTGGGCACAAACTTTTTATGTCTAGAGCGCGATCCTTTTTTTCAGTGTACATAGATTAAGTTTTTTTCTTCTTTTCACGGAAAATTTTTTGAATACATTATTTTATTTTTTCAATATCTTTGATAATTTTATAAACATCCGATTATTTTAAGTCAGCACCAAATGAGACCTTTATGAGGTGCGTCCTTATCTCTGAAAGACTATCTATTTCATTAAATCTCGCTCCATTGTATTCCTAAAATTCAACAGAACTTCCTTCAAATTGATTTCAAGTTCAGCACTGAAGCACATGAAATCCAACATTTAGTCCATAAGTTAATTCATGCATCTACATTCTACAGTTAAACGAATTTGACTTCATTTCTTATATGCTGAAAGAAATTCTAATGCAGTGGCGTCTCGTTCCGTATGGCAACGCTGCGACTTCTCCATTTACACCCACTAAATATATCTAACCTTCTTGGTACATGTGCACCTTCTGA
Organism: Trialeurodes vaporariorum; assembly: GCA_011764245.1. Lineage (NCBI taxonomy): Eukaryota > Metazoa > Arthropoda > Insecta > Hemiptera > Aleyrodidae > Trialeurodes > Trialeurodes vaporariorum. The sequence goes on along the minus strand of VMOF01000024.1, from coordinate 20,369,811 downwards.
ATTCGACCTCTTGGAAGAGTACGAAGAAGTCTTTGGAAGAGTACAGATGGAGAATGTGCAGTGTTGCCGAACAGGGCGCGACGCGTCTAAACATTTGTACGATTATTTCCGCGCTGCCAGGCAACGATGTAGGCCTAAAGTCTGTTCAGCGAGTTAAGAGCCATATGGTCTACCGAGCGAAAACGCATTATTCGACAACACTGCTGGGTATTTAAGAAAGATGTGAGACAAATTAAAAAGGTCTCTCACTGTCAGTTCCTTCAAAAGCGAGTTCGAATGATCCGTCCTCGGACCATCTTTTGTTCAACGGCTACTGCTAACTTCATTGTTTTGTAACGTTTTCTTTAAATTCTGTGTTCTATCCGAATTTTCTTTCCGCAAATTTAAAGACAAATTCTGACCACATATTCGATCTCAGCGCAATTTTTCCTTGTGATTGACTCCAAATTTCAAGCAAATAGCTCGAGATAGGTGAATGATGAGTTCAGGAAAATTCAGAGTTCACTCTGTTAATTCTGACAGGCCTTGGCCTATTTGCGTGAAATTTCGAGTCCATCTCAAGGAAAAGTTGCGCTAAGATCGAACATGTGGTCATAATTTGTCTTTAAATTCGCGGAAAGAAAATTCAGATAGAACACAGAATTTGAAAGAAAACGTTACACAACAATGAAGTTAGCGGTAGCAGTTGAACAAAAGATGGTCCAGAGACGGATCTTCCAAACTCGCCTCTGGAGGAACTGACAATAAGAGATCCTTTTTAATTTGCCTCACATCTTTCTTGAATGCCCAGCAGTGTTGTCAAATAATGCGTTTTCGCTCGGCAGCCCATGGCTCTTAACTCGCTGAACAGACTATAAAACTTAAATTTATATCACACGAATGCTGTGTACTTTGTGCTCAATTTTAGGTGAATATGGGAACTGGGTCAAATAGCGCACAAAATCTGTGTAAATATTTATATTATAAATTTTGCCGTGCGTTTCAACACTAAATTGGTTAATATTATACCGTAATACAACAATATTTCAATACAACATTTGGAAGGTGAAGAACTCAGATAGTTGATTCTGTCACACCAAATCCGGTAAATCAACAACAAAATTGGTGTTCAACTGAGCACAATTTGAGTAGTGGTGAGCATGAAGGGTTGGTTTATTTACTCCGAATATCGATTACAAACTACACAAGGAGTGTAGTAATAAAAACATATTGTGTAGAGAGGAACAAAAAAAAAAAGACTCAGTTACACTGAAATTCGGTGATGAATTACTCCACTAGTGTTCAGTACAACAAACCGTGAAAAGCTCAGAACTCAGAAAACGTTTTGAGTCACACCAGATTTTGATAACTTGAAACACAGGTGGTAAGGAACTGAACACGAGTTTCATTGATGAATAACACGAATACATAGTCTGAATACACCAAACTTCTGTGAAGAGCCAGATAGTATGTGTAGAATGGGACATAACTTGAGTCGCCTAGAACTTTGAACACGGGATCAGTCACACCGAATTTAGCGAATTATGTACTCGGCTAAAGTGGAATGAAACAACATTAGATAAGAGAGGAACACGATATTTCAGAATTATCACAAGAAAGCACTCTAAATATGTTTGAAAATCAACTCAAGTCCGAGTGTTATGAAACATTTGTTGATTGAATTAGTGTTGAAAACGCACGGCATAAAAATGAACACAGAAAAATCAACACCGTTTTTGTGCGAGATTTGACCCAGTTCCCATATTCACCGAAAAATTGTGTTAATTTTTCTGACAGTGTAACTGACAGTTGACACTGGACGCGTCAATTTGAAATATTGTGAATTTGAAAAATATGCTCCAAAAAATTCGCAGCTTAAAATAATAAGCAGCTCGCTTAACCTAATTCACCCATTAATTTTCTGAACACTGGTTTGCGTTTTTCACCATTCCCCTGTTTTTGGGAGAGAGGGAGGGACGAAGGTTTTTTATTTCTGTCTGATGGTCGCAGAATGTTTTCTTTAATTTTTCTTGTTTACCTTTAGTTTTTTTCTTCTTCTTCTTTTTCTCCTTCTCCGCGTCTTAAGAGCTCGCGGACGTAGAGAAGAGACTGAGCTGAGTAGTGAGCAATGAGCATGTGACTTTGAATCCCTTTGAGATCATAAGCTCGTTATGAGTTCCGTTCCGGAGGGGAGGAGAGTTGGGTTCGGACCCACAAATTGGAGTTGGGTAGAGAGAAGAGGGTATAATATTTCTAAAGTATAGTGAAGTATAGTGACAGTAAGTGCGTATATATTCTGTCGTATAAATTCTCCCTCCCTCTCTCCCCTCCTCCCTTTTCTGCAGTAACCTCGGTGGCATCTTTTACTTTTTTCCGTACTCGTTGACAAATTAATAAAGGCTCGATTAAAGGCACCCGAGAGGAGAGCAATTTCACGCTCCAAAGATTTCCTTACTTTGATCTGATCTTCTTCTTCTGGATCACTTCATTTCACTTAGACTGACCCCTCGCAGCCTTTCCCAGATTTACACCGAATGTTTGTCCACGTTTTTCTCCTCTTTTTTTTTTTTTTTTTTTTTTTTTTTTTCCTTCTCTCCGTCTTCTCCTTTGCCCTCTTCATTTTTGTCCTCAGTTCCTGCACTTTTTTTTCTCCTTTTTCTTCTTTTTTTGTTAACCTTTCGTCTTTCTCTCTCTCTCTTCCTTCCGGAAATAAGAGTCTGTGTCACGTCAAAAAATATTCGATTTATTTCTTAACCATCCGGTTGGAAATAATCGCACGTGAGCAGTAAACACTTTAGTGTCTAAACACTATGTTTTCTTACTTACTAACTGTCTTAGTTATGGTGGCGTCACTGACCCACTGAATCACCGTATATGATTGGTTTATTTAAATCATTCGGTAAGACTCTTGCTGGAAAATTTTCACTAACCCCCCCCCCCCCCCCCCCGCCCCCGGGGGGGGCTCAATTCAAACCGACAGGTTAGTGACCATCCTTAATTTCATCATTTAGATTCCTGAGAAGAAAAATTAAGAAAAAAATTTTGTCCTTTCGTGATTATTTCACAGAGCCACTTCTTTTTTCTTGGTCTCCTTACTGCTAATTTGCTACTTTACTGCGGCAATTCGATGGCGGATATTCTAAGGTGACTTTAGTATGACGAATTCAGCGCCATTCGCAGAGGGTTCCTATGAGTTCGAAAGAAGACGTTTCTCTAATTCGAACTGCCGTTCGAACAATTGTTTTTTTGTTTTTTGTTTTTGTTTTTGTATTCTCCAGTAAATTTACTACTTTCAAGTGAGAATTTTATGGGGAAAAAAATCGTATTTTTGACAACTTTTATCGCTGTAATTAAGAGCGTTGATTCTTTTGTGAAATGGTCCGAAAAAACGATGAGCGCAAATTCAGAATCGCAAATAGCCAGGTGCTCATTCTATCTATTTGTCATTTTGAACGCATGTGTTAAAGAAAAGGGATTGAGATTGAGACTATCACGTGACTTCAGCCCTACCTCTCCCTCCTTTTCTAACTCATGCGTTCAAATGGGCATGTAAAGAGAAAGACAAATTACTGGCTACGCCTATGATCGCAATAATGAATAAGAAATGTTATTATTTCAAAAATCCAATTCTATGCATTTTTGAAAATCAGGATCGCATCATTATCTCTCGTCTTTTTGGCTTGTATGTTTTTCTTGAACTGCGATTCTGATTTAACCCATCGCGATGGTATATACGATGGTCGTACTGTATGAGTGTATGCCAAGTAAAAACAGTGGCTTCCAGATTTCTGATTTTCTAAAAGATTTATAGAGGCTGATTTTTGAATTAACTACTGTGTTCGAGGTTTTTTTCGGATCATTTATTTGTCCGACGAAGAGAACCAACCGAACTGCTTTAGCAAAAGTTAAAGTGCAAAGTAAAGTTGTCAGCCTGCAGAGACCCATTCCTTGAATTTTTGTGGAAGCAAAAATTACCTTTTCAGACTGGCTCGGATCTCAAAATCTTGAGTCTCAAGATATTTTGGAGGGAAGTGTGAAAAATTCGATATTTTGTTCGTTATATTCCACCAACCGCGTCATTCAGGCTCAACTTGTTTATAGAAAGAAGTTTTCTCTGAGTCGGAAGCTCGCTCTCTCTCTTCTGTGTTGAAGAGATCTCCACGAAATGCAATCTTATAGTAGCCGCGGAAACGGTAAGCGGAAACCGAGCGATAACGGTATACGATTAGACTCTAAGCCCTTTGAGCCCGCGAGCTCCCCTTGTTCCGAGTCAGGAATTATTGGTTTCCTTGAATTTTTCTTTTTCTTTTTCTCTCCCCCCCTCCATTTCCAGGAAACAGTATGCAGATTGAATCGCGCGCCGGGTCAAGATGATAATCGTGAGTCTCGCGTGAGAGTAGCGCTGGGGGATTGGGGGGGGGCGAAGAGTGGGGCGTTGAAGGGGGGCACGCGTTAAAGTAGCTCCCCCTTTAAAGCTAACTGAACTCGTGAGTCTGGTTCGCTGTCGGAACACTTTCCGCGTTGGAGAGCTCGGCCAATCACAAGAGCGGATCCTCGCGAGCAACGCAAAGTTAACCGCGGGAACAGCTATTCGTCGGAGGGAAAGTCTGGGCGGGCCCGCGATGGGCGGAGTGAGTTAGGCTCCCCCCTGCCCAACCCCCCGTTTTACGAGTCCGCGTGCCCTGCGCGGGGGCACTTGCCACCTCCCAACTCCGCCGCGAAGCGACGCGCCAAGACCCCGCGATCCGATTAATATCCGTGGCATTTATACACCCGTTTGTATATCTATGTACATTGAACACGTCTGCATGTATATCTATATAGGTTTCCATGTCTATGTATTTGCTCGATCTCCTCGTTCCTCGTTTTCGCTGCTTTTATGTACCTATTTAATACCATTCCCATTTCCAGATAGCTTGCGTTAAACTTTGCCCCCCCTCCCCTCTTCCCCCAACCCTCTGCTTCACTCTTTTCTGTCTGTATTCCCTTCCAATTCACGGCTCTCCTCTCTCGCACTCTCTCTTAGCTTTCTTTCCTTTTCACCGACAGAAGTGTAAGTATAACCGCTCACTTTGTATGTGTACGTCCCCCCGTTTTTTCCACCCCCTCCCTTGCCCCCTTCTCTCTCTTTTTCTCTCTCTCTCTCTCCCTCTCTCTCCTTCTCTCCTCTGTTTTTATGCTTCTCCTCCCACTTTTCTCGCCTTGTCATTTTTTTCGACAAGTGCGTTTGTGAAATTAGCTATTTTTTCCTCTCTTTTTTGTACGTTCTCTTCTCTCGGTTTTAGTTTGTTTCCCTCTTATTCTACTCCATTAAGCGGTGTCATTCTTTCGGACTTTTCTTTTGCTCTCTCGTCCTCCTTGTTCCACTCGCATTTTTTCTCCATTTCGCTCTCCTTCCTTTATTCTTCCCTATATCGATCTACATCTGGTCTTCCTCCGACGACAAGGCGGTCTACAAGGTGCTTGTTATACGTGTAAAATACGTCCGTTACCGCAACTATGAGAATGAATTGTGAATAAGTGTTCATTTACATTGTGCGATAGCGTATCACAATGTTATCCCCCCGTAATGTTCCGCCGTATTAAACAACTTCTATCATTTAAACACAATTTAAGTATCTTTGTACTCGTATCATATTACAAGTACGTCTGTGAATGCCTCGAACTATCTTAAATACGTCTGCCTATATGCGGTTCTTGGATCACTGAACTTTCAAAGCATTTGGCGCATTGAGAGGTTCTCTGACTCTCTTGTCGTTTCTTTAATTATTAAAGTATGTATGTTAGACGAGGAGATATCCCCCTCTTTTCATCTTTTTCTAACGTAAACATTTTTTGAAGAAAAATTGAGAGATATGGAGATACGCTGGGCGCCAGCACTTGCTATTTCATCAGGCTTTTATCAGCTTCGCATTTTCGAAATTTAAGCTGTAAGGGTGTTTCAGGTTTACTGTCAGGAATTTCAGAGGCAATTTTGCCAGTCAAACTGAATTATTTCCCCCCAAAAAACCTGGGTCTTTAAATGGGTCTAAAAATTATCAGGTGCGTTGCGTACATTGCATATCATGTTTCAGTAGCTCTATTTCCGCTATTATACTAACAGTAAAGTAAATGTATTCCAAGTGTGAGCACGGGGCTGAAAAGTGGCCCAAATGTGAACACCGCTGAATTGTGGCCCAAACGTGAACACCGCTGAATTGTGGCCCAAATTTGAAGACAGATGAAGTTGTAGTTGTACCTATTCTGGATAATAATACAAAATAAGCAAGAAAATCTCATTAAAACAGGTTGGAATGTTTATTTTCAGTGTAAAGAATATTCCTCAGCCGCTTTGATGAGCCTTTTTTTTTTTTTTTTTTTTTTTTTTTTTTTTTTTTTTTTTTTTTTTTTTTTTTGTACGTAATAAGCGGGTTTGATCTACCAACTTTATGAAAGTTATAAAATATTATTTCACCTGTGCTCAAATGTTATGTAGTCCTGTTCACATTCGCGGTGAATTTGCCTTAACTGAAAGCTTGGTTTTCACGGATTCAGGATTTTGGAGCACGTCTTACACTTATATTGGCGGCGTTGAAATGCTGCAGCATTAAATTACATTCTGCAATATCTGAGCTTCCCTCCAAGTCTGTATCCTTCAGAATTTTCTCCTGTTTGTGGAAAAGAATCCTGCAAACGGTTGTCCGATCAGGGGAAAGCTAGAGAAGCTGATTTTCTCTATAGTATCAGAAAGCTGTCAATACCTCGGGTTACCCGAATCGGGCACTGTTTAGGTAACTATTCCTACGTGACATAAGTGATTTTGCCTACCTTGGAAATTGAAGGAACACTTTGCGACAGTTTTTCCTCCTCGGACAGTTAGACCTCAGCCAATATTGCTTCGTTTCGATAACGTTTCGATTACGCTCGCGCAAATAAAAACGTTTATTGCGTTTAGGAGTGGATTTTGGAAGTTTTTAGCGCTGCCATCGTTATTTGCCTTGGTTTGGAGGTTTTTACACCAGAATCGATTGTGTTAAATCGGTCTTAGCAAAAGTGTGCAACAGCCCCATTGCCATAAATATAATGAGTCAGCCGAACCAATAATATTTTTTTTCTGTATTCAACCCGAATTTATTCAGTATACGCAGGGATACATTTAATACATTAAAAAAAAAAAACCAAATATGAACAAAAAGGAAAGGATGTTTAAGAACTGATTATTTATGAAAGACTCTATAACTCTATCCAGGCATGGACCCGTGGGCGTCTAGGGAGGGGAAAATGGTCTTTAATCCTCCCTTAATTCAGGAAAATACCGACTTTCGTGTCCTTTTTCCTGGAAACGAGCTAATTAATTGATATAAGCACACCCCCCCCCTCTTTGAAAAATTTTCTATCGGCATTCACTCCATAATGGAACTCTTAATGAGAGCTTCTCCGGCTTAGAACTCCGATTGCAATAATTCAAATTGTAACCTTTAAAATCAATACCTGAATGTGCGAGATAACCTAAAATAATTACATTGAGAGAATTTTTTCTTTAATCCAAGGTGTACCTCCTTTATGTTAAAGAAACTGCACATTGAAATAATGGCTATAAGTGGGATTTTCTTTAACCCAAGGAAAATGTTTACTGCTAAAAGTAAAAGATTCTTTGTTGTGACAGTGATTCCCCTCCGTGCAACAGAACTTCACTTCGCACAAGGAAAACTGTCACAAGTAAATATGTTTCCTTGTTTTTAAAGAAGTGACTTCTCTCAGTGTAGTTTTAGAACGATGAGTTACCAATCTCTTATATAGCTGCATGTCTTTTGCCGCAAGAAACTTTGAATTCGATGTAATCCGTGGATCTGGCTCCAAGCAGTAAAATCCCTTACTTCGTTATACTTACGCACGATTGTGCTCGATTTACGAGTTTGCGTTTCTGATGTGTCAGCGATGCACTTTTATGACATCGATGACTGATAGCACATGCGCAAGTACCACAAGGACAATACCGTCTCTAAGCATACCAAGCTGCTTCCTTGAGGTTAGGGTCGTCTTGGTATACGTACGCTTATGCATGGAGAATGACATTTTGGTGAAATGCAAAATCGAGATTTATCCTCTCAAAACATGATTTTCAACTCTTATACTGCTTTGAGGAAGTAACTAAGCCATAAACTTTCATTACTGACGTACTTTTCCAATTTTGGTTGAACTTCAAAAAACGAACCAAAACCTCGATAACGCCATAAGCTTTCCATAAGCTTACATGTACCAAGACGAACAGTAACCCCACTTTTTCAAAAGAAGCAGCATGGTATGAGTAGAGGCGGTATTGACCAGGACCGCGCTCAATTTCTTGCCGTTCAGGCGAAAGCCGGAAGGTCTTCGCTCAAGTATTGCTGCCATTTTATTCTTCATCTCAGCGCTTCCTACTTGGTTCCTGCAATCTGTCGGTTATGCAATTCCATCTCCCGGATATCGCAATAGTTGCGTGGCTGTGCGCCGTGCGGGAAGCTGCAAGCGTTGTGAGCTCGGAGCTTTGCATTTGTGGAGGTCTTCCTTTGAGAAATGAAAGTGCGCTCTGCGGCCTTTGAGCAATACTGCGTGACATTAACTACTAAATGAATTTTTTTCTAAAATGGTTTTTTTAAGTCCATTTAAAAAGGAAATTCATAACGGAAGCCTTTAAAGATATCTTGTAGTATATGTCGGCAATGTTCAAAAAGTTTCTTGGGGGCTTAAGGTACTTAACTCATCAATTTAATTAAAACAGGAAATGTTGAGGTGTTTAAGTATACAATATTGCTATACAGCTAGGGTTGATCAGAGAAATTTGAGGAATCGCTGTTAGGTAGGCCTCTCTAATTTTTTTTTTTTTTTTTTTTTTTTTTTTTTTTTTTAAATTTTACTTCTTAAACTTCAAGATGGATTTTTCAGTTGCAAATCGCCCTGAGTCAGGATCATCCCCCCCCCCCCCGCCCAATCCTTCTCAAGGGCACGCTTCTGTTTAAAACGTCCCTATGATTTCTCATTTTTTTCTCTAAAAATAAAAGAAGCACCTTCCATCTATTTTTTCTTCTCGCCCCCTCCTTCTGTTTCTCAAAGTGTGAAGCTTTAATTTTCATGTTAAAGCCAATTGAATTAGGGTCGAAGGAATTTCACAGAGCTTCGGAAGAGGGACTATATCTGAGCGTTAAATGTATGTACAGTTTTTTCTTTCTTTCTTTTCTTCTTGGAAAGCCCTCCGATAAAGTATCTAATTTTCAGAAGATCACAATTCAAAAGCAATATCACGAGCATTCGAGCAGTGTTGGACCCCCCTCCCCTCCCCCTCCTCTTTTTATAGCTGCATTCCGCGGGCGTTCTTCTTAGCGTGAAATTCAATTTCACCGCTCGTTTTCGACATCGCGGTGAGCGTTCATCGTGTTTTGGCTTTTAACCCCTCCCCCCCCTCCATACCATTCGGCGGCTGCCCCAGGCCCCCACCCCGTCGCTATGTTCTTGCCTTCTGTTAAATCTCCGCATTTTTCCGTTGCTAATCCTGTTAAAGGAAAATGGGATGACTCTCGAACGCGAACCGTCATCGAATCCTTGAGCACCTTCGAAATAATATGGGGGGGGGGGGCAACCGTCGGGGCGGCGGAAAGGAAAAGGGACTATCTTCGCAGTAGGTGTGGAGTGTGGATAAGCATTTATTCAAGCGGATAATTGAAATGCGCGCGAACATAAAGGGTTGACCGGTGGGTTTAGTGACACTATACTGTGTGGAGCGCAGGTATATGTATCACTATATTCACCTAAGTCTACTATACTATTATACACAGTGTATCACTGCACCACACCGCGTCAGAATTGAATCTCATTGTCAATTGTTTGACCTATCTCTCTTCCCATCTATCCCTCTCTCTCTCTCTCTCTCTCCCTCCCTCCTCTCTTCCTGTACTTCTACATCATTCTCCTCTCGCTCTCTTTCCTCTTTTCCTCGGTTTTCTGTTCTTCCACCCCCAGGTAAATCGGTTCGCTGTCAAACATCGTTGCCAGTTTTAACCATTCCAATTTCGTCGTTTTAACCTCCAAGGTGTAGTTCTAGACCGATAGATGGTGCTGAGTGGTCAGCACCGTCCAATTAATGATGGTAATCTTCAAATTAGATGGTAATTTGGAAAAAGTAATTTCTTTTGCAGATTTTCGTCGTTAATCGGACGTTGGTGAACTTGAAGATTGTCAGCGCCATCTATCCGTGAATCTGTTACTATTTACATCAAATCATGCATGTAAACAACAACAGCCAGGGCCGTATTTCCCATTAGGCGAAGAAGGCGGCCGCGTCAAGCGGCAAATTCTGAGGAGCGGCAAATTTTTGAGATTTTTTGTTTTTTGTTTTATTTTTTTTTTATCACCGCCACTCGAGGACTTTTTACTCGGTGCAAGTAAAGTGCTGAGTAATACAAAAGCACTGCGAGCAGGCATAGTCGCAAGTCACAGGGTGGCATGGCGGCACGCCGAGAGTTGCGTGGTTCACCGCCAGCTTAGAGATAAGGTGCCGCTCGCCGGTAAGGTAATTTTTTTGTCCAACATTTTCCGGGGGAGGACCCCCGTACCCCCCCCCTCTTTCTGGAAGAAGTCCCTCCCCCAACGCCCCATGGCCCATGGGGCCGGCAAAGTTTATTCGGCCTACGGCGGCAAAAAGGTAAATGCGGCCCTGATGACAACAGCATCCTTGCAGAATTTCACATACCAATTTGTTGACTTATGATAATACATTTTGTCAGTTTAACAGAAGTATTTTTTTGATTCAGCATTCTGTTTTGTTGAATTCTCTAAACCATTTTGCAGCCGTTTCTTAACATTAGAAATTGTTAAATCAACTAGTTTTTTTTTTTTTTCTTTTCTTTTCTTTCCCTCCTCTCTCTCGATTCTCTTCCAGTGTATATTGTCATAGCAAAAGTTTGTTGTTGACCCGTTAACTGTCAACAATTCAAGTCAAGAGTTTAGTTTTTCTGCATCGATTTGCGTGAATCTCTCTGTTTGGCATCAGGGTTGGCCAGGTGGTTACTGGTTCGGCTACTCTTGTCAGTTGTCGTGAAGCTCATTCATTCATGAATTTTGAGCTCAGGTCCGCTCGCCGCTAGAATGAATCGCTTTTGGTTCTCGTCGAGTAGTCTGAACTGAACTGGAGTCTCGAGCCGCGGGTCGGATCGGGTCGCCGCGGCAGTCAGAACGGGGGAGGGGAGGGGGTTGTTTTGTCCATTTTTGAAAAGACCCTCGCTTAAAAATTGACTTCTGGCAGATCATGTTTTTCTATGCTCCTCTGTTATAGTCTATTCACCTTTCCTTCACCGCTCTCCTTTTCATCCTCCGCACCTCATCTCCTTCCTTTCTATTTCCGATTTCCGCTCCTTTAGCTCAACTCAAACTCTGACTTCTTTTTTCTTACCCCCCCCCTCCTTTTTTTTTTTTTTTTTTTTTAAACCACTACTTTATTGCCTTATCTTACTCCGACTCAAAAATGCTTGCACCTGAAATTTGTGGAACCAAAGCTTTCATTTTAATAGCTCAGCAAGTGATTGGTACAATTCTTCACTAACATGGAGACACATTTTTCTTTGAAAACAAAGGTATGACATTTTGAATAGCCGTGAATTATTTCCCGCGTTTTCTACACGAATTCCTGAGCAGGGTTTATACGGCCGAGAAGCGTTTTTGGGTCTGTCTTTATAATCTGATGTTTGAAGGATATGACCCGTATAACTACCCCGTGCCCCGTACTATGCACGTAATTGAAGTTTTTGAGTTTCAAAGGTTTAATATTATCGAACTAACGTTACTATAATAATTTCCTTTCAACCCCAAAATACTATGAAAGTAAAGGTGCCGCAAAGGACCTATAAGGTATCCTTGTCTTGGCAGACATTTCGTCGGCTTCAGAAATCTGAGAGCGAGGCGATCGGTTTGAAACTATCGGCTAGCGTGATTTTGCAAAGTCGCCCTGTTATGAGTATGAGGCTCATGCAAACTTTTGCTATAGAGGCTTGAAGTGTTGATTCTTGCATAAAAAACCTATACAAATGACGATGAGTACACTAAAAAATCACGAAATTCACTCTCAAAAGCGGGCTTAATGGCGGAGAGACGCAGGTATATTGGGAGATTCCTATCTAAATATTGAGACATATCTCTGTGTTTCCGTAGAGAAAGTGACATAGTAGACAGGAATCTCCCATGGGGGGGGGGGGGGGGGGGGAACAAAACAAAACAGCTGATAATCAAACGAACGGATGTAAAACCTATACCCTATCCATGAGTCACTGTAAGTTCTTTTTGCTATAACCTTTTTTAAAATCGTTGATTATATAAATTGATCAGACTAGACCGCGGGGAGGGGGGGGGTTGGCTGATAGGAAGCTCCTCCCCCGAATCTTCATGAAAGGAAATGGAGGAAGACTTCGGTTTTCGCGAAAAATACTGCGGCCCGCGATCAAACTCAGCCGTCTCCCGCAGAAAGGAGGGGAAAAAACAAGCATGCAAACAAACAAACAAACTAAAAAACAAACAAACAAACAAACAAACAAACTAAAAAACAAACAAACAAACAAACTAAAAAACAAACAAACAAACTAAAAAACAAACAAACAAACAAACAAACAAACAAAGTAAAAAACAAATAAACAAACAAACAACCAACCAAACAAAGAAACAAACAAAGTGGATTTATGCGGTAATCAGTCATACACTATCGCATAATCTGCTATTAAAGAAGCCGTTTTCAAAGTTTTTCAGTCTATGCCTTTTTGCGACACTTGGTACTCTATTTGCACCTCTTTTAATGTGTGAAGATGTTACAAGTGATAGGTACTCAATTTAAATTTCATCATCGACAAATATGTATACGGAAGAATACGGCCAAGTCTCGACAGCTCTCGGGCCGTATAAAAGTTCGCTTCTCACTCATTTATTTACATTCTTTTATTTTTATTTTTATTTTTTCTTCTACTCTGATTATTGTTAATTTATCAAGCTAATTTAATTTGAAACACGGGGCTCGCTGAGCATGGCTAACAATGACAATAAAAATAACAACAACAATAAACTGACGCAAGGACAAGCTATCCCTACTCCCCATCTCTCTTTCTCTCTCACTCTTTCTGTCTCCCTTCACCCATCCTCTCTCTCTCTCTCTCTCTTGCGCTGTCACCAGCTGGCAAAAGGCCAAAGGCACAAGGCAATGGGACTATGGGACAGTGAAGAGTGAATGTGAGTGAGGCAGAGTCAGACAGCCTGGCTCTGCTTTCTACCGAATGGAATTTCGACAAGGGAGAGAGAGAGAGAGAGAGAGAAGGGGAGAGAGAGATAGAAAGAGACGGCAAGATAAAGAGAGATAGATGGAGAGAGGGAGGAACACAGCCTTGTTTGTCATAGTAATGCGCGTCGCACCGTGGAACAGTCTGTTGAAATATTGTGCTGCTGATAAAAAGCAATGGGGCTATTGCACACTTTTGCTATAAGCGATTTAATAGTCGATTATGGCGTAAAAACCTCAAAAAATAACGATGGCGGCATTAAAAACTTCCAAAATCCACTCCTAAATTCAATAAACGCAGTTATTTGCGCGAGCGTAATGGTGGCCGAAGGCACTAACAATGGGAGATTCCCATCTAGCAATTCTGAAACTCCATCAAGAAGTGACCAATAAGAGACTACTTTCATTTGACACCGGTGTCACTTGGTGTTGCGGTACCATTCATCAGATGTGGATCATCACTCTGATGACTAATTACTCTGTGAATCATCCTTGTCAGCATAGAAAGAGTGACGAAATTAAGATAGGAATCTCCCATTGTTAGTGCCTTCGGCCACCATTACGCTCGCACAAATAACTGCGTTTATTGAGTTTAGGAGTGGATTTTGGAAGTTTTTAGTGCCGCCATCGTTATTTTTTGAGGTTTTTACGCCAGAATCGACTATTATATCGCTTATAGCAAAAGTGTGCAATAGCCCCATTCCAATCCTTAATATCAGTGGCGAAGCGTGAAATTTGGCATTTATGTTTTCTACATTTAAATTCACCAAAAAAGTCGAACGCTCTAGTCATCGGCGATGACCAGGCATTTCGACCATTCTAATGTGTTTAAATGGGAGAAAAGGAACGTTGCCAAATCGTACGCCTCGCCACTGCTTAATATGATGGTTATCATATTACCTATTATTTTATTTATCTAAGGAAGTTGTTTGTTTATATATTTAACTCAATACCCGAGTAAAAAAACCCAATGAAATTTTACAAACATATGTATTTTTAAAATGTAAAAATTGAAAAAAAATCAACGAACAGTTTATCGAGTGCGCAATTTTTCAAGAGAATCTCTCTTCGCTCATGTATAAATATTTTCCCCTATCCTGTCCCCGAGCAAATATTGGTGTAGAGTTTAGTAAGGTTGCGCACCCCCCCCCCCACCCCATCGTGTCTCATGTACCTATCCATCCCCAAAATCCCTGTATTGTCATTTTTATTTTTAAAATAAGGAGAGTACAGGTCTTCATGGCCCAAAAATGGTTTAAGTCAGTGACGTAGCGGGCGATTTGGCAACTTTGTATTTTGACTATTAAAACCCATGTAAAGGATCGAATACGAGGGTGTTCACCGAACACCCCATAGTTCGATACACTTATTTCATGGGTTTAAATGTAGAAAGTGCAACGTTGACAAATTGTATACGCCACGCCACTGGTTTAAGTTTATGTGAACTTCGTGTCACCGCCATTTCATGCGTAATTTAACCTCAATGTGGACGAATAATCGACTTATTTGTGATTGGTCGGATGTGCGTTTCGGTCATCGTTCGTGTGCAAGTTACATTTCGCGAAAGGTGTGGCTTTCATTGTGGGAGTCCTGCTGGAAGAGAAAGAAGAAGTACATATGGAATACAGCAAATCCGAGGAAAGAACCGGGAGCGCGAGCGTAGCAGTTCTCACTACTCCGAGCAACTCTTCCTACAGTTAGGTAGCGCAATTGCATACTCAACGAAATGAAGGCGATTTTTTCTTGGTCGTGACAGATTTCGGTTAAGTCTACGCTTTTCTTTTGTTTTGTTGAGGATATCGCTTCATTTTTATCTAGTATCGTTTCATCTCTAATTTTCAAATTTTGCGTGATTTATTACTTATTAGATGTTGAGAGCAACTTAAATTGGCAATAAAAAGTGCAATACCCGTCGTCCGTAGAACAGTGTAGCGAATCTTGAATTTCGACGTATTGATGCGAACGGATCTTGTTGAGACGGTTCAATTGAACCTTCAAATAATCGATACTATAACATAAGCTGTAATGGGATTGAACGATAAATGACTGATTGACTGGTCATGAGCCGCTGTAAAAGACACGCACTGAGACAAATTTCCTGCTGTCGTAACAAGATGTCTGTTTAATACTTTCCTAACCGGAATTCCGGTTACCGTAACCGGAAGTTTGGACTAGAATTCCAGTTACAGCTACAGGATTTTTCGGTCAGGTAAGTAATAAGTATGAAACAGGCGTCCTTTTACGGCAACAAAAAATTTCTCTGAATGCGGGTTGGTGGTCAGTTGTGCTCACCTGGGAGCTGATTCTGCTCTTTTGGACGAGACGAGACCAATGAGCTATAACTTTAGAGTGGCAGCGGGCTGGTCCACCTTGTGCCACACAGGGTAGAAGGAATCCCGGGAAAAAGCGGACTTTGGACGGCAGATTCCAAGGTTTGAGGTTAAATTTTGTAGGTCGTTCGGAATTTGGCGGGAATTTGGACGGCAGATTCCAAGGTTTGAGGTTAAATTTTGTAGGCCGTTTCCGGCGATGCCCGAGTTTGTTTACGAAACGACCGGAAACAACCTACAAAACTTAACCTCAAAATCGATTTTTACGGCAAGATGGCGGCGCCCTAGGTGACAACAACGAACCAGCGGAACGTTCCTTGATGTGCCACTCTAAAGTTGTAGCTCATTGGACGAGACGAGTCGAGAAAGCGGGTAGGAATCGACTAATCCCATTGGTTTTGTGTTTGAGGTCAATGAGTTATTTTGG
Source organism: Trialeurodes vaporariorum (assembly GCA_011764245.1). Taxonomy (NCBI): domain Eukaryota; kingdom Metazoa; phylum Arthropoda; class Insecta; order Hemiptera; family Aleyrodidae; genus Trialeurodes; species Trialeurodes vaporariorum. Next base: position 20,353,808 of record VMOF01000024.1, on the reverse strand, counting down.
AGTATGCAGATTCTGTTGTAGGAAGGTGGGGGGGGGGGGGGGGGCTCGAGTTCAATCTGCGGGAGGGGCCTGGGTTCCATAGTTACGCCACCGCACGAGGAGTCATCCGGTCTGAAATGAACGACTAGAACGACTTCAAAATCGTCTCGTAACGCCGTTTAATTAAACCAATGGGAATGATCGATTCCCGCTATCTCACCTCGTCTTGTCTAGTCCCGTCCAAAAGAGCAGAATCAGCCCCCAGCAGACCACGGCAGGGCTGCCGTTTTGCGTATAATCAATGCTATTTTTCTATTCACCGATGATTCCACCGGTTGAGAAAAGATTACACAGTTCAGTTCAGTTTACGACTGTAATGCTCGAAAATACTCTGATCTGTAATCTTTCCTTAATCGGTGGAAACTCCGTTGATTAATCAAAATATCCGCAAGTTTTTTAAAGTCATCGACGACTCTACAGGTTGAAAAAAGATTACAGATGCGAGTATTTTAGTTTATTACAGTCATGCACTGAACTGAACTGTGTAATCTTTTCTCATCCGGTGGAATCATCGGTGAATTGAAAAATAGCATTAATTATACGCAAAACGGCAGCCTTGGACCACGGAGACCGGTTATTAAAAAGGAGTGTCTGTTGGCCAAAAAAATCGAAGGACCGTGACTATGTGTGCGTCGATTCAGACCGCTGTATCAATTAGTAAGGGCTGTTTCCACGGAGAGGGGTGACGGGACGGGATCGCGGGTAGCTGTTTAGGGTTGCTTCGGCTTCGGTATATAGTCCCGAAGATCCTCCTCCCGAGTCCCGATCCTCGATCCCCGAAGCGAAAAAGTCAGTCCCTCACTGACTCATGTCAGTATTGTCAGTCGGACTGGTATCGTTGCCAGAATCAGTTTGTTGTTCGTTGTTATCAGAGAGCCATGTCGGAAACGGCCAGGTTCCACGCGGTTCATTCAATGTTCGGTTTCGGCCACGGCCACGGAGGCCACGTTCCTCCGCCACCACCGTTGAGTAGTTTGAGTAGTAATAGTTTCAATTTCCCCGGTTTTGTTCCAGGCAAGAAGAAGCCGATCAGCGATCCTACTTGCTGTCCGGTCTGCGGCGTTTCTCTCCGAGTGAACGATCTGGACGCTCACTTCATGCAGGAGCTCGAGAGATTGTACAAAATTAGCAAGAACCGAATTCGGAGACCCTCGCTGGCTCATTCGAGGAACAGCAATCACAGGGATGACCCGTCGTCGGCCGTCGACGGATCCTTCGAAGGACGATGGGAGGTGAGTCATACCACGTTATCACATACCTTTTCAACCCTTTAACTCACTCAGTGCTGAATTATGGGAAGTAGTTTTACAAGTCTGACAAGGGGAGGCTCAGAAGTCGCCGCCTCCGATTTTGAAAACAATCGCACGAAAATGTAGCTAAAGTAAAACTATTAGACCCGTGTTTCTCACTTTTTGTCAATGGGCCTTCCTAAAGCGTCAGGAATTTTTTGAAAGTTGCCGAAATTCACGTAAAAAACCCGAGCGAAGAGCGTTCCGAATAATTACGTGAATTTCGGCAACTTTCAAAAAATTCCTGACGCTTTAGGAAGGCCCATTGGCAAAAAGTGAGAAACACGGGTCTAATAGTTTTACTTTAGCTACATTTTCGTGCAATTGTTTTCAAAATCGGAGGCGGCGACTTCTGAGCCTCCCCTTGTCAGTGCTGGATTATGGGAAGCAGTTTTACAAGTCTGAGACGTTCACCAGTGGATCGAATGGGGTTTTCCTTTATAATTTCATGTGCTTGTCATTTTTTTTTAAATTTCGTAAGAATCCGTGTTTACAAGAACACCTTTTCAACCCTTTAATTCACTCAGTGCTGAACTATGGGAAGTAGTTTTACAAGTCTGAAACGTTTTACCAGTGGATCGAATGGGGGTTTCCTTTATAATTTTCTTGTGCTTGTCATTTTTTTTTAAAAAAAAAAAAATTCTTAAGAATCGTGTTACAAGAACGTCCTCTGTATGAGACTGTGGGGCAAAAGGGTTAGGTAGCGAATTCTTCGTCAGGTGTATAGGATCGAAACTGTAGTTACGTCTACTTTTTAAGTTAACCCATTTCAGCGCATGATGCTTGTCGCAGTGTGTGCACTCAGTAACTGAATCAAGCAATACGGAGAAGAATTTTCTACTTAACATGGCCAGAATTCTATTAAAAAGTTTCCCGAAAAAAATGTTGACAGTTTTCAGGCGAATTCTGGTCTTTTTAAGTAGAAGAATTTTCGCATTTTTGAGCAGATTTTTCTGGTCATGAAGTCCGCTCAATTCTGGTCAAGAATGCCCGAATTTCTGAATGACCAGCATTCTTCCTAGAAAGACCTGAATTATCATGAAAACCGTCAGAATTTCCTTTTAGTAACTTTTTATTAGAATTCTATTGTCCTTTTTAGTGGAACGTTTTTCTCCGTAAAGTGTTGGACTTAAAGGAGTGCATGTAAAGAGCAAAATTTTCTAGTGTCATTTGATGTGCACTTCCAGCCCCCCCCCCCAAATTCCATAAGACTTCATATTTTAGAACAACCTCTATGTGAAATATTGTAGTGGGAAGGTGAAGATGCAGTAACTCATTTCTATTTTTAAATAATTAGTTGTTTAAAAGAATAGAAACAAAAACGAGTCGCCTATTTTCCGAAAGTCGTGTCTTTGCACCAATGTTTAAAATATGCCCCCCCCCCCCTCACCAATCCATGTTGGAAGAAGTCGTGCGCAAGTTTCCTACTCAACTTGATGGTTTAACTTGAAATAAAAACTCCCAAAATACTTAAAAAATTGCTTAGTACTAATTGTTAGCTTTCATTCAAGGACTTTATCACAGTTTTCCACTTTCTATAGGACTTTGATGGAATTTTCGTTTTCAAATAAATAACTCTAGTAGTATCTACGCAGTCATTTCCATTATCAAAAATATTTCTCTTCAAATATCAATCCACTGTAAAAATATTTTGGATGCAGCTGCCTCTAGCGTGAATTGTTCAGTGGTTTTCTCTATTTTGACTTATTTGCAAAGCATTCAACCATTAGGGCAATTTTTGTGAATAGACCCAATTCATCACAAGCCCCCCTCCCCACTATAATAGAAAGTAATCTAAAACACAAGTATGATCCAATTAATATTGTATATTGTCATTTTTTAACGCACTGACATTTTTTCCTAGTTAGTGTAAAAATTTCGATGAGGTGCAAATTCAACATTTTGATGGTGGAAAACCCAAATATCACTTAATGAACCAGAGTGCGGAATAACTTTATGCTTGATAAATATGCTCATTTGTTGTTTTTGTCAATTGTGCGTTTTACTGTAGGAATTGTGACGTCAATTGCAAACATTGTATGTTATTTTATTTTAATGGCGCATGTGAGGGTAATAGTTTTCAAATTAAAATTTTATCAAGCGGGCTTTGATTATAAAAATCGTAATTGGATTACGTGTTTCGTTATCTTCCTCACGAAGAAATCACTTGATTTGTAATCCGGTTACGAAAACCATCTGTACAAAGCCGAGAATTCCTTAAAATTATTATAAAATGCTTTCAATTACCGCTAGTTGTCCCGAAAACACGTCTGACAAAGATTACATAAATATTTCAAGCAGGAAAGAAGTTCATTTAAGTTGATAATTAGATTATTTAACCAAATTTGCTAATCCAATCGATAATCGAGGCATGTATGGAGATCGAACTAGAATTAAGTAATCCACTTTTCGAGTTAAGATGTGAAAATTTGCAGATTAGACAATTTAGCCGTTAAAAAGATAAAATGGTGCGATCAATAAAAACTATGTATCTACATTCTACAATCAAAACTGCACCAACTCCCTTTTTAATGTGAGATACAAATTTATTTTTCTGTTTCGAAAAGTTTGTCATTAAAAAAGATAAAAATGCAATCAATAAATGAAGAGCGTATTATTAAAACTGGCGGAAACCATTTTTTTACAATTCAGAGGTTGTGACATACTCTTACTGTAAGTACCTAATTTACACGCTCTTTTGAAAAATGACGTCGTCCGGATCTAATTGTAAACTGGATGAATCCATGCTTGCTTTAAATGGAAAAATAAAAGATAGGATCAAAACTGCTTACATCCGCTTTTCGAGTTTCGATACAAAATCTTATTTCCGTCTCGAACATTAGAGCCGATAATTTGTAGTCGGGAAACTCCATCAATAGGTACTTACATATGTGTTAACAACTACACTGTTAAAAATCGGCCAACAAATCCGGAGTGTAAATCGGAGCAAACATAAAAATGCGGGTAGATTTTACTCTCATGCGTAGTAAAAATAAAATGCACCGAGAGTAAAGAGCGAATAATACTACCTATATCGAAGAGGGTGCTTATGCCTGGGGTAAAATCATCGTTTAACCCCGGAAAAGTGCAAATTATTACTATATCTTTCCTCCTTTTCGCACCATTTTCTTCTACACAAATGTCTTACTCCCAAAACTATGCTCCGGGAGAAATCATGGCTTTTATGTTACCGGAGTTGGAGTGAACTTTTCTAACAGTGTAACAAGTCGCCGTATTTTGCGCTGCCTCTACGTTCTCGTGTTTAAATGATTTTCTTGAACGGATTTCTGAGTTTCTCAGTACTATACTTACCTTCGTTTTTTCGTTGGTTCTACTCCAAAAGAGCTTGCAAGAGCCCCATATTGTCATAATTGTCATTTTAATTTCAACACTCTAGTTTATTAAAATTAATCATCGAGCCTACATTCAAACGAATCTTTTCAAGAGGGTTTAACACATGAATGCGCATAAGGTTTTGACGAGACATAACAATGATTTAATTTGAAATTTTACATATTTCATCCGAATATAGATTGAGGGAAAGCATATTTAAATTTCTTCCAAGATTATGTACGAAGCTTTAAGTATAGGGCTCCAGTTTTCCGACAAATTTGCACCCCACACCTCGCGTGAAAACGCGCGGGTTTACACAGTAGCGGCTGGTGAATAACGATTGTTTGTGGTGTTTCTCCCATCTAAATGAATGTAAAATTATCGATTATTTGTGGAGGGTCGATTGAGTTCCACAAGGATTGATTCTTTTCCATGGGTTTATAATCATTATGGAGGCATCGATACATCGCATTTTCACAAGCCGTCTTGGACAAGCACTGGGAGTGACTTCATGTGCAATCTCGCAACGCTGTATTTCGTCCACTTAAATCCATGTAATGTATCAATATGATGGAGTCCACTGTGCACCCCCGATAGTTCGACCTTTTTCATGGATTTAAATGGACGAAATACAGTGTTGCCTAATTGCATGCAACGCAACGCCTCTGAGCAGTGCACTGGTAGCATTGGATTGAAAATTTAAAAAACGTTAAATTGGAAGCAGAGACAACAATTTTATTGCCTCTTGCGGAATCAGTGACAAATACCTTAAAATTCCGAGACCGGAAGTAGAAGTGATTCTGTAAAAATGAAGACAGCTAATATACGATCAACGTTGCTATTTCTCAAGGTATTTGGGTTACGTCTCCAGATCCTTCACAAAACTGCCTGCGCTTGGGCGGGCAACCATAAACCTAGCCGAAAAGTCTCCAAAATGGCAACGCTGAGGAAAGGTGAGACAAGATTCTTGTCTGTCTCTATCTTATCCGGGAGGAATAATTGTTAACGTTCAGAAGAAAAGGAGAGTGACTGCAAAAGTTTTAATTAAAAAAGTGAAAAAGGCATCTATTATGAAAGTATCTGAGTTGCCACAAGAAATTCATACGAATCTACAATTCTAAGTAATCTAATGTTCCCTCTCCCGTTTTAATTACCCGAAGGTCCCCGAGAAAGCTAAGGCATTGGTTTTGGAAATATAAGGTTGATAAAGCTCGATAAAAAAGTGAGTAAAAAATTGGAACTGCTCTTATTTCAGCGACTCTTTATTGTTCAACTTTTCATCATGAATAATCATTTTTTCATCGAATAAAGTCTCGCCAAACCGGGCCTCTCTTCCCAAGCACACGGTCGTGGGTCATTTCGTCCGTTGAAGCGCCTGAGAGCTTGAGGGTATGTAACTGCGTAGCTTACGTGTGCGAGCTCTGACAGTTGCATATCCAGCCATCGGCAGGAGAACTTTATACCCAATGGTGGTGTATGAGAATTTTTCTAAAATTTGTGTTCTGAAAGTCGAAGAACAATTATTATGTATCCAGTTATGGATTATTATTTCTTTTTTCGTTCTTAGACGCTTGAAGACCAAGAAAATTAAGTCGTTACTTGCTTAAAATCAATCAACTAAAAACATTAAATTAAAAAGGAAGTAATTGCTTTTTAGATGAAGGATTGATGCGACACGTGTCACCGACACCTACCTGCTTTTTGTTTTGTTTTTTGTTTTGCCAAAGTGCTGTTCTTTTGTGTGGTAGAAAAAGAGGGGAAAAGAAGAGTAATTTAATTTTTTTTAAGGTTTAGGAGGGTTTGTCTGTTCCTTTACTGTGCATCCGAACATTATGTGATGAAGTGTATTTTCAATTTTTAATATTATTCAAAATGTTGTTTGTGCTTGATTTGAATTATTTTGTTTCCTCTTTCTTTTTCTATGCTATTAAACACCCCTGATTCTTTTCTGCTTTCAGACATATCAAAGGATCAAAACCAATAGACAAGGCAGATTAAGGATAAAGAATAAGAAAAGGAAAGGAGATGAAGTCTCTTGTCCGGTATGTAGCGAGGCCATTTCGGGAACTTCCGAAGAACTTAATAGTCATGTAGAAGTATGTTTACACAAGGTATGATCTCTTCACTTTCCTTTTTTCAGGATGTATTTAGGGCTAAAACGGGAACTTTCTCTTTTATTTCCTCAGGATGCAGACCAATTCATTGATGAATTCTTGAGAATCTCTTGAAGTTCGACCTAAAACCCAACTGATGGAAATGTGAATAACTATCTGATTATATTGATTGGGAGGGGAAGGAGTTTGAAAGGAAAGTAATGATGAAATCAACTTGTGTTTTACATAATAGAATCTCCTCATTTTGAAATGTCTCTCTTTCATTTTTTGGGGTCTTCAGTTAGCTGGGTTATTGATTAAAATTGGCCCGTTACCATTTACCATGCTTAGGTGATTCTACGATATTAGGCCCATTTGGTTGACCAGGGTGTTTTGCCCCCTAAATAATCTTAAGGTCAGTAAAATTAGCAGTCAAAACACTTTGCTTATTATAGTAATAAGTTTCTTCATAATTGCTGAAAGATGTCTAATATATATAGATTTTAATGCATGCAAATTCCATGGTTTCAAAAGGTCCAAATGTCATTCCAGAAATAGCATTAGGATTCTTTAAAGCAATGGAATTTGCATGAGTTATTATTTAATTTATTCTGCTTTGCTATTCAATTGAGAAGAAACTTATCCTTTAACCAAAATAATTGCGTTGGTTGCTAATGTTGTTCAGGCCATTTAGAGGCTGAAACTCCCTGGCGACATATCTTGTCCTGATCGCATGGAGTCACATGGATACTCTTATCAAAGGGGTAGTTGCAAGACTTGCTGGTGCTTTTTAGACGAGTACTTTTACACACACTTTACTGTCTTCTAAACATTGATTTTGAAAGACCGGGGGCGTTTCTGAATGAGTGGATTCAGTTTTTGGCTTAGTTATTTCTGTTTGATTTTTCTAATGGAACGAAGATTTTTTTTTTTTTCTGTATAACCTTCTTTTTTATTAGTTCAAATGCACGTGTTCTTTGCCTTTGAAAATAAATTATGTGGTTAATGTTTCAGTCTGGTCACGGAGAGGATGAAAACATTGATGTTGAAGGCGATACCGAAATGTTTGAAGAGTACGAATGGGCTGGTCAGCGAAGAGTGCGGGCGTCGTCTTTACTAGCCGGTGGATACTCAGGTATTATTCTTGTTACACTTGATTTCAATCTCAAAAGTTTTCAATAAGTGGAGGGGATGACTGGCATACTGGATTACCAGGAAGAGAGAGGCAATTTATAAGGGGTGTGGAAAATTAGAAAATACCGCAAATTTTACAACCTGTAAATGTGTCACTGTAAAAAAATAATTTTGTTTTGAAAAGGAAACAAGAGAAAATATTGATGCCTTCCTCGTAGAGTATCTTAAGCTCCACTGAATTCATAATTACAAAAAACTTTATCACTATCCAATGCTTGTATGCATCAAACGGAGTGTTATGATGAAGTGAGGAGCCACCATTATAGCTGTTGCCAGGAACTCTTCCCTCTCTCTCTCTCTCTCTCTCTCTCTCTCTCTCTCTCTCTCTCTCTCTCTCTCTCTCTTCGTCCATTTCATTGCATGTTGCTTAGAAAAGGACAAAAACAGGATCTAAAGTCACATGACAGCCCCTCTCATTATTCTTTTCTAACACATGTGATCAAATGGGCATAGAGAGAGAAAGGCTAATTCTCGGCTATGGCCATGGCCAATATAGCATCCTCAACGGAACGGTTATGTTTCTGAGAACAACTGTACCTTTTTCTGCCTGTCTGACATATGTCTCTTTGTCTAAGGTGTCGGAATGGCCACCAGTAGTCGAGCAAGTGTTGCGGAGGAGGAAGAAGATCTAGTCGTTGACGGGGATGATGGTTTCGGTAGACCTCAATATTCTGAGAATGATATTTCAACCCCTAGTCAAAATGAAAATGGTGCCTCTGGACCTGCAGAGTAAGTACCAAATTTTTCTTTACTTGCACTCCGCCCTCATGTATTTATTTATTATAATTATAATTGATTTATTTTACAAACAAACGGGCTGGATTGGTGGATATAATAATAAATAATAATAATAATTTATTTATGATAACAATCAGGAGTGTTGTTTATTTTGTATCTCTCACCTATAAGTAACTCTTTTTGCCCCCATCTCGCAGGACAAGTAAAAATTCTGAGGTTCAGGTACAGCATCGGTGTCATCCATCGTTGCTGAACAAACAGTTCGGGTGAGATATTAAAGTGCACAACGGTTGAAGACGCAACGGTTCGGGGAAGCTTTTCACCGGAACCTGATAATAAACTTCGGCTTGTAATGAAATAACTCAGTGAGTTGAGAACGAAAGTACCTTTGGTTTTTTCCCATGTATCACCATTCTGGAGGTACATCGTGTAAAGTTGCAAATGAATTGTGCGGGTAATGACATCACTATGTGAAATTCCATTTTAAAACAATGTGTTTTGGGTCAAAATTGTATCTACAAATTTATGAAACCTGGAAACAAACCAAAGGCATCTTTGTTTACAGCTCACCAGGGGTGTAGCATCATGGGGCCTCCCCACTTCTTTTGAGGGATCGGAAAAAAGCAGGCCAAATTGCTTGATTATTTTACTGGAAGCCACTTTCAAGGAATTTAGATGCAACCTGAGATGTAAAATTTATCTTATTCAGACAATCACCGTTTCACTGAAAAAGTTCCAAAGCTTTTTCATTGTTAGGGGAGAGTTATCTTTTTTGTCAGTTAAACAAAATTTTTATGTTCATTTTTTGTTTGTTTTCAGAAGTCCAGACAGCATGAAACACACTGTAGATACAACAAAAGTCAAGGAAGAGCCATCATCCATAGAGAACTCGAATAAGCAGTTAGATTTAGCCAATCAAACCGATGGATTAGTCGTTGAAGCATTAAAAAAGCGAATTAAAGAATTAGAGAGTGAAACAAAAGCTGTGAATGGTGATAAATTTTTATGCTTAATTTGTATGGTAAGTTTTTATTTATCTTACAGAATTGTATGATGTTGAAGTTCTCAAACTTGATCCATTTAAATCTTCTGGTTCAGTCTTGGGCAAATACAGGAATTTGTTTTTCTTTCTCCTTCCATTTGAACACATGTGTTAGAGCAGGATAGCAGAGGGGGCCATCACGTGATTTTAGCCTCAGTCTTCGTCCTTTTCTAATACACATATTCAAATGGAAGGAGATAGAGAGACCAACTCCTGTATCCACCCATGATTTCAGTTACGCAAATTAAGCTTCAGACTGCCGCTCCAGCTTAATGTACAGCTGGTTGATCTTGCCACAGTCAAATCATACATTGTAGTATTTTTTGCGCCCACAAGTTTTTAGCGAAAAATCTCTTTTTGGCCTCTTATCAGCCATACTTGAATTGATTTAATGTCTGGAAACGATTTCCAAAACTTTACAAATCCTGTGAAGTCTCTGCTATTTTCTTTAGAAAACTGAGGAATCGTGGAATAATAAAAATAAAAGGTATTCCTTTCTCCCTCAAATTTCTTGAAAAGTTTATTTAGAATTTCATAGTTATTGAGAAGACACTGTCTGTTAAGTACACTCCTTATTTTGCCTTTTAATTATTATGCTCGGCTTTAAAAAAAAAAAAAAACCTCTTTGCAGTTAACTATATTTTACCACATTTTAAGGAGTCCATAAAGAATGCCCTAAGTTTACCTTGATACTTCATCTACCTACTATATTACAATACTTTTTTATTTACAGTATTCAGTAAATTAATAACATTTTTGAAACAAATAATTTTAATAATTTATAAATAATAATTTTAAAAATCAATAAAATTAGGAAACCATTATAAAACTTTGAACGAAGAAAAATGCTGCATTTCGCGGTTGACCTGCTTCAATAATGGTTTTTATTAAAGCTAAAATGGCTTTGCATAATTTAACTTGCCTGTCAAAATGATTCGTAAAAGTGTTTGATGAGGTTGAATCACTATTGTTAGATGATTTTGGCAGATAGTTATTATGTAGTTATGTACTATTCATAATTTATTATTTGCTAATTGTTATTCCGATCTTCCTTTTTTTCCAGGAACATTATAAGAAACCTGTCATATCAGTCTGTTGTTGGCATGTTTACTGTGAGGAATGCTGGCTTCAAACTTTAGTAAGTTACATTTTACCTTTTTTAACCTTCTATGAACAAACTGGAGTCAATTATAGTCCGTTTCATTTAAATAGAATCTTGAGCTTGACTCTTTCCCTTACAAGTTTTACCCTCACTCTCGTACCTGTGATGACTCGAGACCTGCCACATTGGTCGGGGATTCCGTCCGTCACAATGGATAGTCAGCTATCCAAAGGATAGTCCATTGTGACGGAGCGAAACCCCCGACCGACGGGACGGGTCTTGAGTCATCGCAGGTTTGAGAGTGAGGGTAAAACTTGTAGAGGAAAGAGTCGATCTCAAGCTTCTATTTCAATGAAACGGACTATAATTTTAGTAAAGCATAGATTGGGGAGAGAGCCAAAGGGGCAGCCCCTCCCTGGAATTTGGAAAATACCTATATACAGATAATTGATTTATTTTGATGAACAGACGGTGTTAAATAGCGAGCCGGACATCCTGTTTGGGTAATGTAAGTAGGTAATATTTGAGTCTAATGGAGCCATCACCATCAACGTACAAGTAGAGCTGAGTGCTGAACTGAATTTCCTTTGACTCAGGTTGAAAAAATCTGACATCCGCTCTGAGCACGGACATACAGCCGGAACTGCGCAGCGCTTGCTTACTCAGTTTGCTTGCGCCATCTTCTATCCACTTTGGCACGCATTCGGGCAAATTCTTGTTATGTGCGCCATTCAGCTAGGCTAAATGCTAAGATTTGCACGCAGCTTAAAAACAAATTGCCTGGTCTGGAAGTTTGCTCTTCATAGTGGCGGATAATTTTCTGTGATCTCATCTTACCTGAGGAGAGAGTCTTGGTGTGTGGAGCTTGAGGCTATACCTTTTCCTGTCTGTTCATTATTTTCACTGTGAATCCATGATAGGTGACCAACTTTCCACTCTACTTCTCTATCAATCTAGGTGCAACCCCCACTCGTTGGCTACATTTTACATTGGAAATGGAAACCAGGCAAGAATTGGTCTGGACCCGAGTCTAAAACACCAGGCTCCATTCTCATGTAACACATCCTTCTGTACTTATGATCACTCAGCTATCTTTTTTTATGTCCACAATTCCTCGCTGTGGACCGCTGTGGTCCGCATTAGCCGTTATTTTATTTTGTGGTCGGCTATGGACGGGCTGAACTTCTTGAGCGAGAACCCTGCCGGATATCCCATTTTCCAGATAGTTAGTACTGCGGCAAACGATTATGGATCACAATAGCTCACATGCTGCAGAGCTTGTGGACAGATATGAGTGATGCGCAGTGTGCAATTGGTAGGTTAGCACTCTACTGGTTGCCTGCAACCACATAACTTTGCAGGCAAAGCCCACAATACATTCAGGGTTTGCTTTTGCAAAATTTTTGTGGACTTAAAAAAGACAGCTCTTGTGTCAGTTTTACCAGAGTTTTGTTAAGGTGATTCTATGGCAAACTCCTGAAAATTTTAATCCGATAGATGGCGTTACTCGTCGCTGGCTCTGAAAATAGCCGTTTTTTGACGGTTTTTGGCTGTTTTCTCTGCACAGACGAATAATTGACCAAAAATCGGAATGTCAGCACCTGCTTAATTTTTTGCTTGATTTTTTGAGCCATAAACGGGCCAAATTGGTTCTCAAATAAAGGCGAAACTATGCAAAGAAAAAATCATGTGTAATTTGGAGTTGTATCAGTAAAGATTACAGGTTTCTGTTTCACCTGTAATCTTTACTAAAACAACTCCAAATTACACTTAATTTTTTCTTTGCATAGTTTCGCCTTTATTTGAGAACCGATTTGGCCCGTTTATGGCTCAAAAAATCAAGCAAAAAATTAAGCCGGTGCTGAAATTCCGATTTTTGGTCTATTATTCATCTGTCCAGAGAAAACAGCCAAAAACCGTCAAAAAAGGGCTATTTCCGGAGCCAGCGACAAGTAACGCTATCTATCGAATTAAAATTTTTGGGAGTATGCCTTGGAATCACCTTAAAGTATCACCAAAATTGAGTTTGTGTAATCCTCTTGCCTAATTCACTCTTGTTTTATTTTTTTCCAGGGTGCTAAAAAACTGTGTCCTCAATGTAATACTATCACTTCACCCTCTGATCTCAGACGAATCTTTTTGTGACGACAGGATTTTGAGTCCAAGTGACGCACGGAGCTCTAAAATAACTGTGATTTATCTCTATTAATGTAAGCGCAATGTAAATTTGTTATGCATCCTTGTGAAAAGTTGCCAGTGTTCCAGTGTATACCGTTCTGTAGACGCCTAATTATGTTTAAAGGAATATAAATTAATCCTTCAAGTTCTACTGATGAGTAATGAGTAATGAGTTGACAACCTGACCAGACGCTATCAAACTTTTTTTCCAGCCAGCTTGGAATACTTTTGCCATGGTGCCATGATGGTCATAAAGACAACTCAGAGAGCGTCTGCTGTTGGCAGGAATAAAAACTACTCAAGTCTCTCCACAGCTGTTCTTTTTGTTTCAGAAGCCATTATTTCTCTGCAATGAAATCATTTTAATAGTTTCAAATTTACAGATTTATCTGTGGAACATTAGTGCTCAATAGCCTCTAGAGCAGACGCATTTTGAGTATGGGGTTCTGACAAGTAGCGATGCGTGCTACCGAGCCGCATCAACGTGCATTGGTGAGCGGTTGGTTTGCGCAGAATTTCAACTCGTTGCTAATCAACTGCTCACTGATTCGCTTTGATGCAGTTCGGTAGCACGCACTGCTACTTGTCAGATCTCAATACTCAAAGTGTGTCTGCTTTAGTTCCTCTGAAAAATTAATAAACAAATTTACTAACAGTGTGAGCAATGGAGGGAAAAGAGATGTTTCAAAAATTACCCTTACCTAGTGATGTTCGTAGCACCTGTTTTCCTTAATTGCTTTAAACAGAAGTTAATTGTTTGCTATTCATATTTTAAAGAAACATTGGTGCTATAGATTACCAACTTTCTTTATCAGTCGATTTTTCTTTTGAAGCTATTAAATCGTTTCATTTGCATGTCATATAGTGAAATGGTAATGACCATTTAATAGGAAAAAGGTTGTTTGTGAGAATGCTCTGTTGCCTAGAACTTAAAGGGCTGTGGCTTTTTTATTCCGTTTTATGCTGAAGATGTTCTGTGATGAATTTGTTTTTTAGTTCTTCAGTGGTATTTGATAAAATTTTCATAAGGGGTTGTCTATAAGAATGAGTACTATTGATACTCGTTAGGTACTTGCCATTTGTTAATAATTTTTGTTTGTTTCATTTAAATGAAAATGCATTTTAATGGGTAGCCATTTTTTTTTTCTCTTTATAATTCCTCTATGTATACGGCCCATGCTTCTAAATTTCAGTTATCTTTGACTTATGTGCATTTCATAGCCATCAAAGTGTTTCAATGATAATGTGCTTCAAAATTTCATGAATAACAAATTTTGTTCAGCCCATCCCTTAAAGACTGTTTTAGTTAATTTATTTATCAATATGAAAACACTGGTTCCAAACAAAAGCAGATTCAATGTATAGTTTTCCATTTAATAGAGTTTCAAAGTGGATATTGCACTTTGAGAACAGAAGAGCAATGCAGCCTTTTTAGGCTTGTGAATTCTACACCTTTGGAAATAGGTACTTTTTGGGATCACATTGAGATTACGAAACATCAAATCAATTAGATATTGGCAGCTTATCGATGCATTTCTTGGTTTGATCGTTCCTTTTATCAACGTTGCAATTATAAAGAATTTGGATTTGACTTGCAATGATTTAGTTATTGTAAAGGTTTATGATGTAAGTACATATATAAATGCGTTAATTATTGAATGAAGGTAAAAATTGAACAATTGAGGTATTTTTCGGTAAATGGGCGTATGGCGAAAAAACTACTTTCGAGAAAAACGCGTTTGAAAGTTTAAAACGTCATAACAAAACGTTGTAGGTGCGTCCATTCGAACGATTGTTTCTTGGTTATTTTCCGTTCGACATATGAATAACTTTATATCACCTATTAGGTCACATCGCCAGGATTTCAAAAACGAGTTCTCCAAAAAAAGGGCGTAAATCGTCATACGCCCATTTACCGAAAAATGCCTCAATTAATAGAAAATGAGGAACAGCTTGGCTCAGAATTCTGTCTATTTTGCTAATTTCTGAACTCAACTTGGTTTTAAATCACCTACTTCAAGGCCAAGAATCCTTTATCGCAAAAAGGTTGCATTAGTTTTTCCATTTTGAAGCTATAATTACCATTTGAAAATTGTCCAATCGGAAAATTACCCTGAAGCGGAGTTTGTTGGGAACTCAAGCTGGGAGACTATTGATTCATTAATTTACTAAGATTATCTGTTGTTACTCCATTAAAGTCTACTATGATTTCCTTCTTTTGGCTGAAATTATGATACCTTGGGCTTAAACGCTTAAACCATTCCTCAAATATAGTGAGGTGGAAAAAAAGTATAGTATTTTTTACCGTGAAAGCTTAATTATGTAGGGTAAGTTCAAGCTTAACTATATAAGCTTGAACGTATGTCCATGATTCTGTCAACATCATTCTATACGTGCAACAGGTATGCCACTCATTTCTTGGCTGACTTAATTTTGCTACTACTAAGATCACTTGCACTCCTCTTTGTAATACGTTCTTTGTGAGCTCAAAAGATCTGCTGATGGTGACACGTGCTCAGAAGAGTATCACAAGTGCCATTTTAGGGTCTCCCTGAGGTTGGAATCCCTGACCTCTCCAGAAGACACCATATAAAACAGCACGGAATGGAAAAATAGAATACCAGTTACTATTCATAATCTTCTGAACTTGACTTTTAGAATAAATGTGTGAAGTTCTAGCAAACGCAAAAGTTTTGGTAGTAAAGAATTTGAGGCATGTGGCCAACCCTTGTGTAATCAAAGAAACTGTTAGCGGGCCGTATGCATTCTTGACTGTCAAAACTTTTGCGTTTGCTAGTACATACTTTGATCTGAACGTGTCAAAAAGTGAAGAAAAAACAAAAATTAACTGTCAATATTGGTGCTAATGTCGCTCTGTTCTTAGGGCCCCTGGCGCTTGTGATAACGGTTGCGTTTTTTACTTCGATTTTAAAGAAATTAATTTTTCAATTATGTACACCTAACAAGTAAAATGATCTGTTTTCGACAAATGAATGGTGGTTTACTGTTGTGAACATATTTTTTTTTTTACATGGATATCATTCCTGAATTTGGTTTTATATGTAATGGTATTTGTAATAGTCTTCTGGGAAAGTGTCAATGTTAGTTCTCAATTACCTCTGCTCAAGAATTGCTCTCTAATCTTGTTCTTTTCAGGCAAAAATTAAATGTTGGTCGATCTACTCTACTTGAGTTTTCCTGTTTTTTCAATGAATATGAAGAAAGTCACATTTATTAATGAATGTCCTTTAAAAATACTCTTTTCATTCCTCAAAAAATAATGATTTTACTATCTTGATAATTTGATACATAATGAAGGTAAAGTTTTAAAAATTACCTTGCCTTATTCCGCTTTTCCTATTGCCCTCACTGATGAATTATCTCTATAGGGATCTAAAAATCTCTAGAAAGGGATCTGTAGGAATAGTAAAAGTTTGTTGGAAAAAATTCTGAATTTTTGTATAACATTGCGAACAGACCAAAAAATTTTCTTGAAAATGGTCTGTAAAATAAAAAAATTCAATTGCTTCTTAGCCCAGCACTCATGCTCACACATGACGTGAGTGCAGGCGTGCATGATCTAGCATTTTTTGCACCCCTAGTATAGACTGGGTCAATGAGGAGGTTTTTTCTGGGCCAACTATTACAAAATCAAGAAATTTAATCCTGACTTCTTTAATTCAGCAGCCAGGTGCAAGAGTAGCCGAAGTCAGAAATTTTCCCCCTGGAAGTTGCTGGTTGCAAACCAGGTTCGGTACATATAATGTATTTTCTCCCTCGAACATATTTGTGACTGTAAAACCTAAGCTTCACTGAAACTTCAAGTTTTTATAGAATAACGTAGTCAGGGTATGCATGAAACCTTTTGAATCATGTTATCAACTAAATTTTGTATGAATCAGATTGAAGCCTCTCTTTCATAGAATGGCCCGATTTCTAAAAAATAGCATGGGAATCAATGATGCGGGTTTTTTTTGTAGCAGACTTCCTTGCAAACATTGGCTCAGTTTACAACTAGTAAGCTATTCATCGGTTTAATTGCTGAAAGCCAGGTTTAAGTCCAAATTTTTGCCAAGAACTGCCTCTCACATTTACTTTCATTTTTAAAATCTTAAGTCAAAACATATTTCTAGTTACTTGCAAGATGTATTTTAATGTTCGGGAAGAGAAAAATTCTATTTTGTTTATCTCTAGAAATGTTGATCATTTCTTGTGATAATGATAAAGGAAGTTATCTTGTTCCAGATTATGATGCGATACATAATATTCGTCAAATTATCTCTGTATAGGATTAAAGAGGAGCAGCAACCACAGACCTACTCCCATAAATATTTAATTTATTATAGGTATCTGTGTAGAAAATGTCCTGTACATACAGTCATTCGATATTCATTAAATTGTTAAATTCCTTTAAGAAATTGTAAAATATCTTAGTTATTGAGCTAATTTTTTTATTGTTAATGTTATCTTGACTCGGTTAATTATTTCTCCTAAATACATGTACAATAGTTTGTTTTCTTTCTTGTGTTTTATTTGATGGTTTACGTATCCCTCTCATTCTGCTCCCAATCTGGTACCAACGATGCACAACTGGCTCTTTAACCTTTTGTGTCCTCACGGTACAAATTTGTACCACCAAATTAACATGGTCTTGAGTGTATTTTTGAAAAAACCACTATGCACATCAAACTAATTGAGAAAAGTTCATTCTATTTATTGAGATTGATGAAAAATTTCTGGGGGGGGGGGGGTTGTAATAGTGCCGGATTTTAAGTGTTAATTGAGGACCTTACCAGTGGCATAGCGTGCAATTTGGCAACGTTGTATTGTGTCCATTTGAACCCATGTAAAAGGTCTAATGCAAAGGTGTTCACGGAACACCCAATACTTCAATCTTTTTTATGAGTTTAAATGAACGAACTGCAAGGTTGCCAAATTGCACACTACGCCATTGGACCTTACCAGGGAGCTGGTGTAAAGATACCTAAAAATTGCATTTAAAAGTTTCGTCATACTTCCTTATCAGCAAGCTGATCATTTACTTTTTTGTTAAACCTATTGTTAAGAGTGTCTATGAGTGATGCGATTGGTCGAGCATCGTAATACTTAGCCGAGGCTATATGGTAACCATAGTTAAGTTACCTATTAGCTGTAACTTTATAAAGGCCTCTTATGGGTAACTGTTAAAAACGGACAGTTTAACTATGGTTACCATTGCAACAATCAAGTCTTGTAGTTCTAGGGCCCGATCAAGTTGAGCCTCTCAAAGTCAGACTTAAATTCAACCGATGCCTCGAATTTGCTCCGCCGACCAATCTGATGGAAGTATCTGTGATGCTAGTTCAAGTCAAGTCTGACTTTTCGCTAACTTGATCGGGCTCCAGGACCATAACGACTCTCGTAGACAGTCGTAACTATCGGTTTACCGTAAAAGTAAACAATCAGCCTGTAGTTTTATCAAACAAATGATGTCACGAACGGTTGGACGATGGGTCTGTTCCGAACTTCTATAATGGCTATTTTGATTCTAACGTAAAATGATGCAAAAGTAATGATGCTCGCACTTAATATGACTAATGCACTCCTAACTTCAAAAGCAATAAACGATAAGTCACTTTCTGACGCTACTGCTGGATACTTTTCAGCCCTCCTTTCAACTCAGGATACTACATTTGGACTCCGATTCAAGATGATTTTTTTGACTGATCAAGTAACCAAAGAAGGTATCTGTTGAAAACTATTGATACCTGATAGAATTTTGCACAATTTCAAAGGATGACACTTTTGAAGAGTAACACTTTGCAGCAAATCAAATAGTTGTCATGTGTTTTTGCATCATTTTACCTTGGAATTGTAAATCGGCTGTAGCAAAACAGTATTGCCAGATTTAAGGTTAGAAACTATTTATTTTACATTGATTCTTATGGGCTTTAAGCCGCACTTCTGGCAACCCTGTAGCTAAAGTTCACTACAGAACTCCATTGTCTCTTTGAGACGATCACCATACTAGGGGTTCAAGCAACTTTTTTGAAAAAATTGAGATGAGTGTGTGGTGGAAATTACTTAATTTACAATAACTTTATGGTCATTGAATATCGAAAATATTAAGGAGAGGTACTAGCTGGGACAAAGATACCTAGCCTGAGAATGCAATACCTAACACACGTAATACATGTGTTGAATGGTGTACTGTGCATTGCATATTGCATACCCTTGCCAGGTATCTTTGTCTCTGCTAGTACATGGAGATGGGGAGTTATATACTTTTTCTTGTTAAATGAAGCAGCTCCGCAGACCGGTCCCTGAAATTAAGGAATTTTGAATTGAGTGAATTCGAATGAAGGACAGTGGTTAGTGAAGGTAAGTCACGTGGTTGTCAAGTCTATTGAAAACTTGATGTACATCTATTTGATTTTAAAAAAATTCTGATCTGCTCGCAGCCAATTGGAAAAATTCCAAATCTAATTTGAAAACTGAATTGACGAATTTTGAGATTACAGCTACATTTCCAGTTGCACCGCTCAGAGGTAGCCAATTTGTAGAAACCAAATTTGATGTTACAGAGTAGATTTTTTGTAAAGGACATGGCACATTTCTTATGGCGCGTGGACTTCGGTCAAGTTGATTTTTTTTTTTTTTTGCAGAAATTGAAATTAGAGACCATTCCAGGCAAAAGCTCTCATGGGTCCAAAAAATTTCTTTGTCAAGTTCATGTAGCTGCAATTAAAGTTTGAAAGTTGGATCAGAACATTTCATGAGATCATTTTGAGCATTCTGTATTGGAGTGAGCAAGCTCACAGAATGATCACCCGGCTATGTTCCAGTGGCTGTACCTACTTGCTACTTCCTCCGTCTTTCTCTCCCTTCACCTGTCCCAACTATATATCAACCCTAGCTCAGATCTTACGGCAGGTAGAGAAAAGGCTGGATGACCGTTCAGGAGCTTACAGTACTGTGATACGGTATGCTCAAAAACGAGTTCACAAAGTGTGCTAATCCAACATCAAAACTTTAATAGCGGTTTAATTCGACTTGGAATTTTTTCGGGCCCCTGAGAACTTTTGCTTGGAATGGCCTCTAATTTCGATTTCTGCAAACAAAAGTACAACTTGACTGTAGTCCACTCACCATAAGAAATGAGCCATGTCCTTTTTGCTACAGCTATGAGGAACCTGTAGCTCGATGGATTTTAAATTGTAAAAACCACTCAAAATCCACTCTAGTAGTTTTTAATCCCTTTTTAAAATCCATAAACCAAAGAGAGCAACCAAAGATACTAGAACCTAAGCAACTAAATCTATAACTATGAAACCATTCAATGGAAATGCAATGGATCGCTAAAGAGGTACTAAGAATTTCAAAAGAAAGTCCTCTCATCGAAATTGTTCTTGATGAATTTTTCTTTTATTTTCCATAGTTTTAAATTTTTTAAGGTATAATGTCACAAGTGGCAAAATTGAGGGACTCTGAAATACCTGAAAACCGTAAAAATTTGCAAATTGGTCGAGGAATGAAAAATGTAATGAAAATTTCTATCAGGATACTTTCTTTTGAAAACCATAGTACTTACCTAATACCTATTTCTCTATTATGGCTAGCCAGTTTGGTTCAACTTCAACTGTTCCATTCAAACAGAATGGAACAATCCAACCACTCGAAACAAGTACCTAGTTAGTCCTCCAATCGCAGTTTCCGTGGACCAATTGCCAAGAATAACCACATACCCCGTTCCATAATTTTTCACAATGAAAAAACTAGTCAAATGATGACTGCGCTCTACCTGGAGGTTTTAAAAGCCCCTAACAACAAAGGTTTGGCTTTCCCATGGTCTAAGCAGAATTAGGTGCGCTCATGGAATCCCTATTGAAATAACAACAGCACTGCCTCGGATGAGCTCCTGATAGTGGCGGATCCAGCCCTCGCGAACGGGGGGGACGAACTTGGGATTTTCGCCCCTAAATGACCCCCTTTTCTTGTTTTCGCTCTTGCTTTTCCCCCTCTTCCCACTTTTTGGGCCGAACGGGGGAGGGGCGATAGCCCCCTTCTCCACCCCCCTTTATCCGCCAATGGCTCCTGATGAGAGAATCGCTATTTCGAAATCAGAACCTGATGAGACAACCTGGCTTGAAGGATCAGCTAAATCTAAAACAATAGATTTTGATGAATGACCACATTGAGCGGCGAGCTGTTTTCAGCACGCGTCAATTCAAAACGTCGCGCCATTCGTAAAATATATCGAAAAGAAATCGAACCGGTATCGAATCGATCGACCTATCGGCTAGTTGCATCTTTTTGCCTCAGGTGCGCGTTCCTGTCAACTACTATTATTCATTCATTCATTGAAGTTTTCAACATATCTGTTTACTTAACGAGCTTAACAATGTTATAATTTATCATTGAATCATTGAAATTAATAATCATCAATTAGTATCTGAAGTGAGAGGATGATTTTCTTCAAGTCAGTTTTCCGTCACAGTTGCCCTTTCTTTTATCACTGAAGTACTTCCATTCTTATTCCCAATGGTGGAGTCGGTGTGTTTTTAAAATGCTTTGATGTGTTTTCAAGTTAAAAATAATGTTCATCTATGATTATGTGAATATTCAGTTTACTCATGTGGAGAATTTCGATTCCGAACCTTAAAATCCGGTGCTTTATTTACAGCGTTACATTTTTGCCTTGCATTTTCTTAAATGCAGATCCACCAAATTAAGTCTCTTTACTTTTCACTTCTCAATTTTACTTTGTTGATTGTAACCTCTCAGCTTCAAAATGGTGAGTGCACTTGGTTTTATTTACTTCTCTTATCAAATGTTGCCAGTAACCATTCTCAGACAATCGAAGCTGTGATATATATAATCATGTTATCAGAGGATTTTAAGTCAGCTCTTATGATTTGCCTCCCAGAAAGCATACAACTTTTTTCGTTCTTGTGACGGGAGCCTCAGTGAAAGACACATGATCGTAGACATCGTAAGAAAGCTTTCGCTTATGAGTTTCAATCCACTGCGCTGTTGAAATGCTCTGTAACACTGATTCCAAGCACTTCAACAAGTTGATTGATTCCTTGGCCGTACAACCGTGGATTTGATCTAGTGGTCAGTTAGAACTCAAATATTTTGCGTTTCGGGTTCTGTTTAGTAGCGGTATCTGCTACCGAAAGACATCAATACGCTTTCGTGAGCAGCTGCTTTGCTGCAAATGGAGACTCTGTGCTCTTCAACTGCTCTTCAATGTATTTTAATGCTGTCTGAAAGGAGACACTGCTGCTCATTGAACCTGATATTTAAAATAGGAATGTTAGGGCAAGCAGCCGGCTTGCGGCTCTTTTCATTACTTGAGACATTTCAAAATCCAGGGTGGTTTCGTGCGTTTATAGAAACTTTTCATTTTTTCATGTGCATCCGCTGATTTGCAGACACTATGTGACATTTCTTACAGTTGATTTGATAATTACAAGAGTCAAATACAGAAATTTGAAAACTCAGTAGAGGTCGTTTCACGAAAGTTGGCCGATGACAGAAGGGTTTGTTTACTGCGCAGAGACAAGTTTGCGTTTTTGCGCATGAGCAAGAACGCAAATTCGTCTTTGCGCAGTGAACGGCACGATCTGTCATCGGCCAACTTTCGTGAAGCGTGCTCTAGCTGGCGAGCTTTTCTGAACTGCATCCAGGTTTCTGTGCATGCATGAAGAGTGTGTAGAGTGGCATCAAAGTGAAATGAGAAACTTCCTGTTTTATCACCCATTTCTGAACCTAATTTTGATCTTCACCTATTTCTGCTCAAAAGCTGGGCTTCGTGGATTCTGCGGAAACGGAATCAAGGCTTGGAACTTCGTAATTCTAACATACTTTTAATTCTTATGGGAAGCATATTGGAACAAGTTTCTTATACAATCATCAACTCATCTGCTGTGGTTTTTTTTACTGTCACCACTTAACTCCCTTTCTAACCCTTTATTAATTCCAGTTGAGCTGTATCTCCGGTGAAAATGAAGAATCTTGTCGCCTTGTTGAGTTTCAATCTTTTTAAAAGATATCTCAAAAGTCACTTCTAATTATTTGGAATCAGACAGTTCTCAACGTCTATGCACAGTCAATGTAATTGCGTATCTGCATATCAAGTTTGAAGTACTGAGAACTGTTGCTTTGACCTCTAACTTCTTAGCCTTTAGATAAAAAACTCAACGGTTAGGGGTTGTTTAACAAACATAGGCTAAACTTCTTGTCTGGAACCAATGAAACACTACTCTGTTTTACAGAGGTTAGCTAGCGCAATCTGAGCGCTCCTCTAGAACAGAACAAGTCAGCCACTTTAAATGACTAGTTTACCGATCATGGTTAGCATGGACTTCTAAATTCAGTAGGTAAAATAATTCCTCAAAAGCAAGGTTTTAATTTTATTCTTTATCTATTAATTTTGTTTCAGGTGGGCCTGCCCTTTTGTATACCACAGCGAAAGATATCCGGGCTGCTAACATGTCTAAACCTACGAAAGGGAGCATTATTGTCAAGGTGAGTGCAGTTTTCAACAATGCTGGCGTAGTGCCAATCGCAACATGTACTGATCTCATTGAATCAAGATTGAGACCTGGTTACCTATCAACATTTAATATTTGCCGAATCTCAACAATTTACCTTCTTAAAAAAAATAAGACTGGCTTGATAGTCACCTCCTATACACTCACCATAGATTCACCTTTAGTAAGGTTCTACTTGCTTAGGAAAAAAAAGAGCCTTAGGTCTGACGTGGAATATTTTCTCCTCACTTTCAGCTTCAGTAAGACCAAACATTGAATAATTAATGTTTCGTTCAGGAAAGTGGTTTTTTTGCCTACTGGAGAAAACGAAGGAGCGTATTGCAAAACTTTCTAACCAATTTATATAGTTTTGGATAACCTGGATTTGCTATCTCTACATCAATGACTATGGTGACGACAAACGTCAGGGGTTCCAAAAATGCCCGATCTAGCAATAAGCGGGCTGTTTTAAAGTGAGAAAATTTTTGGGAATTTGAGGAACTTTGCAGGGCATAAACATTTCCTGGGAAAATGGCCATAAGATTTCAAAAATATCAGTAATTTTAAGGACATACAGTGTTGAAACAAGAAAAAAAAATCTGGATCGCGTGAAAGTTCATAGCTTTTTGGAATACTTTGCATCCCTGCCAAACATTTAAAAGTTAAATTCTTGCGCTCAATACTGACTTATTTGCTCACCTGTAAAACTGAAGGAACATACTACGTTTATGAACAACAAGAGCCAACTTCTTTTATATTTTGACCTTTCGGACAACAATGTGTGGAGACAGTAGCAAATTTATTAATGATGAAACTTTTCTTGCCGTCCCTCAGGATTCAGGTGAAGGTCTCGTAGCAGTGGATTTCTATCACAAGGGCTCTAAAGTATGCTGGACAGATCGGTTTACGGAGACGATTCAGTGTGTCCATTATAATGGGTCACAAGCCAGGGAAAAAGTAAGTATCTTTTTAATAACAAAACAAGAAGACTTTTCAGGGGAAAAATGATCAGGAGGAGGAGATATTCTTTTTTTATAAAAAGAATTTAGTGCTGATGTCACAAAGAGAGTGGACTCAATTTAAGCAATCAATCGTTGATTTTTCTCAGTAACCTGGTTGTGAAAGGTTTAAAAGCACATCAAAAAGCCTTTGCACGCCAGTTGCAGTAAGAAATGTGCAAGGTCCTTCCAGTGAAGGTAATTTTAAGTCCTTCATGATAATTTCAACTAAATTTATGAAAAATATCATCTGCTCACATACTTTTATTTTTTGCCTTCTCAGGTTACGGTAATTAATGAGGGCCTTATATCGCCCGATGGTCTTGCGTGTGATTGGCTAACGGGTAAGTTGTACTGGACTGATGGTGAAACTAATCGAGTGGAAGTTGTCAATATTGATGGGCAGCATCGCAAAGTACTGTTTTGGGATGACATTGACCAACCACGAGGGATAGCTCTTGCCCCTCTTGATGGGTAAGTGTTTTAAATTTTAAGTTACCTCCTGTTGATGGAAATTCAGGCTACTCCTCTCTGTCTATGCTTTTAGAGTGTTGGCACTACCAAGCAGTTTGTTCATAACTAAGCTTAAATCTCCTCTCGAAACTTACCCTGGGTGCCAAACTTAAGGTGGCGCGTATAATCCGCACTTTTTTTCCACTTTTCGACCCTCAAAAATTGGGGTGCGGCTTATCTGACTGAACTCGTGGAAATTTTTTTTGTAACACTCGCCAAATGACGTAATTTAAGCGCAGCTTTGGATGCTGCGGGCAGAATTGACCCACTCTCATCTCATAATTTGCAAGAATGAATGGGCCAAAATTAAAGAAAAACTTGTACCTTACGAGTTGAATGTTTTTTTACGCTTAACTAACCTCTCAATTAATCTGGCGCATGCTCGGGGTGAGCTCAATGGAGAGAGACAGAGGAGTAACAAAACAGACTGTCGGCATCTCAAGGCCATTTCAAAACAATGCGGGGCGCAGCGCAGTGTGCATTGGAACCCTTGCAGCAAGTAGCAAGTAGTGATACGCAACAGGTGCCGTATTTTTCTCTGGAAAACAGGGTGCGGCTTATACGTAAGACTCATTTTTTCCCAAATAACCCTCTCAAAATATGGGGTGCGGCTTATACATGCGACTATACGGTAATTGCGCAGCATTAGATTTTGGTCAAATATCATTAGCAGCATGCAATAGATACTGGTCGGCAATAAAATTGTTGCGGAATACTTTAGCGACACCGGCTACATTCTTATTTCATGTGCGCTTACGCAGCTAAGCTTCCGGGCATGCTATTGCATTTCGTGAGATCCAACTCAGGACTTTCAGGAGGGCAATTATAAGTCAACTAGATACTGTTGATTCGTAATTTCTCCAAGAAAACTAGTTTAATACCTGGAAGAATATTTTGGAATAGCAAGGGCCTGTTGGTTCTTGCGCATGCGATAGCTGCGCAAACGTGCGTTATTGAAGAAGCACTGAGCACTCCCTTAGAAGAGAATTACCAAAAGCTCATACTATTTTTACTTCTATAATTTTCATTTTCATAAACCTCTGTTTTTTTAGATTAATGTTTTGGACTGATTGGGGTGAAGTTCCGAAAATTGAAAGAGCATCAATGGATGGAAATTTGAGTTCACGAAAAGTCATTGTCAACGAAAATATATACTGGCCCAACGATATCTCCATTGACCATGCAACCAAGCAAATTTATTGGTGTGATGGAAGACTGAAATTTATCGAGGTATAATTTTTTATTGTTTTCAATTCAACTAAGTTTAGTGTCTTTATTTCTAAAACTGAAAAATGTGTATCAGGACCATGTTATATGGTAATTTGTATCCCTTTTTGGATACTTTTAACTCTGTGTAATTAACCTTTGCATCATCAACAAGCTTTACTCTATAAATAAATTAAAAAACAAAAATAAGTAATTAAATAAATGAAGCTCAATCCTTTTAGAGAATTTCATGAGGATCACAGTTGTCAGTTTAAAGTTTCTTTGTCGCGCAGTAACGTTTGGATGCAAAGCCTTTCAAAGTTTGGTAAATATGATGGAGCGTCACACAGTGATGCAACTTGTTGTACTACGTGGCATCTGCTGTACTTATGTGGTGCATGAATTGTTGGTAGGGCTGTAATAACATACTAGGCAAACTCAAAATGGCTATGAGTCTGAAAGTAGAAAATGTAGGAACTTTTTATTTGACAACCATTTTTCTTGTGAAATTTTCTGTAAGGATCAAGTCTTGTACTCCATTTTTTGATGTGTTCAACTGACAAGGACCAATTGAATTCCTCAATTTACTAAATTTTCTATCAAAATTAAAATTGATGCAATTTTTTTTTTTTTTTTTATCTCATTCGGGTTTTTGTTTCGTTTTTGCTTTGCAGGTCATGGACTTTGATGGGAGAAGTAGGAAAGCAGTCATCTCAGACAAGGATATCTATCCGTTTGCCTTGTCTATTTTCCAGGACAAGGTGTATTGGACTGACTTCAAAACCCAGTAAGTAATATTTTTGGCAACTTTCACGGTTTGTTTAATTCAAATTAGTCAAAGTCAAACTTTCAAGTAACTAAGTGAGTAAGCAAGTAAGAGAACAAAAGTAAAAAACATGCTTATGTGAACACTTGTTCGTGAAGATTGATTCAATGGCTACATAGTGTCCTTACATAAAAATTTAAACGGGACGAAACTATTTATTTTTTATTTTTGGCAAATTCTTCAATTCTTTCATTTCCTGATAATTTACATTTTCTGATCAGCAGACTTGTCAAAGTCAGTTTTTTCCAACTGCATGTAAGAAAGATCAACTGTTAACTATACAGTTGCCACAATTTGAGTCTTGAAATTTGATGCTGTATCAGTGGTGTTGCATGCAATCTGGCAATGTTCGATTCTGTCCGATTTAATCCGTTGAAAGGAGTCAATCTATGGGTGGGGGGGGGGGGGGTGTGTGCACATTGCATAGTGCACTTTCTCAAATGGACATTCTACACAGGTTCAAATAGACCGCTAGATTGCACGCGCTGCCTCTGCCCTTCATCTTAATGAAGTCTGAAATGTCTCGTTGAGCTTTGCGTGTAAGATTGCTCTAAAATGGCGGGACAATCTAGCAACACTGCCCTCATCAATCAGTGTAGAGGTGTCATCCAAACTCAAAATGCATCAGCCTCAGTTTGTATCTCTCAGATACTGATGTATGTTTGTATTTTCTCTGTGGAACTAATTGTTTTAATGATGGTTTAATCAACATAATGAACAATCAAAATATCTCATGGATTTTCGGTTTTGTCCCTGCTTTTTATTCTTTCTTCATTTAGTAAAAGAATTCTGTTTCTTTTGCTAACAGATCCATTCATGTAGCCGATCGGAAAACTGGTGTTGGAATGAAAGAAATGATCCACGGCGACTATATTCCTCTTGATCTCGCAGCCTGGGACCGTTCCAGACAGCCATCCAAGCAAACCCCATGTGACACCCATAATGGAGGTTGTTCTCATCTTTGTCTTCTTTCTCCGGTCTCACCTGGATTCTCTTGTGCCTGTCCCACCGGAGTGAAATTACTGAATAGTTCAACTTGTGCTTCAGGTAACCTAAAAAAAAAATTATTCACTTAGGTATTAAAGGTAGTTTTTGAAATTTACCTCAATTATACTTTGTTTGTATTGTTAGAAGTAAGTGCGCTTTGTGTTCATGCTCATGATGGAAAATGCGAACTTCAATTAGTTACTGTCTGTTGTTAGTTCATGACTGTACCCCTCGGTTTTCAAGACTAACTCTGAAACAATGTATGATAGAGACCACGCACTACCTATCTTGCCAATGTTAAAAACTCAAAACCAAAACCTTAAACCAAAGCGGCGTGGAACGAAAAAATTACAACTAAACTGATTTTGAAAAATTATTTTAAAAAAAATCAACCAAACCTGCGTCTCACTCACGCAGGGTGTACAATAGTGCTGCTGAGTATAGTTTGCCTATCCCTCCCTTTTTGTAAATAAAGCAACAATTCAAGGTACTTAAGATTCCAGCAAAATTGACAGATTTGAGGTTATATCTCAGTGAACCACAGGTAACTGTGTTTGGTTGACTGACTTGTCAGAGTGGTTAGTGTATTCTAATCACAATAAAAAATTGCAATGTTCCATCACGTTCCTATAAAAAAAAATTAGTCTATTGTTTCACTAATATCTTTAATTTCTCTTTGACCAGGAGTGCAAGAACTGCTGCTTGTTGTTCAGCGGACAGATATAAGTCGAATATCTCTTGATTCTCCGGATCACACAAATTTTGTCATTCCGTTATCAAAAGTCAAACATGCTATGAACATCGATTATGACCCTGTGGATGGTTATTTTTACTGGACAGATGATGAGGTAAGGTTAAGTGTTGTTTGTCTGAATTTCAAATCTCTTGGTTGTGAAAGTGTCAACACCTTTTTCTTTTTCTTTCGGTTAAGATAATATTTTAAACCAGAAAAATGAAAAATTGCAAGAAAAAAGGCACACACAACTGAAATATGGAGGGAACAAACAGATAGTGGTGCTCACAATTTTCGATACTGTTGGAGAAGTTGGGCATCATTCAATGAAAAAGAGGTTATCTTAAAATGGAGGAATGATGCTGTCTGCACCAAAAGAGGGGTGTTTCTATTGCTCTTGGTTTTAAAGTCTGCCCCTTGGAGATTCCAAGAGTATTCCAAGATGGGAAGTCTGGGAGGTTTCATGACCAGTTGAAATTCAAAAGAAGAGGAGGTTTCATGACCAGTTAAAATTCAAAAGAAGAGGAATGATACCGTAACAAAAAGAGAGGAAGAAACTAACATTTGAGCAGTGTGTTTTATAGCAGGCTTTTTGAAAACAATCACCGTGGGCTTTGTTTTTTTTTTTTTTTTTTTGTGGGTGTGAAGAAGGTCAACTTTTTTGTGTGGCATCAAAAATGCTTTATTGGCGAACTGATTGTCATCCTTACCTTTTAGTCCTGAATCATCAAATTTCAAGTAGATTCCAAGAGCTCTGTAAGTTCGTTGCTTATTTTCCCCAAGTTTGTATACTGTAATTGATGCTCTAACTTGCTGTAGCAGTCGTTGAAAACAGACGCTGGTGTCGGTGGCCCATATGTTTGAAAGTTTCAGAATAACGAAAGTGATCTATGTAAGTGTTTGAAAGTGGAAAGCATACAAACGCATTTGATTTTATCTGTGAAAGATATTTTTTTTTTTGTTTTTCTTTCTTTCTTTCTTTTTATTAATTTATTACAAAATTTTAAATATTATAAAATTTTACAGGCAAGGGGTATTCGACGTGCCAAACTAGATGGTAGTGGTCAGGAAGATATTATAACAGCTGAAGTTGAACATCCAGATGGCGTGGCGATTGATTGGATCGCGAGGAATATCTATTGGACCGACACTGGCACTGATCGGATTGAAGTTGCAAAACTATCTGGTTCAGTCAGGAAGGTACTGTTTTCATTTTGTTTTCTGCTCAAGTTTTTTGGTTGGTACTTATTTTCACTCGACATTCTTTTTCTGTCAATTTTCGATTATCTTGTCCATCTATAATCTTGAAAAAAGTTCTAAATATAACAAAAAGCATAAAAGCGCATTTTGGCCAGAAAGGATCTTGCTCAATCCTCATGGTCCATGAACCAAGGCTCTTCAAAATAAATAAATTCATAAATAAATAAATAAATAAATAAATAGATAAATAAACGAGTATTGTGTAAAATTAATTTATAGTAAAGGTTACTGTACCAGCCTGAAGTTGACCCTTCAATTTTGAGTTAGGTAATTTTTTTGTTTGGTGTTAAACGACAATTAAAAGTAGTAAATAATGTGACTAAATCATTTTAAACTAGTCTTTCATATCTTTGGGTTTATTTTTGTCCATGAAAGTAATACATGTTTTCTGTTGTTTTGTCTCAGGTATTAATCAACAGTGATTTAGTCGAACCTAGAGCAATAGCTGTTGCACCGGAACAAGGTTACTTGTTTTGGTCGGATTGGAATGAAAAGAAACCAAAAATAGAAAGAACAAACTTGGATGGATCAGCAAGAGTTGTCCTTGTGAAGGATGCAATCGGATGGCCAAATGGAATTACGTTAGATTTAGAGAAAAACAAGCTCTATTGGTGTGATGCCAAGACTGATAGAATTGAGGTAAGTCTTGAGGATTCGCTACTTTTTACTTCATTTCACAATTTAATTTTTAAAAAACTTCTTCCTCTATGTTCGAAGTTTTTCTATGACAGGCATTGCCGTCACTTTACTAAGCAAAGTATACTATTTGGTTCGGGCAAAAATTTGAGGTTTGGAACTTTTCCGGGGAAACCGAACGCCAAAGTCACCAAACAGTTTCTAGCCAGCCAATAGTGTTGTTCATTGTTGTCTCCCACCGTTGAATTACACTCTCTTTGTCCCCCCCCCCCCGGATTGGGTACAAATTCCGAGGTTCTGGTATAGCATCGGTGTCATCCATCGTTGCCAAACAAACAGTTCGGGTGAGATAGTAAAATGCACAATCATTGGTGCAGGTGAAAAGCCTCACGCAAACAACATAGTAAAATTTGCTTTCTAATTTTTTTATTCATATTCTTGAAATTTTAATTTTTGTACAGTCTATCAATTGAACCATTTGTTTCTTGATTTTTGTTTAGGTGATCAACATGGACGGTACTAATAGACGAGAAATTCTTAGCGACACTTTACCCCATGCTTTTGGTCTCAGTCTTTTGGGTGATTATCTTTATTGGACTGATTGGCAGAGACGGAGTATCGATAGAATACACAAGGTAAATAATAGATTTCTTCCGTTCAATCATTTATTTATTTATTTATTTATTCATTGAGCATTCTCCCTCCTTGTGTGCTCAAGATACTTCCCACACCTCAGAACTCATTTCTTTTTTTCATCTCCTTTTCTCATTTCTTCTTTCAATTCATCATTCTTTTCAAATCATTTTCTAAACACTGCAAAAGAGGAACTTGAAATACCAATCTAATGATCACCCTTTTCAAAAATCAATTCCAGGTAACTGGTGACAATCGCCAAGTAATTGCAGACCAATTGCCAAATATCATGGGAGTGAAGGCTGTCGGTAACTTACAAAATTTAGGTTGGAATCCATGCAAAGATAACAATGGTAGATGCAGTCATTTGTGTCTGAACAAGCCTGGCAACAATTATGTGTGCGCGTGTCAAATCGGTAAGTCATTTTCCTGGTCCATTATTTATCGTTTATAAGTGTCGACGATATGACCGTAGGCTTTCTACTCGTTTATATTATAGACCTTGTGTTTTCAAGGATATACCCGTAGACGTTGTAAGCGCCGACGACGTTAAAAAACGGTTCTTTTAGATTCGACGTTACGCACGCTGACAATATGAATGCTTTTTTATTAGTCGACGATATATGTATCCGCCGTCCTATGAACTCTCAAAGAAAGTCCTCTGATTGAAACCGCCCTTGATAAATTTGTCGCTATAATAGCTTTTTTTTTATTTTCCAAAGAGTTTTAGATTTTTTAATACATACTCTCAAGTAGTAATTCTGAAAAATACCTGAAAACTGCAAAATTCTTAAAAGCTGGTCAAGAAATGGAGGAATGAAAATTTGTACCAGTTTACTTTCTTTTGAAAGTCATAGTACGTTTTTAGGTGCAGATACCACCATTCCTTCTTCTCCCCTTTTTGTACTACTCTCAGTCCAGTTGTTCGAGCATAAAGAACCTATGGTTTTGGCATTGTACTACTATACTCTACTAAAATTTGTCTTTTTATTCTGAATCATTGTTTGAATGGTAACCTGTAGTTGCTAAATGTAATTCAGGAAATGACGTAAAATCAGGCGTTTTTGTCAAATAATATGAAATGGGCTTTTTATTATGTGATAGTGTGGTTTAACAATAAGACGTGCATTTTTAAATCCAAAATTTGCATTTTTCAGCAAAACTTGCAAATATTTTGTGTAAACGGATAATATTCACCCTTTGTCACGAACTTCGCTTTGTGTGAAATATTTTTGAAAATTATCCTGGCCAAAAGTATACTGGATTTTGGGCTAAAATCAGTGACTTCAGATAGTGTTGTTGGATACCGCTTTGCCATCGGTGGATGGAAAATGGTGGCTCTGGACTAAAAAATGTTTATAACCAGATACTTCTTTACCTGGCTTCAAATTTAAAACGTGCTTTGTTGGCAGTATTGCAAAATGTTGAGGTAAATAGCCGAATTCATCTGGCTGTTTGACTCTGGGCACACGGCATGTCAACTTTACAACATACTTTTGTATATTCCTTTTTTCACTTTCATTTTTTTCTCTCCAGGTTATGAGTTAGCCGCTGATGATAGAACCTGCGTAGTACCGGAATCGTTTTTATTATTTTCAAGAAAAGAAAACATTGGAAGAATCAGCACAGAAAACAATGGAATTGATACGATTATACCAATTAGCGGAGTGAAAGATGTCAGGTATGTGAATTCTGAAATGTTTCAAACATTTTTATTTTTCAAAAATACAGCTTAATTATCTTCTCTAGTTCTTTATCATCCAGATTAGATAAATGATTTTTTACGGGATGCAACGGTTTTGCAAAATATTGAGTCCCAAATCTTTTGATAACAAGCAACATTCACCATAACACTTCTGAACAATCAGAATGTATCGATGAGTTTTTGGCTTCACTGTTGCAGTATTTCGGGGAGTGGATATAACTTTGGAATATGGAAGCTGGTATTGGTGAACCAGAAATCATAACAGTGATGCGGTCAAACTGTTGTATAATTCTCTTCAATCTTTGAATCTGTACTCTATCTAAATTGTAAAATTCACTCATGATTTTTAAGCCGCCCAACTTCTCTTCCCTACATCAAGCACTGTGCAGCATTATTTATGATTCTTTTAGAGCAATAAAAAGTTGAAATAACTTGAGTCTTACTAGCGTAACTTTGTACTCTTGTTTTAGTGCGCTGGATTTTGATATTAACGACAATAGAATCTACTGGACCGACGTGAAAACAAAGGCTATCACTCGTGCTTTCATCAATGGGTCTCAGGTTGAACGCATAATTGAATTTGGGCTTCATTCTCCTGAAGGTCTTGCTGTTGATTGGGTTTCACACAATATTTATTGGACTGACATGGGAAGCAAGCGTATCGAATTAGCGAGGTTAAATGGAAGTTCTCGGAAAGTTCTCCTATGGCATAACATTAATGATCCCAGAAGCCTAGCTCTGGACCCAAGAGAAGGGTAGGTTTTGTTTTCCTTGCTTGTTATTATTTAAAATAGTCTCCC
This sequence comes from Trialeurodes vaporariorum, assembly GCA_011764245.1. Classification (NCBI taxonomy): domain Eukaryota; kingdom Metazoa; phylum Arthropoda; class Insecta; order Hemiptera; family Aleyrodidae; genus Trialeurodes; species Trialeurodes vaporariorum. Next base: position 20,319,986 of record VMOF01000024.1, on the reverse strand, counting down.
TATAATATGCACCTGTTTCACCAGTAGTTCTTAAAATTCAGAAATAAAATTTAGACTTGAAAAATCTTCAAAGAGTTAATTTCTACCTTTTTTTTTTTTAATTCAATAAAATTAATAATAATTAGTGAATAACTACCTCAGTAAATAACTACCAAAGGGCACAATAATCTGAGCATTTTGGCGCAAACCGGAGGTTGATATCTTTTTTCACATAGGAGATATCGAATGTTAAAGATCGATCTACAAACGACAAAAACTGAAGAAAACCGGTATCAACCTCCGGTTTTATCTAGAGTGAGGGACTACAGATGGTAGGTTACTCACTATATATGGTGGGTTACCATGTGCTAACAAAGCAATTATACCCTAATTTATTGTAAAAAACATTACAAACGTATCATAAATGCGATAAACACATGTATTTTAAAGGTGGGTCTAAAAGACCCGGAATTGGCTAACTTGTACAAAAAAATTGTCTGGGAGACTAGGGTTCTTGCAAAGGAATAAGGAATATTTGAATGATCATTCCATCATTTATATTTATCTGCGCTTTTTTCTTCCTAATTACCAATAGTTCTTCGAACATTTTAGGCCGTTGAATCAGTTTTTGATCTGTATTTTAAAAAACGCTTCAGCTCAATGTTTAATGCTGTTTGTTAGGATTTATTAAAATTCAGTTTAAACTCATTTGATTTGGTGTAGGATGTAATCTGTCAATACTTCCAGAAATTTTAGTGAAAGCAAATTTCTTTTGTACGGTAATGAATCAACTCTTTACTTTTGTAGGTACATGTATTGGAGTGATTGGGATGGTAGTGGAACCATTGAACGTGCAGGAATGGATGGCTCGATGCAAACAACGTTTTTAAACAAAATCGGACGAACAAAAGGATTGACGATCGATTACGTCGAGCGTCGAATTTATTGGACTCTTCTTCAAAATTCCGGAGCTATTGAAAGTTGTGATCTGAATAGCAATAAACATATCACTCTAGTATCGGAGGATGTTGAAAGGCCTTTCGCTCTCACCCTCTACAAAGTGAGTTGAATTCTAATCTGATAATGAAATAAAACAAAATTTTTCTCTATGTTGTTCATCAATAATTAGGTATAGCTTATTTATTAGGATGAAGCCCCGTGTTCAAGAGTATAGGGTCTGAGAGCTGTTTCTGAATGAGTCTGTTGAACCCATCATGTACTGTTCCTGTAGAGAATTTCACCAAAAACAAGGGCATTTTAGCTGCTGAAAGTCTCTAGATTATGATGTCATCGTACAGAAACTCAATGTGGCTACATCTTTGTTAATTTGAAACAAACAATTTCAATTTGACGGCTGACTCATGACACTCATAAATTGCAAACGTCTTTAAATCTGGGAATTTTTGTCATCAATTTTATTACCTACATTTGTTTGACTTTTACTTTCCAATAAAACTCATCCAAATTTTCTGATTCCCCTCTACTCAAGCATTGCTTAAAAACTTGTCTCAAAAATATTTTAGATTCATCGAAACAATTTTTTTTCCATGCGTTAAACTGTTAACTTGTCATTTTGACACTGAAAATAAAATTACTGCACCCACTTGCATCATCCAATTATTTGCTGGACCTTTTACATAAGCATGTACCTCAAATAATGAGTAATGTCACTTTGAAGTGCCTAAAAGAGGAAAAATTAGGTCATAAACTAAATTGAAACTGCCAAAGGAGTGAGGTGCATGTTCTCAAAATTAATCCAGCTCACAATCCACTCATTCAAGTTCGTTTTATTAATTATGTTTTCACAGTTGGGAGCCTTCCGAAATTCTTCAAGCTCCGTTTTTAGATCTCATTTTGACCCTAAGACTTTGTTCCAAAAAAGTCCGGGATTTCTAAAGCTGTTGTTAAAAATGTATACTATTTAAATTTCCTCAGGATCATGTTTACTGGACGGACTGGAATAAAGGGACCATTGAACGCGCTAACAAAACTACTGGACTGAGTAGATCTGTTGTTCATTACCGGTTGGAGCATGTCACCGACCTTCTTGTCTTTCACGAATCGCGTCAAAACGGTACCAATCAATGTGCGTTCAACAATGGAGGATGTAGTCATCTTTGTCTCTCTCGTCCTAAGCCTCTGGAGCGTGTTTGTGCCTGCCCCACGCACTATACACTCAAAGACAATGTTTGTGAAGGTTTGTATACTAAATTTTATGCATGATCATATTGAATCTTCTTTGGTAATAATGATGAAGTATGGTGGTATCATGTCCATTTGGCATCGCCGTAAGTAGTGGCTAATGCGGAAGCTGTGATTCGGGCATTTGTGCACTTCCATCGTAGCATCTTGGATTTTGGTAAGATTGTTTGGAAAAATCATGTCGCGAGAGGTTACAGGTGGTATGGCTGCTACTAGAAGTCATGAAAATTTGAAGTTTGAGGCGTTGAATATCGGGGATTTCATTACCTTGTGGCCAGAGTGTCACACTTTAAGTCACACTGTGGTGTTTAAGTAAGGAAATTAAAACCACTGAGGTGGTCAGGAAAAAATGTATCTAAGTTCCAAGTTGTGTCGATTTATAGATATAAAGTTAAAATCATAACTGTGTTTGAGCATAAATTAACATAACCCTAGAACTAGTGCTGGGCTAGTACTCTGAAGAAGCTCGAAACTCGAGTTTTGAGATACTCGAGAGGCTTTACTCTAAGTAAAAACCCCTACAGAGCCCAGTAAATTTTGACTACCCGATATTGGAGAAATGAAGAGAAAAAAAATTAACAAATTTGGAAGAAGTTAAATTTTACTGTCAGTAGTTTTTGTTTGTCACAGAAAAATGCTATGAAAATGAAGAATTGCAATTACTCGAGCTCGGCTCGAACCCGGAGCCTTTGCTAAAAACTCGACTTGCCTCTACTCGAGGGTTTAATTCAATACTCGCCCAGCACTACCTAGAACATTACAAGATTTCTAGTAAAATTTCTTATTTCTCATTCTAGTTATCAATTTTTAAGAACCATCTGACCTTGTCATCAAATACGAAATTTTGACAGAAACTAATTTTGTATCCACTTATATTTTACTTCTACTTTACATCTGTGAGACCCCATCTGTGAAGTTGAAGTTTATTAGTGCATGTCATCTGATATCTTGCTTTTTATGTTGTCAAATTTAATGTGGTCTTTTAAATCTTTTTCCTTTACTATAGCTCCGACATCCTTCTTGATCTTCTCTCAAAGAAATGCTATCAACAGATTGATTCTGGACACTGTTGACTGTCCTGATGTCCCTTTGCCAATTCATGGCCTCAAAATAGTCCGTGCTATTGAATTTGATCCAGTGTCATTAATAGTATATTGGGTGAGTTTTCCATTTGGCAATAAACATACCTAGTTGTAGTTTACAATCATCAAGTTTTTAATGTTTTAATAACAGAGGCAGTCAATTTTTTTTATTTTGTCACTGGACTTTTACTTCTACTACGTTTACTCAAAAATCGGTTTGAAACGAGGGCCTATATAACTTGAGTCTGCTCTCAACTGAAGGTTTCAATGGGTCTGTTGCAAAATTTTGCCACAGCGTAATGGAGGGTTGATTCCCATGTATAATCGCATGAAAATCACTGCAAGCATTGAAAAGTCTCAAAATCCACTCATAGAATCAATGAATGCGTTTAACAAAATTCAAAGATGGTGGTCGAAAGAGCGGGTCTCAATGGGGGAGTCCTATCTAATCGCAACTTTCTATGCCCAGAAAAGTGATTCATTTCAGAGCAATGTTGCCAGATCGAGGGTAAAAAGCCGTATCGTCCCCATTTAAATCAATGTAAAACGTACAGCTTTTTCACCCCAATCTGGCAACACTGTCTCAGAGAAAGTTGCCAGTAGATAGGACTGCCCCATTGTGACCCGCTCTTTTGACCACCATCTTTGAATTTTGTTAAACGTATTCATTGATTTTATGAGTGGATTTTGATGCTTGCTATGAGATTTACGCATAATTTTACATGGGAACTGACCTTCCGTTACGTTGTGGCGAAAGTTTGCATCTGACCTATTGTATCCTATTGATGATTTTTATGTTGTTTCCTATGTTACCTTGTTGAGTCCCTGAAAATGAAGTCGTTCTCTGCATGATCAGCGAGTGTGTGGTCTCTGTTGTCTCTGAAAAAAAAAACTTATTTTATTAAATATTTTTGGAAATGTTACTGAAAATATTTCCAAACTTTAAATTTCTGAAAATTTTACTTTGTTGTCTTTTCATTATTGATCGTGATTTTTCTTGTTTTTTTTGTAGGTTGATGGCCGTGCTCAGTCAATTCGATGGAGTGAGGTGGAAGGTAACAATGTCGGCATTTTAATTGGAGGAGGAGGAGGATCCCATAATCCATTTGATCTTGCGTTAGATCCTTACAACAGACTCCTCTACTGGAGTGATCATTCAGCAGACATAATTAATGCAACCTGGTTGGATTCAGGCATCTCTCTAGGAACGATCGTCAAGAGTAATGAAAATGAAAAACCCAGGAATATTGCTCTTCATCCAGAAAAAGGGTATACAACTTTTTTTAGTCGCAGAAATTTTCTTAGTTTCTAAATTTTCAACCTTATCTGTTGACCTGTAAGAGCAAGAAGATGAGTTGGTTTGTAAACATTATAATCAAATTTTGTTTAAAAAGTTACCTTTGTAATTACTTTGTATAATTTCAATAGCTTATGAATGTAGTGATTAATGGATAGAAATTTTTCCAATTATGGTTTTTGTTAATGGGTTATGAAAATCGTAGGTGTCTTCATGAGATAGGTTGAAAGAATTGTAACCCGGTTTCTAAATTTGTGACCACGGTTTGTTGGATAGAATTTTGGCCCTGCTCATTCTGTAATCAGAAATGGATACCATGGCTGTAAGATGTTTTTTTTTTTTCAGAGTTCCTCATTCGGTACCATGGATAAAATGTAAGAAAAAAATAATTTCTAGCCTCAAATATCTTGTTGAAGTTATAAATTTCCTATCCCTACTCTTGAAAAAAAAATGGTTTTTTGTGCTTCGTGTAAAATTTGTGAAAGTGGAATGAATTGGTTTCGATGATAGATGCCTCAACAGATCTTTGAAACATTAGTGAGATATTTGTTACTCGCCTGCTTTTATCCTTGTTTGACTTTTATCTGTGGGAAAAGTTTTGCTTTGTGAGACTTTCCATGAGTTAACTAATGAGCACATTCATTTTCAGGTTTCTGTTTTGGACTGACATTGGTGGATCAGGACGCGTCATGCGAGCAAGGATGGACGGTCAGAAGAGAATAGTCATTGCAGCTGATCTACCAAACCTAGCGTCTCTCGCTGTTGACAGAGCAGATCACGCTGTCTATTTCACATTCTCAAACAAGATAGACAGGACTGATTTGAATGGAAACAATAGGTATATATTCATAATTCATAATGTAAATGGACTTATAATTTTAATTCCTCCACGATGTAAATTCATGGTTGACCACATTTATTGTGTTCTGTTGAATCAGCTACTTAACTTGAGGTGATTCTGTGGCAAACTCGCGGAGATTTTAATCCGATAGATGGCGTTACTTGTCGCTGGCTCTGAAAATAGCCGTTTTTTGATGATTTTTGACGATTTTAGGCTGTTTTCTCTGAACTGACGAATAATTGACAAAAATTCGGATTGTCAGCACCTGCGTAATTTTTTGCTTGATTTTTTGAGCCATTAACGGGCCAAATTGGTTCAGTAATAAAAACGTATTTAAGGGAGGAAAAAATCATATGTAATTTGGAGTTGTATCAGTAAAGATTACAGGTTTCGGTTTCACCTGTAATTTTTACTATTACAACTCCAAGTTACATTTGATTTCTTCTTCCCATAAATATGTCTTAATTTCTGAACCAATCTGGGCCGTTTTTTTTTTTTTTTTTTTTCAAGTCGCATTAAAAGAGTCCATTGATCTACTCCTAGAGTTCTGTTAGTTGCAATGATAATTTTTATAAGTTTGAACGAACTGTCTGCAATTCTTCGATAATTTATTTTTTGTTCTTCCCTCCTTAGACAAACCATTGTGAGTGGAGGCATCTCACAAGTTGTGAGTTTAGTTGTTTCCGGAAATTATATCTACTGGGCGGACAAAGATCAGCAACTGATTGAAAGAGCCAATAAGAAAACCGGTGAAGATAAGCTAGTCGTGATGTCTCGTGTTTATAACCTCTCTGATCTCTTAGCTGTTCTAACTCCTACTGCACAGGTAATTGAAGATAATTCTTTGTATTCACAATAAGAAGGAAATTTACGGTGATTACTGATTACTGATTGTTCCAAAGCACTACATATTTTTAGGCACAAAAGCAGAAAGCAACATGCAGTTGCTTCCAATGCTCAAAAAGAAAATATTCAAACCAGAAAAAGTGGGGCTATTCTAAAAATATGCCAAATTAAAAGTGTAATGTCCGCCTTTTTTGAGGCCTACTCCGAACAACCCGTAACAGAAGAAAAAAGGGAGTTGCGAGATCTTAAAGTTCTAGAAAAATCAGAGTGAAAAAAGCAGACTGGGTGGTGCTGCCACCTAGCAGAGGTAATCTTCCCAATACTCCTGATGTAGTATTCCTAAGGTCATAATTGAGTTGTAATTCGGTAATAAGGCATTTATGTGTTGATGGCCTTATAGCAGAAATTGTTTAATTGAGATCCTAGCATTGTGTTCTACCCAAATTTATATAGTCTGTACCATGCACATACATTTTTCCAGTCTTTAGCCATAGCTATAGTCAGTGTGATCAGAATTTTGGTGTGTATTGCCAATTGAAAAAATCCATTTGTCGAAACTGCGGTTGATTGCGCTCGAAATATTCCTGAGTGTTGCAAAAAGCCTCATCCATTTTGGGTCACCTAGGATACATCCCTATTATAAAATTGGTTTTTGGTGTTGCTACCCATGTTTTGAAAAAAAAAACTGTGAAAGAAGTGAGTGAAAGCCAAGTTTTAGAAATTCAGTAAAATTTCTGCCAAAAACTGTAAATTTCTTTGTACGCCCTTTTACCAAATTACTACTCAATTAACGGATCAAAGAAAGTACGGTCATAGCAAAGCAGAATTCCAGGGTAGGGAATTTCCTTGCTTTCGCACAGTTTTTTTATGAATTCAGTACATTTTTAGACATTGTGTTCGTAAATAGCATTTTCCCCTAATCCAGGGAAGGCAAAAGCCCCTTCCCTTGCCATCCCCTCCTTGCTAAATGTTGTGCAAAAGTTTTCTCCCTCTTGAGTTCATTTAATTTATTGCTCCCACACATTATTTCTAATCAATAGTTCATGCTTGTTTCTTGTTGCTTGTTATTGATGTTTTCTTTATGTTTCAGGAATTGAAAGCGCATCCTTGCACTTATGAGAAAGGACAAAGATATTGTTCCCATGTGTGCGTCGTCAACAATGATCGCAGAGAATGCGGTTGTCCTCCCGGCCTTGTTTTGTCGGAAGAGAAAATCTGCTCAGCTCTGCCGGCCTGTGGTGCCGACCATTTCGTATGTGGCTCGCCATCTGCTGATTGCATCCCAGCAGCCTGGCGGTGCGATGGACAAGTTGATTGTCCAGATGAGTCCGATGAATTGAACTGCCCTGAATGCACTTCTGACCAGTTCAGATGCAATTCAGGTCCTTGCATCAGTAAGTCAGGATTTGCTTGAATATTTTTAATTTCAGACATCTGGAGATTTTGCTTTCTTCTTAATTGTTATTTCATTGCTGAATAATTGATCCTTATAATGCATGCGATCTCAAAAATCTTCAAAAAAATTTCTTATAATGACTTTAGGGTCTGAAGATTTTTCAAAAATATTCTGTCAAATGCATCCTTAGACAAATTAATTCTAAGCATGGCCGTCGCCAGGATTTTTTTTTTCCAGAGAGGCTGCTTATCAACAATTTTTTTTTGGGGTGGCTGCAGGTCTTTCCCCATTCTTTTCTCCATTTTGTTCCTTCCTTTTTTTTCATTCTCCCTTTTTCCCCCTTTTTCTGACATTTTGTTGGGGGGGGGGGGGGGAGGGCCTATCATCAGCCCTCCTCCTTGCTATGGTGATGAATGTTATGATGATCATAGGTATCTCCCAAATTTTTCAGATCCTAACTCATTTGGAAAAATGAGACATTTATGTATCTTGAAAAAGTTTCTATTCTGGGGCATTTTCTTTATGAAAAGATATTTGGTTGGAAATGAAAAAGAAGCTAGTTTTAACATCTCATTGTCAGTGTAAACATTTTTGTTGGGAAGAGCATAGAATTTTGAATGAAGCGACTTCCTCCCATGTGTGTAATTAATGGTTCTTTGTAATCAGATGAACTCAGCACATTTTTAAAGAACTGAGCTCACCGAAAAAAAATTTCCGGAGAATCCAACAGGAATTCTGTTTAGGAAAGTATTAAACAGAATTCTTGACAAAGTAATTGGATGTCTGGTGACTGTGACCAGAATTCTAGTACAGCTACCGGAATTTTTGGTTTGGTAGTTACTAAACAGATGTCTTGCTACAGCAACAGAAAATTTTTCTCGGTGCTGTTAGTCTTCCAAAAAACGGATTCCATCTCCCAAGAAGCTGAGTTTTTCAAACAGAATCATAGTTCTTCAAGATGACTTTCCCATAGTGCTTTTATTCATCAACCATCCAACTAAAACAAATAACAATGCCCATTTGGATGGCTGTCATTGTTTTAATTGTAAAAGAATTGTGAACTGTTAATATATTCAATCTGAACTTTTTACAGGTCGTGATAAAGTTTGTGATGGCACGTCTCAGTGTAGTGATGGTGCTGATGAAGCCCATTGCTGCGGTTTTGAAGTCACCAATCTTCTAAAATTTCAATGCGCCACAACTCCTCATTGCATTCCGATAAGCACTGTCTGCGATGGATTTAGACACTGCCCTGATGGCTCAGATGAAACCAGCATAGCTTGTCAGAATGCTGCTCACAGGAAACCGGAAGAAGATGCGCCCAATATCTCAGTTGTTTTTGCAGTACTCTTCTCTGTTGTACTTTGTATAGTTGTTGTCTTCATGATCATCTTTAAATTTAAAAAGAAGTACGTAGAGTTTATTTTTAAATTTTAAAACGAACGCACTTCATGTTGTAAAAATAATACTGTAGCCAAGAAGCGAGATCAAGGAGCAAAAAATGTTCGGGACAGACAGTCCTCAAACCCAAGTCTGCTTCAAGTACCTCAACAAGCATCAGTAACCACTCAGCAGATTGCATCGAGGGTTCGTCAATCTCAAAATAAGTATCACGAGACGCAAACCGACAAATTGCAGGGCTTCGGGTGAGTCGCGTAGACTCCAGACCTGCCTTAAGTAATGTAAAGTTTGGAGCACCCACATTCCTATGTTCCATTAGAGAAATATTCGCCATTTTAGGTACTTGCAAACGCAAAAGTTTTAACAGTCAAGAATGCATGCGGAGCGCAGATGGTTGCGTTGATTACACGAGGATTTGCCACTTTTCTCGAATTCTTGACTGCCAAAACTTTTGCGTTCGATAGTACAACCCAAAGCCTGTCTGTCCTGAACATTTTTTGGACCCTGCAGACCAGTTGGTAAGTCAAGAAGCCAGCTGAGAAAAAAAAGAGAATGCAGTGAAGAAGGGATTAAGAAGTAACCAAAGACACAAAACGCGCGGATATTCTGCGTACGATAGATTTCATGGTGCTCTTTCCCATTCAACGCATGTCCCTTGTTTGCGGAGCAACGTCTGCATTAGAGCATCTCCAGCAGCTGAATCAGCAGACCGTTTATTTATCTATCTCTCAAATTTTACTTACTGTACCTTAGAGTGTCCGGCAGGTTGCCGTATCTCTCTTCTCATCCTTTTTTGAGAATATTTTTGGACTTCTTCTGGTCTCTGTACCTTCTTTTTCTTTATCCAGTCTAGTCGTTGGCTAAGAAATACCAGCGTAATGGACCACCGTTTGGGTGGCTGGACTTTACTGCTTCTACTACTACTTTTCAGAATTAATTAAATCAAAACTTATACGTTTTTACTTAAGGCGTAATTCACTTTGTGGAATTTCCAGAAACATAAATATCGAGACCTAAATTAATTTTCAATGAAATCGTTGCTCAGCACCGTGTAAAAATTGCAATTTTCTGACTTTACTAATAACAACATGTCATCAAAATCTAGAATTTATAGTCCCAATCTATCAGAAAATAAAAAAAAACTGTTTATTTTGTCCATGAATGAGTCATTTATTATATGAGTTTTCAACCATAAAAAGAGAAATGTAAACAGTGTATTTTCCAGGTAAGATATTCACAATCTCTGACTCAAAAAAACCACAATTTTAGTTTCAAGTTTGGAAAGGAATAAAAGTCAGTTCCATTGGTTTTTCAATCAGATAATAGAAATCTTCAAACCCTTCTCTTCTTGTCTGTTGAATAAAAGTGATTTTATATCGTTAATAAATTTCTGAAAAATGTTGTGTTTACGCGTAACCTAATGGAGGGCAGCTTACAGATAGACTTTCTTGGCAATCTTATCTTTTTCAGCTGTCACTGGAACTAGCAAAATCCTGTTGTTCATAGATTTTATCTGTTACGCTTTTGCACTAGTTGCTCAACTTTTTATGAGAGGTGAAAAATGTTCATCTTACTCATAGAGCTTCAAAGACTACTGGTACCTTTACTTTGTATTTTTCAGTTCCATTGATAGCTAACCTTGATAACTCAAGATATAATGTGGCACTTTGCAGGTTGAGACAGCTTGGTGAAAGAAACTTTTTACTGATCGTGTGAATTTTTGTTTCAGCAGATTCACTGAGCCGGCGCCTAATTCTTGCGAGGATTCGCCTGCTGCACCTCTTTCACCAAAACCAATTAGGAACGGAAATTCGGTTCGAATGTCAAATTTGAACCCAGGGAGTAGCTCAGGTCACTCAGAGTCTCTGTTGAGGTATCCACTTAACCCTCCTCCAAGTCCATCGTCGACGGTTCAGCGAGAGGATTTCCGCTGTCCTAGATATCGTCCGCCCCCTCCCACTCCGTGTAGCACGGATGTCTGCGACGAGAGCGATTCAAATTACAGGGAAAATGATCCGTTCCCTCCTCCTCCCACACCTCGCTCTCATTCATCAGATCCTCCGTCACCGTCCTCTAGTACCTATTTTCCCCCTCCACCATCACCTATAAACAGGTGACATTATTGATTTTTGTTCTACCTCCTTATGCGTGTATATTTTTATAGTTGACTGAATTTCTATAATTTTGTATGTTTCTTTGTTATTAGATAATTATTATAGCCGAACTTTGTTAAATTTTGTGATTGTAGCCGTTATAGTGAAAATTTAGATCATTGCCTTCATTGCTTGGGAATATACCTGTTTTCAATAGCTTTTGGAAGTAAATGTTTCTATAAGAATCGTAATATCTTTCAAGCACTCATTCAAAACTTGAAAGACTTGATGTAAATTGATGAAAGTCTGTAAGTTGTTTTTATTTAAGGCTCAGTTTAATATTTCTGGTTCTTTAAAAGAGCAATTTTAACGGCCAAAACACACACGATAGTAAAAAATTCACAGGGACAAAGGCTTATGGATCAAATTAAAAAGTAGGACATTTCAATGGTGGAACCCTTCAAAACGTTCTCCCTTTACTTTGACTCGCAGCTTCTCTCTGGATAAAGATTTTATCATCGGGTTATTCTGGGTTCTCAAATTTTTTCACCATGATCTCCTGTTTTGTTAGTTTGATTTAAACTTAAGACCATTTCTTATTTATCCTCACCCCTCTGGATGAGTTGCAGGTTATGACTACAGATATAAGATAGAAGTGGGCATGATTCACACAATAATGATTCAAAAAATTAAACCTCCTCAGCTAAAGCTGTGTCAGAAAAACTACTAAACCTGAACTCATTAAAACAAAAAAGAAGGTGTAGGACAAAGAACAAAATAACTTGGAGAATGACAGCTAACTGTCATCTAAGAAAACAAGCGATCAAGTAAAGAAGTCTGAGAATTGACATCACTTATTTGAAACAAGCTTGCTTGAATTCTTAGGTTCTGTGTGAAAAAAAGGTCTCATAATATTTTTCATTGTTCTTTTACCACAATTACCTTGACTAGTGAAGCCGATTTTTAGGGCTACTTTTAAAACTGTCCATCAAACGTACAGCAGGTGGTTGTTATAGTGTTACTTATAAGAGTGACTTTAAGACTCAATCTAAATGACTAGTAGTCAGCTAAACCTGTGCTGGCAAGCGAGGTTCTTAGAAGCAGCCTTTCAAATTCAAAAGACTTTAATCTTCTTTTTGTTTTTTATCCTTATTTCATTTTACTATTTTTGTTCAAATGAAAACTACATAGCTTGAATGTTGGTTGTTTGATAATAACAGGACAGGGCTATGCAATACTCATTGACTGACCTTTCTCAACCTTTCCCGAGTATTTAATTTGTGCTTTTAGTTTCAAATGACTTCTTTCTTTTAAAATGTTTTCTTTTCTATTAGTTGGAAGTGTGCAATTTTCCCCCTCAGTTGTCCTCTAGCTTTTACTTGGGCCATGAACAAGTTTCTCAGAAGACAGTTTTTTTTAATGACAATTTATCTAAGTTTTGATCTTAAAATACTTTATCAGGACTAGTTAATGTACTTTTTGTTTTATTTTTATTTTTTCTTCTACTATTTTGCGTTATCAGACTGTTTTTACTTTATACCTTTATAAAAAGTTTATTTAGACGTTTTGTTCAAATAAGAGCGTCAAGAGTCCGTACACTCTTCAAGATGTAAGCCAAGGTATCTAAACTTTCGAATGGTCTTTTCACCTTTCAATTTAGACCCTGGCAAAAATTGCTGTTGGAGGTGTAAGGGCATTAGGTGAATACTCATTTTTGGTGAGAAATGTCAACTGTTTCTTGTAAAATCTATTAATTTTATTCTCGGAACATCCGAACAATGTTTAAAATGTTAAATTAATAAAAAGGAGAACAACACAAGTACTAAATCAAATAAATTAAAAACAAAAACTCACTTGCGCGAATAAAATTTTAAGATTTTGCGTTTCACAAGGGCACGGCCGGGCATCAACAGTGATCACATGATGATTGTCGCTGATGATGCGCGGCTGTGCCCACGCGTAACGCGTCCGATCTTAAAATTTTATTCGCGCAAGTGATTTTTTTTATTAATTTATTTAATGCTTAAAATGTCCACGTGTTTGGGCGGCTGGACTTTACTACTACTACTACTACTACTAATTTATTTAATGCTTAAAATGTCCAAAATAATTGAGAACTGATCTATCTAAATGGCGGATATTGGAGCAAACAGATTTTCTATCTCAATGTATCTTCAATATACTACTTACAACATTTTTTACTGAGATCTAAAAATTTGAGCTCACAAAGAATAAAGTTACAAGCGGGTAAGGGGAAAATAGTGTGTTTTTAAAAATTTAAACGTGATTTGCTCAAAACCAATTTTTGTAACATCCGCCCTTTTGACGGATCATTCCTTAATTCCAACACTCTAAACAGGCATGATTCAGTAAATGCATTTAAAGATTGCATAGTATTAAGGTCTGCAGTTCAATAATCTTTTTCACCAATGAGCGACTCTTTTGCATACAAATTTCCTCCAATGGCAGTATCTTCTTAGCTTTACTCATAATATAAACATAATATATACAGACTCCAAGTGCTGAGCCTCTTTGATAATATTGACGTTCTTATTGTAGATTTTTTGCCATCAAAGTACTCATCTCTTGCCCCCACCAATTTTGTAAGCTCTTACAGTAGAAAATGAAATCCCCCGAATTTAAATTTCTCTTCTGACTTTTGAGAAAATATTTCAGTTTTTACTAAATAAAAAATGATCAATACTCTTAAGGTTATTTAGACTGATAAATGTGTTTTAAACAATATCTTTTACATTTCTGATTTTGAACAGAGGGCCGTTTTCAAAACTATCTGACAACCGTAAAGTGGGTTGATGTTTTAGCTGGACTAGCAGTTGAGAGTGAGAAGTATTTTAAAACCTTCCTCTTCACTTCTTGTCAAAACCAGTTTCTATTGTTTTTTTTATGACAACTGCTCCGGCAAAGTAGAAAGTTGTGTCTGTTATTTTAACTGCTTGCAAAATAATCACATCCCTCCCCTAAATATTTGACAGACGTCTTCAAAGCGGCCCTGATTGCCATAGATAGTTATAAAGATATTCAAGCAATTAATGCAAAAATAGAAAAAGCTGTAGAGGTCAATTCATGAAAGTTGGCAAATGATTGTTTACTGCGCAGTGGGCGAGTTTGTGCTCCTGCTTACTGACTTTGATGCGCAGAGACGTGAACAAAACTACGATGCAGGAAGCCAGGCAAGCTGTCTTCTGCCATATTTTATGAAACAAGCTCTGTCTTTGAGATTTTCTTGCTCTTGATTATTAGGAGGCCAAACTTTGGGAGATTCTTAAAGTGCCTAAAGAATTATTCTTCTGTAAATTGTAAATATTTCTCTAACAAAATGAGTTTGTTGTCCTCTTTGTTTGAGAAGGTACATACGCAGTTCTTGTAGGTGCCTATTTTTTCTCTCTTTTTCTTTTGTTTTTATATTCATTAATTTATTTATTTCTTTCTTTATTTGAATTTATCTTCCCAATGTTACAATAATTATAATTATTTTTATGAAATGTTCAAGACTTGAATTTCATCGCATTTAAATGACTATTTATTTGAATTGTAAATATGTTAATGATTTATGCTTGTAAATATGTATCAAATTTTCAATCTTGATAGCAACCGTGAATTCAATTGAATCAAGTTGGATTTACGGAGTATCAAGCAACAAAACAAATTTTATTTTATGACCTATTGGTAGTTCTTTTATACTTTTAGAAGCAATTAGCGTAACGTCACAATGAAATGGAGCCTGACCTAACTGAAGAACATAGCCACCACTGGCCCAGTAGTTGCAAATATCTTTATTCTGAATGCAGAGAATCTAAAAATCCCTCTGAAAAATTTTCTTGAGCAAACAACAGAGAGCATATCTAAACTAAAACTAATGCAGAGTATAAAGCAGAAGCATTTTGAGTTTCAAGTTCTGACGAGTAGCGGTGCCTACTTCCAAATGTATCACAATGCATCAGTAAGCTGGCGGTTAGGAACGAGTTAGAATTTTACGCTAACCAATAGCTCACCAATGCATATTGATACATTTCGGAAGCAAGCACCGCTATTCGTCAGAACCTGTTTCTGAAAATGCTCCTACTCTAGCATTTTCGATTTATCTTAAGCCAATTTGGAGGTTATGTTCTTTGGTTGGGCCACGAAATTGAGCTACAATCTATTTGCGACGTCACTACTAAATGCTTCTATTTACACTTAGAGTGTCTTCATTGACAATGACTGTAGATGTAGCAAATTTGAGATCAGATTCCTTGCAGATAAATTCTGTTTTCAAAAAATTTTAAAATGATCAACTGCAACCAATTATGCACCTTTTTGATCGAGTCTATACAAGCTCAGTCATGAAAATTGTTTTATGCCGTACTACTGTTCATGCATAAATGGCCGTGTCATTTTTCTTACCAGGCATTCATTTTATAGGTTTGGCAGAGAGGAGACTAAATTCTGATCAGAATCAACGCTGCTCTGTCCCTCTCCAGTTTATTTTTGTTTAGGCGGTTTTCTTAATTGCTGCCAAAAATTTTGCAAGTAACTCTATCAAAATTGTAAGAACTACGGATAGAAAACCATATTTTTGTTCTTGTTGTTTCCAACTGTAGCAACAGACTTTTTATCTTTTAATTTTAAATTTTCTTGTCTTTTCTTGCTCTCTTTTCTGCTTCCTCTCCTCCATTTCTTGTTTGTACTGTGCATTGTGAAAAGTGTCCGCAAGGTGTTAAATTTATTCAAAGCTTTGTTTTTAGCTTGTGCTTTTGTACCATGGGTCGGTTGCATGGATCTTTAAAAACTGTGCGTGATGCTTGAATTTAGTTCATTTTGCTGTAAGGAAAACCAGGGCTGCCATTTTGCACATCTTCAGTGACAAATTTTTATTCACTGATGATTCCATCAATTGACAAAAAGATTACACAGTCTAGTTCAGCAGTGTGACGACCGCACAAAAATACTCTGATCTGTATAATGTAGTCCTTTTACTACCAATAGAATCATCAGTGATTTACAATTTTCAATCAAATTTTAAAATCAACAGTGTTGCTATTAATTGCGGAAAAGATCAAAGATTAGAGTATTTTCCGGGTTATACTCATGCTGCTGAACTGGAGGTCTTTCTGTCAAGTTGTTGAATCCAAAGTGAATATTTAGTGAGTCTAAAACTTCCTATTAGGATCTGCAAAACGATCGCTCTGAGAAAAGCGGTAATACCAAAAAGTTCCAATTTGCAAGTCTATGTAACGTGAAAACAGCATCTGAAATAATGACCTGATGATATTATCAGGTTGCTGGTTGTAAAAACTTTTTCTAGAAATTTATCTTACTCTTTCTTTGCCTATTTAAGGTGACTCTATGGCAAACTCCCGGATATTTTAATCTGATAGATGGCGTTACTTGTCGCTGGCTCCGCCAATAGCCGTTTTTTGACGGTTTTCGGCTGTTTTCTCTGGACAGACGAATAAGAGCCGAAAAAACAGTTTGCCAGCACCTGCGTCATTTTTTGCTTGATTTTTCAAGCTATAGAAGACGGGCCAAATTGGTTCAGAAATAAAGACGTATTTATGAAAGGAAAAAAACTAATATAATTTGGAGTTGTATCAGTAAAGATCACAGGTGAAACTAAAATCTGTAATCTTTACTGATACAACTCCAAATTACATTTGATTTTTTCCTCCCATAAATACGTCTTTATTTCTGAACCAATTTGGCCCGTCTTCTTTAGCTTGAAAAATCAAGCAAAAAATTATGCAGGTGTTGGTAGACTGTTTTTTCGGCTCTTATTCGTCTGTCCAGAGAAAACAGCCGAAAACCGTCAAAAAACGGCTATTTGCGGAGCCAGCGACAAGAAATGCCATCTATCGGAGTAAATTCTCCTGGAGTTTGCCATAGAATCACCTTAAATAGATTTTTTAGAAACAGATGGAGGGAGGGGCCATCTTGTGACTTCAGTACCAGAGTTGCCGTTTTGCGTGTAATCAATGCTATTTTTCTATTCACCGATGATTCTACGGGTCAAAAAAAGATTGCATAGCTCAGTTCTGTGTATGGCTGTAATGCACTAAAATACTCTGATCCGTAATCTTTCCTCAATCGGTGGAAACTCCGTTACTTGATTAAAATATCCGCAACTTTTTGAAGTCATCGACGACTCAACCGATTGAAAAAAGATTACAGATGCGAGTATTTAAGTTCATTACAGTCATACACTGAACTGAACTGTGATTGCTTTTCTCAACCGATAGAATCATCGGTGAATAGAAAAATAGCATTGATTATACGCAAAACGGCAGCCCTGTTTAGTACCCATCTCTGTTCTTTTCTAACGCATGTGTTCAAGTGGACAAATAGAAAGTGCAACTGACCCTATTTTCTTTATTGCTTAGCTTGCTCATATTCATTTATCTCCTCTCATCGACCGAAACTATCCGGTTTTCTTTATAAATCAGAATTTTTGTGTTCTTTGATTTTTATCCTACTGCCCCATATCATGACTGAAGCACTTTTTTTTTTTTGCATTTAACCGTTTATTTGTACTTTGTATTTTATTTTTAATGAAATGGAGCCAAAATTTACTTCTCATTGGACAGCACTTAATTGAACATTTTTGTCTTGTGTCTTGTCATAAATTCTAAAATTCTCAATTGTTTGAAATTTTCTACAAAATTGCAACTCTTTAGCTCAGTGCTTGTCGATCGTATTCGGTCGGGAGCATTTTTTTTCTTGATTATAGGTTAGGTTTATCAGACCATAAAATCTTAGCCCCAGTAATTCATACGTGAAAGTCTGTGATAGATATCACCAACAAAACATATTATTTAAGATTGCTTTGGGAAAAGTCTTTCTTGCTCTCATATATATGTTATTAATCATTGTGCCAATTGCTTTTATTTTTGTACAAATTTTTTACCAGTTGTGTAGAAAAACATTGGAGTACAGTGTATACTTAATTTACTGTGTATTGTTTTGAATCTTGTCTTTCTTGTAAATTTTGATCAGTTTGAAAATTGTACTTAAAGTTTTATATGTACAGGAATGTCAGTTTAAACTCCACCTCCTCTTTTTAGTTGAAAGTATGAAAGGTCTTGTTAGCTCTTGTAGAAAGTGAACATTGTTTTCAATTTGTAAATGCAAACCCGGTCAAAAGTAATATTAAATGACATATTTTTACTTATCTAATGCATTTTAAATGTATTAGTTGTCAGATTAAGACACTGTGTTTCCTCAATTTTTTTTGTTGGTTTCCTTGTTATTGCCATTTTAAATTTTTTTTAAATGTACCAGTGCCTCTGTAAATTTAGTTCTTTTGGAATGATTTTTCAATTTTTTAAACCTTTTAAAATGTCTCGCCAAATTGTTTTTGTCTTGATGGTGAGATTTTTTACTTTTGTAATTTTTTAGTGGAAACAGGGTATGTATACAATTTTTTTTTAATCCATGCCTTAGGTAGATGTTTTTTCCCTGTGATTTCAACTTAATTTTTATGCTGGATTTATCTTTTAATGAAAATCCAAAGCAAATCTGTCTCCCCGTTAGGTGTAGCTACCTAAGCTTTAAACTTCATAAAACTTCTTCCTTTTCCCCCATCACATTTATACATTTTTCATCTTTTTAGTGATTTTTTTGTGAAAACAGGGTATACAAATTTATTTTCACTAGTGCTTTAGATTTTATTTACTGTGATTGCAACTTAACATGTCTCAGCATCAAGGTTGCTGAATTCATAGCGCAGTTTTACTTTCATGGAGCTATTTACTCTCCCTCCCATACCCTTTTGTCCCCTCCCCTTTTTTCAACAGGTGGTCAACTTTAAATAAGGCTTCCAATTTCTTCATCACTGTCGCTTTTCACACTACAGAATTGGAAGCTCCCCCACTGGCTTTTAACTAAGCTGGTTTGGCATACTTCGGTGTGAGACTTGAATGTGTTTTGTGAGATATTGGTTGGTTATCGACTTTGATGATATAATCGCCAGGTCTTTTTAACACATTGATAGAGTTTATCTGCAGTGATGGTAAGTTCCCGCCATTTAGCACTGTGCATTCTGAATGGATATCTAATTGATATCTAAAGTGAGCAAACTTTTATAGTTTGTGACCTCCCCTCCCCCATTCCCCCTCCGCTGTTCCTCCTACTCCTCCTCCTTCCTCAACTTTTTGATCAAATTTTTATTATTGATTCTGTTGAAACTTTTGTTATTATTTCCAACCGAATCATTGTAAAGCTATAAAGTACATATCTTTGTAATTTATTATTTAATGGACCAGTGGTGTAAAAAAAAGTTAAGTCCGTAATTTTTTTTTTTTTATTTTTCAATCCTTTGATTATTATTATTGGCTTGTAAATCCTCAAGAGTAATTTTTTGTTAATAAACTCATTCATTTGTTAAAAAATGTTTTGTTCATGCTTTTTTGATTCTGTAAAAAAAGATTATTTTCCCTCTGGTGAATCTGTTGCAAACTTTTGCTACTGCAGATTTGAGCATGTTTTCGAATCCACAATGACTAGCAAATTGAAAAAAAAAAACGATGCAAGTATAATAACTTGCGCACTTAAAATTATATTAAAATTCACTACCAAGTTGTAGAGCAGCAAATGAAAAATCTTGTTTAATGCCCCCGCTGGATACACTTACTCTGTTCTAACCTGTATCTTTCCACTTTGGATACTATTTGGGCGGATGCGAGATTACCAGTCTCATCAATGCGTTGAAGAAAGTATTAAATCGCCGTTCGAGTGCAGTGATGCTTTTAGAAACTTTCTCCCCTCTCTCTCTCTCTCTCTCACTCTCTGTCCTTTCCCATGCATGTGTTAGATGAAGGGGATGTAGAGGCTGAAGTCACTTGGTCTCCGTTCTTATCCTTACTCAACAGATGCACTCTCATGGACAAAGAGGGAGAATGACAAATTCGTTTTGCACTGCATGTTGGTTCTGCAGCGCAGTCAGCTGCAAAATGAGAGAGAAGCTGCATCTTTTATTACAAGTGTATCAAGAGTCAAGCCAGTCGATTCGATTTGAGTGCTGCTCAAGCTTGGCGCAGCCGTAAGTCGATGCACTGTCTAGAAAATTAGTTAAGCGGCTCCTTTGACTCTTGAGGAAAATTGAAAATAATTAAATGAGTGCATAGGGTCTTTCATTTTTAGAGGCAGGAAATTCCAAAGCCTTTTTTCAAGATTTTTCAAGTCAAAATGAGACAAAATGAGTCTTCCAATAATTCCTTGATGAGTCAAAATTTTTCAAAGGTTAGACATACATTTTCTTTTACTGTGGCCAATGTTACCAAAGAAATTATACCGAAAGGTATGCCACATATCTATCGGTGCAAAATTCATTAAATCCCTTGAAACATTCATAAAAATTAGTTCGAGTTTACTTTTCTGATACGCTTGAGCATTT
Source organism: Trialeurodes vaporariorum (assembly GCA_011764245.1). Lineage (NCBI taxonomy): Eukaryota > Metazoa > Arthropoda > Insecta > Hemiptera > Aleyrodidae > Trialeurodes > Trialeurodes vaporariorum. The sequence continues at coordinate 20,299,461 of VMOF01000024.1, read as the reverse complement.
GAAGGCAAACATTTCAATGAGAAATTTTAAAATTTTATGGAAAAATCAGGTTCAGTAAGCCCAAAGCATGATTTTCGATCCTTTTTATTTTGTCAGTGCGACGAGTTAAAAGTGAGATAATTGACATCGAAGATGCAAAAGTCAGCTCTTTGACCATTAGAGAGTGGCACGCAAGGTGCCTGCCGCTTGGACGGCCCCGGCCGGCGCGGGCGCGGCGCGGCGTCGCACCCCCACCTTTCGTGACGCCCGCCGCGCTATGGACCTATGGTCAAAGCGCTGACTTTTTCACTCGACATCAATAAAATTATCCCACTTCAAGCTTGTCGCACTAACAAAATGTTAGGGATCGAAAATCGTGATGAATTATGGCTTATTGGACCTGATTTTTCCATTAATCCTCTCATAAGAATAGTGCTGCCAGCAGGAACACAAATGAAAACCAGGCGGGATAGACGTGATAAGTCACAGACCGTGTACCACTAATTTTTCAACTATGTCTTTATTCTTTTATTATAGAAAAATTGAACAAAATTGGAAGTCCAAGTTTTTACAGAAAAAATTGTCGATAAAGCGAGGAAATTGTACAACGAAATTTAGGGATAATTTCTTTTGAACTGTAGGAAAGTTGTTATAGACTAAATAGTAGAGTGCAACACGGCAAGTGGACTCGTCGTACCTTGTAGTAGTTGTAGTCAGTGGCGTAGCGTGCAATTAGGCAACGTTGTAGTATGTTCATTTAAACCCATGTAAAAGGTCGAATGCGAAGGTATTCACCGAACACCCAATCGTTAAATCTTTTTCATTTGCTCAAATGGAAGAACTGCAACACGTTGCAGTTGCGGCTCGTGTAATTTGGCAACCTTGCTAATTTTCTATTTAAACCTATGTAAAAGTATCGAAATCTTGGGGGTGCGATTGCACCTCCTGAAGATCGATTGTTTTCCATAGGTTTAAATGGAGAGAATTCGTTGTTGCCAAATTGCACGCGCCGCCACTGACACGTTGCCGAATTGCACACTACGCCACTGGTTGTAGTCTTCAAATTGATTTCCAAATTCCATGCTATGAATATTTTGAAAATAACATTGAGATCACCACAGGGAGTTTCAAAATCCACTCACAGTCTCAATAAATGTGTTCAACAAAATTACAAGATGGCGGTCGAATGAGCAGGTCCTATTGAGGGTGTCCCATCCAGTTGCAACCTTAAGATGAATCACTTTCCGCAGCATAGAAAGCTGAAATATGCTGATGAGTGGATTTTCAACCTTTCTGATGTTCTCAATGTTAAGCTCAAGTGATTTTCCACGGAAACCAACATTACCTATAAGTTTGCAGTAGACCCCAGACCCCCTTTAAGATACGAGCGTCGCTCAGTAAGTAAGCCCCCCCCCCCCCCCCCCGGTGGCGGCATCCCCAGTGGTGAGACAAGTGAGGCACTGTCTCATACCTTTTTCAGGATTCAGGAAAGCGAATGGAAATGATACGTAAACCGTTTCTGAAATCACATGGAAAGTAGTAACTAACTATTTTTACGCACCTGTACCGTTTTAGTCTATCTTTGAAAATAAAGGCGCGCCAGGAGTAAGTTAGTTGTCAGCAGTAAAATAGTTAACTATTCGTACGCGCCTGTACCGTTTTAGCCTACCTTAGTAAATGAAGGCGCACCCATGAAAGTAAAGACAAGATTTCCTGATCGCATTTCGAGATCTTCCGGTGAGAGTATTTTATTTTGAATCGGATGCCTATATGGAGCTGCGCATCGACATTACGTCAACGTATGATCGCTCTCCACATTCTTCATCTCTCAGACAAGGCCCGGTCTCTAATGAAGCTGGTCTGTTCTATGATATCGTCGTCTATTTTTCTCATGTCTTTCCTCTTTTTCCTTCCTCTCTTTCGTCCCGCCCCTTTATTTATTTCACGGTTGGCTGACCCAATATGGACAGCAGCCCACCGGGAGATTTCCAAATTTCCCGATGAGTTAGACCCCTCCCTCCCCGCACCTGGTGTCTATAGGTATTTGTTTTTGTAACCTCACCAATTCTGAGGTTCACGAGCCGCCACTCTCCCCCCCCCCCCCCCCCTGGTAAAAATGACGACTATTTGACTGTTCCGAAAACGACTATAATCATAGTTGCCGACTATAATCTATAGTTGGCCAACTATAATCCATAGTTGGCCAAGTATGTTTATAGTCGTTTTTGGAACGGTTATAGTCGTCATTTTTACCAGCCCCCCCCCCCCCCCCCCCGCCTTTCCAAAATCCAAAAAAGGGATCAACTTTATTGATTTTGGTCTCAAAATCTTCGTTAGGATATATTAAAACCAGCAAGCTAAACGGAAACTCAACCAGACCAAATGCGGCAGCACGCGGGAACGCGCCGAGACGTAAATCGTTCCCGGCGCCTCGCCTCCCCCAGATCTTAAGTCCCACGACAAATAAGAAGCTTCTCTCTCGAAGCTTCATCATTTCATCGTCGCAGCCTTTTGCACTCAAAAATCGAATCAATGCAAGAATTTCATAATCCCGAACATTTTTAAGCGGCAACTCCATGATGGAAATACGAAAAACACACGAGTGATTAATTTTCGGATTTCATGATGCCAAGATAGTATTATCAATAGTATCTCCCATCAAATAAATTAAGAAAAACGACTCACTTGCGCAAATAAATTTTAACATCGGACGCGTATCTCCCATGTTATCTTATTGTTAGTCTAATCTTAATGTCAAATCAGCTGACGAGACTCTCTCTCGGGGACAGTTTTAAATCAGCGCAGCGGCTTAAAAAGGTGTGAATGAGACACCTTTAATAATTTGTTGCGAGCACAGTTGACTTGCGGCCGCGTTCTCGCAGCTTGCTTGCGGCCGCGCATTTGGTCCGATTGTATTTCCGTTAAATTTGCTGGTTTCAAAATATCCTATCAAAAATGTTAAGACCAGGATCAATAAAGGGGTGATTCCGAGTTGGCCCAAAAAGTCCGAGTTGGCCCAAGCAGTTTTTTCGCCGCATATATCGAGTTAACCCCTGTCTGGAAAAACAGCGTTTCCGAGTTGGCCCAAGAGACAACAAAAATAAATAAAAAAGAGAGCACTTGGCAACGCGGCATTTTACCAACGAGGAAAATCAGAGTTTGTCAACCGAATTTAAATGATAAGATTCAGAAATTAGCTCAGTTCTGATTTATTTCTTTGGTTTACCGCTTCTCCCACTGTATCTCTAAATAATTTTTTTGATTATGTGTTGAACCCGTACATTCAGCCGGATTGCGACCCCCCCCCCCCCCCCCCAGGAATGTGGGCTTCTCATTCAACCTATGAAGATCGGACAACGAACGATTGTGAATCTTTTCATGCCAAATTAAATGCCGAGTTCAGTTGTGCTCATCCAAATATTTTTTGTTTCATCAAAACTCTTATAAAAATACAGGCTGACACCTCTATTAAACTTGCCACCAAAATATCTCGTCCTGCAACTAAACGACAGACGGAGAAGGAAGAGTTCCTACTTGAAGGTGTGGAGGAGTACGCGTCAAATCACGATCGTCTTGCTTTCATTAGAAAAGTTTCCGGTATATTTTTACCAATTTCTAAGAAAAAAGTGCATTAGCTATTTTTTAGTATATATTTTTCGGTGTGATATCAATTTTTTGACGCGGCGGGATTTAAACTCCCCCAATTTTTTTTTTCAATTTCTTGACGACATTTTCTCACGGACAATTTATTTATTAAAAATGTTTTTCTTATGAATTTACAACGGGAGGGTGAAATGTACTTGTTAAGGGCAAAGGGAGGGAGAAAGTTCTTATACATTGCTTTTGCCCTTTACGAAGCAGAATTTAAGAACTTTCTGTCAACCTAAGATCATTGCCATCAGTCTCATTAACTATACGCTCCATTAATCTATCCTATCACAGAGGTAAGCGACGTTGCCACAGTACAACATTTAAATGTATTTTTATTTCTTCTATTGTTTTCGGCTTGGGCCAACTCGGACGGGTGTTTTTCAAGCCGTGGGCCAACTCGGACTTTTTGGGCCAACTCGGATGCTCCCCAATAAAGGTCCATTTTGGAAAGGGGGGGGGGACTTATTGAACGACCCTTCAACAGTGGCGCAACCATGGAGAGGGGGTTTATAGGGATAAACGCCCCCCATCATTTCTCACAAAAAATGAGAGAAATTCCTGGCTATTTTCGCTTTTGCAACCCTCCCCCTTTCCCCATGGGTAATTGGATGGAATCGGGAAACGATGTGCCACTTATACAATACGTTTATGATACGAAGCTCAGAGATTAGTTTTAGAAGTAGGAACGAAGTAGTTTATTAGACTCTACTGATGCACATTTTGTTTACATTCTCAGAATATCTCGCTCAATGTTTTACAGATAAAAGAGGTGATGGTCGATTAATCTGGAATTTTATCCATGATGAATAATCTCAAGAAGGACTATAATACCTGAAAGAAGCTTTAGCTTTGAAAGCGAAAAATGGTTGTCAATCAGCAAGTGCAGTGAAATATTGCCCAGTCGGACACTCTACGGTACTAAAAACTTTGCGTCATTACTATACGTCGGACCAACTAACGGCCACTCAAATGTGCAAAATCACAACCAATATAGCTGCGCCAATGATTTTACTTGTTTTAACTCTCTACATACACAAGTCGGGACTTTAATCTTCATCTTTGCTTTGGAAAAATCAGCTCTTTTTGCTGAAGTGGACCAGTATGTGTGGAAGGGGGGGATTTTGGCTTTGCTTTCGTCAGTCTAATATTATCCCTTTCATAGTTTTGGTGAATGCGCTCGAATGCACAGTTTTATCGTATTTTTTGCTAACTCTCCTCCCGACATCGATTAAAATCGGCAAAGTTGTGCCGTTACTTTAAAATTTTCAGCGTGTTATCCCGAAATTATCTCTCTCATCCCAAAATGTTGTCCTTTTTTTCTTGCCTTTCCTCTGGCCTATATATATATATATAACTCTCCGTCTTTAGATTGTTCTCCACTATCCCTTCCCTTCCTCCACGAACTCCTTCTTCTCTGCTTTCCACTCACTCTTTTTCTCTCCTTATCCCTCCCTCTTCCCTCTCCTTCCCCCCTCTCGCACACACGCTTGCAGCTCTCTCCAGTAAAGTTTCAATGCGGCAGTGATTACCAGCATCCTGCCTAACTCCTTGAGAAGGAAGTTGGCCATTGATTGTCGCAGGAAGCAGTCGGGTCTCCTCCCCCCTCCTCTCCCCACCATCAGTCGTCCATCCCTCCTGAATTTCCTATTATAATGTCCTTTCCTAATCTCTGCTTTGTTCTCCTTCAGAATCCCCCCTCCCCCCACATTTGCCACACTTTTCTCCGCACCGCCTAATTTTTGAGTTTTTAATCCCTCACCTCGAATCTAAAAACCAAACCTCACTTAATTCTCTTCGTTCCTTTTTTGCATCTGTGATTCGATTCCCTGTCCCGCGCCCAGAGTTGCCGTTGTGTGTAAGTCTCTGGTGGAATTCTCGAATTCAACAGTCATTGTATCAGTTGACATCAAGATTAAACAGTGCAGTTAAGCAATATATAACTAACCTACCTATGTACCTGAAAATCCTTTCATTTGTTTTATTTGTTTGTTTTATCCTTTTTTTAAAAATACTTTTGAATAACCTTTGATTTTACGAATCAGTAACATCAGGTTAATCGTATATTATTGAGCAGTAGCGAAGCGTGAGCGTTCGATTTGGCAACGTTACAGTTCGTCCATTTAATCCCATCAAAAAGATTGAATAGGAACAACAACATGTTCTATTCATCCCAATAAATGGTCAAGTTTGCCATCTTTTTGGCAGGTAATCAGTCATCAAGATGGTAAATCTTACCAACTATTTTTTTCCGTGTTGGGTGTTCGGTGAACACCTTCGCATTCGAACTTTTGCATGGTTTTATATGGACACAATGCAACGTTGCTACGCTACGGCACGGGCATTGAGAGAAAAAGGAAAAAAAAAAAAAAAAAAAAAATCCATGCGTGAACAATAATTTTATTGGTGATTATTATATAAGATATAAATCACTGTAAGTGTAAGTGCAGCTGTGGCGAATTTGCACTCTGGCAACGAAGTTGTTGGACTGTTAAACGCACGAAAAAGATCAGACAATTGGATGCACGGCGGTATTAGTATTCGACCTTTTTCATGGGTTTAAGCTAATAAAATGCAACGTAGCCAGATTGCACACGTCGCCTCTGTTTCAATGATAGATACATTGATTGACATCCTGCATCGATTTACTACTAAAGACGGTAAGTAAGTAACTATCTGAACCTAGTCAATAGTCATAGTGGTGGGTATCAATCTAAATCTGATATCGATTATTCCGGTTTCGGTAATCGATCGAAGAAGCGATCGTTGGATACCTATTGTCGCAAGATTTTCACGGGCTAAGTTTCGCCTTCAAGGTTCCGGTTCGGCCACTCTTCATACTCCTCACACCTTGTAGTCGCGAGGGGCCAGTGCCGTTGCAGATCAGGGACCAAATAATGTTAGGTCCCGAGCATTGAATTGCGTGCATCTTGCGTGCGGTTTCGACCAGTCAGAGAGCTTACGCACGGTCATGTGACCGTGCGTAAGTTACGCTCGGGACCGAACATTATTTGGTCCCAGTTCTACAGTCACACGCATAACTACGGCAGTGGTCGCTTAGAGTCCCTTGCATTGGCGGCTCGTGCATTTTGGCAACAATGTTTTCCCTCCATTTGAATACATGTAAAACAATCGATTGCAGGTGAGCGCTACCGAATCGATTATTTTGCATTGAATCAAATGGAGGGAAAACATTGTTGCCAAAATGCACGAGCCGCCACTGGTCCCTTGATGGAAATATTGTGCAGGGTGTACCAGACCACCCGGATGATAAGGTATTGTTCTCAAAAACTACTGAACCGCAAATGATTTGAAACAAAAAAAATTCAGATAGAGAATTGACCCCAAAATTTTCATTTTTGATACTTTCAAAAGTCCGCGACAGTCCCTTGGGGTTATACTTGGGGGAATTAAAACAATTTCAAGTTTCAAGGCGAAACTTTGCTCGTAAAAATCTCGTGATAATCTTTAATCTGTCGATAGTACATAGAGTGTAAAGAACTTGGCTCGTTTTTAAGTTTGCCTCAAAATTCACTTTTGAGTCCTAGCGATAACTTTCATATTAACCCTTTACTGCATGATTTTTTTTTTTTTTTTCAATGAATTTTTTTTTTTTTTTTTTTTTTTTCAGTACAATTTTGATCCTTGAGACAGGGAAAAATAGTGAAAAAATTCTTTCCATTATATTTCAATGGTAAAGAGCCTGAATATTAATTGTTCCAAATAAGGCCTTACCCGCATTTAGGTATCCATGCAACTGAAAATAAAGTTTTCAGGCTAAAAAAAAAAAAAAAAAAATTAAAGTAGTAAAAAATAAGTTATAAGTTTCAATAGTTGTTTTTTTTTTGTATATGGTACCCCTGCGTTACTCCCAAACAAAACAATGAAAATCGGAAAATCTCTATCAGATTTTCAGTGAGCTACATTCAACCACTCTGCACGTTCTCTATCCTGTGCTGCGCGCTCAAGGACAAAATCGACAATTCTTACTCGTTTAGTATCTGTTCCACATGTGACCCACCATGCAGCGACAGTACAACTCAAGTCCCCTACTTTTAGATAAGGCTTCAAAGTAATTGTTCCAGATCTGGGCTCATCTGCAGTTAAGGGTTAATTTAGTTTCAAATGTTATACGTTTGAAAAGCGGTTCTTTAAACTAGTATGAGTTGAAAACCTGACCTTTGGTTATTTTTCAATAGACCCGAGGAACAAATTTGTGCCAACAAAAGCAGTGGCGTAGCGTGAGATTTGGCAACGTTACATTTTCATCGTCTAGTACCACTATAAAGATCGAATAATAGTTCGGGTTTCCTGAACATCCTCAAATTCGACTTATTTTTATACATATGGGTTCAAAGGGACCAGTGGCAGTTCGTGCAATGTGGCAACAACGAAATCTCTCCATTTAAACCCACGTAAAACAATCAATTTTCAGGGGATTCTCTGAATCCCTGAGAAATCGATAATTCTGCATTGGCTCCATAGGCAAAAAATGTTGTTGCCATACAGCACAAACCACCATTAAAATGGGAAAAAATGCAACGTTGCCAGAATGCACGCTACGTCACTGAGTAAAACTGGTTAAAGGGACACCTGTTGCAAGCTTCGTGTTGAGTATCTATTTGTCGCTGATGAGGACGGTACATTTTTTTGGGCTCAGAGATCCCTCGATCCTTGGATGGACGGGAATGTTTGCATGCGTACATATATTATCTTCAGAGACTGCACCGAGTAAACATAATCCGGTATTCAGGGACGGGACAAAGATGTTGAAATGCAAAGTTTAGAAAGTTGATTTGCGTAAATAATATCGCGGTGCGTCGTCGGTCGCGCGCGCGCGGCAGCGTTGCAAGTGAGTGTCACGGGTTGCAGGATGAGCGGGGGGTAGGGGGGTGGGTGGTGGGCTAAAGCACGTGGGTACGTGGGCGCTGGGCCGTACGCCGCGCCGTGCGCACCGCGCCGCCACCGCACCGCCGCACAGTATACCAAAACACCGATCTTTCCGGATGTATGAAGGCTAGGAGAAAGAGGAACGAGGAACGAGGAACGTGCGAGAATGGACCGCTATAGCGGCAAATCCGCCTGCCATTCCGAAGATTTTTACGAACTGCAGACATTTGCTAACGAACTTTAATTATGACATTAGCGAACATATTCTCCATACGGATAATTAAGAAAAAGTTTGACAAATTATCCTGAAACCGTTATAGGAACTAAATCTTTGGGACGGGTGATCAGGCATTTCAGTCGAGGAATCCGAATTTTTCATCAGTTTTGCTCCAGCTTCTACGGTTCTTCCTCAACTTTCCTAATTTTCACTTGGTGTCCATTGGATCGTAAATTTGAGGTTAGGTACAGATAAATTCAGTTTTTCGAAGGAAAATTGAGTCTAGAAGGAAAGTAGAGACAAAATTTGAAGTAAGCGTTCTAAATTTAACGCTAATTTGCAAAATTTCAGTTTACTTAGTAAAAAAATTAAAATTTATCAAAGAGTTATGCGTGTTTATGGTGGAATTTCGTTAGCAAATGTCTGCAGAACCGTTCAAACTTAACCTTCGAATTAGTTCAGGCGGTAGACTCCTTTTAAACAGATGAGCGTCGTGTACGGTACTCCCCAACAAAATAACCATCAAAGGCAGTGTCGTAATCTTAGGGGGGAGGTTGACCTTCTTGCCCCTCCAATATTTGAGGAGGGGGGCAAAGTATAATTTTGCCCCCCCCCCAATAATTTGATGAAAAAGAGGAGGGGAAAAAGAGGGAGGAAGAAAAGAAAATACGGAAAAATACGAAAAAAGAAAGAAAGAAAGGAACAGTTACAGGAACTGAGAAGCAAAAAAAGTCAAGAATGAGTGGCTCAATTTTACCCTGAAACTGCGCCTGAAGTAAATCTAAAGTGAAAAATTCCTCTGTTGTCAATGAAATAAAGAAAATAAACATTGAGTCTACTAACTTCTGTTCTGTCGGTTGGTTATTTTTGAAAGATTCAATTGCTTAAAATATAGTCTGAGAGAATCCAAATGTTCAAATTTTTCTGGGGGAATACCCCAGGACCCCCTATCACTGGAAAGTGTCCCCCCTCAGATTCCCCAAAGTATCGGACTGTTTGCTACCCCCTCCCTTCAAAAAGAATCTCAAATAACAACAAACAAATATGCACTGCAGAAATTTAGAGTTTAAAACCCTTTATTTTCCAGAAGACTTCAAATCGTCAGGAACCGTTTCCCAAAGCCTAGAAATATCAGCTTCATCAAGCTGAAAGTCTAAACTGAAAAATTCCCTTTTTGCCTAAGAAGAGAAGAAAATAAACTTAAAATCTATTTTTAATTTTTTTAAATTTGGTGGCATTTTTATGCGATAACATTGCTAAAAATATCGTCTGAGAGAGCCTGAATTTTAAAAATTTTCCGGGGGAGGACCCCCGGAACGCCCTCTCACTGGGGGTGTCCCCCCAGACCTCCCATAGTACATCTCTCAAAAGTTGGTTTGCCCCCTCCCCCAATAAAAATCCCAAGTTTACGCCACTGATCAAAGGACTCTACGCCGGGTCTATCTCTAAGCTTAGTACCTAATCTCTGATCTCTGTCTCTGCTGTGTGCTTTGGTGCCTTTTGGATGCAGAAAAAGTCATTTCTCAATGTAATTAAATTGGGGGAAAATTGAGTGGTTACCCCCTCGACTACTTGGGGGCAACACCGTCGCGTCTAATACAAATCAAATGAAAGATGTTAGTTCCACCCTCCGACCACCAGCTGGGCATTTGCCGTCCCCCCTATCAGTGGTGTAGCGTGCAATGTGGCAACGTTGTAATGTGTCCATTTAAACCCATGTAAAAGATCGAATGCGAAGGTGCTCACCGAACACCGAGCAGTTCAATCTTTTTCATGAGTTTAAATGGACACAGTACAAGTACAATGTTGCCATATTGCACGCTACGCCACTGCCCCCTATTCAGTACCTACTGTTCCTTCTCACTATCGACACTAGATTTGCCCGACAAATTTAAGATGCATAAAGCAACAAGAAGAACAAGATATATGCAACGTGATTTATATTGATAACCGTTTATGCCTGACAAATAGAATATTTTACGTACTTTCTTAGGATGCCGATTTAAAAATTAAGTAATTAAGGTAAGCACCCCAGTAGCCGGCATGCGCCTTAAAATTTGCACCTGTATACCCGCGCGGCTCCTAATTTTTACAATGTGAAAAATATTAGTTTAGTGGTAATTTTGGTGTTTTGCGTATTTTTTTCGAATTTTTCACACTCGAGGTCTTAAAGAAAACCACACAAAACACCAGTATAACCACCAAACTAGTATTTTTCAAATTGTAAAAAATAGGTGCAAGATACTGGTGCAAATTTTAGGGGTACTGGCTACTGGGGTGTTTACCTCGGATTTTTTAGGTGGGTCAGATTAGATCGGATCCGATCTTTTTGTTTATACTGTGGGGAGACAAAAATATTCTTGGATCCTCATCTACTCAAAACGATGTCCAGTAAATTAGGTGATTCAATTCTCTGTGCGTCGCGCTGTATTATCGCTACGGAATGGGCGTTGACGTCGATTCGTTGTCGGTCGTTGAGAGCTGGAGTCACAGCAAATGTTAGCACCGTGTGTCGTTAATACGTAAAGAAAAGAGCAAAAAATTGAAAAAAAATGGGGAGGAGGGACAGAAAAAAGAACAAACAAACAAAAAAACCCAAAAACAAAAAAAACAGGAGACTGGAAAAACAAAACAAAAAACTGCATTCGCAGAAAAAGAAAAAAACACAGCATTGGTAGCGCTGACAAAACCTTCGGTGGAAAAATGGCCCTGCAAAGGACTTCAGTAAAGCCAATCAAATCGTTGGTTCACCCCGCAAAATCTGTTTAGTTAGGCGTACAAAATGTTCGGTTAGCAACTAAATCCCTACCAGTGTCGCACCCGGGGGGGGGGGGGGGGTCCGAGCTAAAAATCCCCTTCCCAAACCGAGAGTAAATTTCCGGGCTGGTCTGTAACTAAACGCCGCACTCTGAATTTTGCGATGCTAAAAAAATTGCTCTGGAAGCTTTGAATTTTTATCCCCCCCTCCAAAAATTTGTTTTAGTTAAATACCTGACTCAAGGACGTCACATTACCACTAGAAGCGAAAGTAGAAACGGTCGATTGAAGGCATATGATATGCGTCGATTCATAATTGAGGAGCTCTATGGAAAAACCTTGTATAAAACGGAGGGTATGCTCGATTGCTCGCGTTCTTAAAAACTTATACATTCAAGGTCAGTGGGGGATCCAGCCCTCACGAACCGGGGGGGGGCGAACTTGGTATTTTCGCCCTTCAGTGTCCCCCTTTTCTTTTTCCGTTTTTTTCTCCCCTTCCTCTCCTCTCTTTTCCCACTTTTTGGGCCAAACGGGGGGGGGGGGAGGCCGCCCCCTTCGCCACCCCCTGTATCCGCCAATGTTCAAGGTGTTACTGTGTGTGTTATTGCATGAGTGTAATGGGTATGGCTAATGGGTATGGGCAGTGGCGTCGCGTGCCATCTGGCAACAATGCAACTGCTCCATTTAAACTCATCAAATATATCGAATTTTCCTTGTGCACTGTGCACCCCCTGAATTCGATCTGTTATATGAGTTTAAATGGATAGAATACATTGTTGCCAAATTGCACGCGACGCCACTGGGTATGGGTAATGGGGCGTGGCCTGACGAATGGAGCTTATAAGTAGGAACAAAGAATGGCAAAATTAAAAAGACGCCGAGGATACCCTCTGTTTTATACATGATTTTTCCAAAATAACTCTTCAATGGAGCTGTTGCAAACTTTTGCTACAGACTTATTAGTAGTTGATGATGGGGTAAAAAAAAAAACCCTGTCAAAATGACGATAAGCGCACTAAAAAATCACGAAATCCACTCCCAAACTCGTAAAATTCTTTCAAACGTGACACCGTAATGGCGGTGATTCAGTGGCGGCTCGTGCAATTTGGCAACTATGCTAATTTTCCATTAAAACCTATGCAAAAGAATCGATATCTTGGAGGTGCAGTTGCACCTCCTGAAGATCGATTGTTTTACATAGGTTTAAATGGAGAGTATAAGTTGTTGCCAGATTGCACGCGCCGCCAGTGCGGTGATTACCGCCCACATCTTATGGCAACAGTATGCTTCTTATTCTTCATTCTTCTTCTTCTTCTTGTGTGGTGTCGCGAGAACAGCTCGTAAGGGTGGAGCTTATTGAGATAGAGAAATCCAATGTATGTGGCGGTAATCACCGCCATTACGGTCTCGCGTTTGAAAGCAATTTTTGAGTTTGGGAGTGGATTTCGTGATTTCTTGATGTGCGTATCATCAATTTTTTTTAGGGTTTTACCCCTTAAGTAATCAACTTTTACTAAGCCTGCTGTAGCGAAAGTTTGCAACAGCTCCATTGTGGAATCTTGTTAAACTATTGATTCGATTGCATTTTCGGGGTTATCAACGGGCGGTGACTCAACATGGTGATACTTGATAGACTACTGTTATGATCGCAATGAGCTCCTTCAATTTCTAGGTTAGGCAAAATATTTGCTTCCATGCACGAATAGTTAACTATTTACTTATCATTGAATGCTGTTGTTACTCATTATTAGAAGGATATCAGTCCCCAGTCCAATCTATAGCTAGATAATATTATTATGCATTGAGCACAATTAAACAAAACGGAAAATACTCTTGGTTACAATGGTTACTCTAGGTTGAGCTTGCTTCGTCTAACGTTCCGATTTAAAAATTAAAAATTAAAAAAAAAAAACGAGCTTCACACAAATTCTTGCTTTCCGTTATTGTTTAACTTCTTGAGCTGCGCTATTTATTTATTTTCGGTGCCATCTTAATTTTGTAAAGATGCTCTTTTAATTCGTTTTCCGAAATGAAACTTGTGCTGTAAATAAGTCAACTAGTCAACGAACTCCAGATTTGAGCGAAATTTCCGGGGGTCCAGAGGGGGTTTGGATCCCTAATTGACACTTAACTTTGCTTTAAAATATTTTGCGTTTTCAGAGAACTTTGGCCAAAAATTGACCTCATAGGACCTCGCCTGGACAATTTTTCAGACCGCGGACTCCCCAATTCCCCGTGACGAATTCGTGGCTACGCCGCTTCCTTTAGGTGAGTGTGAAATCGAAGAAATTTGATAGACTGTGTAAGAGTATGGCCTAGCGCCATTGTGAATTGAGCTGAACAGCTCATGGAACACTTTGTAAGAGCGATGTTGCGCTCAGTGTATAGGTATTCGCGAGGCTTCCTTTTTAGCTGAATCAGCTGTGTGTTAATGTGGAGCGGAAGACTAGGCAAGTGTTTACCTAAACATTTCTCTCTCTCTCTCCCTCTCTCTCTCTCTCTCTCTCTCTCTCTCTCTCTCTCTCTCTCTCTCTCTCTCCTCTCTCTCTCTCTCTCTCTCTCTCTCTCTCTCTCTCTCTCTCTTTCTGTTTTTACTTTTCTTTCTATCAGCACCGTTACAGCTAGTGTTGGGCAAAAATAATTTTTTGAATTACCATGCATAATGAACTAAATTTATTCACATTTTTCTTCTGTTATTCTTATTAGTAAATCAAAGTTTTGACACTATTAGCATATTCATCTGTCATAGGACAAATGACTAGTAGTGTTAAAACTTCGAACTAATAATATGAGTAACATAATAATGTGAATAATTTGAGCTAATTATTCTTGGTTATTCAAAAAATAATTTTTGCCCAATGTGGAACCGTCAAACTTTCTGATACTTGATGACACTTTCTTGATGCTGCGGCAATCTAGAGTTTGACTCGCCTCAAATCCCCCCCCCCCCCCCATAACCACGTAGTTTTTGTTAATTTTTTTTGAATTCAGTAACATAGCTATTAGACACTAAAGGATGATCATTCAAAAACAACCTCATGTTGGGGGGGGAGATATTTCCCGCCCCATTTCAAATAGTAGAGGGGCAATAATGACATGCTGCGGCCGCCCCAACCCAGATTATTAGGTACACCACGGCGAATCACAACAGAATAGAACCCAAATAGAGTACGGTATATGAACGATCTTCGATTTTGAGGTTAAGTCAAGCGATAGTTGAGAGTCCTCGCTTGATTGGCCGGCATAACTTCAACAGAAAGAACCGCATCCGTCCCGCACTTTATTTGGGCCCTGATAGCTGATCAAGCAGCAAAATCATTTGCCTTCATAGTGGTCCTTCTTATACGTCCTACCTTGTGAATAGACTCTGAAATGCAGCTTCAATATCAATAGAATACTATCCGAGTTCACGCACGTAGAAAAAGCTGCGCGGCTACAGCGCCGTTCAAAAATTCCGAGCTTTAAGAGATGAAATTGCATACTTGATTCATTGCAGGCGGCTCCTTTAAGTAAGTTAATCTGATATCAACTCGTCATCGAAGTGTCGAACTGTCGACCGTCCTTTAAAGAGAACAACATTTTCTGCCTCCTTTAAGGTTATCTACAAACGTTTATTGGTCAAACATAAAGCATCAGTGAATATCAAAATTGAAGGAAAATTGTAACATTTTGACTGCACGTTTGCTCAGAACTGAATTCGTCATGTTTGAACTTCGTTCTATGGTGGAACCCGTGGAACTGATGATTAATGATCGTTCAACAGTTTTGTAAATGACGGGCCGTCAAATAACAGAGTTGTTTTACGGCGAGTGGTGCATTACGGATCAACGGTTTCTCTCTTTGATCAAACTACTAGGCATTTAATGGTGTGCGGTTTAGATCTTTCCTCTAAGAGTTTTCAGCAGTGGCGAGGCGTTTAATTTGGCAACGTTTCTTATTTCCCCTTTAAATACATCAGAAAGGTCGAAACATCTGGTCATCGCCGATGAACGAAGCATTCGATTCTTTCAGTGAGTTTAAACGGAGAAAGTACATTTTTGTCAAATTTCACGCCTCGCCACTGGTTTTTCGCGTGTTCTGAATAGGGGCACAAAAAAGTAACTAAACTAAGCAAAATTGAAACACAAATGAAACGTACGAGACAGCATAAGGAACGAGGGTGACGACCGGAATATTTAATGGTAGCTTGAGGTCGAAAAATTGAAGAATAGTGAGTAAGTATATTATGTATTGTACATATATATACACATATATACACGCAGGCCGGCCTGCGTGTAAATGGGTGTGTGTGTGTGTGTATGTGCAAGGCTAACCCTTCATTCTTTGGCGGGTTTCGGACATTTTCTCGCGGCCGGCGTGGCGTGGCACCGGAAGACGAGGTGCTTGTCGAACCAAAATAAACCGCACTCATCGTTTTGATTTTTGACCCAATAAGCAAAGGCAGAGTCGGTTATAGATATGAGCAACCAATTTTGAGCATCGCATTTTTGATGACAGGCTGAACGCTGAACCAGCAGTGCCAGCCAGAACCGCTGCTGCGGTCAAACGTGCAAACGGTGGCGGATGGCATACGTGCGCACTGCGCATACCACCGCGTGATTGCCAGTTTGATCAGAGTAGTCTGAGGTAGTGAGGTAAGTACATAATCACGTGGCTCATTTAAATCCAAATTATACATCAATAAAATGGGGAGAGAGGTGGTCTTCACAAGTTTGGCAATCATACACCACAATCGGTGGTATCAATTATAATATTTGTGGTAAAAAAAAAATCTGAAAACTGAAAAACATTTGGAAGCTTGATTTTTACATACTTACAGAGAGAGAGAGAGAGAGAGAGAGAGAGAGAGAGAGAGAGAGAGAGAGAGAGAGAGAGAGAGAGAGAGAGAGAGAGAGAGAGGAGAGAGAGAGAGAGAGAGAGAGAGAGAGGAGAGAGAGAGAGAGAGAGAGAGAGAGAAGAGAGAGAGAGAGAGAGAGAGAGAGAGGAGAGAGAGAGAGAGGAGAGGAGAGAAGAGAGAGAGAGAGAGAGAGAGAGAGAGAGAGAGAGAGAGAGGGGGAGAGAGAGAGAAAAGAACAAAAATACAAAAAAAAGAAACAAAAACCAAAAAACAAACGGAAAGCATTTTTCCACCCGCAAAGGCACTGCCAGTCATGGGCGGATATAGGAATTTACCCATAAGGGCTAAAGTCACGTGATAGTATCCATCAGCTATGATTTTCTATGACACGCGAATTCAAACGGCCAGAGAGAGGGAAACTCTCCTTGTATCCGACCATGCTGCCTGTCGGCGGGTACAAAGGTATAACATTGGTCTAACTTCAAAAAACAAGAATTCAAGTAAATTTAAAAATAGAAAATAAAAAAATAACAGTAAAAAAAAAGTATACCAAGCTAAATTAGGCTACATCTAGTTATCAAGTTCCAGGACCATGGACTTATAAATGTACGGTACAGACGGTTCTGCCCCCAGATGATTGGTGAGCACTGGTGGGAACTGGTGAGCACCTACAGTCATTTAAAAGCACACGTAAACGCTCACCATCCAACGTCTTTTGGGGACCGTCTAGGTCTGTACTGTACATTTATAGGTTCCAGAGAAATGCCAACAAGTTAAATGAGTACGGAAACTCAAACTATGCTCGTTCACAAGAGGACGTTCCGAAACGAATCCGACGTTTTTGATAATTGAAAAAAAAAATTAAAAAAAAAACATAAAAAAACAAAAAACAAAAAAAAAAAAACAAATATAGTGCAAAATTGGCAAGAATGGTGGTTTTTTTTTTTTTTATGGAAAAATGCAAACGTTTCAAAATAAAAAAAATCCGTTCCATTACTTTCTCCTCGTTTGGAAGGAAAATGTGTCCAGAAATTACGAACATTTTTTACAGATCAATGCCGCCTTCACACCTGAAAAATGCATATTTTTTTTTTTTTCTCAATGCACTTTTAGTAAAAATGTGCAAAATTTTTCTTGTAACATTAGAAAAATGTGTTCTTGAGCAGGATGGGCTGACCGGCGTCAATTTTATTGGGACTAAACTTATAATGATCCATTTTAAATTCTGTTTTTCGCCTGTTCTGCTAACAGGCGGTAATACTGGACTGCAAGAGGGGCACGGTATAGAGCGGCGTTGCCGCATTGTTATTCGAAGGAGCCCAGGGAGTAATCAAGCCTAGGTTGACACCTTCATATCGAATAAACTTTCGACCTACGTGCTTCCGTGCTCGCCCACCAGCCACCAGTCGCAATCCACCGCACCAAACTATATGTACTCGTGGACGTGCTATAGTCTACGTGCTCTGCTCAATTTTTTTTTTTTTTTTTTTTTTTTTTTTTTTTTTAATAATCCTTCTCCTCCATACTGAACCCAACTCCACCTATTCGGGAGTCCACTGCGGGGCACAGGACTACAGATTTGTTGTAATTATTTTTTGTGTGTAAATTATGACTAGGGTTTCTTTTGATCTCGGGTAAGAAACGGTCTGCATCGGTCGAATCGCGGGAACTTTTGAGAAGAGTATATTGAATCGGATATGGTTAGCTGCGTGTTGAAAAGTTCAGTTAACTACTCGTACTTGACTGTACCGTTTTGGTATACCTTAGAAAATGAAGGCGTATTAATAAAATTAGGGCACGGTTTCCATCTGTCGATTCGTCGGCGGTAGCTGTGTGTCGGAAAGCAGTAAACTATTCGTACTTGACTGTACAGTTTTGGTCTACCTTAAAAAATGAAGGCGTATTCATAAACTTGAGAGTTGAGACACGGTTCCGATCGAATTTTTGAGATCTTCCGGCAGTAGTCCAATATTTGAATTGGATACATGAAGCTGTGCATCGACAATTCGACATTACGTGATCAACGCGCCATGACCCCTCTCCACCTTTTTATACCCTTTCAAATCAGACCACAGCCCGGGATCTAATAAAGCTGGTCTGTTCCTATGAGTTCGTTCATGCTTATCTCTATTTACTCTTAGTTACGCATGCATGTGCTCACCGAATACCTTGGTATCATGGTTATTTATAGAATTAGAGTCTTGAAACTTAGCTAGATCGAAAGAGTGCTTTCGAAAACGATTGAAAATACTAAAAACTCAAAATGTCAAAATTTGGAGATTTGGCCCTATGCATGGATAGATACGAAATGAGCGAAAATCTCGTCCAACGACGACGCCCGTCATGTTCACTTCTCTTAAGATGATTCCAGGGTCGATTGGTTCCAACTGTGGATACCACATCGCGCTGCTCAAAAAGTCAACAGTTGTTGGCTAAAATTGACGAATTCACGCTAAAAACACAAATTTGATAAACGTCAGCACCTGCAAGCATATACTTCGTGAAGGTATACTCTGAAAGTTTCAGGCTGAAACACTAAAAAAGAAAAAAAAGCCGGAAATTATGAAATATGAAAATTCCCATAAGCCTCCATGAGTGCGAGTGAGGCAGATAGACGTATTATCACTCGCGCTCACTCTCACTCATTAAGCTTATGGCGAAACGAATTGCATAATTTACGGCTTTAAGTCTTGAGCAATTTAGCTCGTTTTGGGCACAAAAAATCCATAAATTTTTCTTGCAGGTGTTGACGTTGTTGGATTTTGCGTTTTATTTGTGGTTTCAGTTTAAAACGCCAAAAACAGTACTTTTCCAAAAAGCGATTAGTGGCGCTATCCATCGGATTGAAATTTGGAAAAGTTTCGCCTGAAATCACCTTAACTCTCTGCGTATCAGAGATGCTCGTGCTATTTGGCAACCTAGTTTTTATACTATTTGAACCGAAGCAAAATTATTGATTTCTTCGGGATTCGGTGAATCCCCTAAATCATTAATTTAATTAAATAATTAAATTATTTTACGAAGACTTAAATTGAGAGAGCCCGTTGTTGCCACATTGCACAAGCCGCCACTGATATACGTGTATATCGGGACTAGGTACTATGACTTTCAAAAGAAAGTTCCCTGGACGACATTTTTACTCCTTTTAATCTTGGCAATCTTTAAACAATTTTGCGGTTTTCAAGTGTTTAAGGACTAATCAGAACGCCCCTTTTAAAGTACGTCATGAAAAATCGAACGTTTCATCGAAAAGAAAGGACAAATTTCACAATAAAATTTCAACCAGGGTACTTTCTTTTGAAAGTCATAGTACGTTTCCAAAGAAATGAATGTTCGAATCAAGTGTGCGTTGAAGTGCTCGCGTCCGAAGAACCAAGAGGAGTCGATGAGCAAGGCGAGGCGGGAAAAATTAACATTCAGCCAATAGTGGATGACGCGACCCGCAATACACCGGACAGTCTGCCGGGTAGTTTTAGTTAGCCATGCCATGCCATACCATGCCGGCACATTGATGTAGCCACACAGTCATGCCGTGGTGGCCGCACCAGGGCCGGGGCCACCGCGCGCCGGGGCCGTATAGTGTATATACGCCGTGCCGTGCCATGCCGCCGCTGGAAGGAATACTGATCGATGTTCAACGGAAGTCGGTTCGCTACGCAATATCCGGTGCAAGTTTCGTGCTTTTACAGACCGCAGTCGCCGCGAACTCCGCGCGTCCTACCGTCCTCTCTCTCTCTCTCTATTTCTCTCTCTCTCTCTCTCTCTCTCTCTCTCTCTCACTCTCTCTCTCTCTCTCTCTCTCTCTCTCTCTCTCTCTCTCTCTCTCTCCCTCCCCCACCCACCCACCCTCCCTCCAGCTCTACCTCCGTCCGTCCGCGCGTCCGCTTGTCCGCTAGACTCCTCGTATCGGCACCGGCACTAGCTCACAGTTGTCAGACTTCACGAAATTTAGACACAAATTTCGGTCCCAAACATGTTGCGTTCCTAGAGGCATAGTGCTTTAGATCGTGATCTAAAGCAATTTAAACAGTCTCAGTGAGAAAGGAGCTCTTGGAAGGTTTTATAGGTGGGAAATGGCTCATTGAATCTTATAATAAATGGAAGCAGGCACCCCATGGTAAAAATATTCCATAATTTTCCATGATCAGAATTCCGAGGGCATTTTTTTTTTTTTTTTTTTTTTTTTTTTTTTTTTTTTAATGACCAAAAATATCCCTGTTTCTTTAGGTTTGTTTGAAGGAGCATAGGCATTTTTCTAGAAACGTCGATTCCTAAAAATCAGCTATCGATCATAATTCTGTTTTATTTTAAAAAATAAATAATTTAAAATTGTTAATTCTATGTATGTACCTACTTCTATCTCAATGGGGCTCTTGCAAATCTTTGCTGTGAGCAAAGGAAAAGTCCAGTTTGATGTATTCACCAGCGGAAATCACAAAAATCACACTAAAATAGTTTAAAATTCAGTAATAAACTCACATAACTGCTATAAGGGCAAGAGATCTTATCGGCGGTTAAACGCAGGTATCATGGGGGGGGGGGGGGGTCCAGTCTAATTCGTCACTTTCTCTACGGAAACACAGAGATATGTCTCGATTTAGAAAGGAATCTCCCATGATACCTGCGTTGAACCGCCATTAAGCCCCATTCTGAGAGTGAATTTCGTGATTTTTCAGTTTGCTCGCCCTGGTGAAAGTTTTTCATTGGTGACCAATAAAACGGTTCCAATTCTCCAGTGACCAATGAATTTTTCAATGGTGACCAATGAAATTACATTGGTCACCAATGAAAAATTCATTGGTCACTGGAGAATTGGAACCGTTTTATTGGTCCCCAATGAAAAACTTTTACCAGGGCGTCGTCTTTTTTATAGGTTTTTATGGAAGAATCAACTATTCAATTCCCTGTAGCCAAAGTTTGCAGGAGCCCTATTCCAGCAATCAATGTAACGGAGCCAATTACTCTACATTAAATTGGGAAAAGTGAGAAAACTGCAATGACTGGGGGAAAAGTGGAGTCGAAAATTGAAACCAGCAACTTTTGATACCTCTGGATGAATTGACGTTTGTGATCTCCACATAATGACATAAGTGTCTTTAATGTCAAGTGTAGGCACTGGGCGAAACAATTGCCTTTTTGCACTAATATAGCTGTTTACTTAATGTTTGATGTTTCCGTAAATCCGTCGATTAAAAGTATAGTAATTATCGAGACAGAGTGGATAGTTTTAATTAAGGAAAAATCTTCACAATTAACTCCTTCAACATCACGTGTAGACAGAACAGTTACCTACCCGTACGAATAATTACCTACTTTGATTTTTAATTAGGCCGTATATTCGCTGATTGAACGTAAGGTATCGCGGCAGAGTAGATAGTGTGTATCAAGGGTAAATCTCCGCAATAAGCTCCTTCAATTTCACCTGTAGGCAAAACAAGCACCTACCCGTACGAATAGTTAACTACCTACAGTTTTCTGTGACCAGATAGCCGTGTTGATTAAAAGTATCGACAGTGTAGATAGAAGGAATCAACGGTAAATATTCGCAGTAAGATCCTTTAATTCGACATGTAGGCAAAACCATTATCCTCTCGTACCGCTAACTACTTACTGCACGGAAAAATATAGTTGGTAAGATTTACCATCATGATGACTGATTTCTGCACCTGTCAAATAGATGGTAAACTTGACCATACATCGGGTTGAATGAACTAGACACTTGTTCTATTCAACCCAATATCTGGTAAAGTTTACCATCTTTTTGGCACGTGCAGAAATCAGTCATCATGATGGTAAATCTTACCAACTATTTTTTCCCGTGTGTTTTGAGTGGCCGTTGATTGAAATTAACTTTTGGATAACCTAATTTGTTTTTTAAAATGTGGATCTCCTCAGAATATCACGATTTACGAATGCTTTGCTGTATTTTATTGAAGAATTCGATAGAAGTTTGAAAAGTCAACTTTTTTTTTCTTTCTTTTTTTTCTGTTCGTATAAACACATCAATGAGTAGGCAGCGTGCTGCTGTCCATGTCCAAAGGAAGTGGGCTTAGGCTCCGGCCGCGGCGCAAATAGACAAGGAGTCAGGCAGTCAGGACTGAAGAGTGAGTAAACTTTACCATATTCTTACAAAACTGTCGCCTGTGGTCTGGTCCTGTCCTGGTCAGTCTCATGCATGAATGACGTCTCCCCGTCTCCTCCTTTTACTCAGGGCTGCCATTTTGCGTATAATCAATGATATTTTTCAATTCACCGATGATTCCACCGGTTGAGAAAAGATTACACAGTTCAGTCCAGTGTATTACTGTAATGAACTAAAATACTCGCATCTGTAATCTTTTCTCAACCGGTGGAGTCGTCGATGGCTTTAAAAAACTTGCGGATATTTTAATTAATCAACGGAGTTTCCACCGATTAAGAAAAGATTACAGATCAGAGTATTTTCGAGCATTACAGTCATACACTGAACTGAACTGTGTAATCTTTTCTCCAACGGTGGAATCATCGATGAATAGAAAAATAGCATTGATTATACGCAAAACGGCAGCCCTGCTTCTACCCCTGCTAGCTCACTAGTAGTGCTAACTAGTAGTGCGTAGTGTGCAACTTGGCAACATTGCAGTTCGTACATTTAAACCCGTGAAAGAGATCGAACGATAGGGTGTTCGGTGAACACCTTCGCATTCGACCTTTTGAACGGGTTTAAATGGACTCAATACAATGTTGCCAAGTTGCACGCTACGCCACTGGTGCTCACTGCTCATACTCTGCTCAGTGTCAGTGCTCGGGCTTGGCCATTCTCATTCAGCCAACTCAACTCAACTCAACTCAAACTCGATTCATTCACCAAACTAATTTTGTAGCCGTAGCCGTTGTCGTTGTTGTCTCGTGTGTGTCGTCGCTCGTCGTCGTATCAGCAGGAATGTGAGTGTGGGTTAAAAAAGCAAAAGAGTAGGTTGTGGTTGTAGCTTGTAGGGCTAGGGCCGCCGCGCCGCGTGGATGTGGACTGTTGAGTGGAAGCGAGCGCAATAACGAGCAGAGCCGCAGAGTTGCCAGCTTTTTTTTGGAGCCAAAATTCACAACCGATCTCAGCAAAGATTACATGATTACAAGAGCAAACGTTCCAGTATCGACAGGAAAGTATCACATAGGTACAAAAGTTCACTCTTCGTTGAGCTCATTTCAGGGCTGCCGTTTTGCGTATAATCAATGCTATTTTTCAATTCACCGATGATTCCACCGGTTGAGAAAAGATTACACAGTCCAGTTCAGCGCATGACTGTAATGAACTAAAATACTCGCATCTGTAATCTCTTCTCAACCGGTGGAGTCGTCGATGACTTTAAAAAAACTTGCGGGTGTTTTAATTAATCAACGGAGTTTCCACCGATTAAGGAAAGATTATAGATCAGTGTATTTTCGTGCATTACAGTCATACACTGAACTGAACTGTGTAATCTTTTCTCAACCGGTGGAATCATCGGTGAATTGAAAAATAGCATTGATTATGCGCAAAACGGCAGCCCTGGCTCATTTTCTTTCGGTTTTCGAACGGAGATTGCCTAAAATACGATTGAGAAAAGCTAAATTTTCGCAACATTATCCGTAGGAAGACTATCAAACTCCCCCCCCCCAATTTATTGGAGGATGTCCCCTCAGGCCGCGGGCTAGTGGTGTACGCAGGAATTTTTTTTTGGGAGGGGCTTGCACTGATGAGCGTTTGACTGAAAATTATTCCCCCTTCCCCTCCACCCCGTAAATCTGAGGTCTGGGGGGATTTAGCCCCCTTAGCCCCCCTCCAACCCTGCGTACGCCACTGCCTCAGACCCATCAGTGAGATTTCCACGTTTGACCCACTCCATTCAATTATAGATTACGTATATAGTACAATACGTATACTTACAGATGTGGCGCATAAGGTCATGCCACTGGCGAGTAGATACGTATAGTAAGAAACATTTTCTGGAGTGGGCCAAACGTGCAGAAATACCACTGGGGGACCTGGGAGAGGGAGGAACACCCCCAGTTTAGGGTGAGGGGTCCGGGGCAAGGTTATAAAGTAACAAAGTATGCTCATCTGACTTCACGCCACAAATCCAGTGGCCCGCAGTTCAACATTTTTGGAACCAAGATGGTTGACAAAGGCAGAAATCACCGAGCGCGACACAGAGTCGCCCGACGACTCCCGAAGATTAAATCCGGCGATGTCGAAGTCGCCCGCAACTGAGTTGACGTGTATTCTGCTTTTATTGGCCATCTTGGCTGCAGGGTCATTCCACTGAAAATGTGACACCCGCAACACTTTAAAATAATATTTCTCAGGTACCAATAAAAGTTGTTGCATTTTTGAGGCTAAGAAAGAAATGAGCTTTAGTAGAATAATTTTGATTGAATGACATTAATTTTCTTCAAACCAAAGGATGTCGATCAATAGTGTTACGGGTGTCACATGTACTGTGGAATGACCCTGCAGTGATTTTGAACTGCGCGCCACTGAATTAGTGGCGCGAAGTGAAATGAGCATACCTGTTAATCAACAACATTGGGCTCCTGAGTCCTCTCTTCCCGGAAAATTTGAAAATGAGCCTTTTCTTAAAAGTAATTTTATAGGCTTTCTCCGTTCAAAAACCGTCAGAAAATGAACTCACAAAAGAGTGTACTTCTGTAAATATTTCTCTGCCGACGAAAAATTGATTAATTCACACTTCTGGTTTTTAAGTTTGTTGTTATTTTTTATGATAAAACATCAAGATGGGTGGGTTGATTTTTTCACATTGACCATTGACCACGCTTAAGGTAAACACCCCAGTAGCCGACACCCCTAAGATTTGCACCAGTGCCCGACACCCATTTTTCACAATGTAAAAAATACTAGTTTGGTGGCAATACTGGTGTTCTGTGGTTTTTTCTGAGACCTGAGATGTGAAACATTCGAAAAAAATACGCAAAACACCGAAATTGCCACCGAACCAATATTTTTCACATTGTGAACGATAAGTGTCGGGTACTGGTGCAAATTTCAGGGGTGTCGGCTACTGGGGTGTTTACCTTAAGCCCTCAAAAACGTGATTTACTTTATCGTCAATTTTCAAAGCGCCGAGGGCTCGAGTGGTAATGCAATGTAATTTGAAACAATTCGATTTCCAGACAGCAACCTCTGAAGTACTCATATTTCTACGAAACTTGGAAACAGGGTGTTTTTTTTAGGTTGCTAATTTTATCTTTAGGGTCCAATCAGGATTCAAACCAAGCTCTTGAGGTTTTACGTTAGAAAATTGCTTCAAAACCCTCAAACCTCAAAAACCAGGTATAGGTAAATTACTTTAAAAAGTACATCATTACAATCTTCCTGCAGTAGTTTTCAATATAAATTGATGTCTCGATTCATAAAAATATTATTATTATTATTATTATTTCGAGTCTAATCATGTAGTAACCTGAATCGCTTTTGAAAAAATTGAAGGTTGAAAACTGGTTCACAGTTCAGTCCGTACGGTTCGGTTCAGGTTCCGACTCAAGGTTTTTTCTGCAAAACGGTTTGCGGTTCCGTTCGTTTCAAAATCCTGCTGTAGATACAACGGTATGCAAGGATTGTAGGGAGGAGGGGGTGTCCGCTCGACAGTTTCTCCAAAATAACGATATCTCTGCGGATTCTGGAATTCAGAAGTAAAATTGTGTCATTATTACCCAGTGGTGGCTAGCACGGTTTGGCAACCACGCTTTTTGCCATTTGCTTAACCTATGCAAAAGTATCGATTTTGGGGGGGGGGGGGTTAGCGAACCTTTTGAAAGTAGATCGTTTCACATAGGCTTAAAAGGAGAGAGCGAGGTTGTTGCCACATTGCACGAGACTCCACTGCTGTTCTTAGCACCCTAATTGTGATTCGGGGGTAGTGGTCAGGTCCCCTATATTAGTGAATACTTGGAAACGAATGGAAGTTGTGTTCAAATTCTAGGTAGATCTCTCCCCCCCCCCACCCGGGGGAGGGGGATAGCTTCCTGAATATGCCCGAAAGTGGATTCACTTCAATCAGTTCTTAGTTGGAAGGGAGGAACCTACGTCTAGCAATAGGCAAGTCCGCGAGCCAAACAGCATAATCATACAAATTTGCCTAAAAAATGGTTCATTCATTCATGAATACGACCTTACTTGGGGGGGGGGGGGGGGGGGGCAATTTAAATGAGAAAATTGACAGGTGAGATCGCGGAGGAAGTGGAGTAGGTAGTGGTGGTAGAGAGGTGGCCCAGCGAAAGGGAGAAGTCAGAGTGGAATGGATGTGCTATGGAAGGACGAGGAGGAGAGAGGAGAGGGAGAGAGTAAAGAGAGAGGAAGAAAGAGGGAGAGAGGGAAGAGAAAGAGAGAGAGACAGAGTGAGAGAGAGACTGAGAGAGAGAGAGAGAGAGAGAGAGAGAGAGAGAGAGAGAGAGAGAGAGAGAGAGAGAGAGAGAGAGAGAGAGAGAGAGAGAGAGAGAGAGAGAGCGAGAGAGAGAGAGAGAGAGAGAGAGAGAGAGAGAGAGAGAGAGAGAGAGAGAGAGATCAAGGCGATACGTTTTTACGAGCAAGCTCGCGTGGATAAACAATTCCCGTCTGGGAGGAGGGAGGACGGGGGGTCACGCTTCTATTTCTAGCAGTTTCCGGTACCCTATCTGAACTACGCCAAAACTTTTCAATTTTTTTCTTTTAAAATGCTCTCTCGCTCGCTTATTATATACACACATGCACGGATAAATTTTCACGAGACAAAATCTCTCGAACGACAACACTTACATAATTGTGTATGTGTAAGTACATACATGTTCCTGCACTTGTGTGCGTTGTGCCACACCACAGCGCAGCGGCGGCGGAGGCGGCGCGCCATTCCACCGGGCACACTCCACACTCTCATAATGCGAAAAGTCTAGCTGAGACTCCCACTCTTTTGACACATTATGGTAGGTCTTTGGTAGATGCGTGAAACATGGCACGTTGCACGTTGTTTAGGTGTTTTGCAACATCGTATTGTGTCTTAAACATAACCGATCGATGATGTTTCCCGCCTGAGTGATGATGACGAGACGAGACGACTAGACAGTTTCTCATATAAATTTGATAAACTGGCCGGGACGTACATAACTGCCTAGAGTATGCAATACGCAACGCAATTTTTTTTTAACGCTAAAACTTCTGTTAGGTGCGATGCAGATTGCATATCCTGCGCTGTTAAGTTATCAAATCAATTGGAATAAGAAAAAATTCATGAATGAGAGGTCATTCCACCGGCCATCGTCCGTGCCACTACGGAGGTTACTGTAAAAGAGGAATTTCACAAAAACCAAACGGGTCGTTCGGGTTCACCATACTTAGTAGCTAGAGAGACTATTTTCCTGCCCGTTACACATTGCCTTCCAGCAGAGTTGGGCAAATGGGGCCGTTAGGAGTGGTAATCGTGTATACCGAGTAATCGTACTCGTTGTTTCTTCGGAGGGTGATTTTATGGTAATATTGGTAATCAGGGCTGATTTTTTTACAAGCCACCTATCATATTAGTTGCAGAAGAATTAGATCTAATCGAAAAGACCCTAAAGTTTACTATCTATCAGTGAAAAATACATTTAATTACCAAATTGAAATTGAAATTAACCAATCAGAACCCGTTATTCTGTCAAAATAATGTCAATTAATACCATGGAGAAAACCTAACCACAGTAACCATGTCCATCACTTAGCTGCAGGCGACAGTTGGCTGTTGTTTCGATGAGCCCCGATCAAAATTGAACTCGAAAATTGGACACTTGACACCTGTCGCAAGCTTTGCGGTGGGCAGAGGCGGACGGGTTCCAAAATTCGGACCGGGACGCGCACTTCAAATTGGTCGGTATGCGGAGGGTGATTGGAGCCCCCCCCAACAATGAAATAAAGCCCCCCCCTCATTGATAAATAACGATGACGCCACGATCTAAAGTACCATTCTAAATCATATTTCGAAAATAAGACTTACTAGTGCGTGCCCTGGCCGTCTGCCTTTTCGGAGGATTCCGACAACTTCTTTGTCATTATTGATTACTGTCAGCTTTTCTGCGATTATTCGTTTATTTTGTCTGTTTCATTCTGTTTTCATGAAAATGAGACACGATTTCCATCTATCAAACTACGGGAATTTTTGGAAGGAGTATATTTTGGATCGGATTGCGTTATCTGTGTGATGGTAATTACTTAACTATTCATACGCGATTGTACCGTTTTAGTCTACCTCAAAAAATGAAGGAGCGTCCTTAAAAGTAGGATACGATTTCCATTGATCAAACTGCGGGAATTTTTGGTTGAATCGGATAACGTTAGCTAAGTTAACTATTCGTACTCGACTGTACCGTTTTAGTCAACCTTGTAAAATGAAGGCGCGCCCTTAAAAATAGGATACGATTTCCATTGATCAAACTGCGAGAATTTTTGGTTGAATCGGATAGCGTTGGCTGTGTGTTGGGAATTAGTTAACTATTCGTACGCGGCTGTACCGTTTTAGTCTACTTTAGAAAATGAAGGCGCGTCCTTATAAGTGGGACACGGTGACCTCTGTCGAACTGCGCCAATTTCCGGGGGGATTTGATCGGATGCGTCCCTGAAGTCGTGCGTCAACAGTACGTGGTTAACGTATGACCCTTTGTCCACCTTTTGCCCCTATCAGATCGGATAATAAAGCAAATCTGTTCTATGAGGTTGTCCTTCTTTCTCTCTTTATTTCTTCATTTCTTACTCGTTTTTATTTCCTTCCTCCCTCCTTTCTTTTTATTTTTTCTCACGACCTAATCTCACGACCCTATTGGGCCGCAGCCTGGCGCTAAATTTTCCGGTTTCCCGGTGGGCCAGGCTGCCTCTGATTAGTCGAAAATCAGAGAGGGCAAAATTTAAAAATTGCTTTGAAATCTTGGGTACTCATCAAGCGAATTTTTCTATCAGGTCTGGGTAATTATTTAAGGTTTGGAGCTTTTTGGGGGATACCAAACGCCACAGACGACAAAACTATTTCCAGCCAATCAGGAGCGTTGTTTATTATTGTTGTCTCTCATCATTGTGTTACTCTTTTCGTCCCCCGCGTCTCGGAACGGGTACGAATACCTAGGTTCGGGTACAGCATTGATGTCATCCATCATCACCGAGCAAAAAGTTCGGGTGAGGTAAAAAAAAAATGCACAATCTCGTAATAAAATTCGCTTCTTTAATGGCCGGCGTTACGGAGGTCAACGTTTAGCTAGCTATAAGCTAACAAAAGACTCATCGGTTGCCTCGGTGCCCATGATGAGTAAGCATAGTTAAGTGCCGTTGGGTCTCCATTCGTCTCTGAGCCAAAATATTTTTGACCAATCAGAGGTTGTCTACCCTCTTCCTCTTGTCTGAACTCTCTCCATGTGGGGACTCGGACTCTACCTTCTTGTCTGGGACCAAATAATGTTACGTCCTCACGGTCCCGCACGCATGATGATCGGCGAGCACTTATGGGTAGTGTAAACCACACGCAATCATACTTACGTGCGCACCATACAACGTCTTTTGAAGGACCGTCAAGCCTTAACAATATTCGGTCCTCGAACTCTCTCCATGTATAGGGACTCTACCTTCTTTTCTGAACTCTTTATAAATAGGGATTCTACCCTCTTGTCAGAACTCTCTTCATATAGAGACTCTGACCTCTTGTCTGAACTCTTTGTAAATGGGGATTCTACCCTCATATCTCACATGTCAAAACTCTCTTCATACAGATTACAAAGACTCAACTCTCTTCATACAGGGATTCTACCCTCTTGTCTGAACTCTCTCCATATGGAGCCTCTACCCTCTTTCCTCTTGTCTGAACTCATTTTAAATAGGGATTCTACCCTATTGTCAGAACTCTCTTCATATATAGAGACTCTGCCCTCTTATCTGAACTCTTTGTAAATGGGGATTCTACCCTCATGTCTCACATGTCTGAACTCTCTTCATACAGATTACAGAGGCTCTACCCTCTTGTCAGAACTCTCTTCCTACAGGGATTCTACCCTCTTGTCTGAACTCTCTTCATACAGGGATTCTATCATCTTGTCTGAGCTCTCCTCATATTGAGACTCTACCCTCTTTCCGCTTATCTGAACTCATTTTAAATAGGGATTCTACTCTCTAGTCTGAACTCTTTTCATTTAGGGACTCTACCACAGTGCCATCTACGATAGATCGATACCTTATCATATTCATAAAGAAGTTTACTTGCGCAAGTATCATGCGCAATGCAGTGTGATGTACTAGCAGTCAATTAAAGAATGGGACTAAAATATGTGGTTCCTCACGCGCCAAGCGGCCGAGCACATATATTTTAGTCCCATTCTTTAATTGACTGATAGTACATTGTACGATCATGCTCGTGATCGGCCGCAAAACGCGTAACTTTTACGCCCGCCCGCTCGCAGCCGCGCGCGCGCTGTCACAGAACGCCTTGACTGGCGAATGGCGAGCGACTCGCGCCTCACACGACAATCGCCATCCGCGTGGCGCATCCGCCATAAAATATTTGCCATGAATAACAACTAACTTTGACCGGCGCAGCACTGCGCTGCCTGCTCGTTGCTCGAAGCTCCCTCCCCGCAAATAATTAACCTTTTTTTAAACATTGCCATTATTTGCGTATTAAGGCCCTGAAAATGCGTCGGAGCCGATCATTCGAGGAATGATAAGTAGGCAGCAGTAGGAGCACCTCAATGGTTAGCGCGAAGTGGCTCTCTCACTCTCACCGCACAACGGGACCAAGTATGGAATTTCCCGGACATTTTTTCATGGACAAAAATCAATATTATGAGCAATGGGGCTCTTACAAACTTTTGCTATAGGGGATTGAAGAGTTGATTCTTGCATAAAAACCTGTAAAAATGACGATGAATACACTGAAAAATCACGAAATTCACTCTTAGAATTGGCCGTAATGGCGGAGAGACGCAGGTATCATGGGAGATTCCTATCTAAATTGAGCCTTATCTCTGTATTTCCGTAGAGAATGTTACATAATAGACAGGAATCTCCCATGTTACCTGCGTTGAAGCGCCATCACAATCTTGCCTGTAGAGCAGTTTTGTGAGTTTATTACTGAATTTTAGACTTTTTAGTGTGAATTTCGTGACTTTCGCCGGTTTTTACATCCGATTGGACTATTCATTTCAACTGCAAAAGTTCGCAAGAGCCCCATTAATGCCAAAGACAACTAAAAACTGAGTTTAATAAACGATTGCACAGCTTAAAATGAGTCAGATAACATGGATCTTAGACAGTAAATAACGACTTTAAAATGTTTCTGAAGCAAAAAACGAAAACAATTATGTCCAGAAAAAGTCATATTTTGGACCATCGAGCGCCGTTCGCTCGTTGCGTCCACTCATGTGTCATGTCCGCATCTTCTGCGTTTAGCACCGCTGCCATAACACTCTGAAAATATAAATTTGAGATTAGCGAGGCTGTATTTAGCAAATGTAAACTTTTTCAGCTTTGAAAACTACCTTTCCATCCCTTCCCCATATTTACTCTGAATGGATTTTAACCTTTCATGAACGCATTTTGAAGTTTCATTTTTTAAAGATTTTTTTAGACCTTTCAAAATAGGACAACATTCGAAGAACTTTGATGGGTCACATGACTGATTGTAAAACGTCTATTTACCCTAGTAAAATGGCCCTTGAAAATCCTTGATTTAATGCTCCGTGAAAATTACGGAAATCCCCAAGAATTTTTATTTGCTTTCCATGCAATTACAATTAAACGTTGAAAACAGCTTACTCAAAATAGTAGATGTCGTAAAGTTGGAGCTTGCAATACTTTACTTTTGCTGCCTCTGACAATACCGCTTGTGATACATTTTTCCTGTATAAGGGAATAAAAGGAGCTCGGGATGCCCCGACCTCCCCCCCCCTCCCGGTGTGATAAGATCGGGTGAAGAAATCATTATACGATACCAACTTTCGCGCAGTTATTTTCCTGTGAAATGGCGCCCTTTTGGCCTTTACCCAATGAATAACGAAGAATGGATGGGTCAGGATCAGGGAGCATCTCCATAGATGGCAAGGATCCGCTCTTAACCCTTTCAGTACCACGCCCGAGTAAACTCGTTTCTGCGATTATAGATCTGCCTGACGAAATTTCAGTTTTGTATTCACAGCAGTTACGACTCCAAACTGTTAATTGAAAAATAATGATTATTAGAGCGCCTTCAATCCAGTGTGTATGCAAAATCAGCACCACAGTGTAGGAATATTTATCTACCCACTTAATTTGAGCGAATGAGATTTGATCTGTCTTCGTAACCTGGTAGTTAAAGGGTTAACTTAATTCGTCAAATATGGCGCTCTTGAAACTTTTCCTGACAGATGTCGATGTATGGGGTCCATATCATTGACGGATCCATCCAGCCCTCATCATGAACGGGGATGGGGGCGAACTTGTGATTTTCACCCCCCGACGATCCCTCTTTTCAGTGTTCTCTCCTTCTTTCCCCCTTCATACCCCCTCTTTCTCCGTTTTTTGGCCGAACACCCCCACCATGTATCCGCTAATGATCTTAATGCTCCAGCAATTTGGCAACGTTGTATTGTGTCCATTTAAATCCTTCTGAAAGGTCGAATGCGAAGGTATTCGCCGAACACCCAATAGTTCGATCTTTTCCATGGATTTAAATGGACATATTGCAATGTTGTCAAATTGCACGCTACGCCTCTGTGCTCCAGGGAGCTGATTCTGCTCTTTTGGACGGGACGAGACGAGACGAGATAGCGGGAATCGACCAATCCTATTGGTTTAAGCGGCGTCACGTGATAGATTTCGGGTCATTTGAGGGACGGGAAGTCATTCGGCCTGAAAAAAACGACTCGAACGACTTCAAAATTGTCACGTGACGCCGTTTAAGCCAATAGGATTGGTCGATTTTCGCTATCTCATCTCGTCTCGTCCATTAAAGAGCTCAGCTCCCAGGAGGTCGCGGATTCCTAATCTTTAGGGAAATGAAGAAGATACCCTCAACGTGAAATCGAGACCCCGATACGGAAAGTTTCACTGGAGCTAAACGTAGCCATCTCTCACAACGCTGAAAAGTAAAACATCTTGTTACTTAATTGCATGTACTGAAAAGTGAAGGAGCGCACTTATAATGCTTTTCATTTCCCGCTTGCAGCTCTTTCTTATTCGTCTTTACTAGGAACGTACGTTGATACATAATGACGCAGAGTACCTACCTACCTGCATGTGTGATGTGTATACCTACTAAAGAATTCTTTCTCCACCATCGTCCAGTGGCGTAGCGTGCAATTTGGCAACGTTGTATTTAGTCCATTTAAACCCATGTAAAAGGTCGAAAATGAAAGTGTTCATCGGACACCCAATAGTTCGATCTTTTCCATGGGTTTAAATGGACACAATACAATGTTGGCAAATTGCACGCTACGCCATTGCCATCGTCGCCATCGCCACTTCCATGAGAGAATCTAGGAGCACTCGAGACAGTGGCGTCGCGTGCAATTTGGCAACAATGTATTGTATCCATTAAAACTCATGTAAAATATCGGATTCAGGGAGTGCACCGTGCACTAGGAAAATTCGATATATTTAGTGAGTTTAAATGGAGCAGTTGCTTTGTTGCCAGATGGCACGCGACGCCACTGACTCGAGACATCGAGTAGTCGAGTCTTTGCTTTTTTGTGATTGAGATCCGATCCGAAAGGAAGTCCAATTTGCAACCTAGAGTAGGTATTTTGAAGGAAATTTTTCTAAGAAGTACCGCACCGACACGACCGGTGGCGAAGCGTGAAATTTGGCAACAGCGTTTCTTCTCCAATTAAATTCACCAAAAAAATCGAACGCTTCAGTCATCGGCGATGACCAGACATTTCGACCTTCCTAATGTGTTTAAAGGGGGAAAAGGAACGTTGCAAAATCGCACGCCGCGCCACTTGACACGACGCTTTGTATGTTTCAAAGAAGTCGACGCAACCTAAACGGATACGAAACAATGAGCTATAACTTTAGAGTGGCAGCGGGCTGGTCCACCTCGTGCCACACAGGGTAGAAGGAATCCCGGGAAAAAGCGGAATTTGGACGGCAGATTCCAAGGTTTGAGGTTAAATTTTGTAAGTCGTTCGGAATTTGGCGGGAATTTGGACGGTAGATTCCAAGGTTTGAGGTTAAATTTTGTAGGTCGTTTCCGGCGATGCCCGAGTTTGTTTACGAAACGACTGGAAACAACCACAAAACTTAACCTCAAAATCGATTTTTACGGCAAGATGGCGGCGCCCTAGGTGACAACAATGAACCAGCGGAACGTTCCTTGAGTGCCACTCTAAAGTTATAGCTCATTGATACGAAAGTTAAGTTCCCCGGTGGACCAACACCGGACAAGCATATTTGCCGGCATTCCAGTCCGTTTCCAGACGTTCTTCTCTCAGAGGCGTAGCGTGCAATTTGGCAAGGTCGTCTTGCTCCATTTAAACCCATTACAAATATCGAACTATTGGGTGTTCGGTGAACACCTTTGCATTCGACCTTTTACACGGGTTTAAATGGATAAAATACATCGTTGTCGAATTGCACGCTACGCCGCGCCACTGTCTTCTCTATATACCCCTCTTTAGTCTTTCCCCTTTCCCTTCATCGGCTCTTTCCTCTTTGAGTTGAGCCTTTGATGTCTTCGACTCCTGCTCGCCTCCACGAAAGCCTAAAACTAAAACCAACGACCAGTCGACCAATCAGTACTAGTTAAGCTCGTGTCGGTGCTCTTAACAAAATTTCCTTCGAGGGACTCTATTGAAACCCTCGCCTGACCATCATGTTGATTTCTAAAGTAGACCTTATTTTATGTTTCATCGGCATTTGCAGAGCGTGCAGTTTGGTAAAGTTACATTTTGTTCATTTGAACTCGTGTAAAAGGTCTAATTCGAAAGCATTCTCCAAACACCTGTTGCAGTTGGATCTTGGATCATTCTAATGGCTTTAAATAGACAGAAAGTAGCGTTTCCAAAGCGCACGATCCACCACTGTTCGGACCTCCGGTCATCATCAGAGATAAATCGAGACCCAGCACACCGTATGCTTCCCGTGTTAGAAAAGTGAGGCAAGTTTAGCCGCGCACCGTTTTGTTCGGGAGTCACTGGCTGCAACGATAAACATTGCCTACTGTTGAATGGTGAAGCTCAACGAAAGGCTGTGATTGGTCCGCGGACCGCAGTCCCGAAAACGGAAACAGGTTTTGCTTCGCGAATGCAACCCTCGCGCTCATCAGTTCATAGTCGGCAATAGTTGGCTGTTGTTCCGATGAGTTCCGACTAAAATTGAGCCAAAAAAGTGCAAGCTTTGTGCTGGGTCTATTTGTCTCTGGTCATCATACGATAACTGCCTCTTGTATCACTGGCCGAGACGAGTCCATTTTGCATGAATGGCTTTAACAAGTGAGTGACCAAGACATTATTCGTCTCTTTCATAGACCTGGCAACTTTCCTTCTTAACACTTCTTGCAGTGTCATAACTTCACATCATTCGCATTCAAGCTCACATGCTCGTCCTCGTCTTATGCGTCTGCGCAGAATTTCCTAACCTAAGATTTTCCTTCCTGCCCGTTCTTTGCGTCCCCTCTTTCACTGTGGGCTCACTCAGTCCGATTACGATTTAACAACTATCATTGGCCAAGTGGGAGGTCCGGAAGGCCAACACCTAAACTCTCTTAAAATGTTAATGAGTCGTCTGCGTGAAAAGGACGCCATTCGTCGGTCCCAGTGGCAGCTCGTAGCGTGGCGCTCTTGAATGAGTCTGTTGCAAACTTTTATAGAAAAGCGCAATGGAACATTCATTGTAATGTAAAATAGCGCAAACATAACGATGCGGGCGCACTAAAAAACTGTAATTTACTCGTTTATCCAGAAGGCGGAAACGAGATGCACCAAACAAGGCCACCCTTTTCTTTGAGAGTTCGTAAAAATAGTTAGGACAGTCATACAAGCATATAATTTTGCTCTCTCGTGCTTCGCACACTTTTAACACTAAGACAATTGAAAATATGTGCATTTTTTTTTTCCAAAGAAAAAAAATTCTTGAAACAGTTTTAAAAAATTCTCAGCAAGTAGCCTTATCAGGACCATGGGTGCCCTGTC